>CM042542.1:1460000-1497500 GCA_023630585.1 Cranoglanis bouderius | reverse complement strand
TTAATTTTCACTGGGATTAATTTTTGTGGGGTTTAATTTTCACGGGGTTTAATTTTTGTGGGGTTTAATTTTCGTGGGGTTTAATTTTAGCTGGGATTAATTTTCGTGGGGTTTAATTTTCGTGGGGTTTAATTTTCACAGGGTTTAATTTTCACGGGGTTTAATTTTCGTTGGTTTTAATTTTCGTGGGGTTTAATTTTTGCTGGGATTAATTTTTGTGGGGTTTAATTTTTGCTGGGATTAATTTTCGTGGGGTTTAATTTTCGCGGGGTTTAATTTTCGTGGGTTTTAATTTTCGTGGGGTTTAATTTTTGCTGGGATTAATTTTCGTGGGGTTTAATTTTCACTGGGATTAATTTTTGCGGGGTTTAATTTTCGCTGGGATTAATTTTTGCCTGGTTTAATTTTCGTGAGGTTTAATTTTAGTGGGGTTTAATTTTCGCTGGGATTAATTTTTGCGGGGTTTAATTTTCGTGGGGTTTAATTTTCGCTGGGAATAATTTTCGTGGGGTTTAATTTTCGCAGGGTTTAATTTTTGTGGGGTTTAATTTTCGTGGGGTTTAATTTTCACTGGGTTTAATTTTCGCTGGGATTCATTTTCACAGGGTTAAATTTTCGTGGGGTTTAATTTTCGCTGGGATTCATTTTCGCGGGGTTTAAAATGTACTCCGTCTTGCTAGTTTCGGTTTCAGCGAAACTTCTTTTTCCCGAGGAGAAGAAAAAGGCAGTTTTCAGAAGGAGCAACAACTTTAAGGGTTGCTTTATTAGCTCGAAGATGCCGTCTATCGGTAAGAAGACGTCAGACAAAATACATCCAGCTGTTAACTGAATAACTGATGACTAGATCCTTCCAACTCCTGTAAGAAATAAATGCAACTGAATCACATTCCCCCCTCATCCATCCCTAAACTAATTAAAGCGTCAATACAGTATTTTCTAATACGTGTGTGAATACTGTACATGTGTGTGTTAACTATGTGAACAATCCACCAAATTATCATTTGACGTGTACAGTTGCTAATTTAAAAGTTACATCGCAAACTAGTAAGTGGCTGAAAATAAATACCGTCCCAATCAATCAATAATCTGTATCATTTCACTTCGAAATATCTTGATACAGATGTATTTTAATTAATAAAAAGTTACACTTACTTTTGTGAAAGTTGCCGCCTCCGAGCTTCCCGTCCTCTATGTTTATTTTTCTTTTGCGTTCTATCACCATCTCGTATTGGAGTATGGGAAATAGTGCGTTGGCGAGTGTACACCGGATGTACACTCGAAATCGGAGTGCATTGTGGGTATGAACGAGTGAACGAACGCAGGGAATGAAGTCGTTCACTCAGAATTCGGACACCGCTACAAAATGGCCGACACCTGATATAGTGCACTATATGCTGTAGGGGATACGGAGCGGTTTCGGACACAGCACATGTCTTAGATTTACATCCTTAGAAGCTCTTCCATCATTCTAATCTCTGTATAATTAAATTGCACTGAAGCCCACAGGTGTGTTGGGGATGAAACAGCTTTAGTTTAGTACAGGTGAGTAGGTAATCTGTCTCTTTTTTTTCCCTCTCTGTTCTGGTGTTAACTCTATTTTTACCCTCCAGCACTCGCTCCTCCTACATCACCTCCCAGAGCTGGAGTTTCATTTCTCTTGTATTTGTCTTCTATTTCATTTACAGTCTGCAATCACGCAGCTGAATCCCACACACCTGATAATAAACACCGGGCACTGAGATGGATTAACTCTAACTCTGGCACCTGACTGAGCACATGCAGTGCTGAGTTAACATTACAGAGGGTTAAAATATCAATTCACATAAACACTCAATTTCAAAAAAAGATGGATGTCATACATGTAGTTTAATACATGACTCATGTATAGGAGTCACTGTTCTCAAGGTTAATGATGTTGGTTTAACATGAATACCACAGCGATGTTGAATTCCGGATTCTGATTGGTCAGAAGGTGTTGATGGATTTCCTCTGATAGTGGCGCAGCTTTATATTAATACGTTATCGTTTCTATAGTAACAGCTCATTCACGGGGACTCGTACGGTGGACGCCCCACATAGACGGATTAAAAAAATAACTATTTAAAGCTGATAAATACTCTCGAGGTTCATCATGTTTGTTGTCGTCTCTCACACCTCGTCCTTCTTTCCTCTCAGAGGAGTCTAAATCAGAGATTTTAAAGCCCCTAGGTGGCACTACATTTTTACAGCCACGACTCCGAACTCATTTCCTGTCTGATGAGTGATTTTGTATAACAGAGCCGACACAGCGTGTGTAATAAACCCTTTATTATGTACGATATGATTTAAAGCCTAATTTTTATCCTCTTATTCATATGCATGCGTAAGACGGGATGAAATAACGACACGCTACAGCGTTACGCCACGCTACGCTATGCTACGGCACGGAACAGCCGGAACATCGTAATTAAATAAAAGACTAAAGATATAAACACTGACTCAGATGTAATCTCTTTCTCATATTTCTGTATGCAGTAATCCCCTGCTGTTTTAATAAAAGTACAAAGGAAGAGAGGAACCTATTTTTCACCAAATGCTCCGTTTATTAAAAGAGAAGATAAGAAAAGAGCTACAAAGTGCCTCATTATACACAGAACAAAGGAATTCAACCAGAATTTTGTTTTTTTTTTGTTGCAAATATCTTTAAATAAATAAGTAAAGAGCTAACTAACTAAATAAAACACGTATAACAATCAGTGTTAGCTAAATTTGTAGATTTGAGTTAAATTTTGTTTTAGTATTTAATCTCGCTTAAAGCTTCTATGTATAGAAACAGATTTTTCTGCGTTTATATACAATGGCACCCACTGGGGGAACCATTAATGGTTCTAAGAAAGAACCTTTTTCAGAATAGGATACTCCTTCACAAAATTCATTCCACTTAGAACCTCATTGAGGCATCAAAGGTTTTGCTACGAATTTTAAATCAACAAGGTGACTGGACAACAACATGAGGGTTCAAGCTTCCTTATACGGGTTCTCTGATAGGAAACCTTCTTTTCATAGAACCTTTGAAAGTTCCTCCAAAGAGGGCAACAGTCTGCTAGATCTGACCTTTCTGTCTAAGAGCATTAGTTAAAGAAAGATGCCAAGATTTGAGTTAAATTATAAAATAGAGAGTTGAAAGTATAACACCTTTAAAAATTGCTCCGTTTTGGACCTCATGCATGCAAGAAAGGTTCTACTTGGAACCTTATTTGAATGTCGCTGGGCAACTATATACTATATACTCTTAGAAAAAAAGGGTTCTTCAAGAGCTCACTGAATAATGAAGAGTTCTTGGCTTTCTAAAGAGGTTCTATTTGGAACATCTTCTGTTGTAGGGTTCTTTATAGAACCTTTAAAGGTTCCTCCAGAGGGACAAACTGAGAAACACTTAAGAGTGCTATTACTTCAGCCCTTATGTGGTCCATTTTATAGGGAATATAGGAGTTTTCAGAGCAAAAAATCCCCCAAACTACCATGAGCTAGACCTTAGCTTTATTTTTCTCTCGGCATTAAACAGAGCCACGAGGCTCCGGTGCGTTCAGACGATATTTTATTAAGCTGCTATTTTCTCTGAGTTATTTTGTCTCTCTCATGGTAACATTGTGACTTAGAAATGTCTTATTACTGAACTATAACAAGGTCCCTGTGTGCGCTTGGGTACTGATGTAACAAACAGCAGCCAGACACAGTAATATCTTACAGAACAGCGCCTTGGATAGAAAACACAGACAGACAGAACCAACTGTGTTCTTTATTAAAGCAGACATACAGAGGGCGGAACCAAAGACAGCTTTGACAATATGATGCCTGAGAACTATTGAGGACTAAAGACAAGCAAAAGGCCATAACAGAAGATGATGTGATGAAAATCAGGACGCTTACAGGAAGTAAATAAAGGTAGATGGTGTAGGGCTCGGCAAGAGCAGGTGAGATAGGGCAGGTGAGGCAAGGTGGGGAAATGTGGCAGGGTTAGCATGGTGGGCAATATATGCAAGATGAGGCAGCGTGAGGCAAAGTGGGGTGAGGTAGGGCAAGGTGGGGCAAGGTAGGGTAAGGAAAGGCAGGGTGAGGTAGGGGAAGGCACGTCAAGGTAGGGCAAGATGGGGCAGGGCAGGGTGAGGTAGTCAAAGGCAAGGCAAGAAAGGGCAAGATGAGGCAGGGTGTAGTGAGGTAGGGAAAGGTAGGGTGAGATAGGGCACGATGGGGCAGGGTGGGGCGAAGTAGGGAAAGGTGGGGCAGGGTGAATTTAGGTAGGGAAAGGTGGAGTGAGAGGGCAAGATGGGGAAGGGTGGGGCATGGTAGGCAAAGGCGAGGTGAGAAAGGGGATGATGGGGCAGCACGGAGTATGGTGGAGAAAGATCGGGTGAGATAGGGCAAAATGGGGCAGGGCGGGGTGAGGTAGGCAACGGCAAGGCGAGATAGGGCAAGATGGGGCAGGGTGAGGCAAGGTGGTATGAGGTAGGGCAGGTTGGGGTGAGGGTAAGGCAGGGCGGGGCAGAGTGAGGCAAGGTCAGGTTCATATTAATGTATGAATTTGTGTACAAGTCCTAAATTGTCAAAATAATGTTGTTGATTAATCTTTATATAATATTTATATATTATGTTATATTTATATTGGTTTATTATTCTTGGTTTCAGGCACATTTTGAACTAAATGTTCTGTTCCTAGTCGTCACCTTCGTCAGGATGGATTTCTGTGGGTCTTTTTATTTCGGGGTTGCTTTTTCCTGACATGGTGTGAACAGATATTTTATGTAGGACTTTGCTCTCACTGTTGTCCTGCTCGCTTTGTCTCTGAGGACCCTCGGCCTGATTTCTTATATGAAAGTGTTATATTAAGCCCTGTGGCATGATAAAGCTAATATTAGTCCACTCTTCATGTAGCATATGTATGAATATTTAAAATCTAACCTAGAGGCTGAGTGAGGAAATGATCTGAATCACAGATCTGTCACGACATTCTCTCAGTTTTCTTACTACTTTGCAACATTTTCAAAGAAGATGACATTAAATACAGTATAACACCACAATTCAGTAATTACTGTAATTACTATAAATTATACAGTAACTACAGTGAGATTAATTCTGTCTCTTGTGGGCGTGGCCTGTCTTGTGTTTTTTTTTTTTTGTTCCAATGAGAAATGCTGGTAGCTAGGTATAGCTTATAACGCGAACTAGAGATGTACAGTGTAGTGTGATGTACTTGTTAAATTCTCGGCTTCGTACAAGCTTCGTTCTCAGATTAGATTAGCAAAGCGAGCTAACTGTACTAGCTACATACCCTACTGAACCACCGATCTTTGCTACATCATTTAAGGTCTATTTTTCTTCGTAATGACTCTATACACATGTAATGAGAGGTTGTGCATGACAGGGTAACAAGAAACCAAGTTTTTTTGTGAAGAAATCTTGGAGTACATGCGCCATAGGATTGATCCGAGGCATCTTTGGAGATAAAGTTTAAATTCGTTGATTTACAGTGTCATACCTAATTTGCATAGAATTGATGGAATCTCGAAATCTCATCCTGGAAGAAACCCCTCCCATCAGGATAGAAATACATCATGAGATGAAGACGATGAGTCAGAAGAACTGTATAAGAACCATGCAAGCAAAAATAACAGAGTGGGTGAGCGTGTGTTATCTGTGTAAAGTGAATGTTCTTTAGTGTTCGGATCGGATCGGGCCGGATCGCTCCCTGATGGGTGATCATTCTCTCTCTCGCTCGTCGTGACATGTGTATCAGCCGTGTATCTCCCACTGACCGGCTGAATCGATGCGGTTTCAATTAAGGAGACCTGCTGTTCCCCCAGCATGAACCTACAGGACTCACACAGAGAGCAACGCTGATCCGACTGAACCCAGCCACCTAGGAGAGAGAGAGGGAAACGGAGGATAAAGAAAGACAGAATGAAGCAGAATGAACGACTTACACTCTGTTGTAGTGGGCTGAAAGAGGCTAAACCGGTGGTGGGATCTCTGCTGGGTGTTAGTGGAACCAAATCTTGTGCAAAAATCCATATAAGAGCAGCTCTGACAGTAGTGCAGCTGCAAGTCACAGGTTCACATTAAAGCGCTCGCTCTAAAACCTTATCGTTTCTATGGTAACAGCTCATTCACAGGGACTCTTCCAAAGGACGATCCATCATACAATAAACAGATTAAAAACAAGTTTTCTGTAAGGAGATGTTTATTTAACACTTATGGAAGGAGTCTCCAGTGTCAGCGCTTTGTAACAGCCAGAGATAAAGCTGTAACGTTAGTTTTCCAACATCTTCAGGACAGAGGAGTTTATGACAAGCTACAAATTTTTGTCTTATTAATGTCAAAACAAATTTTTAAAAAGGCTGGTGAGGGAACGACTGTTTATACCTGATATAACGTAAGTGAAAACTTGTTTTGTGGACACTATGTGTACACTTTATCCATGTAACTATAAATGGATAAAACGTTCAACAAAAAAACTGAATAAACAAATAAAGAACTGTAATCATTGCCAAATTGCTGTGGTGTAAGAGGAATAAAACATTCTCGGGTGTGTTGTTAGTGGCAACAGTAACTCCGCTGCATCATACCACTCCGTCACTGAGTATTTAACTATAACATCATGACACACAGTGTTTTATTCATTACATAGTGTATGTTGCTTTTTAGATAACACCAGTCAGACCATGTGACATTAGTTAGCTTGTGGAGGTGGAGGAGGTTCTCTGATATGCATTTGTAATCAGGGACCATCTACAAAAAAAAAAAAAGAAATTAAAAAAAGCATCTGCATACATTATGTGACAGTTGGATTTGTCTCAGAGATAGGGAGAGCTGGAAAGATTGAGAAAAAGATTAAGAGAAGTGAGAGATGAAGAGAGATGGAGAGAAATGAAGAGATGGAAAGGTGGAGAGAAATGGAGAGATGGAGAGAAAGGAAGAGAGTGAAAGGTGGAGGGAGAGGGAGAGTGAGAAAAATTGAGAGGTGGAGAGAGATGGAGAGAAATGGAGAGATGGAAAGGTGAAGAGAGATGGAGAGAGATGAATAGATTGAGAGATGGAAAGAAATGGAGAGATGGAGAGAAATGAAGAGATGGATAGGTGGAGAGAAATGGAGAGAGACTGAAAAGTGGAGAGAAATGGAGAGATGGAAAGGTGGAGAGAGATGGAGAGAGATTGAGAGATGGAGCGATGGACAGATGGAGAGAAATGGAGAGATGGAAAGGTGGAGAGAGATGGAGAGAGACTGAGAGATGGAGAGATGGACAGATGGAGAGAAATGGAGAGATGTAAAGGTGGAGAGAGACGGAGAGAGATTGAGAGATGGACAGATTGAGAGAAATGGAGAGATGTAAAGGTGGAGAGAGTTGGAGAGGGATGGAGAGATGGAGAGATGGACAGATGGAGAGAAATGGAGAGATGGAAAGGTGGAGAGAGATGGAGAGAGACTGAGAGATGGAGAGATGGACAGATGGAGAGAAATGGAGAGATGGATGAAGGCAGTAATTGTGTTTCTCTCAGTAAGAGTTTTTAAGGCTGACCTTTTCCTGAGCAGCTCCTCTCACACGCTGCAGTGTTCACCAGCTCTCTGTCCCACCGCCTCCGGACGTCTCTTTAGATTTTATCATGGGTCTGATTTACTCTGGGGACATTTCCTCACTGATTTCTTCAGCATCTAGTCCACTGGGAACTTTTTTGTTGCAGCACAGAAGTTTGCACACCCCCTCACACTGATGAAACCAACAAGACATTTAATGTGAGTTTGGGAGCCATGGGAGATGTTGCTTCATTATCAGTAATCAAAACGTTCATGTGGATTTATACTCCACTTCTCTAAGACTCTAACCTCATCCTTAAATGTAACTATAAACAGAAAAAAAAGTAATTAACATATTGTAATCATTAGAGAATTGTTGTGGCGTAAGAGTAATAACACACTTCAGGACATGCTGTTGTAGGAAAAAAATCAACTTTGGGATGGTAATTGAGGAAGTAATTAAACACAGCACCTCATATACAAGGCCACGTAACTGCAAACGATGTGCATCAACTGGAAATGATGTTATTGAACCAGATTCAGCATTAATTTAACGATATATTTCATACTTCCTCGTCGTGGTATATCGTCATGGCGATATATCATCACAGCCGTATACATGTAGATGAATGAAACGCTCGATTCTGCTTCTCTAGACAGGAAGTCGTCTGCGCTTTGGGTTCTGTAAGCTCGTGAAACTGTGAGACATCCAGCACGACATTCAACAAATGCACACGCTCCAGACATTTCTGCTGTTACCATAGCGATGAGGTCGTCTCTGAACCCGCTTTGTGCGTTGCGAAGCTGATACACACTTCGCCGTTGCCTAGCGTGGAGGTCTTAAAACGGTCTGAATCATGTCTGTGTGTGTGTGTGTGTGTGTGTGTGTGTCTGCACGCGTGGGTGGAATGTGATTTGTCCTGCCCGGGTGTGAAATCTGTAACACACACACAGCTGAGGAAGGATACACACTCCTCTTTTCATGATCACCATGGTGATGGCTCTCCTGTTCGAAAGTGCATTTACATAACGCAGATGTTTTTCGTTTTTTTATTCCAGCTGAACGGTGGAAGCTTTTTGTTCCGCCTCATCCTAAATATGTGCTTCTTTAGCTTTGCACTGGAGCTATAAAATTATGCTAATGTAGCTAACAAGCAACAGATACTTATAGCCTCCAGTCTCCAAACAATCATTGTACACATAAAAACAAATGAAATGTGAACTGATTGTCACTCAAACATCTCCCACGTATACTCTCCACCTTTAAATGCGCTAAACTGAGAAAAACTCATTAACCAATCAGCAACCAACTGCTGTAGCTCCTCCCCCAACTACCAGTAGTTCCTGTTGTTGAGCAGTAACTATGGACCATCCTGCTGGAACCTTCTGTACCAAACTGGTTGTTGAAAACAAACAAACAAACAAACAAACAAACAAACAAACAAAAATAAATCTTGGCATCACGTCAAACCGGAACAAACCATTACAGAACAGAGAGGGGTGGATCTGATATACACCACTTATCATATTTTAGTGGCAATCTAGCATGTTTACGCCTGTGGTTTCAAAGCAATTCACACCTCCAGACCCTGATAGAACTCATGAAGCTCCTCAGATGAATTTACACACTTACAGCCTCAATAAAACAGTGTGAAGTTTCTGACTTCTTTTAATATATTCTCAAAATACTGTGTCAGAGCAGGGACATGTCCGGGGTCTCGACTTTTCCCCACAACAACAGCGTACACCAGACGTCTCATTTCTCCAACAAAGCTGCCGCTGTGAACAGGAATAAAGTGCAGGATGAAGAACAAACATGTTTGCAGCTACTGTAGGTAAAACAGGCAGGGTTTTAATTTTGTTTATAAACATTCTCGAGAGTGATTAATCAGAGCCAAAAAAAAAAATCACATTTTTAGGAAACTACAAACTAAAACTGAGAGAAATAAAAACCCGTTTAGAGTTTAAATAGTTTGGATGCGGTTATAAAGGTAAATGTAAATTCGGGGGCTTGTGAGAGAATATATACAGTAAATCACACAAAAATGACAAAAAATGGGGGTGTAAACTTTTGAACTGATGGAATTTCGTTTATTTTTACTCTTAATATTTTAAAACACAGTTTCACTGCTTTTTGAGATTTGTGATAATGAAGGAAAGTAATAGATGTCTTATTGCAATAAATTACATATTTTACCTTCATCATTATATCCCAGGGGTGTACAAACTTTTGCACTGTACATTATATAGGGTTGTAGATGTCTATGAGGCCACATTTTGAAACAAAAACCTGATTCTGAGCCCGAATTCATATTAAGAAATTGATGATGTCACCGGGCGTGTCGTGACACTTGGTTTTGTAGCAAAACAGTCTGATGTAGAATTTATCCTCATTACATGTTAATTTGATTCAACATGTATTTCAGAATCAGTTGGATTTGTCACTTTAATGAATCATGACTCATTTACATTCAGAAAAATCAAGGAAAAAAATCACTTGTTGCTTTCACTAAAATCACCGCTCTGTCAGAAACGTATACGGATATCTTTGAAAAACGTATATGGATATTTCTTTTTTTTTAAAAAGTATAAAAGATATTTTCAAAAATGTATATAGATATTTTTGAAAAACGTATACGGATATTTTTGAAAAACGTATACGGATATTTTCGAAAAAAATATACGGATATTTTCGAAAAACATATACGGATATTTTCGAAAACGTATACAGATATTTTTGAAAAACCTATACAGATATTTTTGAAAAACCTATACGGATATTTTTGAAAAACGTATACGGATATTTTTGAAAAACGTATAAAAGATATTTCTGAAAAACCTATACGGATATTTTTGAAAAACGTATACGGATATTTTTGAAAAACGTATAAAAGATATTTCTGAAAAACCTATACGGATATTTTTGAAAAACGTATACGGATATTTTTGAAAAACGTATACAGATATTTTCGAAAACGTATACAGAAATTTTTGAAAAATGTATACGGATATTTTTGAAAAACGTATATGGATATTTTTGAAAAACGTATAAAAGATATTTTCGAAAATGTGTACAGAAATTTTTGAAAAATGTATACGGATATTTTCGAAAACGTATACAGAAATTTTTGAAAAATGTATACGGATATTTTCGAAAACGAATACAGATATTTTTGAAAACGTATACGGATATTTTTGAAAAAATTATATGGATATTTTAAATGGGGATAAATTCATACATTTAAAATCTATATCCTGAATTTATATATTTCTGTAAAGCTGCTTTGGTCCATTGTTAACGGCTCTATACAAATAAAACTGAATCGAACTGAATTTTTGAAAAATGTATATGTATTTTTTATTATTATTATTATTATTATTTGGCTAATTTTGAAAATGTTTATGGATGTGTTATTTTCTCTGAGTTTTGGGTTCAGTGTTTTGGGTCACTGAAAACAAATCGCACAAGTGGAGAAATTTTAAATCTCAGTTTTAACTGGAGCCTTTTTTCTGTGGACGTGATTTATCTGAAGTGTGTTTTGGGTGCATGTGTGTGAGACTTTAGACAGGAGGTTATCATCGCTTTGTTAATTGTTAGTGTGAAGGCAGGATGACGTGTCGACGGTACGTACGTTTAATTAACGTAATTAAAATGCCATTACACCGACAGTCAGGACGGATTTAGATAGCGACACAGAGAAATCTCATTGCAAAATTATTGGCGCCCTTCACCTTATGAGCAAAAAATGATTGTATAAACTAATTACCATCACACAATGATACACATTTTCACACAGACAGTTGGAGAGACAAATAAACTTTCCTCAGCTGAAATCCTTCTCATAAAAACATCTTCTCATGAAAAAAGTGCACAAACCCTTCAGTGGCTTTCCATCTCGCAGTCAGACGCCATTTAAACTGATCATAGTTTTAACTGTGACTTCATTTATATGAAATAAAAACCACAAGAGTGTGTGAATTTTCCCTGATTTTATGCATCATGTCTCGTTATTCATACATCGTTGACGCTGGCGAAATTTCACCACCACACCACGCACACACATCCTCCCTCGCAGGGTGAGATGTTGTTGCCATGGCAGCTGCGCTCCATGATGATAAATGGAGGGTTTAGTTATGTTTAACATCCTAAACCGTGACCTTTGATGGTTTATTAAGACACTTTATTAAGATGATTTATTAAGACGCTACTCCTGTTCAACATTTTCTGACTTCTGAGTCTAATCACCAGACAGCTCAGAAAACTCGACTAGAGTCAGTGTTCGTTTTATTCAAAGAAGGAATAAAACACTGTGTGTGTGGTGCTGTCGGGGTGGTGTGATGAAGAGGAGTTCCTGCTACCAGATTATTTTCCTCTAACAGCATGTTTTATTCCTCTTATACAACAGCAATTTGACTTTTTATTTATTAAAAAACAATGTCACACTTTTTATCTGTTTATAGTTACATTGAATGTTCTGTGAAACGAGTTAGTTCCTGTTTTCACTTACGTTATAGCAGCTATAAACAGTCTTTCCCTCACCAGCCGCTCTTTCTTCTCTCTCTTTATTCTCTCTCTTTATTCTCTCTCTTTCTTCTCTCTCTTTATTCTCTCTCTTTATTCTCTCTCTTTCAAGTTAAGACAAAAAATAAAAAAAACGCAGCTTGTTTTAAAAAACCGTGAAGAAGTGTAAACTCCTCTGTCCTGAAGATGTCAGAAAACTTAAAGTCTGACTGTTACAAAGCGCTGACACTGGAGACTCCTTCCGTACATGTTAAACAAATTAATATCAACAATTACACGTATTTTTATGTGGAGCTTCTGCCATACAAGTCCCTGTGAATGAGCTGTTGCTATAGAAACGATAACGTATGAGAACGAGCGCATTAATATAAACCTGCGCTACTGTCAGAGCTGCTGTTATAGAGAATTAATCAACACCTCGATCGAGTGAATCGTAATTGATCACACACACACACACACGCACACACACACACACACACACACACACACACACACACGAAGAAGGATAATAAAAACTAATGTTACAACATTAAATTTTATGTTGATCCCTAAAGCTTTGTTCATTTTTTTTTTAAAACCTAAAAATTAAAAAATAAAATACAGGAAAGGTTGTTTTTTTAATAAATGTAAAAGTTTTTTTTTTTTTTTTTTTAATAAAGTATTACATACTAAGTAAAGTATTATATACACACATATTTAATAAAGAAAAAATGATTTATTTTATTTTATTTATTGTTGTTGAATTGTTTGTTTTTTTTTTAAATAAATGTCAAAGATTAAAATGTCAGCTTTTTAATATAAATGTAAAAGTAACAATAATGAAAGAGGGCTTCTTATTTTATTTTGTTTTATATTTTTTGAAAACATTTTTAAATAAATGTAAAAGTTTTATAATATTGAAAAAAGTTTTTTGTTTATTTGTTTTGTTATTTTAAAATTTATCTTTAGAAAATAAATATAAACATTTTCTATTTTTTTTTCTTTTTAAATAAATATAAATGTCTAACAATATTGAACAATTGGGGTTTTATTGTTTTTTAAATAAATGTATAATTAAATATACTTTAATGGATCTGGATTAGACTGAAGCACTGAAGACTGAACTTTACCAACTAACTTTATCCATCTGTCTATACAGTATCCATCCATCTGTTTATATTTCCATCCATCCATCCATCCATCCATATATCCTTCCAACTTTACATCCATCCATCCACCATCCATCCTTCCAACTTTATATCCATCCATCCACCATCCATCCATCCATCCACCATCCATATATCCTTCCAACTTTACATCCATCCATCCACCATCCATCCTTCCAACTTTCCATCCATGCATCCATCCACCATCCACATATCCTTCCAACTTTACATCCATCCATCCACCATCCATCCATCCACCATCCATATATCCTTCCAACTTTACATCCATCTGTCTATACAGTATCCATCCATCTATTTATATTTCCATCCACCATCCATCCTTCCAACTTTCCATCCATCCATCCATCCTTCCAACTTTCCATCCATCCATCCATCCTTCCAACTTTACATCCATCCATCCACCATCCATCCTTCCAACTTTACATCCATCCATCCACCATCCATCCTTTCAACTTTCCATCCATCCATCCATCCACCATCCATCCTTCCAACTTTCCATCCATGCGTCCATCCATCCACCATCCACATATCCTTCCAACTTTACATCCATCCATCCATCCACCATCCATCCATCCATCCACCATCCATATATCCTTCCAACTTTACATCCATCTGTCTATACAGTACCCATCCATCTATTTATATTTCCATCTACCATCCATCCATCCACCATCCATCCTTCCAACTTTCCATCCATCCACCATCCATCCATCCATCCACCATATATCCTTCCAACTTTACATCCATCTGTCTATACAGTATCCATCCATCTATTTATATATCCATTCATCCATCCATCTATACATCCATCCACCATCCATCCATCCATCCACCATCCATCCTTGCAACTTTCCATCCATCCATCCACCATCCATCCTTGCAACTTTCCATCCATCCATCCACCATCCATCCTTCCAACTTTCCATTCATCCATCCATCCATCCACCATCCATCCTTCCAACTTTCCATCCATCCATCCATCCACCATCCATCCATCCACCATCCATCCTTCCAACTTTCCATCCATCCATCCACCATCCATCCTTCCAACTTTCCATCCATCCATCCACCATCCATCCTTCCAACTTTCCATCCATCCATCCACCATCCATCCATCCACCATCCATATATCCTTCCAACTTTACATCCATCTGTCTATACAGTATCCATCCATCTATTTATATTTCCTTCCACCATCCATCCATCCATCCACCATCCATCCTTCCAACTTTCCATCCATCCATCCATCCACCATCCATCCTTCCAACTTTATATCCATCCATCCACCATCCATCCATCCATCCATATATCCTTCCAACTTTACATCCATCTGTCTATACAGTATCCATCCATATATTTATATTTCCATCCATCCTTCTACATACAGAACATCCTTCTGATTGGAACACAGGGGTAATTTATCAATTATTTCTTTGTTTTACATAATAATCAGCCCTCAGTGTGTGTGTGTGTGTGTGTGTGTGTGTGTGTGTGTGTGTGTGTGTGTGTGTGTGTGTGTGTGTGTGTGTGTGTGTGTGTTCATTCATTTCATTTACTCTGATAATAAGCTTTTTTTTTAATTTTTTTAAATGCTATATATGATATATTTGTTAGGCAAATATTAACACCACACACACACACACACACACACACACACACACACACACACACACACACACACACACACACACACACACACAAAGCTTTTGTGTTTTTCTTCCTGTATAAAGGCGTTTGATGTGTTCATTGTGTGTGTTAGTGAGACTGAGGATGTAAATCCAGGACTGAGAGAAAAACAGAAAGAGAGAGAGAGGGAGAGAGAGAGAGAGAGAGAGAGAGAGGGGGGGGGGAGAGGGGAAGACAGAGAGAGAGAGAGAGAGAGAGAGAGAGAGAGAGAGGGGGAGAGTGACAGAAAATAAGGCCACATAATGAGGACAGCTAAATATACCTCTCTTACACTCCTCTCTCCATTCTTCCCCCTCTGTTTCTCTTTCTTCACCTCTCCATCTCGCTATCTGTCTATCAAATGCAGACTCAGATAAATGTATCAGCATGAACTGCTGCCAAATCATTACACAGAAAAAAAAAAAGATGAGTGACGGTGATTTAAAAAAATCTCCTTCTCCCTCTTCGTGTTTATCTCTTCCCATCCTTCTCTCTCCATTTCTCTCACTCTCACATATCTCTTCATCTCTCTCTGATTTTTATCTTCATCTCCAGCTTCCTGTAGATTTTCCTCTCCAATATCTCTCTAGATATTGATCTCTAGATCTACCATCCTGTTTTTCTCACCTCCGTCTCTCCATCTTTATTCCAAGGTCACCCAGTGTCCATCTCATAAAGGAAAATCATCCGATGCTGTTGGATTTTGATGAATTACTCGTATGAATTCTTCTCCTTCCCAAATACTGGAACTCTACCGCTGTGTTCGGAAATCTCTAGAAGCCTGTTGAAAGATTTGGAGCACAGGAACTTTTAAAAAATGTTGTCGTTGGCAAAAGGTTGGCACTTCAGGATGTGCTGTTATAGGAAAATAATCATCTTCTGGTTGGTATAAAGGATTCAGAAATAAACCATTAATATCTGACTGACTGAAGTTATTTTAAAGTGTTTTATTTCTCTCACCACAGCAATCTGCAAATGATTACCTATTTCTCTCTCTCTCTCTCTCTCTCTCTCTCTCTCACTCTCTCTCTCTCTCTCTCTCTCTCACTCTCTCTCTCTCTCTCTCTCTCACTCTCTCTCTCTTGGTCTCTCTATCTATCTTACTCTCTATCACTCCATTTGTCTGTCTGTCTCTCTCTTTCTGTCTCTCTGTCTCTCTCTCTTTCTCTCTATCTTACTCACAGTTTTGTTTAGATTTAGAATTTTGTTTAGATTTGGAGTTTTGATTGGATTTGGAGTTTTGATTGGATTTGGAGTTTTGATTAGATTTGGAGTCTTGATTGGATTTGGAGTTTTGATTAGATTTGGAGTTTTTAGTGGATTTGTAGTTTTGATTGGATTTGGAGTTTTGATTAGATTTGTAGTTTTGAGTGGATTTGGAGTTTTGGGTGGATTTGGAGTTTTGATTGGATTTGTAGTTTTTATTGGAATTGAGGTTTTGATTGGATTTGTAGTTTTGATTGGATTTGAAGTTTTGATTGGATTTGGAGTTTTTATTGGAATTGAAGTTTTGATTGGATTTGTAGTTTTGATTGGATTTGAAGTTTTGATTGGATTTGAAGTTCTGATTGGATTTGGAGTTTTGATTGGATTTGGAGTTTTTATTGGAATTGAAGTTTTGATTGGATTTGGAGTTTTGATTGGATTTGGAGTTTTTAGTGGATTTGTAGTTTTGATTGGATTTGGAGTTTTGATTAGATTTGTAGTTTTGAGTGGATTTGGAGTTTTGGGTGGATTTGGAGTTTTGATTGGATTTGTAGTTTTGAGTGGATTTGGAGTTTTGGGTGGATTTGTAGTTTTGATTGGATTTGAAGTTTTGATTGGATTTGTAGTTTTGATTGGATTTGTAGTTTTTATTGGAATTGAAGTTTTGATTGGATTTGTAGTTTTGATTGGATTTGAAGTTTTGATTGGATTTGGAGTTTTTGATTGGATTTGGAGTTTTTATTGGAATTGAAGTTTTGATTGGATTTGTAGTTTTGATTGGAGTTGAAGTTTTGATTGGATTTGAAGTTCTGATTGGATTTGGAGTTTTGATTGGATTTGGAGTTTTTATTGGAATTGAAGTTTTGATTGGATTTGGAGTTTTGATTGGATTTGGAGTTTTAAGTGTCTTGAGCACTTGAAGTCTAGCTGAGCTCGTGTGAATAGATCCGAGTCAGCGTGCTCCTTTGAGATGATTTTTTTTTTATCTGCACAGTAAAAGACGAACGCACTGCTTTCTTTAATAACAGGAGAGCTGTTTTTTCTCTGAGAGGATTTAGTCGTCGTGTAAAAAATAAAAACGAAGGCGGCTTAAAGGATCCTGAGCCGTCAACAACAACACAGTAATTTAGCCACACAGTGGAGTGAGCACTCAGCTTTTCGCCATGTTAACGACCCTGTGTCAGTGAAAAGCAGTCAGATGTGACCGGCTCCTTAATAGCTCTTCTCTTCTCTTCTCTTCTCTTCTTTTCTCTTCTCTTCTCTTCTCTTCTCTTCTCTTCTCTTCTCTTCTCCTCTCTTCTGTCTGTCTCGGGGAAATGCCACAGTATTTTTTTTCTCCTAATTAAACATTTCATTGAGCCACATTTCAGACAGATTCTCTGAACTCTGCTGCCTTTTTTTTTACTCTCGGCTGCTTGAGTCACACAAACACAATAAAAATCCTGAACTTGGACTCAATTTTGGATTCATGATGTGCAGGTCGTGTAAAACAAAGCACAAATGCCACGACTCGGGGAAAAAAAAAAAAAAAAAAAAAGCTTAAAAGCAGAAAACGGTCAATAGCAGCCATTCCTCAATAATTACATTTATTTTAAAAAATTGCATGTGCTACTGATTCCCCATAATTCCACTCTTTTATTTTTTGGTCACAAATAAAAGCTTCTGTGCTTATGTAGGTGGAGCTAAACAACAGGTGGGTGTGGCTTATAAAATCTAATAGCACAGTTCCATTTTTACATTGGACCTAAAATCTAAAATAAATAAATAAATAAATAAATAAATAAATAAAATAAAATAAAATAAGAAAAATTTAATCTTAAACCTAAAATCTAAAAATCTAAAATCTTTGGATGTAGAATTTAAATATCTGAAAAGATCTAAAATCTTTTGTAAATAAATAAATAAATAAATAAAAGATCTAAAATAAAAAAAAAAAACATTTTAAATCAAAATCTAAAAATCTAGAATCTTTTTTAAGTCTAAAATAAAAAATAGAATTTATTTATAGATTTATAAAACTGGATTTTTCTCAGTTTTAAAGAACTTATTCAGAATTTGCATCGAATGCATGAAATGTAAAATTACTTACTGATAAATAATATTAAGAAATACATAAATTAATAATATTATTAAATAAATAAATAAATATTAATAAATAAAAGCAGTTCTTTCTTTCTTTCTTTCTTTTTTTTTTACCTGATATAGTGACTATTTTTTTTTTTTCTGAAAGCTTCAGGATCACAGGAAGTTGTGATGTTAATTGTTGCTTCTCAATAAAGTGCTTGATACTAAGTGTAATTAAACTGTAATTAAAGTGTAATTAAAATCTTTTTTTTAGTCATTTAACAACAGATCTGAGGTAAATGTTGACGTTCCTGACATTTTTGTCTCATTTCCACACTCACTGCATCTTCACGTTGACTTTATTTGTGTGCTAGCTAACCGAAACCACCAGCCTAGTCGCTGTCATTAGCTAGCTTGTGCTCAGTTGCCTAGCAACAGTGTTATTACAGTGTATACAATTGATCACTGAGCATGCTGTATGTTCTGCATGTCAAGAGCCCAAATTAGACCAAGTCTAACCATGGTGTGTGTGTGTGTGTGTGTGTGTGTGTGTGTGTGTGTGTGTGTGTGTGTGTGTGTGTGTGTGTGTGTGTGTGTAGTCTGTTCACAGTTCTCACGAGGAGTTTATGCCATTTTCGGATTCTACGATAAGAAGTCTGTGAACACGATAACGTCGTTCTGCGGAACGCTGCACGTCTCCTTCATCACTCCGAGTTTTCCTCTGGACGGAACGCAGCAGTTCATCCTGCAGATGAGGCCCGACATTAAAGGACCTTTACTGAGCCTCATCGAGTACTACAAGTGGGACAAATTCGCTTATCTGTACGACAGCGACCGAGGTACGCTTATTTATGTTTATCTGCTCTAATGAGCGTCCCTTAGAGGAACATTAGCCAGCTAGTGACAGTACATTTAGAACCCTACTTTATGTCGATGTTATGTTAGCTAGCTATATAATGAACAAAACACTCTGTCATGCTGTTGTTGGAAAATAATCAACAACAGGGTGGAGGGATGAAGCAGAGTTACTTTTACAACACCAAATGTTGATTATTTTCCCTTAACAGCATGTACCAAAGTGTTTTATTCCTCTTACATCATAGCAATTTTCCAACAATTATAACAATTCTCTCTCTCTCTCTCTCTCTCTCTCTCTCAGCTGTATTCTCTCTACATGTATTCTATATGTTTATACATTATGTGTATATCCGTATATATGCTCTTTAGATGATCACCTGCTACTTTAGGCTTTTATCCGTGTGTTTATACACATTTCTGATCCAGGATTAGCGCCAGCCCATAATAATCTGATAAATCTGTGAGGACAGAAATCCTGTGCCGATGCTCCGGCTGTATTTTCTGTGTAGCTTTAATGATACAAACATGCAGCGATGCAATTCAGCTCTATAAAAATGATTAATTTGTTCACACACATGCACACACAGACACACACACACACACCATGGTAAATTCCAGCATGCTGTCGGTTGTGTGATATTGATCAGAGAAGAATTTCCTGGTGGCAGCCACACACACACACACACACACACACACACACACACACACACACACACACACACACACACACACACACACACACACACAGCCCAAACAGACAGAGAGAGAGAGACATTGAAAGAAAGACAGAGACATGTGCTTCAATTGATAAGTCAAATGATAAGTAATATGTCTGTAATATGTAATATGTAATAAGTCTGAATCAAATGATGAGTCATATGCTTCAAAGCCTGAGTCAAATGATGAGTCATATTCGTCAAAATCTGATTCAAATGATGTCATATGCTTCAAAGTTTGAGTCAAATGATGAGTCATATGCTTCAAAGCCTGAGTCAAATGATGAGTCATATGCTTCAAAGTCTGAGTCAAATGATGAGTCATATGCTTCAAAGCCTGAGTCAAATGACGAGTCATATGCTTCAATGTTTGAGTCAAATGATGAGTCACATGCTTCAAAGTTTGACTCAAATGATGACTCATATTCGTCAAAATCTGATTCAAATGATGTCATATGCTTCAAAGTTTGAGTCAAATGATGATTCATATTCTTCAAAGTCTGAGTCAAATGATGAGTCATATGCTTCAAAGTCTGAGTCAAATGATGAGTCATATGCTTCAAAGTCTGAGTCAAATGATGAGTCATATGCTTCAAAGTCTGAATCAAATGATGAGTCATATGCTTGAGTGAAAAGGCAAAAGCTTTGAAGTGCGTTGTGTAAAGAGTCATACGCATTGATGTCTGAATGTGGGACTTGACTTGTCTTCTCAGCTACACATTGGAAATACACCCTGGTTTTCTGGACCTGCCTGATTCTGTGCTGTTTTAATTTGTGAATTTCTTTAAAATCCTCCACTGCGCAGTAGAAATGAATCCATACGTCACGGAATAAGTTATTAATTGCATTACGCTATCTCCTAATGAGCATGTTGGTTTTTGTAAATTACGCCCACAGTCATTTCAGAATTATCCAGGAACACACGCGATCGCGGTTGCTCGCTCTGATGCTAATCCACGACCTCTGCTTAATCGGGGTGCGTAATTAATTCATCCTCACACCTCCGACGAGGCTCCGAGGCCCAGCTGTGTGCCTTCAATACACAACGAGACAATAGAAAGTAACGCATCAGTGGATATAATGGCTGCGGGAGGAGAACTCGGAGATGGACGGCTACTGTACTGGAGCTGGGCTTCATTAACGAGCTGGGAGAAATATCGGACAGAAAGTGAGAAATCGATAAAGTGAAAAATGAGACGTGATGAAGGAGTCCGAGGTCTTTGTGCAGCTTTTATGCTTTTATCATCCCCATTATATGGAGTAATTGTGCATTTATGGGCAATCTCTTTCTCTCAAATATATATATATATATATATATATATATATATATATATATATATATATATATATATATATATATATATATATATAGAGAGAGAGAGAGAGAGAGAGAGAGAGAGAGAGAGATAATCAGCTGTAATTGAAATGGACTAATACAATTCTGATATCCTAAGTATCCTGTTTATAGTAACTTCTTATATCTATTATTTTATTTTGGTTTATTTCTGGATTCTGGAGTCCATATTTTATAAACGAATACAAGTTGAAACACTCCCAGGTGTCAGCGGCATCCAAAACATTGGCAGATGATTGATTTGACACGGAAAATAACAGTCTAAAATTGTCTTTTTTAGTCGAAAGGAAGTGTGAGGTACTGTGATAACTGATTTAGCATGACAGGCCAATATCAAATGTGTGTGTGTGTGTGTGTGTGTGTGTGTGTGTGTGTGTGTGTGTGTGTGTGTGTGTGTGTGTGTGTGTGTGTGTGTGTGAGGCCCCGTGGCAGATTGGTGTTAAATGGCTGTTTTATTTGCTTTACAAAAAGGAAGCTTGCGGCATTTCCTCCAGCGCAGCGTTTAAATCCTCGTTAGAAAGGCACGCTGGCTCTGAGTCAGATATTACGCCAGCTTCCTGTGAGGTAAATGAGACAAAATAACATTTATTCTCAGTCTAAACTTTTTCAAAAATTTTGGTCTCAATCCCAGTATGACCAGACGGCTTTGAGTAAAATAACACATTTAAACTAAAGGAATTATATCACCAATTAATTGCTGATATTCTGAAAAATATATATATTTTTTTATATCACATTTATTAATGAGCATTGTGTATTGAATAGGGAATGATTTGAGACACGGAATCATTGTATATCAACAGGAAATTTAGAAAATGAATCAAAATTGTTGTATCGCTCCACTGATTTTTTATCATTTTGGCCATTTTGGTAATAGCTACCTTATTATCTCCTTGTTACCTCCATCTAAACTACTGATATTGATTGAAATGGGTTGTTTATTTATTTATTTATTTATTTATTTATTTTTATTTATTTTTTAAATAGACAGCTTAGTAACATCAGTTTTTACACGTTTTCCTCAGGACTGACCACTCTACAGGTGGTGCTGGACACGGCGGCCGAGAGGAAGTGGCAGGTGACGGCTATAAACGTGGGCAACATGAAGGACGACAGGAAAGACGAGGCGTATCGATCACTGTTCCAGGATCTGGAGAACAAGAAGGAGAGGAGAGTGATCCTGGACTGTGAACAGGAAAAAGTCAAAGACATCATGGAGCAGGTGATGAGCCCAAACTGTCACACTGTAGTGACGGAAATAAACTTAAACCACCGGGAGACTTTATCTTCATTACTTAACTGCATTTTGATTAGACCTACCGAATTTAGAAAGCCGCTACCAAGAACTGTTTGGATGACGCTGTTGATTAGAAGCGAATTCAAATTTGTACTCATTTTTGATTGATATTTTGATGCTTCGTTATGTTTTATATCACTTTTTATATCACATTTTCTTCTTCTTCTTCTTCTTCTGGCTAGGGTGTCTATGGCAGCCCGTAGAACTGTCTGGTAAAAAGTTGTGAAATTTGGCAAACTGATTGGGGAGGGTTTAAGGAACATTCTGACCAAATTTGGGCCAAGTGCTGCCAACGCGCTAGCACCACCATTGGGTCAAATTTAGGCCTAATTTGGAAGTATGTTTATAGTCATAACTTTAGAACCGTGTGTCCAAAAAGCCAAAAAATTTAACAGCCATTCTCTGGGTCGAAATAAGTTCAATGCACCTTATGATGTCAGTTTCTGCCTAATTAGATTTTCAGCCATCTTGGAAAAACAGTTTTTTTGCTACTCTTCCTACAAATTTTATCCAATCATCATCAAATTTGGCAAACGCCATCTTCAGCATAAGCCGGACAAAAGTTTTCAAAAGAATTTTGATATTCCAAATGGTTTGCCCGTAATGGGCCAAAGAAACTGACCGTGAAGCTGCCAAAAAGGAAGTGAGACTGTATCTCAGTAACGTCCTTGCACGCTGAATCATATTTTGGTAGACAGCTTCAGGACCATACCCTGACGCTATACTAAAAATTTTGTGACAGCACCTACTGGTCAAAAGTTGCAATAACATGCCAAAAATGCTTCCATCTATTTTTGCTACTCCTCCTCCAAATTTGGTCCAATCATCACCAAATTAGGCATTTTGAGACCTGTCTAAACCTGGCCAAAGTGGGGTAAAAAAGCCAAGACCGGTGAGAAAAAACATAAATAACTTAGATATTTTTAAATTGCAAGAAGGAAAAAAATTCAGGTCATAGCAGTAGCAATCACGACCACAGGTGAAAGTAGTAACAAACAACAGCACAGGTCACAACAGTAGTAGCAGCTGCAGCAGCAAAGCCACCCTGCTGCCCATTTGTTCATCTAGACCTTTCCTCCTACACTCAGAGAATTCCACCACTGTCTGTGATCAAAACATATACATCATGAGTGAAACTAAACATAACTCTTGAAACCCTTTGCCTAAAGCTATGGCTTTGCTTTCTTGTGATTGCTTTGGCAACAATTGTAGCACGTCCGTGAATGTGCGGCTCAACGAGTCTGGGTGCTTGGCCCCCGAAAATGCTGCTTGCAGCTTTAATAACAATAATAATTATTATTATTCTATCATCACAATTTATTAATTAACTTAAATAAATGTCCTTAAACAATTAAAGAATTGTCCTTTTTTATCCATTTATAGTTACATTTAATGTTGCGGAATGAGCTGTTACTATAGAAACGATAACGTATTAGAACGAGCGCATTAATATAAACCTGCACTACTGTTCGAGCTGCTGTTATAGAAAATTAACCAACACCTTCTGACCAATCAGAATCCAGAATTCTAAGATGTCTTGTATTGACAGGTCATTGTAGAACCACCGCAGAAGATCTGTACCGACTGAGATGCATTTAAATGTAGTGACCGGCCTCTTGCTGTCATCGTGTGAAATCATTCTGACATTTACAAGAAATTTTAACTATTTTGAGTTTTCGTGCTTTCTTGAAAGGATACTAATTGTATATCTTTTGGACACATCTGTGTATGTAAAAAGTTAAAATGACACAATGGCAGTTACTTGTCTTTTTAAAAGCTATTTAAAGTCTGGCTTGCGGTTGATTTGTGGCTTTAAAGCGTCTGGATTGTTCAGTCTCACCGTGGCGTCACTAATGAGAGCTGCACAGATGCTGGAGAGCACACTCACCATTCATCACGCTATGGCTTATTTAGTCCGAGACTCACGGCTCTCTCATTGATTGTCTTTAAGCTTTGTGGAAGTGTGTTTGAGCAATAGAGAGAATCGATGATAAAGGCTTCATCTAACACACAACACACACACACAAAACACAGCACAGCTTCATGGTGTTAATAAACGTGTGTGGACTGTACCATGTCCTTCATGTCATACAAAATGTATCCAATTTAAAATTCTGAAATGTTTCGGCTCGGCGTTTAATCTCATGCTCATTTCCTGTGTTTTATTTGAAAGATTATAACGATCGGGAGGCACGTTAAAGGATATCACTACATCATAGCCAACCTGGTGAGTGACACGCTAATCATCCACAAAATGACAACATTTACACATAAATGTGATCATGTGACATCACCACTAACCTTTCTTTTCAGTTCCTTAGCATAAAGTACTGCTTTTAATTACACAATATAATAGGAGGCCATACCAGAGGCAAGGGTGCTATCACAACTGGCTAATATAATAGCTAATACCTAAGCCAGACTGGTAGATAGTATATTAGTTGGTCCTCATTTGCTAGCTTAACAGAGAACTTGGTTAACATAACATAACTATCCAAATGTGATATGGCTTGCAAAGTAACATGTCTAATATAATAGTTAATCAAATTGGAACTTGGTTAATCATAGTTAACATTAGAATACATATCTTGATAGTAAACATGGCTACATGGTATTGCATATGCTACACTTGTATTCACTACACTTCAGTATTCCTTACACTTCAGTTTTCCCTACACTTCAGTTTTATGTAAATATTAGTATATCATATACTTTAGCATTCAGTACACTTCCATATTCTTTACACTTCAGTATTCCTTACACTTTAGAATTCCCTACACTTAATTTTACTTTACACTTCAGTATTCCTTACACTTCGGTGTTCTCTGCACGTCCGTTTTCCCTACACTTAAGTTTTATGTAAACATTAGTATATCATATACTGTATACATTTAGTATTCCTTACACTACCATATTCTCTACACTTCAGTATTCCTTACATTTCAGTATTACTTACACTTCATAATACTTTACACTTCATTATACTTTACGCTTCAGTTTTCCTTACACTTCATTATACTTTACATTTCAGTATTCCTTACACTTCATTATACTTTACACTTCAGTTTTCCTTACACTTCAGCATTCTTTACACTTCAGTTTTCCTTACACTTCTTTATACTTTACACTTCATTATACTTTACACGTCATTATACTTTACATTTCAGTATTCTTTACACTTCATTATACTTTACACTTCAGCATTCTTTAGACTTCAGTTTTCCTTACACTTCATTATACTTTACACTTCAGTTTTCCTTACACTTCATTATACTTTACACGTCATTATACTTTATATTTCAGTATTCTTTACACTTCATTATACTTTACACTTCAGTTTTCCTTGCACTTCATTATACTTTACACGTCATAATACTTTATATTTCAGTATTCTTTACACTTCATTATACTTTACACTTCAGTTTTCCTTACACTTCTTTATACTTTACACTTCATTATACTTTACACATCAGTTTTCCTTACACTTCATTATACTTTACACGTCATTATACTTTACATTTCAGTATCCCTTACACTTCATTATACTTTACACTGCAGCATTCTTTACACTTCAGTTTTCCTTACACTTCATTATACTTTACACTTCAGTTTTCCTTGCACTTCATTATACTTTACACGTCATTATACTTTACATTTCAGTATTCTTTTCACTTCATTATACTTTACACTTCAGTTTTCCTTACACTTCATTATACTTTACACTTCATTATACTTTACATTTCAGTATCCCTTACACTTCATTATACTTTACACTGCAGCATTCTTTACACTTCAGTTTTCCTTACACTTCATTATACTTTACACTTCAGCATTCTTTACACTTCAGTTTTCCTTATACTTGATTATACTTTAAACTTCATTATACTTTACACTTCAGTTTTCCTTACACTTCATTATACTTTACACTCCAGTATCCCTTACACTTCATTATACTTTACACTTCAGTATTCCTTACACTTCATTATACTTTACACTTCGGCATTCGTTACACTTCAGTTTTCCTTATACTTCATTATACTTTACACTTCATTATACTTCACACTTCAGTATTCCTTACACTTCATTATACTTTACACTTCAGTATTCCTTACACTTCATTAAACTTTACACTTCAGTATTGCTTACACTTCATTATACTTTACACTTCAGCATTCTTTACACTTCAGTTTTCCTTATACTTCATTATACTTTACACTTAATTATACTTCACACTTCAGTATTCCTTACACTTCATTATACTTCACACTTCAGTATTCCTTACACTTCATTTTACTTTACACTTCAGTATTCCTTACACTTCATTTTACTTTACACTTCAGTTTTCCTTACACTTCATTATACTTTACACTTCAGTTTTCCTTACACTTCATTATACTTTACACGTCATTATACTTTACATTTCAGTATTCTTTACACTTCATTATACTTTACACTTCAGTTTTCTTTACATTTCATTATACTTTACACTTCATTATACTTTACATTTCAGTATCCCTTACACTTCATTATACTTTACACTGCAGCATTCTTTACACTTCAGTTTTCCTTATACTTCATTATACTTTACACTCCAGTATTCCTTACACTTCATTATACTTTACATTTCAGTATCCCTTACACTTCATTATACTTTACACTGAAACATGCTTTACACTTCAGTTTTCCTTACACTTCATTATACTTTACACTGCAGTATCCCTTACACTTCATTTTACTTTACACTTCAGTATTCCTTACACTTCATTATACTTTACACTTCAGTTTTCCTTACACTTCATTATACTTTACACTTCAGTTTTGCTTACACTTCATTATACTTTACACGTCATTATACTTTACATTTCAGTATTCTTTACACTTCATTATACTTTACACTTCAGCATTCTTTACACTTCAGTTTTCCTTACACTTCATTATACTTTACACTTCAGTTTTCCTTACACTTCATTATACTTTACACGTCATTATACTTTATATTTCAGTATTCTTTACACTTCATTATACTTTACACTTCAGCATTCTTTACACTTCAGTTTTCCTTACACTTCATTATACTTTACACTTCAGTTTTCCTTGCACTTCATTATACTTTACACGTCATTATACTTTATATTTCAGTATTCTTTACACTTCATTATACTTTACACTTCAGTTTTCCTTACACTTCTTTATACTTTACACTTCATTATACTTTACACGTCATTATACTTTACACGTCATTATACTTTACATTTCAGTATTCTTTTCACTTCATTATACTTTACACTTCAGTTTTCCTTACACTTCATTATACTTTACACTTCATTATACTTTACATTTCAGTATCCCTTACACTTCATTATACTTTAAACTTCATTATACTTTACACTTCAGTTTTCCTTACACTTCATTATACTTTACACTTCAGTATTCCTACACTTCATTATACTTTACACTTCGGCATTCTTTACACTTCAGTTTTCCTTATACTTCATTATACTTTACACTTCATTATACTTCACACTTCAGTATTCCTTACACTTCATTATACTTCACACTTCAGTATTCCTTACACTTCATTTTACTTTACACTTCAGTATTGCTTACACTTCATTATACTTTACACTTCAGCATTCTTTACACTTCAGTTTTCCTTATACTTCATTATACTTTACACTTAATTATACTTCACACTTCAGTATTCCTTACACTTCATTATACTTCACACTTCAGTATTCCTTACACTTCATTTTACTTTACACTTCAGTATTCCTTACACTTCATTTTACTTTACACTTCAGTTTTCCTTACACTTCATTATACTTTACACTTCAGTATCCCTTACACTTCATTATACTTTACACTTCAGTTTTCCTTACACTTCATTATACTTTACACGTCATTATACTTTACATTTCAGTATTCTTTACACTTCATTATACTTTACACTTCAGTTTTCTTTACATTTCATTATACTTTACACTTCATTATACTTTACATTTCAGTATCCCTTACACTTCATTATACTTTACACTGCAGCATTCTTTACACTTCAGTTTTCCTTATACTTCATTATACTTTACACTCCAGTATTCCTTACACTTCATTATACTTTACATTTCAGTATCCCTTACACTTCATTATACTTTACACTGAAACATTCTTTACACTTCAGTTTTCCTTACACTTCATTATACTTTACACTCCAGTATCCCTTACACTTCATTTTACTTTACACTTCAGTATTCCTTGCACTTCATTATACTTTACACTTCAGTTTTCCTTACACTTCATTATACTTTACACACCAGTATCCCTTACACTTCATTATACTTTACACTTCAGTTTTCCTTACACTTCATTATACTTTACACGTCATTATACTTTACATTTCAGTATTCTTTACACTTCATTATACTTTACACTTCAGTTTTCTTTACACTTCATTATACTTTACACTTCATTATACTTTACATTTCAGTATTCCTTACACTTCATTATACTTTACACTGCAGCATTCTTTACACTTCAGTTTTCCTTATACTTGATTATACTTTACACTTCATTATACTTTACACTTCAGTTTTCCCTACACTTCATTATACTTTACACTCCAGTATCCGTTACACTTCATTATACTTTACACTTCAGTATTCCTTACATTTCATTATACTTTACACTTCAGCATTCTTTACACTTCATTATACTTTACACTTCAGTATTCCTTACACTTCATTATACTTTACACTTCAGTATTCCTTACACTTCATTAAACTTTACACTTCAGTATTCCTTACACTTCATTATACTTTACACTTCAGTATTCCTTACACTTCATTATACTTTACACTTCAGTATCCCTTACACTTCATCATACTTTACACTTCAGTATCCGTTACACTTCATTATACTTTACACTTCAGCATTCTTTACACTTCAGTATTCCTTACACTTCAATATACTTTACACTTCAGTATACCGTACAATGACATATACTGTACACTCAGTATTCCATACACTTACGTTTTATTTAAACTTTAGCGTTCCATATACTTTAGTCATTCTGTACACTTCCATAAACTTTACACTACAGTATTCCGTACACTACAGTGTTTTGTAAATGTAAGTAGTCTGTACTTTAGCGTGATTAAATGAATGTTGTGTTTCTTCACTCTTACCTTTCAGGGCTTTGTGGATGGAGACCTGTCCAAAATTCAGTACGGTGGAGCAAATGTGTCAGGATTCCAGATTGTGGATTTTGAAGATCCTCTAGTGTCCAAATTTGACCAGCGCTGGGAAGCTTTGGAAGAAAAGGAATATCCCGGAGCTGACAACAAGATCAGGGTGAGAGATCCAATCTCTGAAATATTCATATGTAAGAGATTGCACATCAGTAATAGTCCACATGTAAGGTCACTAATTGTGAATATCCCAGACTTCCAAGGTCCATGATGTCTGTTTTTCCTCAGTACACTTCAGCGTTGACGTACGACGCCGTGCAGGTGATGACGGAAGCCTTTCGTTACCTGCACAAGCAGAGGATCGACATCTCGCGCAGGGCTAATAACGGAGACTGTCTGGCTAACCCGGCCGTGCCGTGGGCTCAGGGTGTGGAGATCGAACGTGCTCTAAAACAGGTAAACAACACACACACACACACACACACACACACAGACACACACACACCTAAATATCCCACAAGACATAATAAGTCTATAATTAGAGGAGAACGGATATTTTTTGCGGGTTTGTTTATGTACAGTTTTAAACCAGGTGGGATGAAAACGAGAGTTGAGGTATAAAATCAGTTTTGTTTCCTCCATGCTGTTCATCATGTGCTCGTGTTCTCAGGTGCGTGTCGAAGGTCTAACCGGAAACATCCAGTTCGATCAGTACGGCAGGAGAGTGAATTACACCGTCCATGTCATGGAGCTGAAGAACAATGGTCCTGTTAAGGTACAAGTCCATTCTAGAACTATTCTTTTTTTTTAAATGGAAAGACGGAGGAAAATAAGTTTGTTTTTGCACAAAATATAATATCAGCCTGTGGTTTCCACCCTCCTTTTAGCCTTCTTTAAGGGTTCTTATCTTCTAGAGGTTCACCTTGAAATCTTCTCTAAAAAGGCCAACTGTCTGTTGTCTGGGTTCTACATAGGACTTTTTAATAGTTCCCCTTAGAAGGTGAAACCAAAAAAAGAAGATGGTTTGTTTTCTCTATTAAAAGTTTCTCAAACATTCTTTGGATGGTTAACTGTTCTAGACTCTCAAGGGTTCCTTAGATAGTTAACGGTTCTAGATTGCATTTTATCCAAAGATTGTAGGGAACATAGTGATGACTACTCCTTGCTGTGTTAGAAAAACAGGTTTGTCAGTAGTACCTTGGATAATCAAAGGTTGAGGGTCAAATCTGTTGAAGGTCAAATCTGTTGAAAGATTCTACATAGAACCTTTAAGGTTTCTCCAACATCAATAAACCAAAAAAACCCATCAGGAGTTTATTATAGTTTTTATTTTCATAGGCAGGAGCCTACAAAAATGGTTCTCTAGTACTTCTTTGAATGGTTAACAACACTAGATTCCAAAACACAGTTCTTCGGTGGTTCTTTGGATTGTTAAAATGTTCTACTTGGAACCCTCTCTAAAACGGAAACACTATTGTAGGGTTAGATAAAAACTCTTAGTTAAAATGGGTTCATCAAGGGCTCTTTGGTTCTACAGGGGTTCCACTTGGAAACTTTTCTCTAAATGGAGGTTTGTTCTACCTAGAACCTTAAAGGGAGTTGTCTTATACCAGCTACCCAAGAACCCTCTAGAGTTAAATATTTAAATATTTTAAAGGTGTAAGCAACATACACACCTACCTTACTATCTACACCCTTAGACAAAAGGGTCCAACAAATGTTCTATTGAGAGTTCAGGATTATCAGCATCCTAAAGCGGTTCTACATGAAACCATATCTTCTAAGGTCCTAGATAGCTCTACCAAAAAAAGTTTCATCAAGGTGACCAATTAAATAACCCTTTAGGGTTCTGCTAAGGAAGGTTTCATTTTCTTAAAAGGTTCTTAGTAGAATCTCTTTTGAGAGCTAGAACCATTACGTATCTGAAGAGGAATCTTTTGATAATGGCTCATTGTGAATAATGTCAGAGAACAAGTTCTCATTATTCGCTCATCTGTTTTGCAGATTGGTTACTGGAATGAAATGGACAAGATGGCGGTCACAAAATCAGACCTTTTTCCCAATGATACGATGGGTCTGGAGAACAAGACGGTGATAGTCACTACCATTCTGGTGAGAACTTTGAGCACTTTAATTGACAGAGCTTGAGGTATGGTTGGGTCTGAAAGTTATCAAACACTATTACAAAGAGAAATGGTCCTTTTTTTTTTTTTTTTTAAATCAATTTGTAAAATCTGAGACAAATGCATTTTGTAGCAGAAATCGTCCATTCATATTATTATTCAGAATAGTTGTGATGTCATAATTTATGCAGATTGCATTGCATGTACACTCCTAACATTAAGTTCATTGTAAGAATCGCACATGACAAAAATATTTATCATTAACCCCTAAAAATAAAAACTAACACATCTCAGAAGTGGACTCATAGTTATGGACCTCACTGTACAGTCGAGTGCAAAAGTTTGCACACCCTAGGATGAAATACAGAAGGCCAAAAATGTAACATATTTGATTGGTTTAATTTTTTAAAAATGGTAAAACAGCACATGCTAGATATGAACAATGCAAAAGATCAGAATGATGGCCTTTTATTTTTTTATGAACATGATGTAAATATTCTCTAATAATTTGTATAACTGATATTACAGTCTTCTTGCCATGTTTCAGGACACGCCCACATTTTTTTTTTTACTCCTATGGATACTGTTTTTGGTGCATAAACTTTAATATAGCAGTAGATTTAATTTTATTCAAACCTTTGCACTCGCCAGTACAAAAGAGTTGTAAATGTGGTGAACTTGTGTAGAAGACTGTGTGAAGAAGTGTGCAATCCATTTCAGGAAGCGCCGTACGTGATGCTGAAGAAGAACGCAGACCTGTTTTTGGATAACGAGAGGTACGAGGGTTACTGTGTCGACCTGGCAGCTGAAATCGCCAAACACTGCGGCTTTAAATATCGCCTGAAAATAGTAGGGGATGGAAAATACGGAGCCCGAGACGCAGAGACGAAGATCTGGAACGGGATGGTCGGAGAGTTGGTTTATGGGGTGAGTGGAAAAAATGATGATCCAATAACCCGGCAACTCAGTGTCTAAAAACTGAGAGTTTGGAGTAATTAATAACGTAATGATGTAATGTTTATGTAAATGTTTATGTAAATGTTCAGAAACCTGATCACCGCAATTGACCATTCTCATTCTGTGCGTTTTTACAATTTTTTTTTACAATTAATTTTTTTTTTTTTTAATTTATGATTAGCATGAGTTTAAACATTATAGTAAATTTAATTTAATAATTTCTCCTGACTGAAACTAGCAACTAGCAACTAAATATACAGTATATCACCGTTCATGAATACAGCACAACTGTAAGTGTTGTATGTGTTTCCATAGAAACAACTAATTTCCCAAGTACAACTTTTAAGCTGGCGTCTTGTAATTACCGTAATTCTTCACACATTTGTTTATAACAGTAATCAACATTTTGCAGTAGTAAGAAACATTTTGCATTAGTAATAAATGTTGTGCGGTAGTAATAAACGCAGTAGTTTCAATGAACATGTTAATAGAGTAATAAATGGTTTGCAAAACTAACAACGATTTTGCAGAATTAAGGAACACCATCATAGATGTTTTGCAATAGTAATAAACATTGTGTAATAGTAATAAATGTTTTGTAACAGTAATAAACATTGTGTGATAGTAATTTGTTTCTAAAAGGAACAAAACAGACAGAAGTAATGTTGTAAATAATAATAAATTCTATATTCATGTTAGTTCCAATTATTTTATCTTTTCCAGTCCATAGTTCGTACGTTTGTGTTTTTTTTACATTTGTAAATTCAGCTAACTGTACATTAATAATACATTAATAATTTTCATTACATTAATACTTTGAGATACTTGTCCTTGCCTGCATGAGTCTCAGTGACTGTGAGACTATAAAACTATGGTTATGGTTTATAAAAATTATTTTTTTTTAAAAATTTGCATTAAAGTACACAGAAAACAAACAAAAAAACCTCCTCCTTCCACTCTTCCTCTACAGAAAGCTGATATCGCCGTGGCTCCGTTGACCATCACGCTGGTCAGAGAGGAAGTGATCGACTTCTCGAAGCCCTTCATGAGCCTGGGAATCTCCATCATGATCAAAAAGCCGCAGAAGTCCAAGCCGGGCGTGTTTTCCTTCCTGGACCCTCTGGCGTACGAGATCTGGATGTGTATCGTGTTCGCCTACATCGGCGTGAGCGTCGTGCTCTTCCTGGTCAGCCGTTTCAGCCCGTACGAGTGGCACACGGAGGAATACGAGGACGGACAGATCCAGACCAGCGAGTCTACGAATGAATTTGGGATATTTAACAGCCTCTGGTTCTCGCTCGGAGCCTTTATGAGACAAGGATGCGACATTTCGCCAAGGTTCGTCCCTGATTTGTTACATTACATTATGGCTATGGATATAAGTGTGTAAGTGTGTAAGGGTGCAGTCTCTTTATCGCGGCTGTGTCACAAATCACAGTGTCGTTAGTGAGAGGGTGACCTTGGGCAGTGATGAGGTAAATTTGTATCCTGTAAATGATAAAAATGCAGGCAGAGGACAGAGCCAGATGAAAACAGAACACGAATTGAGAAATTACAGAACGTAGTAGATTAAAAACTGGAAACGAGCGCACGAGAAAACCAAGGGAACAGAAACTGAAGGAGTTCCTGTAGTATAACATATGCTAGACAAAGAGGATATGATAAAACATAACTAATAACAGTGAATGAGGGCGTGCAAGTGGACACGTGCAGCACATGTGTAAAGAAATTATACAGTATATGCAATGTATAGTGAAATAGTCACTGGTGAGATGGTGTAATGAAGCAAAGTTGATTCTTTTTTTGTTATAACAGCACGTCCCCAAGCGTTTTATTCCTCTTATACCACAGCAATTTTCCAACACTTAGTTTCATTTCATTTTGTAGAAGTTAGTTCCTGTTTTCACTTACGTTATAGCAGCTATAAACAGTTATAAACGTTACCTCTGACTGTTACAAAGCGCCGACACTGGAGACTCCTTCCATCAATGTTACATAAACACATTTCTCCTTGCAGAAAACTTCACCACATAAACGATCACATACGTTCTAAATCAGTTTTATGTGGAGCGTCGACCGTACAAGTCCCTGTGAATGAGCTGTTACTATAGAAACGAATCGCGTTAATATAAAGCTGCGCTACTGTCAGAGCCGCTGTTATAGAAAATGAATCAACACCTTCTGACCAATCAGAATCCAGAAGTTAACCGTCTAATTGCATGTATGTGTGTAGGGCATCAGATGGCTAACTCGGATAGATAACTAGCTGGTTTACACGCTAGCTAACAGAGTAAGGAACTGGATATATGAATATTTTTAGACCAAAGATCCGACAGATTTAAATTTCCTGCATGACCTACTGCTTTACCACAAAAGTAGGCTTTATGAGTTTTGAAGGTTTTATTCTTTTGGACCACATTTATTAATCCTACACATGAATTGTGAGCAGCACAGAGACATAGACCATACCAGAAAAGCTTTTCAGTGCCACAAAGCCACTTATTAGTCATACAGCATTTATAAAAACGATCCAAAGTAGGTATTAAAAGTTACATCATTTATTCTTTTGTAATGGAAAAGTTATACAAGAGCATTATACATTCCCAAGCCTAATTATTATTTTTTCTTCTTTTTTTTTTTTACTCGGTTTAAAGCCTCATCATACATTCAAAGTCAAATTCTACCCCACGTCTGCCTTTACAACATTTCATTTTTCTCCTGAATCGATTTGAATAAATTAGCATCTGTTATGAAGGAGCAAAGATGAGGAATCAAGATGACATCACTGTAGACTTTAGAAGCAGATTACCCAGAAGGCATTGCTCTGAACTGATCCTAATCAGAACCTTTACCGAACAGAAGAAGGGTTGAGGACGTAGGTGTGTAGATGAGCTGAACACAATCAATCAATCAATCAATCAATCAATCAATCAATCAATTAGTAAACTTTCATATTTTCTCCTTGAAGTCTCAAGATAATTTATACATGTAAATAATTAAACAGTGTGTGTCGTACTGTTATAGAGAAATAATCAACAACGAGGTGGTGTGATGAAGTTACTGTAAGTTGATTATTTTCCTATACCAGCACGTCCCCAAGTGTTTTATTCATCTTATACCACAGCAACTTACCAACAATTACAATGTATTACTTATTAAAGAATGTAATTGAAGAATGTATTTTTTATCCTTTTTTTAAAAAAAATAATGTTAAATATATTGTATTTATTCACTTTGTATTTATTCAAAATGAGGCCTGGATGAATTTCTAACACGATGTAAACCGTCTCTCAGGTCTCTCTCGGGCCGTATCGTGGGCGGCGTGTGGTGGTTCTTCACCCTGATCATCATCTCCTCGTACACGGCCAACCTGGCTGCGTTTCTCACCGTGGAGAGGATGGTGTCGCCCATCGAGAGCGCCGAGGATCTGGCCAAACAGACCGAGATCGCTTATGGGACGCTTGACTCCGGATCAACCAAAGAGTTTTTCATGGTAGGAGCTATGAATGCCGATTTTAAACGTCTAGTAGTGGAACTGAAGACGTTTATATCAGTACAGATTAATAAACATCACACAGTTTCAAGACTTCTCGTTACTGAGATGTCCATTTTAGTGATGTTTAGAGAAATCCTTGAATTGAGAATAATGTTGCAAATAGCAGACGACCCCAAATGATCAAAAGCACCAGATTTATGTAAAAAGGTATAGATATTGTCAAATTAATGTAAACTTACAGTAAGGTTCAGGAACTTGCAGTATTTTATTATTCTATGGCACTAATACAGCCTCTCAGTTTCATAGCATATGTCAAGTTTTTCTCTTTTCATGACGCTGATAACAATGTGTAAATTAAAAAGTCTTTTTTTTTAACATGACATACACCACTCTTTAGTCCGACATGCTATAAAATTGTATTCATCTATTAATTTAGTAAAAATCCTTATAATATTAGGGGGGAAAAGATGAAGTGCTTTTTTTATTGCACTCTTTGAATGCTTTTCTACATAAAACAGCAGCATGATGTCCCTCATGTCCCTTTTTTCCTCCTCATTTGTCCCTCCAGAGATCCAAAATTGCTCTCTTTGAGAAGATGTGGGCGTACATGCGCAGCGCCGAGCCGTCCGTCTTCGTGAAAACAACGGCGGAGGGAGTGATGCGAGTGCGCAAGTCGAAAGGGAAGTACGCCTACCTGCTGGAGTCCACCATGAACGAGTACATCGAGCAGCGAAAGCCCTGCGACACCATGAAGGTCGGCGGGAACCTCGACTCGAAGGGCTACGGCATCGCCACGCCCAAAGGATCCTCATTAAGGTGGGTGGAATAGTATAACAATGTGCTCAATGTTGTTATAGTATCCCACCTACCCTGATGCAGCTGTGCTCATGTCACCTGGTTGGTATAAGAGAGATCTAGTCGAGGCAAATTATATTTAAAAAAAAAAATTATAATTATATACAACAACAACAACGAAAAGAACAACAACACAAATCTGAAGTAAATTTAGAGCAGAGGAAAAGATACGCATTATACTATATTTAAGGGAAGGAAGTAGACTGAGAATGTGATCTGAAATATTTGAAACCAAATTCACCAAACAGAATGAATAACACAGGAGCATCAGGTTTTAAAAGCTTTTCCCAACAGATAGAAAATCTGCATCAATATTAATATCAGTGATATACAACAAATTTGCATAATTCATATACAGATTGTCAGTTGAACTGAATTTTTTTGCATATTTAAAGTCACCCTAAACTTTATAAAATGTGTTTCCATTGCTACATGATGAAATATTTTGAATCTATATACAAAAAAATAAAAATAAAAAATTACATGTGCTT
>CM042542.1:1427500-1457500 GCA_023630585.1 Cranoglanis bouderius | reverse complement strand
TTGTATGCCGATCTAATTCATTTTAACTTGCCCCAGTTCCAGTCCAGTTCTGTTTAAACATTTTTTTGTATCTTTACGTACTCAACTAAAACACTTCCAAGTGCTGCAGTATCTAATATTCAAGATTACTCTAATGGTATCTGGAATCCAATCTATTTCTGTCTATCTCAATCTCAATGGCTATTAAATTAGACAAACATCAGAAAACATGACTGCAGCTTTAAGAATTAACACATCTTTTCATACAGCATAAAAGTAAATGCTGCCACCACCATGCTTCACTTGGTAACCATTGTGAAAGCAATGGTCAGTGAGGCTTCTTCGTTTGCCTCTGTCATTAGCTAGCTTATGCTTGGCGGCCATATTTCTGGGCCTCATTTATTCATCTTTTAGTAAAGTTGTGTGTAAATATTTTCACAGGCCAAAACAAACTAAAAATTCCCACCGTATTTATAAACGTTTCACTGATTTCACAGAACATTTACATTTAGCCACACCCAAAACTCCATAAAAGGTACTCTCAGAGAGCTGAAAATGACAACTGGTGACTAAATAGTGAAAAAGCACCTCCTAAGTGCAATATGCGCTAAACCTTCCAGTAATACAGCTCAGCCATTGCAGCGGATCAGCTACCATAGACACTAACTCTTCCACCTTTTATAGGGTGCCATTACTTTTGTTATATGTAATAATGTGTTTAAACAGGCAAGTCCTTGTAAGATAAAAAGCCTTTTCTTGTTTTACTGTTTTATGCATTTGCACTTAAGATGCATAAAGCATGACACACTATGTGTCCGTGTGTCACGTGCACCGTAATTGTCTAACCGTCCAATCGTCCATCCAATCCATTTCCTGTCTTGTGCATTCCTTTATATGGTCCTGTAGCTTTAATTAATAATGAATTCATGACGATCATGCCATAGCTCCGTGTACTGCACTGGCCCCTGCTACATTCATGCTAGACGCTAATTTACTCGAGCCTTTTGCATGTTAAACCCAAGACAAACCAGTACCACATCAGCCTGATTAGCAATTAGCGATTCAAGTCACGTGTTTTGGCACACAGACGTCAAAGGCTTCAGTAAATCGTATCTCATTCCGGGTTACTGAGCTTCATCTACCTCATCACTTCAGATTATGTGTAGTTCATTGTTTTAGAAGTCATCCCGAACTGTGCATTTGCATCCACATAGAAGCCGCAGGTGACATTTATTTACGAGCATATATACACATCGACACATCCACACGCTGACATGTTGATAGTGTGTATAATAAATGTAGAGGTTGGAGAAAATTCTGGGAAACAGAACGTTTCAGATGGACGTCCTTCATCAGCTGTATGCGATGATATGGAAACGTAAACAAAGATAGCGGTTTGCTGTTTTTCTTGCGTCCTTGTTCTACGATAGTTGCTATGGTTACAAATCTGATGGCACTGTAATGAATGAATATACTGTATATACATATATATATATATATATATATATATATATATATATATATAGTATGTATACTACAACAGAGCGTTTCCTTTACAGAAAGGGTTCCAAGTAGAACATTTTTTAGAAAGCTATGACCTCCTCACCATCCAAAGAACTACTAATGAAACGTTTTCTTCTAAGATAGCTTACCAAGTGCAACAAGAAACGGAGAATTTAATCAGGGCTAACAAGCAACATGTAATAAGTAAGATTCGTTAATTACCATGGTAACAGGAAACTAGAACAGGAAACTGACCGTATAAGGAAATTGGTGAAACTAAAGGGACAAAATAGGGGATAAAGGATGGAAGATTGTGGAAGACGAATAGGGCCAGAATCCGGGCATATGTAATACACCTACAAGCAACCCTGTAATTATTTATGTTTATATTGTAACCATTTAATTAATGTTAGCAGATTAAGACGTCCTTGCCTTTGCTAATGGGACATTTCTTTAAGAAAAGACGACTATCATGATTATACTGTATACAAGATATCAAATTTCATTACCATTTGAAAATTCCTCTACGTTAAACCTACGTCCTTACTGGAACATCCATCTGAAACATCCTGTCTCTCAGCAACACCAGATTTACATTCTCCTCAACCTCATTTATTATTAACCGACATTTATTTTTCTCTGAATTGTGCTTTGTATTGATGGATCTATTGGTTGCTGTGTTATGTGAGTGCTTCCGCCACCCTCTCTGGATTCTTACGTCCGTTTTGTGTACGTTCTTCCAGGAAAAGACGAGTGCGCTCAGCCTGAGCAACGTGGCCGGTGTGTTCTACATCCTGGTGGGCGGTTTGGGCCTGGCCATGCTGGTGGCTCTGGTCGAGTTCTGTTACAAGTCGCGCGCTGAGGCCAAGCGCATGAAGGTGGCAAAGAGTGCACAGAATATTAATCCCACTTCCTCGCAGAATTCTCAGAATTTTGCCACTTATAAGGAAGGGTACAACGTATATGGGATCGAAAGTGTAAAAATTTAAGGGGGTAGGATACGCGGCCGTCGAATCTGTGCTATTTTTTCCTCCCCCTCCCCCCCAGTGCACGCTTTCCATATACCCCATTTCCCCTCAGTGTGCTAGTGAATGAGGAGATTTTGGACGAAGGTGGAGCGTATGTAATGTAATGTAATGCAGTAATGTCTTATTTTCCCTCCCGAGCCTCATTACGTCACCCGTAATGAGTGAAACATTAAACACTTTCCTTCCTCCATCTTTTGTTGGTTTTGTGTTTGACTATTCAGTTGTTCCTCATCATCATCATCATCATCATCATCATCATCATCATCACATCATAATTGTTATTACCCTGTTTTCACACTAGCAAGCAAAAAAGCGACAAGCGATGTTCATTTTCTATGAAAGTATTTTTCTAAATTACACTATAAGGCCATAAGTATGTGTTCCCTCTGACTATCACAGCCATACGCGGTTCTCCTCCAAACTGCTGCCACAAAGGTGGAAGCACACAATTGTATAGGATGTCTTTGTATGCTGTAGCATTACAATTTCCCTTCCCTTCAAGACATGGTGTGTTAAGATTGGAGTAGAAGAACCCGAGTGTCCTGCACAGAGCCCTGACCTCAACCCCACTGAACACCTTTGGGATGAACTGGAACTGAAACATATAAGCATGGTTTCATCTCATCCTGTCATACACTACCTCTCATTAAATGTGTATGTAGACGTTGCGAAGTAAAATACAGCTTGGAAGGAAGTAGCAGAGATCGTTGGTGTCTCTGGTGAGTGTATGTAGCACAGTAGTACAGTTAGCCGGCTTTGCTAATCTAATGGAGCTAGTACAAAGTCGTGACGTAAATCAAACCTAAATCAAACACTGATTAGTGTGTTATTTAATTTGTGTTTATCTAGTTAGCTTTAGAAGCGATACATACTGTAGCTACTACCGTTTCTCATTGGAACTAAAAAACAATAGTGAACAGGCCACAGCCACTAGAGACAAGGGACTTGTTGTCACTAGCTAGTGTGACACAGGGTTATCATAATGCTATGAGTGTTATTATTGTGATTAACTGATCCGTGTGTATTTACAGTAATGTCAGTGATGATGTTTTATTTGTTTGTGCGTCCATTTTGAACGTTCTTCTCCTCCATATTGTATCTGGTTTACATCAACATCCCCACTAGGGGTGTAACGATTTAACTGTATGGCAGTATACCATGATAAGGGAGTCTTAAATACGTTATATACGTATAAATTACGCATACAGTTACATACGTGCCCCATAACCAAAATGTAGCCAGTCACCCAGTTCATTTTCTTACATAACTAAGTCACATCATCTTGTTATGTTAATGAAGTAAGGATTAAACACGGTATGTGTTGTAGAAAATGTCTTTAAGGCCTTTAAAATGACCACAAATGGGCCAAGGACTGATAAAAAATACCAAAATCTATGAATATACATAAATATGCAAATTTGAAACATGAAGTAGCTAGTAAGCTAGCGTACATGGCTCTCACGAGTGGGGCTTTCAATGCCAGAGTCTCGATTTCCATGCTCAAATTCTCACTGATTTATCTAACACCGGTCAAACATGTTAAATATAATATTATGTTACCATGACAACCATGATTTTTTTCATTAGCTATGTTAGCTAGTTTGCTAGATTAGCGCATAGGTTACGTGAGTGAAGTGGAGTTTTCCAAGATGGCGGCGCCCACAAATATCCTTACAGCCCTCAGCTATACGGTAAAGTTAGTTTGTTAGTATTTAGAGATGACAGGAAGTGTCACGGTGTCCTAAACTACATCAGGAAGTCACACAAAAGATGTTAGGTGATATAGAATTTTAGTACTAAACAACAAAAATTAAAGACGTAAACATCTAAAGATTTTGGCTGATCGACTGTATTTTGGCATGGGGAGGGGTTTTCATGAATAAATTATTATTATTATTATTATTTTATAACCACAACAATGACAATATTATCCAAAATTCATGATATTTTAACGGACAGTTATGTATGTGTCAAATCGTTCCACCCCTAGTCTCCATGAAAAGGTACAAACAGTCTATGTATAGAGTTTCCTAAATCTCACCACTATATATATGTGTGTGTGTGTGTGTGTTTTCCAGGTGACCTTTTCGGATGCGATGAGGAACAAGGCGAGGTTATCTGTCACTGGGAGCACAGGGGAGAACGGCCGTGTCATGAGTCCCGAGTTCCCTAAAGGCGTCCACCCTGTGCCCTACGTAGGGGCCGACGTTGGCATGAACGTCAGCTTAACCGACCTTTCGTGAGGGAAATCCCCCCCGCCGAGTGCCTTAAAATGGTTTATCCCTTCCTTTTTCTCTCTCCTTCAGTCTCTCTCTCTCTCTCTCTCTCTCTCTCTATTTATATCACGGATGAGAGACAGAGACAGTGTTTTAATAGTGAAAAAACATTTGTGCCACACACATAAACCTATCACAGTGACATCTTTGCCCCTAGAAACACGCCTAAAGAGGTGATGGGGTCACTTCCCCTGGTCACGGATGGGTTTTCTGACGAGCGTGAAATTAGCATCTTGTGCGTTTCGTCTAGGCGTGTGCCGATAATCATTTGCACGTTGCACAATATTATTGTGTTATGTGACAATTCTGTCACATTCCCTAGATAGGCAGCCTTTCTAGGCAGTTTGAATAAGATATAATTCTTTAATAATCATTTTTATAAATTATAAAATTGTGATATCATAATAACCCATGTAAAATATTGCGATATGAATTAAAAATTTTGAATATCAGCACATGCCTAGTTTGTCGTCCATGTTGGCTCAAGCACACTACATTCTTTTATTAATAAAACAACAAACAACAACAACAAAAAAAACACAATAAAAACATTTTCTATGTATTTTCACATAAAAATGCTTTAAAATAAATCTGCTTACATACCGGTTGTGTGTATAACGACTTATACATCTTAATCTCCGTGTACTTTTCGAGCTCGGCTCTTAGTTCCATACTTTTTAAAAATGCCAAATCTATTGCTTACGTAATTTATTAGTCGTATAATATTAACATTTCAGTGTTTATATGGAGATATCTAGCAATGCTTGACTTTTTGCAATCGGTTTTGATAGTGGTGCCGCAGATCTGTTTACGTTAATCTGAATCTGACTCTTAATTTCATGTTTTTTCGTATTTTCATCAATAATCAGGGTAGCAGTTATGTTATCTTACGTTATGTTATATGTTTAAAAAAAAATGAAGAAAAAAATTATGTTTACAATATGAATGCAAGAAAAAGGAAAACAATTAGTACCTTAATGTATTATTGCCTAATGTTTTGCTGTGAATTCAGTAGACGTATTACACATCGACACGCTCGTCTGTTTCAAACGCCAAATAAGTGAGTGTGCCAAATTTATTCCTGAATATAGTCGGAATTTAATCTGTCCTCGTTGTGAATGTAGTCAATACATTCTCTACGTTTCTGTAACTCTGTACTGTTTGATGGCCTACGCAGTGATTCAACTATTATAACAATTTATTTCTCTCTAAATAGTTTCTTTTGTTTCGTTCTTGATTGATTGATTTACACCAATTGAATGATCCTAAGCCCCGCCCACACTTGGGTCCACTCAGGAAAGGTAGAAACCGAGAGCGGGGCTTTCGTTAGGCGTAAAACTGAAACATAAACAACAATACATTACTTTAATAAACAGAGAAAAGCAAAATGAGAGGGAAAATTAATGCAGATTACGCTGCTACATTATCTAGTAACTGCATTCTTATTGGTTACAGTGGCATTGTGGATGGGGATCTGTGATATGATTGGCTACAGTGACATTGGGGTGAAAACTGTGGTCTGATTGGTTACAGAGGGTTTTTTTGGCAGTAAAAGTGATCGGATTGGTTACAGTGGTATTGGGGCGGGACAATAATCTAATTGGTTGCAGTGGCTTAGCGGTGGAAACTGTGTTCTGATTGGTTGCAGTGGCTTAGCGGTGGAAACTGTGTTCTGATTGGTTGCAGTGGCTTAGCGGTGGAAACTGTGTTCTGATTGGTTGCAGTGGCTTAGGGGTGGAAACTGTGTTCTGATTGGTTGGAGTGGCATTAGGAGCACAAACTGTGGTCTGATTGGTTCCAGTTCTATTCAGGGCATGAACTGTGGTCCAATTGGTTACAGAGACATTTTGGGCAGGAACTGTGGTCTGATTGGTTACAGTGTCATTAAAGGGCATGAACTGCAGTCTAACTATTTGCAGTGGCATTATGATTGGGAACTGTGATCTGATTGGCTACAGAGATATTTTGAGCAGGAACTGTGGTCATGGTGACTAGCAACAGTTGGAGGGCCAAGAAAAAAAAAGGCGGGGCTTGGGATTGGTCAGTTGCATGTTACAACATCACATAAAATGAGATTCCTTTACTTTTTATTACCCCTTTACTTTTATTTTTGCAATATATACATGCTTATGTTAAAGAGTAGAAGTATTTACATTTACAGTAGGCCTGTTTTGATCTTCGATTTGACCTTATAATAATATAATATTAATAATGATGATCTGTAACCCTCAGTTTATATATCTTATATATGCTTAAATATAAAATATTAATATAAGTCCATAATATGAACACGATCTACAGGAACGTGACAAACATTTGCACAATATATGGTTACTGTTTTTTTCCCCCTTATAAACCTGTGAATTTTGAAGAACTCTTCCTATTCAATCATTTTTACTTTTCTCATTATATAAAAAAAAATGTTTTGTTTTGTTTTTCTTTACTTTGTAACTGAATGTGTGCTGACTTGTTTATTTTTTGGAACTCTTTCTGAATAAAAATGTGACTAATATTGCTGCTTGATTTGTATCTATTGAGTGTTATAAAAAAAAATGATAACCATTTCAGCTACATTACTGAAAAAAGAGAAGCACACCAGACAAAAATTTAATAGAAACCAATTCATTTAAAAACTTTAAACACAAGTTTGCTAGATGTTTAATATGTTCTAAATGAGGTTTTGTCCGCGATCGGCAGGCCGGTGGAAAACTTCACAGACTCTTTAAGCGGACGATTTTATCCTACGTGTCTTTTTTGATAAATGGGTTCTTTTGCTCTTTTTTTTTGCCTTCTAATCTCCATCTTATGAGGATGAAGCGAGGTTTCTCTGATGTTAGCTGCAATGTGCTTTGGCATATTCAGGTCAGTCCCGCTGTTCTCTCGACTCGGCTCTCGCTTTAATCACTGCAACGGTTTACTCGCTGTCCTGGGACTTCACAGCACGGCAGCCATGTTTTTCACACGCCGCACTTGGCTCGGTTTCGCTCGACCACCCGCCTGCCTTCTGACACTTTGCCGCCTTCGTTTCATCTCTCATTCTGCTGGCACTGAATGTAGATGCGAATAAAATGCTCCATGCAGACATAATCTGCTGCTGGGAAAAGTAAAAGCTAGCAAGAAAGATTGTGTAATTTAGTCATACCTTAGTGCTAGTCACGTAACAGATTTTAATACGCATGAATGAAAGCTAGCGTGGTGTTAATTCTTTTCTAGACATGTTTTTGAGGATTGGGATTTGTGAACAGCATGTTTACACAGGGCACAAAAGTCATGAAAAATTCATATACAAAGATCTGAAACACTCCATGCAAAAAAAATCTTCTGGTCCTCGTGAGCTATAAATTAATTCTAGTTAGGTTTCGCATTTCATATTGGGTCTTTAAGCTTCCGGCTCCTACGCATAAACATCATTTTGACATATAATCACAACATAGTACATAATTTCATCTCTAATTTCAACTTGTTTTATCCTAGCTATAAATCCTACTTACACAATAACACTAGTTGTGTTGTGACGATCAAGGTGCCATTTGTATTGCGCTGATTTTACCAGTGGTGGAAATGCTGTTTAGGGTCAGTAGCTTGCTAGGTTGGTTAGCTAGCTAGCTCATGTTAATTCAATATATGTTGCTAGTTATATATATAGTTAGATACGTGGCAAAGACACCCCTTACAGATTATCCTGAACGTTACCTATCAACACCTTGATCTCTTTGTCATGTTCCTCAAACCGTTCCTGAACAATGTTTGCAGTGTGTCAGGGCGCATTATCCTGCTGAAAGAGGCCATGAAGGGCCTGAAGGTCATGAAGGGGTGTACTTGGTCTGCAACAATGTTTAGGCAGGTGTTACCAGGATCCAAGGTTTCCCAGCAGAACATCGCCCAGAGCATCACACTCCCTCCGCCGGCTTACCTTCTTCCCACAGTGCATCCTGGTACCATCTCTTCCCCAGGTAAGAGACGCACACGCACCCGGCCGTCCACATGATGTAAAAGAAAACGTGATTCATCAGACCAGGCCACCTTCTTCCATTGCACCATGGTCCAGTTCTGATGCTCACGTGCCCACTGTAGGAGCTTTCGGTGGTGTCGGTACTGATATATTCCTTTTTTTTTTCTTTTCTAATTTGTTTTCTTTCCACACAGAGTGTTTATTTAGCCGTAATTATCTCCAGTTCAGGTGGGAGGGGAGCGACACGACATCAGTATCCTGTAATTAACAGAAAACAGGAAGTGAGGATAATCTTACAGGAGCACAGGGAGGATCACAAGTGTGACATTCATTAACGCTACAGAGGAGACGTCACCGAGAGCCTCACTTCAAAACACACACACACACACACACACACACACACACACACACACACACACACACACACACACACAATCTAAACGGACTTCCTAACTTCATTTAAACTCCCAAGAGTGTGAGTGTGGGTTTGTCCATAAACATCCAACCAAGAACTGATTTTTTATATATTTTTATATATTTATTTTAGCAGTGTATATTAAAAAAAAGCAGTAATTAAAAAGATTCTGTGTAAAGAATAAAACACTGTGTGTGTGCAGTGCTGTTATAGTAAAATAATCAACAACAGAGTATTTATTAAAGAAGGACACATCATACTTTTTATCTTTTTACTGAGTAACTCATCAGAAGCTTCATCACACCAACGTCACTTATTTTACTACAACAGCACCACACACAGTGTGTTTATTCCTTACTTATGAAATCATTAAACTCGTACACTATTACAGTTTAATCTGTAGGTAATAGTGCAGGTAAGGTGTGTGTGTGTGTGTGTGTGTGTGTGTGTGTGTGTGTGTGTGTGTGTGTGTGTGTGTGTGTTTTGTTTATGCGTCGCTGTAGGACATTTAATATCACAGAGCTCGAATCAGAGTGGACAATTTTGCTCTGTTTTCAATGTAATTTTGATTTGCCTTTGCATTACATATAAGTAAACTTAATTATTACAGGTGTGTGGGAAGGGGCGGGGCCGAAAACACCCTAAAAACACCTAAAATTATATTTTACTTATTGGTAAAAAAAACAAAAAAAACAAAAACAAATAAATTGCTGAAAGGTTTTGGAAAGGGCCAGGATTAAAAACACCTTTGCAAATTTACTCATTGGTTATAGATAGATAGAAAACAATAAAAATTAAATAAAAATAATTCTAAATAAATAAATGAATAAATAAATAGCTGAGTGATGTATAAGAGGGGTTTAGACTGAACACTGGCTTGTAAAATTATTTTATTCATTGCTGATTGATTGATTGATTGATTGATTGATTGATTGATTGATTGAATTCAATCAACAGCCAAGGGGTGGGGCTTAAACTGAAACGCTTATGTATTCATTGGTTAGAATAAATAATAAATAAATAAATGTCTGTAACTTGTTAAAATATTTAATACGTTTTGTTGGAAACATCAGATCTCACACACTGAGCAGATTTCCGTCTCCGGAGCTGATGGCCTGACGTCATGTGTTTCATCAGGCAGATTTGGGAAAGGATTCATTTCGGCTTTTTCTGATGTATACGTCATCCTCAACACCTGCTAAACACTTTACCACATCAGAGCATCTGGTGAACGTATACAGTGTACATAGTGTACATAAAGCTATGTAAAGGTATACAGTGTACATACTCTATATAAAGGTAAATACATTTTACATACTGTATATAAAGGTATTTACAGTTTACATACTGTATATAACGATATTTGAAGGTATACAGTGTACATACTCTATATAAAGGTAAATAAATTTTACATACTGTACATAAAGAGCTAGTATATGTAAATCTTATTTAGTTCTGTGATGTCTCATGTGGTTTAGTGTGTTGTTTTATGTAGCACCATGGTCCTGGAGGAATGTTGTTTGGTTTCACTGTGTACTGTACCAGCTGTATACGGTTAAATTGACAATAAAACCCACTTGAACTAAAGGTATTTAAAGTGTGCATACTGTATATAAAGGTATATAAAGGTATTTAAAGTGTGCATACTGTATATAAAGGTATATATTGTATATAAAGGTATATAAAGTGTGCATACTGTATATAAAGGTATATAAAGGTATTTAAAGTGTGCATACTGTATATAAAGGTATATATTGTATATAAAGGTATATATTGTATATAAAGGTGTATAAAGTGTGCATACTGTATATAAAGGTATATAAAGGTATATAAAGTGTGCATACTGTATATAAAGGTACATAAAGTTATATAAAGTGTGCATACTGTATATAAAGGTATATAAAGGTATTTAATGTGTGCATACTGTATATAAAGGTATATATTGTATATAAAAGTGTATAAAGTGTGCATACTGTATATAAAGGTATATAAAAGTATTTAATGTGTGCATACTGTATATAAAGGTATATATTGTATATAAAAGTGTATAAAGTGTGCATACTGTATATAAAGGTATATAAAAGTATTTAAAGTGTGCATACTGTATATAAAGGTATATAAAGGTATATAAAGTGTTCATACTGTATATAAAGGTATATAAAGGTATTTAAAGTGTGCATACTGTATATAAAGGTATATAAAGGTATTTAAAGTGTGCATACTGTATATAAAGGTATATATTGTATATAAAGGTATATAAAGTGTGCATACTGTATATAAAGGTATATAAAGGTATTTAAAGTGTGCATACTGTATATAAAGGTATATATTGTATATAAAGGTATATATTGTATATAAAGGTGTATAAAGTGTGCATACTGTATATAAAGGTATATAAAGGTATATAAAGTGTGCATACTGTATATAAAGGTATATAAAGTTATATAAAGTGTGCATACTGTATATAAAGGTATATAAAGGTATTTAATGTGTGAATACTGTATATAAAGGTATATATTGTATATAAAAGTGTATAAAGTGTGCATACTGTATATAAAGGTATATAAAAGTATTTAAAGTGTGCATACTGTATATAAAGGTATATAAAGGTATATAAAGTGTTCATACTGTATATAAAGGTATATAAAGGTATTTAAAGTGTGCATACTGTATATAAAGGTATATAAAGGTATATAAAGGTATATAAAGCGTGCATACTGTATATAAAGGTATATAAAGGTATATAAAGTGTGCATACTGTATATAAAGGTATATAAAGGTATATAAAGTGTGCATACTGTATATAAAGGTATATAAAGTGTGCATACTGTATATAAAGGTATATAAAGGTATATAAAGTGTGCATACTGTAACTCAGCACTTACAAGGCTGTCCTGGCTTTTTCAGGAGTCTGTGAGAAAGACAGAAAGAGATGCTATTGTGAACAGAGGCGATGGGGAATAAAATAGCACCCAGGATGTGTTGTCATGGAAACAACATCGGCGATGTGCGGGGGAACAGCGCGGCGCTCAGGAAAGTGCAACTTGGCAAAGATGATCTCTGTCATTTTATCATTCACACGCCGCGCTCACAGACCATCAGCACATTTTCAGCACAGTTGCGTAATAAACCTGTTTGGTGGAGGGAAAAAAAAGCGAGGAAGTGATCATTAAAGGACAAGTTCAACTCAGCAGTGCAGCATCACAGACAGTGTTGCCATAGCAACCACTTCTGCTGTTAGTCAGCATATGTAAAAGAGATTTCACAACCATGTGATCGTGATTGTGTAATAATAATAATAATAATAATAATAATAATAATAATAATAATAATATTGGATAATCAATGTATCACTTTTTAATATGTGATAAATGTAATAAAAGTACAAAAATAAGTACCTTTTTAAGGTTTAATATAACAAAAATATCTGAGGAACATCTAGAAGCATAATTTTTGAAACCGTTGAAGAAATAGTGCCTGAAAATAACAGGTTATGTGCAGAACTCCTTTGTTTATTCCTAGAAAGAAGCAAAATTATCTGCCAAAAGTTTAATACAATTAAAAATTTTACATTTGTATAAAAAAGGTCTTAAGTTTAATACTCAGGTAACTTGTCTATGACTCTTAATGAGAAATATTGTATATATTTGACTATTTACTTTTCTAGATATTTCTGGATGCTCCTGCTAGACTCCTGGAAAAGTAAATGGGTTAATTATTAACTTATTAATAACAAGTTAATAAATACATTTATTTATTTATATTTTGGCATCATTATGATTTTTTTTGTAGCAGCATATTGTTTTTTTTTTCCACTTTGTTTAACCATGTTTACATTTCTGAGCAGTAAGCATGAGGGTGGAGTCTACACCGTGATTGACAGGGGAGACGTAAACACAGCTATGCCTAACAAACTGACTGGATTAAATGGTTTAACGAATGGGAATGCTAAATCGGGATTTTGGGAGATTTGAGACACAGCCCTGATTATATTTGAAGTGAGGAAACTGACTACGTGAACATCTTAAAATTAGTCATTTAGTTGATATTTTCAGTTACAGCTGATAAATCCATAAATTGTTCTATGAGTTCTGAGCGTCTGCCAAAAGCCATAAATGTAAATGTAAAGTAAAAACATTTGTCTTTAGAAACATTCGGCCAATTGATGAAACAAAATAAGAAGCAAAAGAATTCCCTTTAGGACTGAAAATCACTTTCACATCCGCTGTGAGTTTATTTTCCAGCTGAAACACTCAGTTATTTCTACACTAACACCCCCAGAGAACGTACAGCACAATAAATGATCAGAGTGTAAAAGCAGGCTATGTGTAGTGCAGCAGTATTAATGCTTTTTCCTCACACACACACACACACACACACACACACACACACACACACACATACACACACAGGGCATTAAGTGGCAGGTCTCAGAGATATAGTGGTGTGTGATTCTTGTCTGTCTGAAGCTTTAAGTGAATCATTTTCTTCTCTTCAGCAGAAACAAAAAGACAAAAGCCGTGTGAAAGCCTCGAGTACAGAAATGACATGACTATATTCTCTTAATTCCTCCTGCGCAGCATTAAAAGATCCATTACTGACTCTGTGTGTGTGTGTGAGTGTGTGTGTGTGTGTGTGTGTGTGTGTGTGTGTGAGAGAGAGAGAAGGAGGACATGTGTAGAGCTCGTGACAGAGGTGTGAGGATCTTCTAAATGAATATGTATGGACCAGGATCATCTCTACACCTTCCCCCTGATTAAACATATCAGGATTTATGAATATGCATGAATATGCAAATCAGAAACGGCCCCAATGTCCTCCATCAGGCCATCACTAATACATTACTATCACTAACATTTGCAAATATGTTTATCCAGATAGCTAACTGCTGGTGAACTAGCTCATATTCACAGTCACAGAAGCTACACCTCCTTCACTAGATCTGATGGATACAGAAGCCACGCCTCCTTCACTGGATCTGATGAATACAGAAGCCATGCCTCCTTCACTGGATCTGATGGATACAGAAGCCACGCCTCCTTCACTGGATGCGATGGATACAAAGGCCACACTGTGTACTTCACTGTAAATGGCAGATACGGAAGCTACACCTTCTTCCCTGGGATTGACATGTAGAGAAGCCACACCTCCTTCACTGAAACTAACAAGAAAAGAAACCACACCTCCTTCACTGAATCTCATGGATACAAAAACCTTGCCTCCTTCATTGTAATTGATTGATATAGAGGCCACACCTTCTACACTGTTGATTGATTGATTTACAGGCCACGCCTTCTTCGCTGTGATTGATAGATACAGAGGCCACACCTTCTTCACTGTGATTGACAGATACAGAGGCCATGCCTTCTTCACTGTGATTGACAGATACAGAGGCCTCGCCTTCTTCACTGCGATTGACAGATACAGAGGCCACGCCTTCTACACTGTTTATTGATTGATTTAGAGGCCACGCCTTCTTCACTGTGATTGACAGATACAGAGGCCACGCCTTCTACACTGTTTATTGATTGATTTAGAGGACACGCCTTCTTCACTGTGATTGACAGATACAGAGACCACGCCACAGCTTCTTCACTGTGATTGACAGATACAGAGGCCACGCCTTCTTCACTGTGATTGACAGATACAGAGGCCATGCCTTCTTCAGTGTGATTGACAGATACATAGGCCATGCCTTCTTCACTGTGATTGACAGATACAGAGGCCACGCCTTCTACACTGTTGATTGATTGATTTAGAGGACACGCCTTCTTCACTGTGATTGACAGATACAGAGACCATGCCACAGCTTCTTCACTGTGATTGACAGATACAGAGGGCATGCCTTCTTCACTGTGATTGACAGATACAGAGGCCACTCCTTCTTCACTGTGATTGACAGATACAGAGGCCACGCCTTCTTCACTGTGATTGACAGATACAGAGGCCATGCCTTCTTCACTGTGATTGACAGATACAGAGGCCACGCCTTCTTCACTGTGATTGAGAGATACAGAGGCCACGCCACAGCTTCTTCACTGTGATTGACAGATATAGAGGCCACGCCTTCTTCACTGTGATTGACAGATACAGAGGCCACGCCTTCTTCACTGTGATTGACAGATACAGAGGCCACGCCTTCTTCACTGTGATTGACAGATACAGAGGCCACGCCTTCTTCACTGTGATTGACAGATACAGAGGCCACTCCTTCTTCACTGTGATTGACAGATACAGAGGCTATGCCTTCTTCACTGTGGTTGACAGATACAGAGGCCTCGCCTTTTTCACTTTGATTGACAGATACAGAGGCCACGCCTTCTTCACTGTGATTGACAGATACAGAGGCCACGCCTTCTACACTGTTTATTGATTGATTTAGAGGACACGCCTTCTTCACTGTGATTGACAGATACAGAGACCACGCCACAGCTTCTTCACTGTGATTGACAGATACAGACGCCACGCCTTCTTCACTGTGATTGACAGATACAGAGGCCACGCCTTCTTCACTGTGATTGACAGATACAGAGGCCTCGCCTTCTTCAGTGTGATTGACAGATACAGAGGCCACGCCTTCTTCACTGTGATTGACAGATACAGAGGCCTCGCCTTCTTCAGTGTGATTGACAGATACAGAGGCCACGCCTTCTTCACTGTGATTGACAGATATAGAGGCCACGCCTTCTTCACTGTGATTGACAGATACAGAGGCCACGCCTTCTTCACTGTGATTGACAGATACAGAGGCCACGCCTTCATCACTGTGCTTGACAGATACAGAGGCCACGCCTTCTTCACTGTGATTGACAGATACAGAGGCCACGCCTTCTTCACTGTGATTGACAGATACAGAGGCCATGCCTTCTTCACTGTGATTGACAGATACAGAGGCCACGCCTTCTTCACTGTGATTGAGAGATACAGAGGCCACGCCACAGCTTCTTCACTGTGATTGACAGATACAGAGGCCACGCCTTCTTCACTGTGATTGACAGATACAGAGACCTCGCCTTCTTCACTGTGATTGACAGATACAGAGGCCACGCCTTCTTCACTGTGATTGACAGATACAGAGGCCACGCCTTCTTCACTGTGATTGACAGATACAGAGGCCACGCCTTCTTCACTGTGATTGACAGATACAGAGGCCACACTTCCTTCTAAGCCAGTGCCAATTTACACCCCTAATGAAATAAAAGATTTTGCATGCTAGTGAATGGTATTGGCTAAGCTAAGCTAGCACTACTTCTTCAAACAGGCTAATCATTAAACACTCATCAAATCCGTGGGAATCATTAATAAATCTGTATCGATTAAACCGTCGATGTTGTGTTCTCTTGTGTTTCAGCTGAACTACCAGTAAAAATATAACGCTAAATGAATCTCTGCTAACAAGACATCCCTGCTAGCGACTGACATTTTTCATCAGAATGCGATGAAAGCGTTCAAACCACCACATGCCGTGTTAACACACACACGGATGTGCAGCACATCTCTGAAATGAGCTCCAGGATGAAAGTGTGTGTGTGAAAGAACCCGCGATCTCCTCAGGCTGAGAGAATAATGGAACAGGTGTTCCACGCTGGGTCGCGCCGTCGCGTAGCAGCCGGCTCCCAAACAACACGTTACACACACCGTATAATACAAGCGGCTAAAATGCACAAAGAGAGCCAGAGGAACTGCATAAATGAACCAGTTTATTTCGCACAATGTCTACAAGCTTATTCTTCACTCTCAGTGTGAATCCAGGAGATCTCCCGCGGCTCAGCGCTAATGACTCTTACCAGTTTAGCGGCTCCTCGCTAAAACACAAAGAACACGATAGCACACTTACACACAGGTGTATCGCGTCGGCTCCGTCCCAAATTATTTGTGGTGTTATTCTTGTTAGCTAAGGGATTGCGTGTATTACCCATAATGCATTGAGAGGGTAATTTTTTTAATGCGAGTCATTTTGCTAATGAGTGTGTAGGGAAATAAGGTGCAAAGTTAAACACATTATCTGTAGCATATACAGTAGCTAAATGTCACGTGTTTGGTCGTGTCTCTTTGATACAGATGAGTTAGGTCACATGACCATTCAATTTCGTCCCACGCCTGCCGTATCCGTGAGGGAAAATTTGTTTTTTCCGTGTCAAGGCTAAAGGGAGATTAAAGCTCTCATCTGTAATGGAAAGATTTCATTTATCGATGTAGACATCATGGACTTTTACACACACACACACACACACACACACACACACACACACACACACACACACACACTCTCTCTTTGCGCAGGAGTGATGTGGCTTCCGTTTACCTGGCGTTAAAAGAATCAAATATTTGCTTATATACAAATGATTCAGTCTTTTTGAACAAATCACTAAGGTGAATGAATCAGTTCCCTCAGTTCACTTGCGAATCATTTGGTCATGAACGAGATTCACTCTTCTGTCATTCAGTGTGTCAGTGTTTGAATCAGTGAATCAATTGGTCAAAACCAGGATTCACTTTACTTGCACTCCATGAGTCATTGTTTAAATCATCATTTCTTTTTGTCATGACTGAGATTCACTCTTCTCACATTCAGCAGATCGGTGTTTGAATCAATGAATCATTCACTCATGACTGAGATTCACTCCTCATTCATTCAGAAGGTCAGTCTTTGAATCAGTGAATCGTTTGTTCATGACTGAGATTCTCTCCTGTGTTATTCAGTGGGTCAGAGTCTGAATCAGTGAATCATTTGGTCATGACTGAAATTCTCTCCTGTGTTATTCAGTGGGTCAGAGTCTGAATCAGTGAATCATTTGGTCATGACTGAAATTCTCTCCAATGTTATTCAGTGGGTCAGAGTCTGAATCAGTGAATTATTTGGTCATGACTGAAATTCTCTCCTGTGTTATTCAGTGGGTCAGAGTCTGAATCAGTGAATCATTTGGTCATGACTGAAATTCTCTCCTGTGTTATTCAGTGGGTCAGAGTCTGAATCAGTGAATCATTTGGTCATGACTGAAATTCTCTCCTGTGTTATTCAGTGGGTCAGAGTCTGAATCAGTGAATCATTTGGTCATGACTGAGATTCACTCCTGTGTTATTCAGCGGGTCAGAGTCTGAATCAGTGAATCATTTGGTCATGACTGAAATTCTCTCCTGTGTTATTCAGCGGGTCAGAGTCTGATTCAGTGAATCATTTGGTCATGACTGAAATTCTCTCCTGTGTTATTCAGTGGGTCAGCGTCTGAATCAGTGAATCATTTGGTCATGACTGAGATTCTCTCCTGTGTTATTCAGTGGGTCAGAGTCTGAATCAGTGAATCATTTGGTCATGACTGAAATTCTCTCCTGTGTTAATCAGTGGGTCAGAGTCTGAATCAGTGAATCATTTGGTCATGACTGAAATTCTCTCCTGTGTTATTCAGCGGGTCAGAGTCTGAATCAGTGAATCATTTGGTCATGACTGAGATTCTCTCCTGTGTTATTCAGCGGGTCAGAGTCTGAATCAGTGAATCATTTGGTCATGACTGAAATTCTCTCCTGTGTTATTCAGTGGGTCAGAGTCTGAATCAGTGAATCATTTGGTCATGACTGAGATTCACACCTGTGTTATTCAGCGGGTCAGTTTTTGAATCAGTGAATCATTTGGTCATGACTGAGATTCTCTCCTCTGCTGATGGCCTGGTCTGCCGTACAACTGAAGGAATTGGTGAACAAATGTCAATGAATCATTTAACTGAACAGACATAAACGATTCAAGTCACTAAAATTATTATTTTTTTAAAATTAAACTCTATTATTGACTAAGAAAACCTGGATAAAGTTGATTTTTTATTGCCATTTAATTGCCATTTTTATTGACATGTTATGAAATGTGATGGAAACAGAAATGCATGTTCTCCAATTTTGTCACGGTTCTAACTGTTGATGACATCATCGACTCATCATCATGTTCAGTAGCTCCTCCTCTTTATTTATCAACGAAACCGGAGTTGATCCACACGTTTACATTTTAATTTTGGAAATTTAATTACATTTCTAGATACGGCAAAATCAGAGCCACAAACATTCAGCGTCATATTGTTTTCTCTTAATGTTACTGGGTTCTTGTTTTTTGCTTTGTAACTGATGTCGTGTTTTGAGTCTCCGGACCGCTGGATATTCCGGTCTATTAATATTCTATATTACAGTAGATAGATATTATTTTCCCAGCATTCCTTTCCCATCTGTGATCCTCCGAGGTAGGACATGCTGCCGCTCTCGTATTACTGCGAGGACGTAACGCATTCTGACGTGAAGCGATTACGGTGAAACCTGATAACAACAACAAAAAAACAACAACAAAAAAGAAAGAAAAGGAAGCTGTTCCTTCCATCGTGTGTGTGTGTGCGTGTGTGTGTGTGTGTGTGTGGAAACCCAGGATAACACTGGGACATATGGAGGGTCTGCTTCGAGAACTCGAGTGCCAGGACTGAACAGGAGGTGTGTGTGTGTGTGTGTGTGTGTGTGTGTGTAAGCTTGGCCTCACACTCACATGGTTTCGCCCTCTATGAATCTTGTTAATTGAGCTTCATGGCCGAATTAAGCTTCACTCTCACACAAGTCTGAATAATCATTAAGTAAAGGATCTAAAATAATAATATTTTTTTTTAAAAGCAAATAATAATATACAAAAAAAAAAAAAAACTGCAGTATAATTCAAATTAATATTACGATTTAATCCATTGTTATCTCCTTACAAGTCTATATTCTGAAAAAGCAAGTAAGTTCAGTAAAATACAATCCAGTTAAATAAATAAAAATAAATAAATAAATCATGTTACCTATTTTATATTTCACAAAAACATAAGTATTTACATTTCACATATTTTACAATTCACAGCTAAAAAATATATTTGACTATATTTTACATTTTACAAAAACACTAACATTTTCTATGTTTTATATTTAAAATAAAATCCTTACATCATTTTAAAACACTAAAATTGACAGAAAATATTCTGAATAAATAATATAAAAAAAGTTTTTCTGCGTCTGCAGCGTCATGATTTACACTCTGACATTAATATTACAGAAACTCTTCTGTCAAACAGGTGATTAACTTCAACCTTCAAACTACAGCAAACATTGAGAGCTCTTCAGTATCTAAAGTGTGTGTGTGTGTGTGTGTGTGTGTGTGTGTGTGTGTGTGTGTGTGTGTGTGTGTGTGTGTGTGTGTGTGTGACAGACAGATTTGTGCTCATTAAAAACACATGAGACCCTGAATACCTGCAGGGCAGAGTGTGGAACGGCCTTGCTCCGATTTCAATCTGTGTGTGCAGATTAAAAATAAATTGCATGTGAAATATTCAGCGGGTCGTTTATTAATGCGAGATGACCACGTGGACTTACACACTTTAAATCCAACATGGAGGATGAGGGTAGAGTTGGTGCACTTGACTGAAGTTCACACGAGGACACTGTGGTGTGGAGTGGTGTGGTGTGGTGTGGAGTGGAGTGGAGTGGAGTGGTGTGGTGTGGAGTGGAGTGGAGTGGAGTGGTGTGGTGTGGTGTGGTGTGGTGTGGAGTGGAGTGGAGTGGTGTGGAGTGGAGTGGTGTGGTGTGGTGTGGTGTGGTGTGGTGTGGTGTGGTGTGGTGTGGAGTGGAGTGGAGTGGTGTGGAGTGGTGTGGTGTGGTGTGGTGTGGTGTGGTGTGGTGTGGTGTGGAGTGGAGTGGAGTGGAGTGGTGTGGAGTGGAGTGGAGTGGAGTGGTGTGGTGTGGAGTGGTGTGGTGTGGTGTGGTGTGGATTGGTGTGGTGTGGTGTGGTGTGGTGTGGAGTGGTGTGGAGTGGAGTGGAGTGGTGTGGTGTGGAGTGGTGTGGTGTGGAGTGGAGTGGTGTGGAGTGGAGTGGAGTGGAGTGGTGTGGAGTGGAGTGGAGTGGAGTGGAGTGGAGTGGAGTGGAGTGGTGTGGTGTGGTGTGGAGTGGAGTGGTGTGGAGTGGAGTGGTGTGGAGTGGTGTGGTGTGGAGTGGTGTGGTGTGGTGTGGTGTGGTGTGGAGTGGAGTGGTGTGGTGTGGAGTGGAGTGGAGTGGTGTGGAGTGGAGTGGTGTGGAGTGGTGTGGAGTGGAGTGGTGTGGTGTGGAGTGGAGTGGTGTGGAGTGGAGTGGTGTGGTGTGGAGTGGAGTGGTGTGGTGTCAGCAGATATTAAACGGCCTCAGTCGCAGAACCTCTTGGGGAAAAATAACTGACTAAATTTCAAGGAATTATTGAGAAAATGTCTCTCAGAGCAGTGTAAATAAACCTGTGCCGCTATATTATCTATATTTTTTACTCCCTGTTGTCAATGTAAAATCAATCCATGCTCTCATGCGCTTCCTCTTCCACACTGAAGCATTTGTTTTTGCTAAATATGGGTCTAAGTGAAGAACAATAAGCCAAAGCCTGGAAGAAATCAATGTTGAGGTTCTCAAAGAAAGATCTCAAAAGGGGATGCATCAGAAATGCCAGAATATTCAGTTCAATATAAAAACCGACACAGAAAAGGTCACACTCTCCTTCTGTTGTCCCGCTGTGGAGTGTGGAAAATCTTATTTCAGCCCTGTGATTGATTCATCTGGCTTTCGTTGCTGTAAACCATTAAAACTATTGAGATTCACGGTGAAGACGTTCATCTGCTGCCTGACATTTAACTATCAACGCCTTATGAAGCCACAGTGCTGTTCTTAAAAGCAGCCTGTTCTGTATTTTCTTGTCTATTTCTGCAATAACATCATTAAAGGTGCCATATGTAATTTTTTCTCTATGCATGTAATAATCACTGAATTACAAGGAGAGCTTGGGAAAAACTGTGATTCCCAATATTTAAGTGAAGACCATGAAGATCATGCTAGTTTCTTCATTTCAGGATTTTGTTGACTTTTTCACGGGCCTGAAATCAGCTCCACCCCGAGATGGATCGGGTGTGCTCAGTTTCCCCTGTTTTGTTTATAATATGTAGGTTTAAGGAGGAGGAGTTAGGAGGAGTTTATGGTAGTCAATGCACTGCAGTGGCTGAGCTGCATTACTAGCAGATTTAGCAGACACAGTGCTTATGAGATGCTTTTTAACAGTTTAGTTGTCATTTTGTCATTTTCAGCTCTCTTTGAATTTTGTGGAGTTTCTCGGGTGTGGCTTAATTAAAATGTACCATGAATGTGTTTGGTAATTTATGACTGATTGGCATTTATGAACATGTCCATGTGAGTGTGAAGAAAATCAGATAGATTTTGTTCAATATGAGGAATGTTTTGCTTGGTTTGGCCACTAAAACATTTATACAAAACTTTATCCTTAGCATTAATTAAAACCCATTTTCCAAAGAAATACCCTTCATACTTTCTGCCGTTACTTTATTTATTTGGCATTTATACATACTGGGCATGGAAGATAAAACTGTAGTGAAACTTTTCAGCATCACAGAACAGAAGTTTAGTTTTCTTAACAGAAGAGTCGATTGATGAAGTGATTCATTTTCTGTTAGTTATCTCCAGACTGACGTCCAAAGCCGCCCTCATGAAAAAGCAATCCTCATTTTACCGCATTACATCTTAAACTCTCCTCCTCTGTTCTTCTTGGTGAGTCAAAGTGAGTGATGATGCTTTACAGACTGACAGTTTTATGGATGTAGATAAAAATCCAATCAGATCCTTAAAAATGATTTGAATTGTAAAACACTTACAGATATGATGCAATAGGGTTTAAAGCATGTAATTTGACATAGAGCTCTGAAACATGTCAAGGGAAAAACTTGCAGGAAGATAAATAAATCCATGAGTTTAGACTCTGTATAATAACCACGGTTACCACTGTATTAACTGCCATGACAATGAAAATATAGGTACGTTTTAAAAAAGGAAAATAAGTCAATTAACTACCGGGCTTAATTATTTAAGCATCTTTTGAATGTGCAATAATGTATAATTAGCAGCGTGTAAAGTGTAGTTTATAGCACAGGGATTTTGAATTCTGGATTGTGATTGGTCAGAAGGTGTTGATTAATTCTCAGGTTTATCTTAACGCGCTCATTCTAATACGTTATCGTTTCTATAGTAACGGCTCATTCACAGGGACTTGCCAAATAAACGGATTAAAAATGTGTAATCGTTGATATCGTGATTTTTTTCTGTAAGGAGATGTTTATTTAACATGTATGGAAGGAGTCTCCAGTGTCGGCGTTTTGTAACAGTCAGCGTTAAAGCTGTAACTTGAAGTTTTCCGACATCTTCAGGACAGACGAGTTTACGCTTCTTTGTTGTTTCTCGGTAAGTTTTTTTTGTCTTATTGACTTCGAGAGAGAGGGATCTTTAACGGGACCTAAACTATTTCACAAATATTAAATGTAACTGTTAATGGATAAAAAGTATGTCGTGTCGTTCTTTAATAAATAATACCTTGCTGTGGTATAAGTGGAATAAAACCCTTCCTATAACAGGACGTGCTGTTATAGGAAAATAATCAACCTCTGTGAGGTAACAGCATCTCCACCCTGTCTTTGATTATTTTACTATAACAGCACGACACACAGTGTTTATCCCTAAGTATAAAGAAATTATAGTCCTTACACAACAACAAGAAAAAACAAAAACAAAGCACATTTATAGTTGGTAAACGAGTAGCGAGTAGATTTGTTTACAGCTTATTAGCAGGTAAGTGATAATGCAACTGTTAATTTTTTTAGAAGTAATTTATGTTCAGATTAAGCTACAATAGCGCTTACTTTCAACTGGTGATGTAGTATCTGTATTTATTCTTTTACAATCTGTGTAACTGGAAGTACAACTAAAAAAAACCCCACATATTACTGGCAGTATAAATGAACTGCGTTCTCGTCTGATGTGAAGATCCCACGTTCTCCTGCTCCATATCAACCCTCTGGTTTTCACACCCTGCCTCTGACAGCACCTTATTACTCGCAAGAAATAGATTTGTAATTTTAATTTATTACAATGTGAACAATGAAGGAGCTCTTAAGGGCCTATAGAATTACTGCCCAAGGAAATAAAGTCCAATTACAGTCACTCTCCTTCTCCTTATGAATCAGCTGGATATTAAAGTGTGGTGAAAAGCATCTGGAGCTGTAAATACACAGCCGTAAACGACACACACCAAATCGAATCAAATGGATTTTCGATTTTACGGGATAATTAGGATTGCCTGGATATAGAATGAGCTCTAAAATAGCTGAACAGGCTAACACTAAGGTCTTTATATTTACAATCAGCCGCAGAATTATTGGCAGCCTTCATAAAAATGGATTTAAAAAAATAAAAAATAAAAAGGTTACGAAAAACGTCTGTGGTCGATCAGATTATCCGCGTATTGCGAATATGAGAGAAATGGCGAGTTGCATTGCTAGACATTTTTGTATTTTAATAATTGTGCTCCTTTTTAAAATAGAGAATATCCACTGAGCTCGTCTCATCGTCGTTTTAATTAGGTTCAGAAAAATGAACAATAAAATCCAGACTGGATTTATCACAGTGTCTCGTATCGTTACTCGTCACTGACAGTGCGTGTGTGAAAATGTTCATCTGTGCAGAAGCAGTGTGTGTGTGTGTGTGTGTGTGCAATCAGTGTGTTATTACAGCAAGCACACACTGCCATCATGTGGAACTATCAGGAGCTAAAGGAGGAATTTGGGGTGGGGGGGGTTGTCTGGAGAAGTTTGGAAATTTGGAAAACCTTTTGGAAGAATGATGGATATTCTGTTGTCAATAATAATAATAATAATAATAATAATAATAATAATAATAATAATAATGAATTTGAAAAATTTGTCGAGCAATGAGCATGAACCTGGTACAAGAAGTCAATCTAGATTCTTTATAATAATGAGAAAACTGTGTATTAAGAAAGAAAGAAAGAAAGAAAGAAAGCGAACCCTTCAAGGTTTTTCGATTTTAACTGAAGGTTTTATGTAGAACATTACCACAGGATCATCTTTAATTCTCAGCTGTAAACATAACAAGTGTTATATTTACAGGTTTAAGGCAGTGTGTAAATTAGCCTCAGAATAACAAAATAACACAAACAAAAAGCTAACACCGGTGACATCCAGCCGAACTGCTACCGCCATCTTGCAGGCGCCGCCATTTTGGAGACACCGCCCCCTTAGTTTGCCCAATCAGAGAGGATTACAAGCGGACCTTAGAAAAGTTCTTGTACGTCGATATTTCAGCAAAACGAACCATTTAATTACGACGAACTCCGTAATCCTTTGTGTTGTTTAAGCACACATGGAGAGGAAAAGAGAGCCAAAGTAAAACAAAATAAAATACTCCGTGATTTTTAATGGTCTATTTATTTAAATAGCGGTGTAGTGAGTGAAAATGACCGCCAGGTGGCAGCAGCGCGCTGAGAGTTCGGTTTCCATAGAAACGTCCGGAAACAAAACGAGAAGAGAACCGGAAGAGGCCCGAGTTCAATATTAATAAAGGTTGGTGAATGTAGTTCGTTTTAACGGTTTGTAATTTAGATATTAATTGATAATTAAATACATCTGCATGGAATATTCACCGCCGAAGAAGAGGAGCGGACTTCCGCGGGAAGTGTGGAAATGGCTGCAGAGTCTCGAGCTCTCCATTTCACCTAAAAACATCCGGAGGTCAGAAAAATATTAATATACATAAACATTCTGATTAAATACAAATGCGAGTCTCAATAAATAATAATAAGAATGAAATAAAAATAAATTTAAAAGCACGACATATAAGTACAAAGTCCCACATATATATATATATATATATAAAACAATACATGAACTTGCTGATATAAAAACACTGTCATTAATACAAATTTTCATTTGAAAAATTCCAATAACGAATCATTTAGAAATAAAATAAATAATATAATAAAATAAAAAATAATATATTATTCAGACTTCACAAGTTTTAGTTAAACAAGACTGCCACTGGGAGAAAAATAAAATTGTTTAAAAAGCTCAGCATAGACGTACAAATGAATGTTTGTGGCACCTTTAAAAAGTTTTATTTAATTTGAATATTATTTGTATATTATATTTATATTTGAGCATTATTCACACACCACTGGTAGTATCAAACTACTTGCATCAAATCATAAAAAATATTAAAAGAGGATGCATAGCGTGTGACGTTACAAGAAATAAATAACTTTCTAAAACAGTTCTAAACTCTTAAACATGAGAAGTTTAAAGTAGATTGTGTAGGAATTCTAACTCTTCCACATACGCCCGTGTGTCTCTCACCTCGTCTCAGAGATTTCTCTAACGGTTATCTGGTGGCAGAGATTTTTTCCTGGTATTTCCCCGAGGATTTCTCTCTGCACTCGTACCATAAGGGAGCGTCGCTCGGCACCAAGCAGAGCAACTGGACTCAGATCGAGAAGGTCAGCGTCTGTCTGATTCTACACTTATTCAAGTCTTTATTAAGTAAGGAATAAGTGTGTGTGTGTGTGTGTGTGTGTGTGTGTGTGTGTGTGTGTGTGTCGTGCTGTTATAGTGAACCACTGAGTGATGAAGCAGAGTTACTGTTACCACCCTGAAGCTGATTATTTTTCTCTAACAGCACGTCCCCAAGTGATTTATTCCTCTTACACCACAACAATTTGCCAATGATTGTGCTTTTTTTCTGTTGTACTTTTTATCCATTTATAATTACATGTAATATTGGTGAAAAAACTTAGTTTCTGTTGTCACGTACGTTATAGCAGCTATAAACAGTCGTTCCCTCACCTGCCCTCTCTTTATTCCCTCTCTTTATTCCCTCTCTTTATTCCCTCACTTTATTCCCTCTCTTTATTCTCTCTCTTTATTCCCTCTCTTTATTCTCTCTCTCTTTATTCCCTCACTTTATTCCCTCTCTTTATTCCCTCACTTTATTCCCTCTCTTCAAGTTAATAATAAGAAAAAAAACGCCACTTGTCGTGTTACAGAGAAACCAAAGAAGAAGCGTAAACTCCTCTGTCCTGAAGATGTTGGAAAATGTTAAAATTACAGCTTCACCTCTGACTGTTACAAAGCGCTGACACTGGAGACTCCTTCCATAAACGCTAAATAAAAGTCTCCTGAGAGAAAACTTCACCATAACGACGTTTTTTTTTTTAAGATCTGTTTATTATCAGCGGAACGTCCGCCGTGAGTGTCCCTATGAACGATCTGTTGCTATAGAAACAATAACTTATTAGAACGAGCGCATTAATATAAAGCAGCTGCACTTTAATTAATCAACACCTTCACAATCCAGAACTCAACAGCACTGTGATCTAATTAAATCTAATTAATCAGCACACAATGTAAACACATCTTATCTGTATATTTATGTATGATGTACAGTGTGTGTGTGTGTGTGTGTGTGTGTGTGTGTGTGTGGAGGCAGGTGCTGGTGAAGCGACGCATCGGTTTGATGAAGGAGTCTATTAATGGTACGATTCACTGCAAACCAGGAGCAGCTGAGGCTTTAGTTCAGGAGATTTACACACTACTGACCAACAGAAGGCAAGACACATACACACACACACACACACACACACACACACACACACACACACACACACACAAATAGTTACCATTTTACTTTTGTCTGCATCGTGTTATCTTTATATCAGTTTAATCCTCTGTGGGTTTATGAAATCTGTTTTAATATGTGATCTTGAAATATCATTATTGCTTTTACATAAAATATATTAGTTCTGGATTGAAAGGCAATTTACAGGCTACAAATACTAAATAAAAATATTCACGTTTCATAATTAACCATCATTTTAAGTGTTGCTGCAGTTCAGAATATATCCAGTAGGTGGCGATGATGACACAGCGATTTACTTTACATTCACACAAACGTTAAGTCACAGAAGAGTTTACGCTTCTTTGCGGTTTCTCTGTAAAATGACAAGCTGTGTGTTTCCGTCTTATTAACTTGAAGACGGAGAATAAAGAGACGGCCGGTGAGGGAACGACCGTTTATAACTTTTTAAAAGGTAAAATGTGTCATTCTTTAATAAATAAAGATTATACTTGGTAAATTGCTGTGGTGTAAGGGGAATAAAACACTTGGGGATGTGCTGTTATAGTAAAATAATCACTTCGGGGGGGGGTAAGAGTAACTCCGCTTCATCACACCACCACATCAGTCAGTATTTTACTCAACAAGGTGAAATAAAATGATCTGTTCTTTTTTACAGAAAGCTGGTGGCCTCCTTCCAAAATGTAGAGAAGTTAGATTTGTTTTTTAAATCTGAATCTAAAACACAGACAGAGAAGAGTCGTCTTGAGTTAGTGGTTCGGCTGTACGCTATCCAAGGGTTAAATCTCGACTCTGCTTCGTCTCTCTGCAGGATCCAGAGTGTCCAGGAGGAGGCGCTGGACTTCACCGATCAGCGTTATCAGGAGCGGCTGCCCATGGTGGCTCGAGCCACGGCGTCCAAAGCCATCAAAAACAACCTGCGTCTGAGCGAGGAGCTGGCCGAGCCCAACATCAGCACCAACCAGAGGAAAATCCACAACATCATCCACCGGCATGTGGAGCTCCGGAGAGAGGAGAGGAGCCAGAACCCCCGTAATTAACACACACACACACACACACACACACACACACACACACACACACAGACTATTCATTTTCCCGATTTCAATTCCTAAGTTCGATATTTGATCTGCTACGATTCGATACGAACGTGACACGATGCAATTTAATATCCTCTTACGGACAAATCACTTCGCTAGCCTGTTAAATCCTTTACACATCACTTTAATGAATTATGAATTATAATTTACCCACCAGCTCTTTGTCCTTTTTCACATAATAACCGATTTACGATTGTCGTTTTAATTTAACGAATGAGTCTGATCACAGTGTCGGAAGCACGTACATGAGAGTTTGGGCGTGTGTTTATGTGAGATGGACTTTTAGCACTTGATAGCTACGTTATCTACGTTTTCACTGGTATCCGAACATTGGAAAGTTTCATTTTTTCCCCTTAAAAATATATAGTGTTAAGATTTCATCGATACCAGCCTCAGAATTAAATACTCAAAAGCACTCGTACTCAAGGCCCCTTCTCCTGCACAGGCTATCATGGAAGATAAAGAAATAGAGAAGAGAAAGAGAACATGCCTAAGCTATGTGGAACTTATCATATAGTTTCCAGAACTTAATATTCCATCATTTAATTTTTAAACATTTAATATATTGTTTGTAATTCTAACATGATGTAAACATTAATGTTCATGTAAATACAATGATACAATGTCGTTCTTGGACCCCGAAGATCGCTGTATGTATGTATGTATGTATGTATGTATGCATGTATTATTATTATTATTATTATTATTATTATTATTATTATTATTATTATTATTGTTCATGTTGTATTTGACATTGTTCGTGATTTTGATATCTCTAGAGTATTTAAGTGATATTTAAAAAGTTGTTTGAGGAAATCTTGCTTAAAACACACCATCGTTTCCCCCTTTTTTTCGGGAAAAGCTGCCACTTTCCAGAAATACTGAACAGATTCAGTTTCTCAGACCAGATGTCAGGTTTTGGAGATATAGTTTAACTTCCTATCTGAAAATTATAAGGTTGAGGAGATAATAAACACCAATGTTCATGTAATTATAGTCATGCGATGTAGTGCTTGGGCCCCGAAGATCACTGCTCGGATCTATATTGTTATTATTATTAGTAGTAGTAGTAATTGCTATGTAATTGTTTACATTTAATTTATTTATTGTTGAGTTATTAATTGAGTGACAGATTGTTTTGTTTTTGTTTATTTATTTATTTATTTATTTGCTGAGTAGTGATGTTTTATTTTCTGTTTTTTTTTTTTTTTTGTCTAACAGAGCGTTTCAACGTGAAGCCCACGCTGG
>CM042542.1:1302500-1422500 GCA_023630585.1 Cranoglanis bouderius | reverse complement strand
CTTTTATTTTATCATTATACAGGATTATTACTGATTTCATTGATTAGCATCAGCTTTATTTATGACTAATATTATCATATAACAGTTATATACAGTACTGTGCAAAAGTTTTAGGCACCCTATTTTTTAATACAAACTTTGTTATAGATGTTTTATTTTATGACGTCTACATGATCAATCAGTGCAAAAACACTTCAGATTCCCAAACATTAGTTTTCTAGCACAAAATTAAATGTTACAGAAAAATGTTTGTATGTCATTAAAGAAAGCAGCGTATTACGTAAGAGACACTTTTCAGACAAAAAACACAATATTGAGCAATATTGACTTTGTTTCATTTACTACTGTTTACTGCTCTTTATGGTATTTTTTTTTTAATGTAGAAACATTTAATTTCATTATTTTGAAGGCATCTTTGCTCTGCAGCATTTCTGTACATGTGCCTAAAACTTTTGCACAGTACCGTATATGAGTATATTAAATGAACAGTAATTTAATGCATGGTTGTTTTTATTGTGTGATTTTTATTTATACTCTATAGCCATAATTATGTTCTTTATACCTGATTATTATCATTGTGCAAGTAAGATTAGCATTGTGTGTATATGATTATCGCTGTGCATGTTTAATTATCGTTGTGCATGTATGAATAGCATTGTGCATGTATGATTATCACTATGCATGCATGATTATTGATGTGCATGTATGATTATCACTGTGCATGTATGATTATCGTTGTGCATGTATGATTATTGTTGTGCATGAGAGATTATCACTATGCATGTATGATTATCATAGTGCATGTATGATTATCACTGTGCATGTATGATTATCATAGTGCATGTATGATTATCATTGTGCATGTATGATTATCATAGTGCATGTATGATTATCATTGTGCATGTATGATTATCACTGTGCATGTATGATTATCACTGTGCATGTATGATTATCGTTGTGCATGTATGATTATCGTTGTGCATGTATGAATAACATTGTGTATGTATGATTATCATAGTGCATGTATGATTATCGTTGTGCATGTATGAATAGCATTGTGCATGTATGATTATCGTTGTGCATGTATGAATAGCATTGTGCATGTATGATTATCATAGTGCATGTATGATTATCGTTGTGCATGTATGATTATCGTTGTGCATGTATGAATAGCATTGTGCATGTATGATTATCGTTGTGCATGTATGATTATCGTTGTGCATGTATGATTATCGTTGTGCATGAGAGATTATCACTATGCATGTATGATTATCACTGTGCATGTATGATTATCGTTGTGCATGCATGATTATTGCTGTGCATGTATGACTATCACTATGCATGTATGATTATCACTGTGCATGCATGATTATCGCTGTGCATGTATGATTATCGTTGTGCATGCATGATTATTGCTGTGCATGTATGATTGTATGAATATTGTTGACCATATATGATTATCACTGTATATGTATGATTATCACTGTGCATGCATGATTAACACTGTGCATGTATGATTGTATGTTTATCACTGTACATGCATGATTATTACTGTGCATGTATGATTATCACTGTGCATGCATGATTATTACTGTGCATGCATGATTATTACTGTGCCTGCATGATTATTACTGTGCATGTATGATTAACATTGTACATGTATGCTTATCATTGTGCATGTATGATTGTATGATTATTGTTGTCCATATATGATTATGACTGTGCATGTATGATTATCACTGTGCATGCATGATTATCACTGTGCATGCATGATTAACACTGTGCATGTATGATTGTATGATTATCACTGTGCATGCATGATTAACACTGTGCATGTATGATTGTATGTTTATCACTGTACATGCATGATTATTACTGTGCATGTATGATTATCACTGTGCATGCATGATTATTGCTGTGCATGTATGATTAACATTGTACATGTATGCTTATCACTGTGCATGTATGATTGTATGATTATTGTTGTCCATATATGATTATCACTGTGCATGCATGATAATTACTGTGCATGCATAATTATTGCTGTGCATGTGTGATTATCTTTGTGCATGTAGGATTATCGTTATTTAATGTGTATCTTTATAGATAATAATGATAATGATCATGACTACTGGTTTATCTTAATTATTTATGACTATCAGATTATCAGCTTTATGTGTGATTATTAGCAGTAATTCTAATTATTATTACTATGCATGTTTAATATTATAAATATGATAAATAAATATTTATTTATTTATCAGGCTTATGCATAAATAACATTATTAATACGTATTAACAGTATGCATGAATATGTATTGATTCATAGATTACCTTCTTTATAAATTATTATTATTATTATTATTATTATTATTATTATTATTATTATTATTATTATTATTATTATACATGACTATTAACTGGTTTATAAAATAGTGATTAGAGATTAAAGATTTTTTCCATTGACTTTATTTATAATTATTATCATTATGCACAATTATTACCAGCTTTATGGATGACTTATTATCAGCTTTTTTCATTTTATGTTAATATTTACTAGTTTAAAGATTATGTAATGAATGATGATGATAATGATGATGATGATGATGATGATGATGATGATGATTGTTATTATTATTATTATTATTATTATTATTATTATTATTATTATTATTATTATTATTATTATTATGCATGACTATATTCAACTTTAGACATTATTATTGTGAGAATGCAGCATAGTTTAGGTCTCTCACACTAAAGTGTTAAATGAATGTATTTTTATGTAGTCAGCTTTTTTGGGTGCAGTTTGTGTTTCGCTGCTATTGTATTTTCCTTTCTGTGTGTGTGTGTGTGTGTGTGTGTGTGTGTGTGTGTGTGTGTGTGTGTGTCCATTTTTCTTCTCTCTTTTTGTCCCTCATTTACATACCTGCTACTAAAGAGAGATATCAGACTGTGCATTGCCCTAAAAAGCTTCTCACTGCTGAAAGGGAAACGGACTGAAAAGAATCTGCGCTGACAGTCGTGTCCCTGTGAGAGAGAATGAGAGGGAGAGAGGGAGGGAGGGGGACTGAAAGAGAGAGAGAGAGAGAAAGACGGAGAGAGAGGGAGGGGGTGAGCTCAGAGCCCCAGTCTCAGTCTCTATTGTGAGAAAGACGAGCGAGATATTTTGCAGCGACACACAAACCGTCGTTGAGTTGGTTCGAGTCGTACCCAGATCAGAGAAAAAAGAAAAAACATGGAGGAGGACATGGACGAGGGACAGAGCCAGAAAGGTAAAGGAATGCATCTTTCTCTTTTGTTCTCCCCCTCACTCTTTCTCTCATCTGTCCATCATCTATCTGTCTTGTTGGGTTGTTTACCTTCATGACTAGTCCCCTCTGCACCCTCCTCTATTGTGTCTGATGGATTATAAATCAAGGTTATAGCCATATGAGAGTTAATGTTAAATTGCTGCACTACATTTTGCACTAAATTAATGATTTTAATGATTTTTAAATGAATTTATCTGCTGTAACATCATCAGATTATTCACATACATCAATCACTCTGCTAGTAATTGCTGAAAAAATCCATAAATACAATACAGATGGTGTGAATGAACGATGGTTTGGTAAAGGGGTGGGTGTGTGCAGGCAGTGCATGGTGTGTGTGTGTGTGTGTCTGTGTGTGTGTGTGTGTGTGTGTGTGTGTGTGTGTCTGTGTCTGTGTCTGTGTGTGTATGCATGTGTGTATGTGAAGGGTCCGAGAGGCTTGTCTTTGTTTGCTGCGCATTTCAGTCCTCCTTTTTTTTTCCTTCACAGACGTCGCCCCTATATTCATTTTCCTGTTTATTTCGTTTGCTTCGTTTGACACTCGAAGCTTTATGTTTATAACATGTTTATAACAACAGCATGTCTGCGGACTGAAATTCTCCAAACACAGCCGTGTATGGGCATGTTTACCTTCAGGTGCTTGAGGGAGATGTGAAATATTTCCATCCATATTTTTACACCATTTTTAATATATGCAACTTTTAAAAATATTAGATAGATAGATAGACAGATAACTCCCATTACATATCCCTTTCTTCTTGTGCGCTCTCTCTCTCTCTCTCTCTCTCTCTCTCTCTCTCTCTCTCTCTCTCTCTCGCCTCCTCCTCCTTCTTTTTCCCTCCATCTCCATGGCAGCTCTTCATGTGTGTTGTTTTTTTCCCTCTCTCCCTTTGAAAGCAGGGCATGATGGGCAGTAGCCTGTTGCCATGACAGTGGTCATGTATGTCATCTTCCCTGTAAGCGCTCTAAGAGCTTTGGCATTTATCTGAGAAAATATAGAAATAGAAATGTACCACAGATTGCTGGCAATTAATTAAATTATAGAAATCATGTTATGTTGTAATATATATAGACATTATGTAACTTGTAGCGATGTCATTTTGTTATGGCTTGTTCATTGAGTAATAGTGTACTACAGTGTGAGTAAAATAATGCTACAGTGTAGTTGATAGTGTGCTACAGAGTGTACTGCAATATGACTAATTAAATTCATGTTATGTAGTAAAATACTTTTACAGTGCCATTTGGTTAATTAAGGCTTGTTTACTGAGTAATAAAAGTATATTAGAGTGTGAGTAATAGTGCACTACAGTGTGAGTAAATGATACTACAGTGTGAGTAAATGATACTACAGTGTGAGTAAATGATACTACATTGTGATTGCTAGTGTATTAAAATATGAGTATTATGAATAGCTTGCAGTGACTGATAGTATAGTACAGTGTGAGTAATAGTGTACTACATTCTTAGTGAGTGTCCTACAGTATGAGTAACATGATACCATAGTGTGAGTAATAATGTACTTCAGTGTGAGTAACATGGCACTACAGTGTGAGTAATAATGTACTGCAATATGATCAATATGATACCACAGTGTGAGTAATAGTGTACTACAATGTGAGTAATAATGTACCACAGTGTGAGTAACAATGTACCACAGTATGAGTAATAGTGTACTGCAGTGTGAGTAATAATGTACTACAGTGTGAGTGACAATGTACCACAGTGTGAGTAATAGTGTACTACAGTGTGAGTAATAATGTACTACAGTGTGAGTGATAATGTGCTACAGTGTGAGTAAAAATGTACTACAGTGTGAGTAACATGGCACCACAGTGTGAGCAATAATATACTACAGTGTGAGTAACATGGCACCACAGTGTGAGTAATAGTGTACTACAGTGTGAGTAATAGTGTACTGCAGTGTGAGTAATAATGCACCACAGTGTGAGTAATAGTGTACTACAGTGTGAGTAATAATGTACTACAGTGTGAGTAATAGTGTGCAACAGTGTGAGTAAAAATGTACTACGGTGTGAGTAATAGTGTATTACAGTGTGAGTAATAGTGTACTACAGTGTGAGTAGTAGTGTACTACATTGTGAGTAATGTACTACAGTGTGAGTAATAGTGCACTAAAGTGTGAGTAATAGTGTACTACAGTGTGAGTAATAGTGTACTACAGTGTGAGTAATAGTGTACTACAGTGTGAGTAATAATGTGCTAGTAGGCATCCTTCAGTCTCGGAAGACTATGGAGTTGCGCTCTAGATGTTTATTCTGGTACAGCGTTGGGTGTGGCTGGCCAGTCCGACGCGGGAAGGACAGTTCCTGTGGCAGAGCTCACAGATGAAGTCTGACGCTGGTCCGTCTGCCTGGGCTGCAGCCTTTCTTCTCATTCTCTTTTCCTTGTGCTGCTGAGCCAGTGTCTCTTCGAACTTGGAGAGACCTTTCTGCACAGTCTGTCTCCATTCTGACCGTTCGAGGGCTGTTGCTTCCCAGTTGTTTTGGTCGATATTCAAGGCTTGTAGGTCCCTCTTGCACACGTCTTTGAATTACAGCTGTGGTCTGCCTATGGGACGTTTTCCCTGCACAAGTTCTCCATAGAGGAGGTCTTTAGGGATCCGTCCGTCGTCCATGCGCACGACATGGCCGAGCCAGCGCATACGTCTCTGTTTCAGCAGCGTGTACATGCTGGTGCATCCAGCTCTTTCCAGGATAGTGTTGTTTGGGACCTTGTCCTGCCAGGTGATGTTCAGAATGCGTCGGAGGCTACGCATGTGAAAAGCATTGAGCTTTCGCTCTTGTCGGGCACGCAAAGTCCAGGACTCGCTGCCATACAGGAGGGTGCTCACGACGCAGGCTCTGTAGATCTGGATCTTTGTGTGCTCAGTCAGCTTGCTGTTGTTCCATGCTTTCTTTGTCAGTCTGGTTATGGTGGTAGCTGCCATGCCAATGTGCTTGTTGAGCTCTGTGTCAAGTGAGAGGGTGTCTGAGATAGTTGAGCCCAGATAAACGAAGTCATGGACGACATCCAGTTCATGGTCATTGATGCTGATGACTGGGGGAGAGTCAACATCCTGTCCCATGACCTGTGTTTTCTTCAAGCTAATGGTAAGCCCGAAGTCTTGGCAGGCATCGCTGAAGCGAGTCATGAGCTGCTGTAGGCCCTCGGCTGGACTTTAGTCTTGGCTCTTAGTCTGGAGAGGTTGAAGAGCTTTCCGTCTGTCCTTGTTCGGAGGTATATACCTTCACCTGCAGTACCAAATGCGTGTTTCAGCATCACACCAAAGAAGATTCCAAACAGGGTGGGAGCCAGGACGCAACCCTGTTTCACTCCGCTCCGTATGTTGAAGGCAGCTGATGTTGAGCTGTCAAAGACGACAGTGCCTTGCATGTTTTCGTGGAAGGATCTGATGATGCTGAGAAGTTTGGGTGGACATCCGATCTTGGGAAGGATCTTGAAGAGGCCATCCCTACTGACCAGATCGAAAGCCTTTGTGAGGTCTATGAAGTTAGTCAGTGTGAGTAATAGTGTACTACAGTGTGAATAATGTACCACAGTGTGAGTAATAGTGTACTACAGTGTGAGTAATAATGCACCACAGTGTGAGTAATAGTGTACCACAGTGTGAGTAATAGTGTACTACAGTGTGAATAATGTACCACAGTGTGAGTAATAGTGTACTACAGTGTGAGTAATAATGCACTACAGTGTGAGTAATAGTGTACCACAGTGTGAGTAATAGTGTACTACAGTGTGAATAATGTACTACAGTGTGAATAATGTACTACAGTGTGAGTAATAGTGTACTACAGTGTGAATAATGTACTACAGTGTGAGTAATAGTGCACTACAGTGTGAGTAACAATGTACTACAGTGTGAGTAATAATGTACTACAGTGTGAGTAATAATGTACCACAGTGTGAGTAATAGTGTACTACAGTGTGAGTAATAATGTACCACAGTGTGAGTAATAGTGTACTACAGTGTGAGTAATAATGTACTACAGTGTGAGTAATAGTGTACTACAGTGTGAGTAATAATGTACCACAGTGTGAGTAATAGTGTACTACAGTGTGAGTAATAGTGTACCACAGTGTGAGTAACAATGTACTACAGTGTGAGTAATAGTGTGCCACAGTGTGAGTAATAATGTACTACAGTGTGAGTAATAATGTACCACAGTGTGAGTAATAATGTACCACAGTGTGAGTAATAGTGTACCACAGTGTGAGTAATAAGGTACTACAGTGTGAGTAATAGTGTACTACAGTGTGAGTAATAATGTACTACAGTGTGAGTAATAATGTACTACAGTGTGAGTAATAGTGTACTACAGTGTGAGTAATAATGTACTACAGTGTGAGTAATAATGTACTACAGTGTGAGTAATAGTGTACTACAGTGTGAGTAATAATGTACCACAGTGTGAGTAATAGTGTACTACAGTGTGAGTAATAATGTACTACAGTGTGAGTAATAATGTACCACAGTGTGAGTAACGTGGTATTTCTTTATCTAGTCAGGTTTTTTTGGCAGCAAGATTCCATTTACTAATTTATTAATCATTTTTAGGATTTTTGAGACAGAAATACCGCAGCCCTGCTCTCTTGTTTTTTATTTTGGATCCTGCTTCCAGTGTTCACAAATTCTTGGACTTAGAATTTGCCCCCATGAATGATTTCAGTGCAAAGTGAAGCCAAAATAAATGCTACAGTTCAGTTTATTCATTTTTCATTTATTGTCTGTTACATTCACTATAAACATTATATATAAAATGAACATGACCCAGTTTGCCAAAAAAAAAAACCTCATAAAGTTAATATCATCATAACTGGGCGAGAGAGTGTGTTTAATATGATGCTCGCTCTACCATTTAACGGTGATGCTTTAAGGGAAATGAATTATCAGAGGTATTTCAGCCACACAGGGAGCTCACTGTGTCCACTACAGAGTAGACGAGTGGAGCGAGGGAGAGAGTGATGGAGGAGAACGGGCCTCATGGGAGAATGAGCATTTCATTAGCACTCATCTTTATTGTGTTAGAGAACATTAGGCCATTAGAGTTCCACCACAGAGCTGCCTCTCTTACCTTATTTATGAGTTCTGTCTGTAAATTTCTCTGATCTCGATTGTTGACTGAGGTTTTCCTTTCCTGTCATGAATGTGTGTATGGATTTGTAAACTATGTAATATAGCCACACGTGTACATTTCTGCCATGCGAGAAATAAATAAAACTCCATCTATAATAACAAAATTCTGATAATAACGAGATGTTTTTTCTCTTAATGACATGACATATTCAAATAATAACAATAAGATAACAATAAAAAGAAAAAGAATTACTGTAGTTTTATAATAACAAGAAGATTTTCTTGTAATAATTAGATGTTTTCTAACAGTAATGAGATGCTTTTCTTGTAATAAAGAAAGGTTTTCTAGTAATAATCGGACGCTTTTCTCGTAAGAATGAGATATTTTTTTAATAATGAGAAGCTTTTCTCGTAATAACAAGAGGCTGGTAGGGTTTTTTGGGTGTTTTTTTTTTTTTTTTTGCTTGTGTGGCTGCACTGCACTTCTGTACCAGATTACAAGTCACTTTAACCTTCCTGTAGTGACGAGTCTTTAGCAGTCGATGTCCTGTTCTTCTCTTTGGATTTTAAAGAAATACAGCCTTTAAAATGCCAAGTCTTTGGTCAGAGCATTTTTTCATGCTGATTTAAAAATAAATAAATAAATAAATAAATAAATAAGTTCATGCATTGCACACACTGTAACCATAACAACACTCGTACAAGTCCTGTTTGGTATCAGATAACGAACTAGCCTAGTTCTCGTTCTAGATTAGATTTATTACTATCAGTGATGCAGATGTAATAAAGATTGGTGTAACTCTGGGGATGAGGAGGTTGTTTGTCTTTGCCGGTGCTTTGAAGGCAGAAAATCCAGAGAATCTGAGCTGCTTGTGTGACTTGACTATAAAGTGGGACGTAACATCACGCACCGCTGAACGTCCCAAACATACACACACTGTTATTTTTAGTTGCAGCGATGTTGGAATATTGGCAACGACACATTTTCCAGTCAACATTTTCACCAGTACTTTGTCCTCCATGTTTGTTTTATCTTGCTTGTCACCCAACTTGTGACCAGGTCAGGAGATAAAACAGTTCTTGACGTCAATCTTTGTTTTTCTGAATTTTTTTTTTTTTTTTTTTTGGAAGCCTCTTCCTGCAAAATTTCTGCAAAATTAAGATCTTAAACCTTTTGCCATTATGATCCACACACACACACACACACACACACACACACACACACACACACACACACACACACACACACACACACACACACACACACGCACTTTGTGCAGATGTGCAGATATCTGACTTTCAGACTTCCACATATGTAGATTATTTTTGTTTTTTTTTTGTAGTCCTTTTGTTTGGCCACCATTTTCTCCCTTCCCCTCTGAACACACACACACACACACACACACACACACACACACATGCAGGGGTTCTGTGGTTCCACCAATTGTCTCTCAAGCTCAGTTCAGAATATTATTAGCATGTGAGGAGAAAGGCTCATTGTTCAGGCTTTTGTTTCACACTGAAATAATGAACAAAATGTCAGAGGGTGGAACAGGTGCCCATATGGATAAGAGATTATTTTAACTCAAAACACAGATGGAGTGCGTTAACACACACACACACACACACACACACACACACACAAATATTATTTTGAACACGAGAGACTGACTGCTTTTTAGAAACTGATCATTCTTCATTTTAAATTTCAAACGTTGAATCACACAAATAGAACAAACAAGATGAAATATTTACATTTACGGCATTTGGCAGACGCCCTTATCCAGAGTGACTTACATTTATTTTATTTATACAGCTGAGCGTTAAGGGCCTTGCTCAAGGGCCCAACAGTGTTGGCTTGGCGGTGCTGGGGTTTGAACTAACGACCTTCTGATCAGTAGCCCAACGTCTTAACCACTGAAACTATTGGAACGGCGCGGCCTGTTCATTTGTTTTTTACTGCAGACTGAAGACGTTTGGGTTTGAGATCAAAAGATGAAGAGTTTAGAATTTCAGCTTTTATTTCCTGGTATTTAAATGTAGACGTGTTAAACGGCATAGAACATAGCACATTTTGTACCAGACCACCCAATCTGTAGGTGAGCGAAAAATATTGGAAAACGTGACTGACAGTTGTTTCTTGTTGCCCAGGTGTGTCCTGTTAGATTGAGTGTTTAAACAATAAATAGCTCTGAACATCTACTCTTGGGTTTAGCCTTCGGTTTCAGCTGTGAAGACTGCATTTGTTGTTAAAAAGGATAAACCAACATGAAGACCAGAGAGCTGTCCATGGGAGAAAAGCAAGTCATTTTTAAGCTGAGAAAAGAGGAGCCAATGCACAAACATTGGGTATAGCCAATACAACAATTTGGAATGTCCTGAAAAAGAAAGAAACCACTGGTGTACTGAGCAACAGACACAGACTGGGTCGGCCAAGGAAAACAACACAGAAACATTGTGAGATCTGTGAAGAAAACCCCAAAAACAACAGTCAGTGACATCACCAACAACTTCCACAGGGCAGGGGTGAAGGTACCTAAATCCACCGTTCGAAGAACAGATGAATAGGCCTTGCTGTCCCAATAGTTACGGATGGGACTGTATAAATGATTCAGATCTGATATAAATGAATCAAATCAGATCCTCGTGAATCGTATCAAGTATGAATTCATTGGATCAGATATAAACAAATCAGATCAGATATAAATAAACAGATGTAACAGATGTCTCGCTGACACTTGGAGACTCCTTCCAAAAATGTTACAGAAACACATTTCTCCTTACAGAAAACCATATCAACATTTTTGAATCTGTTTTCTCAAAATGATCCAGGAGGTGAGTAATTTCTCTCCAGAGGAACACACTGGGAAACAGTATTGCTAAGTAGTGCGCACTACAGGAGGGTTAATTGCAGTAGGGGTGATTTGGGGGCAGGACAAGGTGTCAGACTGACAGATGGGTCCAGGGGCAGGAGGTAATAGGAGAGGAGGGGAGGGTAGAGGAGGGGTATTTAGGGGGGTATTTGGGGTTGTAGGAGCATTAACACTCTCCTGCAGGCGTCTTTTGTTCAGTTTGTTGAGGGTTTGACTTCATTTACATTTTTTTTTATCACATTATCACTTTTATAACATTGAAAATTCCCCAAAAATGGTGCGCTGATGTGAAATAATGAAAGGACTAGTAAAACTATAACAGTTTTTTTTTAACTCTATGTTTTAGTATTAATTCAGGAGACTCCTCACAGTAATTTATTCATTATGATTATTAGAAAAAATAATAATTGTTACTAATACAATAATATAGTTATAATTAGGATTAATCAGGTTAGAGGTTGTGCGTAATTTTTCAGGGCTTTATGTGTATAAAATGGAATGAAACCTAACTACATCATCCTCACTAATTTAAATCTGTATGAATTATTCATGAGGTCATGAATGATGCATTAGTAGGTTTTTTTTTTTTTTTTGCATAACATAATATACCCATTATTAAGCCTATTTTAAAAATGTATTTAAATTTAAAGCATTTATTAATATTTCATATTTCTATTTCATTTGCTCACATTTATTTTTGTTTACATTTATTTAAATTTTAACGAACAATTCCTCATTTTTGTATATCCCCCCCTCCCCCCCCGCCCCAAACAAAATATCAGAAACAACAGGCTCCCATAAGATCCAATAAATGTAGATATTAAAAAAGAAACCGTATAGACATATATAACATAGTGTATAAAGTCACCTCCTGTTCTGATACCTACTACGGTAACAGAATATAGCTTTATTTCATTTATTTTGAAGATCAAATGTTTAAACGAATCTCCTCATGTATAAACATTCAGTTTTAGATTTTTTTTTTTTCAATGCTTCGTTACAAATTTCAAAATTTCAATCCGAGCTGTAAAGTTCATGATTGTAATCCTCACGACTTTTCTTGGGTTTGAATTGAAGGCAGTCACGTTATAAGTCGTTTACGGTCGTGAGCAGGTGAGGTACGAAGACCGTTATACTGGACTGGATGAAGATCAAACACTTCCAAGAGTGAGTCCTAAACCTGAAAAATTTACCGAACATAAACCAGAGGCTAAGAGGAGTATAAAATCAAAACAGCCGATGACAGTCCTGACTAAATATAGCAGTTAGCGTGTCTGTCCCGTCACTGCACACTGAACATGCATTAATAATGTACCATCACACAGCAGTGTGTGTGTGTGTGTGTATGTGTGTGTGTGTGTATGTGTGTGTGAGAGAGAGAGAGAGAGAGAGAGAGAATGTGTGTGAGGTTGAAGGTTTATTATGTGGTTATTATCCGGGCCGTTCCCCCGTCAGCTGTAACTCAGCACCGCTGTAACACACATCAGGAACAACTCCAGATTTTATAGACTGAATTACTGTAGAGCAGCAGTGTGTTATATTTATACACACACTGCAGGAAAATAGATAGATAGATAGATAGATAGATAGATAGATAGATAGATAGATAGATAGATAGATAGATAGATAGATAGATTATACGACCGAAAGTATGTGCACCCCTGACCATCACATCCACATGAGTTCTTGAACATCACATTCCAGATTTATTCCCCTTTTGCTGTTATAATAAGCTCCACTCACTCTTCTGGGAAGGCTTTCCACTAGATTTTGGGGCGTGGCTGTGGGGATTTGTGTTCATTCAGCTACAAGAGCATTAGTGAGGTTGAGATCAGGCGCTGATGTTGATGTGAGGAGGCTCCAGTTTCAGTTCATCCCAAAGCTGTTCAATGGGGTTGAGGTCAGGGCTCTGTGCAGGACTCTCCAGTTCTTCCACTTTCTTCCAACCTTCACACACCATGTCTTCATGGAGCTCGCTTTGTGCACTTTGTGTCGTGCCGGAACAGGTTTGGGCCTCTTAGTTCCAATGAAGGGAAACCGTAATGCTACAGCGTATAGAGACGTTCTGTACAATTGTGTGACTTTGTGGTAACAGTTTGGGAATGAAACACACATGAGTGTGATGGTCAGGGGTGCACATACTTTTATCTATATAGTGTAGAATGATAGATAGACAGAGAGTTTGTGGTGATTCCTGTTTGTTTTTGCTCCACAGCCTCCAGCTGAGTCTTTCTTTGTCACTCTCCATCTGTCTCTGTCTCTTTCTTGCCTTCTGTCTGTCTGTCTCTCTCTCTCTTTCTCACTGTCTGTCTGTTTCTCTCTCTCACCGTCTGTCTGTCTGTCTTTCAGGATGTATGGAGTGCTGTCTGAAGTGTCTGCGTGGGATCCCGTACCCGTCTCTGATCGCCACCATCCTGCTGTACGCGGGCGTGGCTCTGTTCTGTGGGTGTGGTCACGAGGCTCTCTCCGGCACCGTCTCAATCCTACAGAACTACTTTGAAGTGATCAGGTCTCCTTCGGACTCGCTGGACTTCTTCACCATGTGAGCTCATAACAAGCATGACATGCAAATGAGCTATAATGCAGTAAAAACCTTAGATACGCCAAAATTTCCTGCAGTTCCTTTATGCACTTATTAACTAATTATTCGTGATTGCTGCAAAAAAAAAAAAAAAAAAAAAAGTTGAATCCTTTTATGCCTTTTATCTGAATATTAATAAAATGCACTTAAAACAAATGGATGTGCAAATATGTGCAAGTTATATAAGACACATGTTGACTAGCGACATAAGCCACACCCACGAGGCCACGCCCACAATGTGGGCAGAATTATAGCAGATTAGTGTTTAATAACAGTTATATAAGCTACTGTACCTTACAGTACCTCCTTTTCTCTTTCCAGCATCGACATCATCAAATACGTGATCTACGGCATCGCCTCGGCTTTCTTCGTCTACGGGATCCTGCTGATGGTCGAGGGCTTTTTTACAAGTGGAGCCATTAAAGATCTGTACGGAGATTTTAAGATCACCGCCTGCGGTCGCTGCGTTAGTGCATGGGTACGTAGTCCAACACAGCATAAAGTTTGGTACACAACTCCGTTGGCTTCGAGGCATGCAGCCGTGTGTCATCAGCATAGCAATGAATGGTGCAGTGAATTGCACCAAGAAGTAGAATATATAATGAAAAATAATATAATGAAGCTTGAGGAACCTCAGACTTTACTTTTGTATACTTAGCAAAGTCATTACAAACTGGAAAAAGGAAAAAAAAAAAAAAAAAAGCAGTGGTCAAACAACAGAACCTTGAGGAACACCAGACTTATGTTTGTATGCAGAGAAGCCAGCATTAAGTTTTACGAGATGGATAAAGAACAGTGTATTAGTCCATCATACACATTTTATTAAGCTAGTGTCTATTTTCAGAAACATAGAGCTCAGCTTAAATACTGTGTTTACTAATGATTGTGAGTGTGATGTTTTTGTTTTGGATTGTGAAAACGAATTTGTAAAAAAAAACATGTTTAAAAGCTTGAGTTCGAATTTCAGTTAAAACCCCACACCTTCACACAGGTATCGTAAGTATTTATGGAACTTTTATGGTCTAATATTTCCGCTTTTTTCCCCCCAGTTCATCATGCTGACGTATATTTTCATGCTGGCCTGGCTGGGAGTGACGGCCTTCACCGCTTTGCCCGTTTACGTCTACTTCAACATCTGGACTATTTGTCAAAACAGCACCGTACTGGAGGGACCGGTTCTGTGTCTGGACCCGCGCCAATTCGGTAAATAGATCTACCAGTACCAGTGCCAGTGCAGAATTATCGGCACCCTTGGTAAAGATGATTTGTGGTTAATTAGCTTAATCTCACACTGAAAATAAATGTGAGCTTCAACCGTATATTGAAGTCAGTTTGTTCTAAGAAAATAACAAACATTTTTTAAATATATATTTTTTAACAAATCATGTTAAAGTGACTCAACACTTCCAGCCTTGCAGTCATCCTGGGGCTTTCCCGAAACAGAAATACAATCGTTGGAAGTGGTCCAGGAATAAGTTATTACATTACTTTTACATGTTAAAGGCATTTCCTCCTTTTGTAGCCACATCCAAAGCCTTTTTGCTTAAACTCCTACGATCTGTTCATCTCACAAAGATCCTAAATGAAAGTACCGGGGCTCGATGAACATTTGCAATATTTTATTTTTATTATAATAATTATAATAATTCATTTTATGATTTAAAAAAAAAAATTAGTTGAATTTTATTTTTATTTTTTCTCTTCTTTTATTTCATTTTAATTTGAGCTTTTTATTAATGTGGTAGAGTATTTTATAAACTTGTTTTAAGAAGTAAATTGTATGTTGTTATTATTATTTAAAAAATTAAAGATAAAATGTAAAAATAAAAAAAAAATAAAAAATGATTTAAGGAAAATTTTTAAAGTGTTAAAATATCTGGAGAACAAACAAACAAACAAACAAACAAACAAACAAAAAAATAAATATCAAACCAAATTAATTCTCCAGTTGTTGTTGTTGTTGTTCTTCTTCTTCTTCTGCTTCTGCTTTTTATTATTATTATTATTATTATTATTATTATTATTATTATTATTATTATTATTATTATTATTATTATTATTATTATTCCCGTGTTGTAGGTGTTGTGAATGCCGGAGACATGAAGATGGTGTGTTCAGGAACTGAGAAATTCTCCCAAATGTGTCTATCTAAAGAGGTTCGTTTCAAACTCCACCATTCATTTATTATTTAAGCAGTAAGAAAACAAAACATAGTCTTTAATGTGAGTGAAATATGGGGTGTGTCCACAGCTGGATATGACCTTTCACCTGTTTGTGTGCGCGCTGGCCGGAGCCGGAGCCGCCGTCATCGCCATGGTGAGTTCACTGTAAAATTACCGGACATTTTACACTAACAAATAAATTCATTTACACAGTGACGTGTGAATTATAGCAAGAGTTCCTACATTATTCATGGTGTTAGTTCTACAACAAACCACGAAAACGCCCTTAATACACCAAAGGTGTTAACATCTGTATACCAAAGTGGTGTTGAATTCTGGATTCTGATTGGTCACAAGGTGTTGATCGAATTACAGTTTATATTAATGCGCTCATTATCGTTTCTATAGTAACAGCTCATTCCCAGGGGCGTTAAACGGATTAAAAAACATATGTAATTACTGATACGGTGAAGTCTTCTGTGATTTATTTAACATGTATGGAAGGAGTCTCCAGTGTCAGCGCTTTGTAACAGTCGGAGGTGAAGCTGTAGCTTTAATTTTTCCGACGTCTTCAGGACAGGGGAGTTTGCGCTGCTTTGCGGTTTTTCGGCAAAAATAAAGTTCAAGAGAGAGAGAGAGAAAAAAGAAAGGCTGGTGAGGGAACAACTGTTTAAAAAGTATGACTTGTTCTTTAATAAATAAAAGTGTAACCGTTGACAAATTCCCCAAGTGTAAGAGGAATATAAAAGACTTCAGGGCGTGCTGTTAGAGGACAGGTAGTGTGGTTGAGCAGTAAGGTAGTGTGGCCTTATGGGTAGGCGTGGCTCAATAGTTAAAGGCGTTGGGGTAAAATCCAGGTTTAAACCCCAGTGCTGCTGAACTGCCACTGTTGGGCCCTTCAGTAAGGCCCTTAACCCTGTCTGCTCCAGGGACGCTGTATCGTGTCTGACTCCAGCTGGAATATGCGAAGAAAAGAATTTCACTGCACTGTAATGTACAGTATACGTGACAAATAAGGCTCCTTCTGCCTCAATTTGTTCCCTTCAGCTTTGATTTATGTATTTGCTCGAGTTTGACTGCAGCAAAATGGCTGAATTACATCACTCACTTCAGCTCCTCTGTGCTGCTCTGCATGTAAATACCAGAACAGAGCGATGAGTCATTCCTGCCTTCGCTATGCATCATGGGAAATCGAGTTCACGTTTATCAGGGTTGAATAAGCAGTGCTGCTGAGAGTGGGTCTCCATCCTCTATCCTTAGTTCTACATATGCTTTTTATCTCTCTCTCTCTCTCTCTCTCTCTCTCTCTCTCTCTCTCTCTCTCTCTCTCTGTGTGGATCTCGGAGAGATGCGGGGTCTGTCACAGAGTTGCTATGGAAACTAAAAGAAGAAGAAAGGGCCCGTGAGCTTGTAACAAACATCGTTCAGTCATTTATAGGCGACCATTTTCTGAGAGCGAGAGAGCGCAATGATGATGATGATGATGATGATGATGATGTTGATGAAGATGATGACACATCACGTTAAAAACTAAAACGCAACCTGGCTTCCTTTATTGTGAGCATCACGAATAATTTGCATATATTTACATAATAGTTATCCATATTTATATACAGCTATAATAAACACAATGCACACAAAAAAGAAAACTGTTTAACTGCTTTAAACAAAAAGATACACCTGCGGTCATTCTCCATGAGGAGGAACATTGGGTGTGGCCTCTATTAGCAATTTGCAACATTTGCATACAGACAATATATTCATAATATATATAACAAAATGCATGAACACATTAAAGGCGAGACAAACCTGTTTACTTTGTCTGTGAGGAAACCTACAGGGCGTGGCCTTGTGCAACCTAGCATATATCATTTGCACACATTTGCATAATGATGATTTATATATCGCCTATGGCACAATACATGAAAACACAACACATCAAACACGAAAGTCAACCTGGCTTTCTAAATATGTGGGCGTGGCCTCAGTCAAAATATTCAAATTTGCAGTTTTAATAAATAATTTTTAAAATAATTTGTACATTATATCTGACATTAATTACATATTCATTAGTTGTTTTTTTTTTAAACTGATATGAATATGCATCGACAATTTATTATGAATATGCATAAAAAAACATGCATAAATCATCATGCAAAGAAAAAATTGTAATGTGTAGATGAGGTTTGCATATATGACTACATAATAATTTAACTGTATTCATTTTACATAATATTGTTACATAAATATGCAAATATGCTAAACATGAATTTGCACACACAAAACACACATGCAAACAAGTACACAAAGGCACACACAGACAAACACACAAAACACACAAACAAATACACAAGCACAACACAAACATGCAAACATGACACATAAACCCACACAAACAAACATGGCAACACAACACACACACACACACACACACACACACACACACACACACACACACACACACACACACACACACACACACACACACACAGAGGTATGGTTTTTGAAGTGGAAATGTCCCGCTGTGGTACAACACTGCCTCCTGCTGGTATCGGAGTTAAATTTAGCTCAGAACGCTGTGACATCATCGAGTCCTCACAGAGCAGCAACACCGGAACAGGTGGCAAACAAAATGACGGGGAATGAGCAGGAGTGTGTACGACAAATCTCACACCTCCAAAAAATAAAATAAAAATCAAGTACAAAAAGGCTCTGATCTCTGGCGAGCGCAAAACACATTAATAAACCAAAAACAAACCAGAAAACACAACAACAATCTAAAAAAAATAAACGTATCGAGCTGAAAATACGAAGGGGCGTGTCTTGCTGAACATCACATGCTCGTTGCTGATTGGCTACATCGCACGTCGATCTGAGAGCCGACAGAAGACGGAGGGCTGGAGGACGTTTATGAGCCTAAATCATATGAGCCTGATCTGTTAAATTGTGTGTAATGTTTCATCGAGAGTGTTCGTACGATGTTGTTTTAGATACGCGGTCAAATCTGTGCGTGGAACGTTAAAAAGGAAGTGGCGTTTTTCAGAAGAAAGGTTTATTCCTTGCTATTAATAACACGGGTAACTTCGCATTAAATCATTTTCGCTAGATTGACCAGATAATAGAGTGAAAAAGTGTTTTTTTTTTTTCTTTTTTCTTTGTGAGTCATGTGATACGGCTCGTCCAATCAGCACCGAGCACGCGATGTTCAGACTTACTTTCGTTAAATAAAGTAGCGTAAATAGTAAGCTCAAAGTAGAAACTTAATAACGATCATCAACACCTCTTCAAGGTTTAGCCTACAGCTATGCTTTAAACTTTAGGATGGCGGGGCCTGGGAGGGGTGGGGGGGGGGGGTGGGGTTTGGGGGGGTGGAGTGATAGTTGTCAGCTCTGTGAGCTTCGCCACTTGAGTGCAAAGCTAAAACACGTCACGTCACGTCATGTCACTGCTAACCGAATACGTTTGAACGTGACTGGTCCTGACGTCTCTGATTTCAGATCCACTACCTGATGGTTCTCTCGGCTAACTGGGCCTACGTGAAGGACGCGTGTAAGATGCAGAAATACGAGGACTGCAAGTCCAAAGAGGAGCAGGAGCTGCACGACATCCACTCCACACGCTCCAAAGAGCGACTCAACGCCTACACATAAAGCAGGAAGTAGCACAGAAAGGGGCGGAGCCTCAGGCACTGGCTGGTGCCATTCAATGACCAATGGTGTGTCACATGACCAACCCCATGGCCAACCCTATGATTATTAATATTATTATTACAATTATGTCTAACTAGTGGTGGATTTTTTTTTTTTTTTTTTTTAAATTTGTATTTTTATGTACGCTTACATGAGATTGTCAGGAAATGTTTATAGCTTCTTTTTTTGCTTTTTTTTGAGTCGCACAATAACAAATTCCTTTCCCTTTTTTTAAGACATCAGTATTAACATGCGTCGTTATTTAACGGGTCGGTTGTAGGGTATAAAGCACATTTTTTTCATGTGTGTTTGTGTTTGCAGTGCTTTCATTTTAAAGAACTTCACACATGAATGAAAAGAAAAGGTTAAAAAAAATAAATAAGTTGTTTTCGTTTGTTTGTTTATTTGTTTTTTTTTTTTGTTCGTTTTTTTAATCTGTGAGAGTTTTTGGCCCAGAAACAGCAGACTGCTTGTACATTCTGCATTATTTTGGAAATAAAAAAAAAAAAAAAAAAGTGTCAAAAAACAGAAAAAAGAAAGACAAGATTAGTAAGAAATTATGTAACATAAAGGGTTTATTTATTATTTTTCTACAGATATCATTACAAAACGTATCCAGACAAAAAAAATAAATAAAAAAGGTTATGAGTTCTTTACTAGCAGTCGCACAGCCTACAGTGTTTTTACCCCTCTTTTATTTTCTTACAGATGATAGTTACAGGTAAGTAGACCGTAATTTTCAATTTATTTTACTTTTTTATTTTTATTTTTTATTATTTTTAATTATTTTTCTTTTGTATATAGCCATTCTGTAAATGCACACATGTACTGTATGGAAGCACTTCAATTTCAGGTGAATTCATATACAACTACATTCCGTGTTACAGGGAAAAAAAGGGAGATGGGTGGAGGAGGAGGGGATGGTGTTCAAGAAAAAAGGAAAAAAAAAGAATGAAATTCGTGTTTGTGGAGTTTTTTAACGGGGGCATGACAACAAAATCAAATATTCGGATGCTATAATAATCACAGATGTACGTATTCGAGCCCTAGATAGACGACACTACTGAAAGACCGATGTTTTGTTTGTTTTTTTGACGCGTCAGAGAATAGATAGTAAAAGATCCGCAAACTAGCTACTAGCTGACTTCATGTTTACTGTCACTTCGGGTAACGCTAATGACCTGTAACTTGAAAACGATGAAAAATTGCACCGCACACCAATTTTCACATTTTTATTTCTGATCCGAGATCATTATACAGCTATAAAACCTTGTCAAGTACGTTGTCTGATCTACTTAGCTCGTGTTTTTGCGGAGAAAATCGTCTGGATAACGATGTTAATGAGTGCGTTAATGAGTGGCGCTGATGATGTAACTGTTAAAAACAATGAAATATTGCGAGCAGGTGCGCAGAAAATTGTCGCAGATCGAATCCGTCGACATCCATCGTTGCGTATTCGTATAATTCGTTTCTTTTTAAAATTTTAATAAGGAAACTATATATATATATATATATATATATATATATCTGAGTGAACGATATCTTAACTGAACTTTGTGGTGTAGTTTTAACATTTTTGCGTTTGGAAATATAGAAACTCTATGACCTCACACTAATCAAAATGACATCGTCGTAATTCCTTTGATTTCTAAAATATGTTTCTTTTTTAAAATTTTTTTCGAAAAACGTTCAATCGAACTTTGTCAAATAAATTGTCAAGTCTAGGATCCTGACGTAGCGACGTCCCTGACCGATTTGTGAAGGATTCTTTGGGTAACGCTAATGACTCGTATATTAAATATATATATATATATATATATATATAAAACAATAGAAAATGGCACCCAGATGCACGTAAATCTGTCGCAGGTTAATTAGCGTCGAGATTGTTCGGGCATTGTTTGTAAAAAAAACAAAAAAAAACGTGTGTGTATCAAATGACATCATCACCTAAAGCTCTGATATGTACATCTCTGATAACACTATTATTATCATGACAGTCACATGACAGCTGTCTTGCTTAAAGTCATTACGATGGAGGTGTGAAATCATCCTTTCATCCGCTCTGTTGGTGTTTAAGAGTTTTTCGTGCACTTATTCGCCCATTATCGTGAGCTCTTTCTCAGTGTAAGTGCATTGGGATCTTTATCCGGATCCCCATAATGATGTTAGGTGAAGACTGTGAACCTCGGTGTTAATTGTGGCATGGATCAGTGGTTACTCGTTTTTAACAGATCCAAAAAAAAGACAAAAAAAAAAGATAAAAGTTTCTTTTTATGAGTTGGTAAAGTTGCGAGTGTGTCGCTGACTCTCTCTCTCTCTCTCTCTCTCTCTCTCTCTCTCTCTCTCTCGCTCTCTCTCTCTCTCTCTCCTGATGTGCAGTGATTCAATCCTCTTCCTGCCGCTTTGCTCTCGATGGTAGTGTTTGATTTGTTTGTAAGTGTGTTTAGTTTGTGGTGAAGTCCTACTCTCTCTCTCTCTCTCTCTCTCTCTCTCTCCCTCTCTCTCTCTCTCTGTCCTTCTCTTTGCATTCGTCTTTTGTACACTCCCTGAAGAATGCGTAGTAGCACACGCTGTACCATGACTCTGTTTTGTACATAAATGTGCCGACCGCTTGACAGTGGCTTTTCTGATATGCTTGCGTGAAATAAAATAAACACACTGGTGTAATTGGTAATAAACTCTCTCCTGTGCTCATTCTGCTCACGGCGCTAAACCGGTGGCTATCGGCTTCCATTAGCAAACATTAGCCTCATCGCTCCACTGTACAACTGAAGAGGTTTATTGTTTATTTTGTTGTAAAGAGACAAAATCCACTGATGACCGCTTTAATTCTAACAGTTATATTATTATAATTAATATATTATATAGTTATAAGTATGTTATAGTCTCTCTCTCTCTCTCTCTCTCTCTCTCTCTCTCTCTCTCTCTCTCTCTCTCTCTCTCTCTCTCCCTCTCTGTCTTTCTCTCACTTTTTCTCTCTTTCTGTCTGTCTCTCCTGTACCTCTGTCTCTCTCTCTCTCTGTCTCTCTCTCTCTCTCTCTCTCTGTCTCTCTTGTACCTCTGTCTCTCTCTCTCTCTGTCTCTCTCTCCATCTCTGTCTCTCTCTCACTTTGTCTCTCTTTCTGTCTGTCTCTCCTGTACCTCTCTCTCTCTCTCTCTCTCTGTCTCTCTCTCTCTGTCTCTCTCTCTCTCTCTCTCTCTCTCTCTCTCTCTCTCTCTCTCTCTCTCTCTCTCTCTCCATCTCTGGCTTTCTCACTTTGTCTCTCTTTCTGTCTGTCTCTCCTGTACCTCTGTCTCTCTCTCTCTCTCTGTCTCTCTCTCTCTCTCTCTCTCTCTCTCTCTCTCTCTCTCTCTCTCTCTGTCTCTCTTGTACCTCTGTCTCTCTCTCTCTCTGTCTCTCTCTCCATCTCTGTCTCTCTCTCACTTTGTCTCTCTTTCTGTCTGTCTCTCCTGTACCTCTCTCTCTCTCTCTCTCTCTCTCTCTCTCTCTCTCTCTCTCTCTCTCTCTCTCTCTCCATCTCTGGCTCTCTCTCACTTTGTCTCTCTTTCTGTCTGTCTCTCCTGTATCTCTGTCTCTCTCTCTCTCACACTCTTTTTGTTTTTTCTCTGTCTGTTTCACTCTCTCTTTCTCTCTCTCTCTCTCTCTCTCTCTCTCTCTCTCTCTCTCTCTCTGTCTCTCTCTCTCTCTCTCTCTCTCTCTCTCTCTCTCTCTCTCTCTCTCTCTCTCTCTCTCTCTCTCCATCTCTGGCTTTCTCTCACTTTGTCTCTCTTTCTGTCTGTCTCTCCTGTACCTCTGTCTCTCTCTCTCTCTGTCTCTCTCTCTCTCTCTCTCTCTCTCTCTCTCTCTCTCTCTCTCTCTCTCTCTCTCTGTCTCTTGTACCTCTGTCTCTCTCTCTCTCTGTCTCTCTCTCCATCTCTGTCTCTCTCTCACTTTGTCTCTCTTTCTGTCTGTCTCTCCTGTACCTCTCTCTCTCTCTCTCTGTCTCTCTCTCTCTCTGTCTCTCTCTCTCTCTCTCTCTCTCTCTCTCTCTCTCTCTCTCTCTCTCCATCTCTGGCTCTCTCTCACTTTGTCTCTCTTTCTGTCTGTCTCTCCTGTATCTCTGTCTCTCTCTCTCTCACACTCTTTTTGTTTTTCTCTGTCTGTTTCACTCTCTCTCTCTCTCTCTCTCTCTCTCTCTCTCACTCTCTCCTCTTTCTCCTCTCTCTCTCTCTCATTCTATCTATTTCTCTCTCTCCTACCACTGCTCTCTCCTGATCACACCCTTCTCTCCTTTTCTCCTCTCAAACTGTCTCTCATTCCATAATCTTTCATTTTTAAAATAAATATATATATATAAATATTTTATACAGCACAAATAATTCACTTTAAATATAAAATACAGTTCTAAACATCGCAGTCCTGGAAGACGGGTTCTGTAAAGGTTCTGTACGGTTCTTCCAACACTGTAGTTATTACAATTTTTAATTTATATTTTTATTTGTTTATCATTAACAGTCTTGTCACTGTGTGTGTATGTGTGTGTGTATGTGTGTGTGTGTGTGTGTGTGTGTGTGTGTGTGTGTGTGTGTGTGTGTGTGTGTGTGTGATAGATATTTTCTGAAATACACGTACACAACTGACACCTACAGGGGGTGCAATTTTAACACTAAAGTCGTTCTCCTTCCTCGTTCTCTGGGTTTCCTCCTAAAAATATACCTGTAGGTGGAACTAGAGAAATCATGCCTAGGTGTGTGTGTGTGTGTGTGTGTGTGTGTGTGTGTGTGTGTGTGTGTGTGTGTGTGTGTGTGTTCAGCCAGGATTCACTGTGAGTCTGAACAGGATGAAGCTCTTACTGAAGATGAAAGATGAATTTGGTTTAATGTTCTCAAATTTCCATTTATAAGAAATAAATAAATAATAAAATAAAAAACTAATAGTTTATTTTTTTAAGGAAACTTCTTTTGTGTGTGTTTTACTCTCTCTCTCTCTCTCTCTCTCTCTCTCTCTCTCTCTCTCGCTCTCTCTTTTTCTCTCTCCCTCTCTCCCTCTCTCTCTCTCTCTCTCTCTCTCTCTCTCTCTCTCTCTCTCTCCCTCTCTCTCTCTCTCGCTCTCTCTCTCAGCGTTGTTATAAATCATGGTCCAGACGACAGCTCACACTCGGGTATCAGTCTGTCTGTCTTACACATGCAACTGTCTGCAGAGAGAGAGAGAGAGACAGACAGACAGACAGACAGACAGACAGACAGACAGACAGACAGACACTCTGAGGCAGAGTGAAACAGACAGAGACAAACAGTGAGATAAAGAGAAACAGACAGAGAGAAAGAGACAGACAGGTAAGGAGAGAAAGGGAGAGACATACAGGAAAAAGAGAGAGACAGATAAAGAGAGAGAAAGGGAGAGAGACATACAGTGTGATAGAGAAAGAGAGATAAACAAAGAAAGAGTGAGACAGAAACAGACGGAAAGAGAGACAGAGTGATAAACAGAATCAGGTCACATGACTGGGGAACCTTTGTTAGCCGATTAGTATGTCCTGAAAGGTCATCACCTTTCCTTTCTAACACACACACACACACACACACACACACACACACACACACACACACACACACACACACACTCTTTGAGAAATCCTCTGTAATCCGTCCTCACCTGCACACCGTCTCCTCGTCTCAGTGTGAGTGTGAAGCTGCAGGATGAACAGACGTCCCCCTTCAGTACGGATTCCTGTGTGTGTGTGAAAGTGTGTGAGGGTGTGTGGTGAGTTTTAAGGCGTGTGTGTGTGTGTGTGTGATGTGTGTGAGGGTGTGTGTGACTCAGTGAAGGATGCGGTGTGTCCTGGCGTTTCAGGTGATGTTGTGCTGCTGGAGTGTCGTGAGGCCGTTTTGCCCCTCACAGTGCACCTGTGTGTTCCACGGGACCAGGTAAGACACACACACACACACACACACACACACACACACACACACACACACACAGAGGGAGAGTTCAACTTGTGGTATGTAACTTGTATGGACTTTGGGGCTCCAATTCCATCAGGATTTTGATAAATATTTACTAACGAGATGAAAAGAAAACAGATTTGATTTGATTTTATAATAAATGTCGCAGTTGAATTGGTATAAATCATTAATATTTAGCAACAGGACAGAATATTGTTAAGTATTTTTTATATAGTGAGCATCTTGAATGAGCATGTTATAAGATAAAAAGATTTTTTTTAATGAGATATTTGAAAGAAGAAAAGAAAAATCATAATAAATCACTATAAAAATAATTTTAAACTAATAAGTAACTCACATCAATTCATATATAAATGTAGTTTTGTGGGTTTTGGTGTGTGTGTGTGTGTGTGTGTGTGTGTGTGTGTGTGTGTGTGTGTGTGTGTGTGTGTGTGTGTGTGTGTGTGTGTGTGTGTGTGTGAGAGAGGATTTTCACATTTTTCAGAACCTATTTCATGTTTTTTCCCCACAGACGTTTATATAATTTCATGCAAATGCGTAAAATTTAATAAAATAAAATTGAATAACATTAAAATTAATATGTGAAATACACGTGAGGAACATCGACACATTTCACACGTGAACATTTAAAACCCGTGTGTATCTTCTTTAAAGACAATTTTAGATAAACGTGGCAGTAGCGAAACACTTCAGGAGCTCAGAACTGTTTAAAAAAGATTAAATATTTTAAAAAGTACAAAAAAGTTAATAATAAGGAATAATCATTTACAATGAGAAGCAATTACTACTATTTAATTTCTTAAAAAATTCATCTATTATACATTATACGTTCATATAATATACATTATGTTTTTTTTGCATATAAGAAATAAAGATCCTATATTTAATATTTTACATGAGTTACAACCAAACAAAAACAAAAACAAAAAAAAGAGTTAACTGTCAATTACTTTTACTTTTCAAAAATTCTAAATCTTTCAGAATAACATGAACTTTGGGGAAATAAAAGTCCCTTATTTGCTGGTAACCAGTTGCTAGCTAACCAAATGCTAAATTTAGCATTACGGCCGTGTGAAAAGCTTCTTACGTGTTGTTAGGTTGCAGCTGTTAGTGCATTTGATTAGCATATATTGTTTCAATATAATTACAATATTAATAAAAATGTGAAGTAATTAACCAGAAAATTTATTGTCACCATATAACAAAATCCTGTTCTGCATCCTCTCTCCCACAGGACGGTGCTGTGTAACGACCCCGACACGGCGGAGATCCCCATCAACGTACCCCTGGACACGGTGAAGCTGCGTGTGGAGAAAACGGCGGTGCGTCGAGTGAAAACCGAGGCGTTTTACTACCTCACCGAGCTCAGGTATCTGTGGCTCACCTACAACTCCATCAGCTCCGTGGATCCTGCCAGCTTCTACAACCTGAAGGTCCTGCACGAGCTCCGTCTGGATGGAAATCAAATCTCCGCGTTCCCCTGGGAGGCGCTCAGAGAGATGCCCAATCTCAGGACGTTGGATCTGCACAATAATCGACTAACAAGTGTTCCTGTAGAAGCCGCAGCTTACCTGGTGAACATCGTATACCTGGACGTTTCCAGCAATAAGCTAAACACCTTGCCCTCTGACCTTTTGGATATCTGGAGTCCCTTTTCTGGAACGATTCCCACCAGCAGTTCCTCTCAGAAAATCATACTGGGTGAGTGATGATGATGATGATGATGATGATGATGATGATGGTGGTGATCGGGGATTCACAGTAGGTTTAGGAGGTACAGTTGTGCTCATAAATTTACATACCCCTTGCAGAATCTGCAAAATGTTAATAATCCCCTCCCCCCCAAAAAAAAAGAGGGATCATTAAAATAGTATTTAGTTTTTATTTAGTCCTGCCCTGAATAAGCTGCTCCACATAACAGATGTTTACATAAAGTCCACAAGACACAATAATAACCGAATTTACACAAATGAACCAGTTCAGAAGTTGACACAAGCTCGATTCTTAACACTGTGTGTCGTTACCTGGATGATCAACGACTGTTTTTATGTTCTGTGATGGTTGTTGACGAGTCCCTTGTTTGTCCTGAGCAGTTAAACTGCCCACTGTTCTTCAGGAAAAATCCTCCAGGTCCTGCACATTCTTTGCTTTTCCAGCATCTTCTGCAGCAGACTATATGATGTTCAGATCCATCTTTTCACACTGAGGATGACTGAGGGACTCGTACACAACTATTACAAAAGGTGCAAACATTCACTGATTCACTCAAGAAGGCAACGCGATACATTAAGAGCCGGGGGGGGGTGTAAACTTTTGAACAGGATGATCGGTGTAAATTGTTATTATTTTGTTTAAAGATCTCAGAAGCTGCATAAAATATTTACATAGTAACACCCATCATCCTGTTAAAAAAAACGTATCATCCTGTTCATGTCTTTAACTGTCCAGATGTTTTTTGTTTTTTGCACCATCCTGGGCAAATTCTAGAGACTGTTGCATCTGATCTGTATCTGCATGATGTGCCCGTGACACATGATTGGCTGATTGGATAATTCCATGATAATAAAATGGCGCTGAGTGTTAATAAAAATATATATTTCTGCTTGTTAAACTTTGCTGTCAGGTTTCAGTGGCCTAGATGTCTCACCTGGAGAAGGTCGGCTAATGCTATTAGGATGTCGAGGTCACGTTTGCTAATTTCACTAATGCCCAAAGGAAATAAGTCCTGTTGTGTGTGGAAAACAAACAAACAAACAAACAAACAAAAAGAATAAACAAAATGTGAGCAGAGATTAATATTCAGCACTTATAATATTATTATAAAATATACATTGTACAGGTACAGAGTGTATACTAGTTTTGTGTTATCAATACGAATGACCAAAATGATCATCAAGCTTTCATTAATATCAATTAAAAGTACAGAAAGCTTTGTTTAGTGAAAAATCAAATCAATCGATCGACTAGAATTGTAATGAAATTGATATTTATTGAGGCTAATTGAAGCTAGTTATAGCTGTGGTTGATTAGCTACTATAATAGTATATAATAATAGACTATAATAGTATAGTCTCCACTGTGTATCACCGATCTAACTGTGTCTGACCTGCTCGATTTTCTGCAGCGGGTTTATCGGTCCTAAAGATAACTCGAGCTTCTGCATGTGCAGGCTTCACCTCACTTAAGTACAGCTTAATCTGATAATTCTCTTTCCACATGCAAGTCGGGTTTAAGTTGATCTGTAGACTTCATTTAGCGATTCTAAACATCATGTACCAGCTCGTTATCAGAGAACTGCTACGTTATCATGAGCATCGGCAGAACTTCGACTATAGAGTAAAATATTATGAACGTTAATAATATGAAACATAAGTTGTTGTTGTTGTTGTTGTTAACCAAAGCGCTGTTGAAATCTGGAGCAGGATTGCTACTGAAAGTATTGAAAGGAAGTGTATATGAGGAACAGTGATTAAAGGATTATGGGATGTATCACCGGCATCTCGGTGTTCTCCTCCACGCAGTTGTTCCCGTTCATCAGGGAAACGACTTATTCTGTGTTTACGGTCAACAAACCCGAGGTCCTGCTGTAGACATAGAGTTATGAATGATGTGCTGCTGAAGTGCAGCACCTGACGTTTTACTGCTTGTGTTGGAAACACTTCGGAATGTTAAACATACGGCTTCCGGTCGGCCTCGGATGACAAAACGAGGCTCCAGAAGCTACAGTCAGGTTCAGACGTCCACTAGCAAGATGAGTTTTCACGTATAAAGAAAATACTAATAAAATATAAACAAGAGTCCACCATCCTTCCGTTCTGATTAGACTCGGTTAGCGCCTTGCTAGAAAACCTTGCTACCAGGTTTATTTACATATTTTTGTTTGTATCGTTAGGACGTTTGCTGGGGAACATATCAACCTGCTTTATTTATACAGTATAATATTTATCGTAAATGTTTGGTAACTCGGTGGTGAATTGGCTAATTCCACCATTCGCTAGATTATAACGTTATCTAGGATGCTAGCGTACTTGGGTGCTGTTTGTTTTGGTAAAATAACTTGTCATTAAATAAGCTAGCTAGTGTTACACTGATGGGATGCCATTTTAGCACATTAGCCAAATATAAATAACTAGCTAGCTAATAGCGTTCTAAAATAACGTGTTAAATAAATCTAGCCAGCTAGTCAGCTTAACACCTTAACCCTATCCCAGAGAGGTTGACAAGAAAACTGAATCACGTAGAAACAAATATTATTTTAATGAAATCTGAAACGTTATAGAATTACAGCCTGAATCAGATTTGGAAAAATTCTGATTTCTTTTCGGCTGTCAGAAATCACTCATATACTGTCATTTAGAAAAAAAATCTGCAACCAAAAAGTGTTTTATTAATCAGTTATCTAAAAAAATAAAATAAAATAAAATAAAAAAAATACACAAAGATTATATCAGCTGCATTTTAATAAAAAATAAAAGAAAATTATGTAGTAATAAAATATAGCACTTTGTAAAAAGCTAACATTTTTTAAAAAAATGCCTTCAATGTTTCTAGGACTCCAGGACAACATGTGGTATTGCGATTGCCGCATATCCAAACTTATCGAGATGTCCAAAATGGCAGACTGTCCTGTGGTGCTGATGGACCCCTTGGTGACCTGCAGTGGACCGGAGAACCTGGCTGGGGTTCTGTTTAAACGAGCAGAACTGGATCAGTGTGTTAAACCGACGGTGATGACTTCAGCCACGAAGATCACGTCTTCCCTCGGCAGTAATGTGCTCCTGCGCTGTGATGCTACGGGATATCCAACCCCGACCCTGCTGTGGAGCAGAGCGGACGGATCAGCGCCCAATAACCCAGGTAACGCTCGGCTCCGAAATACGAGTTAAATTGTGCAATTAAAAGTTACAAATCTGCATTGTAATAGATTTTAATAGATTGTTTTTAATTGACTTGACAACTGACTGCCACTGACTGCCATTAGCTGCCGTTAGCCATTTACATTTTACCAGCTTTGCCAAGCTTGCAAGTGGCCAATCGTCATGAAATGTGACACCGTTTTAGAGAAATTCCTAAGACATCTCCACACCAGTTTGGTTTTCGGCTCAAAACCCTTTAGCCCCATCAACAGGCCAAATTTTATGCTTCATTTCTACTTGTATCTTCTGGCCTGTAAGATTATAACTGTAAAGGTACTTTCTTTAAACACAGTGTAATGGTTGTCATCTCTTAATATTAAAAATTTAATTTAATGCATATTAATGATGGCTAACAGCTAAATCCTTCTAGATGGCTTTGAGGATGTGTTCTATAAAAGGTTCAATGAAACGTCTTATGTGATTTATGAATGTTTGAGAAGAAATCTTTTTTTCAAAATAATTTTCAAAACAATAACAAAATGGTAATAATTTTATCCTGAAGCATCAAGTGCTTATTGAAGTTTGTTTTTAATGATGAGTCTAATTCGTCTTTGCATGCTTCAGTTGTGCAGGAGTCCCCAGGCGAAGGTGTTCGATGGTCCGTCCTTAGTCTGCAGGGAATCATGTTAAAGGACTCCGGCGTTTACCGCTGCAAGGCAAAGAACGTTGCTGGAAGTGCAGAAGCCGCCATCACGCTATCGTTGGCTGGGATGGACCCCACAGCTCCATCTCCTCCCTTCAACAGGACTTTTCCTGCTGTTACAGAGGCTGTGTTTTCCTTTTCTACCACGACCACCACCACCACCACCACATCCAAACCATCTCTGACTACACTGCAATCTAAAGCTAGCAAGTTGAACTTAGGCCCAGGCGAAAGCATCCAGGGATCTCCACCTGCTGGAAATACACCCAAGATGGCGCAGAGCAAAAATGGCACCAGGGATAAAGCTAGGAAGAAAGGTATCTCGTACATCAGAGACGTTGAGGTGATTGAGGAAACAGGAGACAGTGCAGTTGTGTTATGGATGAGCGAGGGGTTTCCCGGTGAATTGCCCCTGTCAGTGGTGTACTTTCCATACAATGAAGATGAGATAAAGGAGATCGTGGACACTGAGGTTGGAAATGGTAAAATTCTTCTTGAGAACCTGTTTCCCAACCAGATGTACACAGTCTGCTTGGTTCCCAAAAGTGGGAAAGAGCAATGTGTGAATTTTAGCACTCTGGACACTGTTATAGATTTTGGACAAAACAGGTGGCTGTTGATCGTCTCTGGATTTGCTTGTGTTTTTGCGCTTCCTCTCATTGTTCTCCTTCTCTACAAGATCTCATCGCTGTACTGTAAGAGGAGGAGCAGCAGGAACACTGAAATGGATGACGACCTTTCCAAAGAGACTTATGTCAAATTTGAGACTCTCGCGATGCAGCAGAGGACGCTGAACGGACAGGCGAGCGATCTCTGGACCCGAAGGCTGACGCAGGAATCAGAGAGGATGCTCCTTTGCTCACGTTCAAGTATAGACTCACAAATGACCTACAAAAGTGATAATTCACGATCTGAGTACCTTTGCTAGCTGTGTGTGAACGAAATGAACCAGGAACAGTAATGACCACCTGCCTCGTGAGCCAATAGCAATGCAAGTGGGCTGGACTGTGGTCTCTTTTGTTCTCACCATGTTCTTATTGTTGCTTGGTGTACATGCTTTAGCGCTAGGGTTTTTGTGATAAAATTTTGTGGGTTTTTTTTTCTCTGCTTGATAGAAATGTTGGCACCTCTGTACGTGTAGTCACAACACACCCAAAAAACTTTTTCTCTACACAGAAATGGTGAAAGTGGAGTCAAATTCCACAACTGCTGGATTGAGAGGTCATCCACATTCTGACATTTTCATCTACCTCACTGACAGCAAGCATCCTATGATTGGTAGCATGCTAGTTATGTGCAATGATATACTCTAAGAAGATTTAGTCCCCCTTAAGAGTTCTTCAGGTGTCCTTCCAGATAGCCTTTAAAGAACCATTTTTTCTACGATTGTAGCTTTCTGCTTAAAACTGTTTCCAGAAAGGAAGCCCTAGCCCTATCAGAAAGCTCCAAGTACAACCATTTTAGGAGGTTATAACCCCTAAAAAACCCTTGAAGAACCTTTTTTTTTTAAAGGAAACCAAAATGGTAAATGCCTGATAGATTTTATCTATTAAAAATAAAATAATTAGCAGGGTTCCTTAAGGGTTCTAAGCATGGGGTCTACAGCAGAGAATTTCCCTATTAGAGAAGATTCCAAATAAAACCACTTTAGAAAGCTAATAAAGTGTAACTAATGGTTTCTGTGGAACATGGTTCCACAGAGACCATGAAGAACTCTTTTTTTCAAAGAGTGTAGCTTTCTAAAGGGGTTCTACTAGAAATCATTTCTAGGAAGGAAACCCAGGTCATTTCAAAAATGGTTCCAAGTAGAAAGGTTTTAAGAGGAAATATCCTTAATTATCCAAAGAACCTTTGCATGTACCAAGTACTGACTACATTTTAAATGCCTGACAGGTTCTAGATATTAAGAGGACATGAAAAAAAAGGGGGTTCTTCAAGGGTTCTTCGGGTAACTAAGGGTTATTAGCATCCAAAAAAAATATTCTACATGGAATCATTTCTGATAAGGAAACACTAAGAGGTACTAAATATTACTCTTAACGGTTCAGCCAAAGGGACAACCAAAGAATCCCTAAAGGTTCAAAATTATTAATATAATTAATTTAAACGTATTTTTTATTTGTACGCTTTATGTTTTAATGCTTTACACTTGCTAGCTTGCTAACGAGTTCATTTATAGGTGTGTGCAAACTATTTTTTTTTTTTTTTTTTAGCTAGATGAAGTGCTACTTTGGAGCTTTACTGCTTCCTGTAATGTGTTTATCTGCCATAAGTGTGCGAGTTTTCCTAACCTGTATTTATTTGTGTGGGCTTTTAATTCTTCGGCATTTAATTAATTGCAAGAACAAATTAAGTAATAAATAAATTTTTGATGTACTGAAACACATCACTCTCCTGTACTTTGCTTGGCTAGTACAGCTAGTACATTTGCATATTGAAACATGATAGGCTGTTATATGTTATGACATCACAGCACTTCTCTGTTACATGGCGTATCTCCTCTGTTTTTGACCAGGGGACTGTTTCCAAGAATGTGGGTCCAGTTCAGTTTGAAATAAACATCTGGAGCTGTAGTCACAAAAAAAGTATTTTACTACCAAGAGTTTTCCTAAGTGTTCAAAAACATCAATATGTAAATTTATTGTTAAATATATAATGTAAATGTGTTATAAATTATGTCGTGAGCACAACGTTCAGATGCGGTACAAGAATAAAAATGCTAACATAACTAACAAGCCAAGGTCACAAAAATTGAACTGTAATTGTGATATACACTTATTTTCATTCAATTTTAATGTATTAAAATTGCAAACAAACAAACAAACAAACAAACAAACAAACAAAAGATCAGGGATTGAATACAGACTTTTCTTAATTTCTTGTTTAATTCTGTCAGGACAGAGTTGCAAAGTCAGGTACTTTTCCTGTCTGGTTATGTAGGAATACAGGGCTGCTGTTGTGTGTGTGCACATGCCATCGTATTTGTCCCTCAGCAGGAACAGCGATGTTGATGTGGATAACAATAATGTAGTCAGACGACCGGGTAAACAAACAACAACAACAACATAAAATCAGCCAGGTCTTATAAAATGCTCTTGTCCCGTGACCTGAGCTTCAGCAGTTTGGTTTCCTGCAGTGTTTGGGCCGACTAATGCAGGGAGCAAGTGTTTATAATATTTATTTATTATGATGTATTTAATCAGTTGTTTATTATATTTATTTGCATGCCTAAAAGTAATTGAGTGAGAGAGGCCTGAATGTAATGTCTGGTTTATATTAGCAGTGACTCGGGGTCCAAGCAAATGACCCCTTTTATTGCATTACATAACACACACACACACACACACACACACACACACACACACACACACACACACACACACAAAGAGTTTCTGACAGTTTGTACATTCTGAACACAGGTTCAGACTTTAACAGTGGAAGAAAAAGAGCATGCGGGGAGATACCAAAACACCGAGCGCAGACGAACCTCGGCATGTGTCACATTCACCACTGGGCTGTCAGGAATTTCATACTTTGCTTCCAAAACAGCTAGAGGACACACTGAAGCGAGCGAGCGAGTGGAGAGAGTGAGAGCGTGGTGTTGAGTTTGTTGAGGTTTTGTCCTGACTGCTGTGGTATTTTCTTGCTACTCTCTCCAGGTCAGGGATGTAAAATGTAAATGATCTGTTAGGTCACTATAGACTTGTCTCGTGTCCCTTCTCCCTTTCACACTTTCCTGACCCTTGTGGAGCAGACTTGTGTGGAGGTCATGCCTGGCGTTTGTTCCCAGGGGACGAGTGATCTCAGAGGCACGTAAACGCCGAAGCAGGATTATGTTTTTGGGGAGATTAGCAGCCATTTTGCACCTGATTTTCTGGGTGAAGAACGGCAGCGCTGGTACATCCACATCATGCTGGACGGCAGGAAACTGGAGCTGTATGGGTGAGTAAAATATACACCTCAGTCTTCTGGTTAATCATTCATAAATAATAATAGATTTTGTTCGAACATTGGCTTGAAGAAGTCAAAGACTGGTCCGGTTCCTCTTAAGGTTTCTCCCTCTCAGGGAGGTTTTCTTCACCAATGTCGCTTCTGAGATCTAAATCTATATCTGGAATTCTGTTAAACTGCTTTGTGATGATATCTACTGTATACAAATAAAATTTCACTGGATTTAATAAAACATATAGAGCGTGGACTGACTGACTGACAATCAGCTGCTGGTCATTACAGTAAGAGGTGACAATTATTAATTAAAAACATTGCTGTTACATTAAATTCTGTATTCTTCAAGAATAAGTATTGATTGTCTAAAATTGTGTATAAAATTTTTTAATATAAAAGTTTTTTTTGTTTGTTTTGTTTGGATACTCAGACACAGAATCATACAAAATATATTTGAGAAAACTGTAAAAGTTCCCGAATCAAACCGCTGCTCTTCATTTTTGTTTGTTTGTTTGTTTGTTTTGTTTATTTTTCTGGCTTCTGGTTACGTAAACCGACTAAAATACATCAATCTTTTCTGTAGCAGAAGTTTTGGAGCAGAAGGCACTAAAATAAAGTCAAATAATGTTGAATAAAAACCACATTTATATTAAATATCATCACAGAAAATGACTTCACACTTTACACACATTGAAAGTAAACACGCCACACGCTTGCTTTTCACGTATTTCAAGTTGTGAGGACACTGTTGCTAGGCAACTGGGAAACGCACACTATTAGCTTGCAATCTCATAGCTGTAAAGTATTTTATACAAATATGTGAGGCCACGGTGGCAATAGAAACCACATAAAACCATAAAGAACGTCAATATTTTCCTCAGGTGTGTTGGTAGATTATTAAGAAAACACTTTGTATGAATAAAATTACACTGATTACACTTAGCATAACGCTAATGGAAATACCACGTTAAGGAATGTCAGCGTTGCGACACGACTAGTGACCTATCAGAATGTCAACTGTGAACAGTGTAAGAGGCTAAGAGCAGTATGTATAGGTGTACAATACAGCTAATGATGATGCTAATAATTAGGCTAGTTAGCGCATAGCTGTAGGCAAGGTCAAGGCACTGTTATGCAATGTTAAGCTAATATATTGGGGCTAGAATTTTTAATAAGGTGAGATTTTATAGGCATAGTGACAATGGAACGAACACAAATCTGTCAGGAATATCAACATTTACCTCAGATGTGTTGATAGATTACTAATTAATTAATAAACACGTTTAGCAAAGACTGAAAAACAGCAGATATTCAGGTGACATAAACGACAACAAACAAAGTCAATAACCAGAGTAACGAGAACAATAACAACAGGCTACGATACACTGCACATTACTTTGCTACAGGTGAGTGTGAGTGAGTGAGTGAGAGACTTTTATGTAGTGTCAGGTGTGACTGGACACAGGTGTGCGTGATCAGTAATAGGGAGCATGTGAACGTGACTATAAGTGTGTGAGTTGGGAAGTGTAGTCCATGGCAGCCATGTTTGTAGGCTGCAGTGTGTTCTGGGAAATGGAGTTTGACACAACAACTATTTAAAAAATGTACTTTAAAATCAATAGGGAATACTATAAGAGTAGGCTGTTTGTGTGTACGTACATTTTAAACACCAATGGAAACAACACTGTCAGTAATCTGTCAGGAACATCAACATTTACCTATAGATAGATAGATATTACTGTAGGTTAGGTATGTTTCAGTCCCAGTTATTTGTTGTTGTTTGGTAAATTATAACAAAAACTCGCCGTACAGCAGCAGATGATGGACTGGGTGATTCTGAAAGGTTCTTTCTGAAACGTGTTAAACGTCGTGTTGTTCTGCGTGTTCTCTGTTCCATCGCCTCAGCCTGGCAACACTGCACTGACTCTCAGTTCAGCCCACAAAGCTTCCATTATCACACGGGTTGCTCAGGAAACGGCAGCTTTTCTTCCTCAGGAATCAGCGCTGGCTCTGAACTTCAGCCCATTACAGCGAGAAGCAGTGTGTCACTGAGTGACAATAATTCAGTGTGAATGCTTTTTCAGGAAAAAGACAGTTCACAAAATCTCTATCTCCAAAGCAAACAGCGATTCGGTTATTCACCAAAAAGCCTTTTGTTTACTGATGGTCCTTTTGTTTACTGATGGTCCTTTTGGTCTTTCAACACAAAGCCGCTCCTGAATTTTAGTGGATTATTGGTGAAGTCTAAGATTGTAGACCTCAGGATGAGAAGAGTGGAATCTTGTAGACCTCAGGATGAGAAGAGTGGAATCTTGTGGGACTCAGGATGAGAAGAGTGGAATCTTGTGGGACTCAGGATGAGAAGAGTGGAATCTTGTAGACCTCAGGATGAGAAGAGTGGAATCTTGTGGGACTCAGGATGAGAAGAGTGGAATCTTGTGGGACTCAGGATGAGAAGAGTGGAATCTTGTAGACCTCAGGATGAGAAGAGTGGAATCTTGTGGGACTCAGGATGAGAAGAGTGGAATCTTGTGGGACTCAGGATGAGAAGAGTGGAATCTTGTGGGACTCAGGACGAGAAGAGTGGAATCTTGTGGGACTCAGGATGAGAAGAGTGGAATCTTGTGGGACTCAGGATGAGAAGAGTGGAATATTGTGGGACTCAGGATGAGAAGAGTGGAATCTTGTAGACCTCAGGATGAGAAGAGTGGAATCTTGTGGGACTCAGGATGAGAAGAGTGGAATCTTGTGGGACTCAGGATGAGAAGAGTGGAATCTTGTGGGACTCAGGATGAGAAGAGTGGAATCTTGTAGACCTCAGGATGAGAAGAGTGGAATCTTGTGGGACTCAGGATGAGAAGAGTGGAATCTTGTGGGACTCAGGATGAGAAGAGTGGAATCTTGTAGACCTCAGGATGAGAAGAGTGGAATCTTGTGGGACTCAGGATGAGAAGAGTGGAATCTTGTGGGACTCAGGATGAGAAGAGTGGAATCTTGTAGACCTCAGGATGAGAAGAGTGGAATCTTGTGGGACTCAGGATGAGAAGAGTGGAATCTTGTGGGACTCAGGATGAGAAGAGTGGAATCTTGTGGGACTCAGGACGAGAAGAGTGGAATCTTGTGGGACTCAGGATGAGAAGAGTGGAATCTTGTGGGACTCAGGATGAGAAGAGTGGAATATTGTGGGACTCAGGATGAGAAGAGTGGAATCTTGTAGACCTCAGGATGAGAAGAGTGGAATCTTGTGGGACTCAGGATGAGAAGAGTGGAATCTTGTGGGACTCAGGATGAGAAGAGTGGAATCTTGTGGGACTCAGGATGAGAAGAGTGGAATCTTGTAGACCTCAGGATGAGAAGAGTGGAATCTTGTGGGACTCAGGATGAGAAGAGTTGAATCTTGTGGGACTCAAGATGAGAAGAGTGGAATCTTGTAGACCTCAGGATGAGAAGAGTGGAATCTTGTGGGACTCAGGATGAGAAGAGTTGAATCTTGTGGGACTCAAGATGAGAAGAGTGGAATCTTGTAGACCTCAGGATGAGAAGAGTGGAATCTTGTGGGACTCAGGATGAGAAGAGTGGAATCTTGTGGGACTCAGGATGAGAAGAGTGGAATATTGTGGGACTCAGGATGAGAAGAGTGGAATCTTGTAGACCTCAGGATGAGAAGAGTGGAATATTGTGGGACTCAGGATGAGAAGAGTGGAATCTTGTAGACCTCAGGATGAGAAGAGTGGAATCTTGTGGGACTCAGGATGAGAAGAGTGGAATCTTGTGGGACTCAGGACGAGAAGAGTGGAATCTTGTAGACCTCAGGACGAGAAGAGTGGAATCTTGTAGACCTCAGGACGAGAAGAGTGGAATCTTGTGGGACTCAGGACGAGAAGAGTGGAATCTTGTGGGACTCAGGATGAGAAGAGTGGAATCTTGTGGGACTCAGGATGAGAAGAGTGGAATCTTGTAGACCTCAGGATGTGAAGAGTGGAATATTGTGGGACTCAGGATGAGAAGAGTGGAATCTTGTGGGACTCAGGATGAGAAGAGTGGAATCTTGTAGACCTCAGGATGAGAAGAGTGGAATCTTGTGGGACTCAGGATGAGAAGAGTGGAATCTTGTGGGACTCAGGATGAGAAGAGTGGAATCTTGTGGGACTCAGGATGAGAAGAGTGGAATCTTGTGGGACTCAGGATGAGAAGAGTGAAATCTTATGGGACTCAGGATGAGAAGAGTGGAATCTTGTGGGACTCAGGATGAGAAGAGTGGAATCTTGTGGGACTCAGGATGAGAAGAGTGGAATCTTGTAGACCTCAGGATGAGAAGAGTGGAATATTGTGGGACTCAGGATGAGAAGAGTGGAATCTTGTAGACCTCAGGATGAGAAGAGTGGAATCTTGTGGGACTCAGGATGAGAAGAGTGGAATCTTGTGGGACTCAGGACGAGAAGAGTGGAATCTTGTAGACCTCAGGACGAGAAGAGTGGAATCTTGTAGACCTCAGGATGAGAAGAGTGGAATCTTGTGGGACTCAGGACGAGAAGAGTGGAATCTTGTAGACCTCAGGATGAGAAGAGTGGAATCTTGTGGGACTCAGGACGAGAAGAGTGGAATCTTGTGGGACTCAGGATGAGAAGAGTGGAATCTTGTGGGACTCAGGATGAGAAGAGTGGAATCTTGTAGACCTCAGGATGTGAAGAGTGGAATATTGTGGGACTCAGGATGAGAAGAGTGGAATCTTGTGGGACTCAGGATGAGAAGAGTGGAATCTTGTGGGACTCAGGATGAGAAGAGTGGAATCTTGTGGGACTCAGGATGAGAAGAGTGGAAGCTTTTACAACTCAGGATGAGAAGAGTGGAATCTTGTGGGACTCAGGATGAGAAGAGTGGAATCTTGTGGGACTCAGGATGAGAAGAGTGGAAGCTTTTAGAACTCAGGATGAGAAGAGTGGAATCTTGTGGGACTCCAGATGAGAAGACTGGATGCTTGTAGATCTTAGAATGAGAGGACTAGAAGCTTGTAGACCTGTAATCTCCTTTGCAAATGCACTGCTTATTTTTATGGGATTTGATGTAATGTATGTAATGTTAATGTTAATGTAAGAAACTGTAAACATTATTAATGAAATAACAATGAGATGGTTTTGTGTAAAGATCCCGAGCCGTATCTGCTCGTTGGCCTCAGAAACGCCATCCTCCGGATCAACCTGGATGGCGGCGGTCAAAAAAGGCTCGTATCTGGAGTGGAAAACGCCGTCCTGATGGACTTCCACTACAGGGAGGGAAGAGTGTATTGGGTCGACACACACACAGGCGTCCTGAGTCGGGTCGACTTGGATGGGACACACTCTCAGGTGATTATAAAAATCTAATTACATTACAGAGCTCCATCATTTCATTAGGAATTTGTGTGAATGTGGTGGATTGTGTTCGATTTCTTGCAAGATATAAGAAAAGATGTGAGTGAATGCTAACTGTGATTATAAACCTAACATTAACTGTGTATCTTTTAATGCAAATTGTGTCTCACAAACTGTTTTGTCGTTGTATGCAGACATCGATCCAGAGAGTAACAATGTGGAATAAAAGTGTAAAATTGGCTGGTTGTTTGTAAATCAGAATTAAAAAATTGCCTAATTCTGTCCGTTTCTGGAGCCTTAAGCTTGAGAGAGGAATTTGTGGCTCCATTCACGTCAAAATCGTTTAAATTGATCATCAATGAGATGAACTGATCTTTGTTTTAACCTTATTATGGTATTTATTTATGGTAAAATAGATATAATCAACAAGATTCATAACATTAATTTTAAATATATGAACGCAGGAGCAACAGCTTTTGTGTAGCGTTCAGCTTTAGGAATTCCGTTAGGATTTATTTATCGTTGTGAGAATTTGTCACATCTTTCTAGAAACTTCTGTCACTGGGGAAAGGAATCTCAGGCCTGGCTGTGGACTGGAGAGAAAACTCAGTGTACTGGAGCAGCAGGAAAACAGGGACGATCCGGAGAGCGGATACAGACGGACACAACGTAAAAACCGTCCTGAGAGACCTGACTCGGCCGAGCAGCGTGGTTATTGATCCAAACGCAGGGTAAAAAAAACCCTAATCCAGTTTCCAGTCCTTTATTTATCTTATACCACAGCACTGAATGCTGTTGATTAATTTTCTATAACAGCAGCTCTGACTGTAGTGCAGCTGCAAATCACGTTTATTAATAATTAATGTGTTATTGTTTCTATAGTAACAGCTCATTCACAAGGACTCGTTGCAATTTTCTTTTAGCATGTGTTTATTTAACATTTTTGGAAGGAGTCTCCAGCGTCAGCACTTTGTAACAGTCAGAGATAAACCTGTAGCTTTACAGAGGAGTTTCTCCGTTTTTAAGAGATAAAAGAGAGGCTGGTGAGGGAAAGACTGTTTGTAGCTGCTATAATGTAAGTGAGAACAGGAACTGATGTGTTTAAGTTCCACAACAATAAATGTAACTACAAGTGGATAAAAAGTATTATGTGCAAGTGTTTAACTGTTGATAAATTGCTGTGGTAAAAGAGGAATGTAACACTTGGTATCAGGTGGTGAACTCCTCTCTATCACACCACGCTGTTGCTGATTATTTTACTATAATGGCACAACACACAGTGGTTTAGTCCTTTCATGTAGCACAGTTTGAAGCTTTTAGACCTCAGGATGAGAAGACTAGAAGCTTGTGGAACTCAGGATGAGAAGACTAGAAGCTTGTGGGACTCAGGAGAAAAGGACTAGAAGCTTGTAGACCTCGGAATGAGAAGACTGGAAGCTTGTAGACCTCGGAATGAGAAGACTGGAAGCTTGTAGACATCAGAATGAGAAGACTGGAAGCTTGTGGGACTCAGGATGAGAAGACTAGAAGCTTGTAGACCTCAGGATGAGAAGACTAGAAGTGTGTGGAACTCAGGAGAAGAGGACTAGAAGCTTGTAGACCTCAGAATGAGAAGACTGGAAGTTTGTGGGACACAGGATGAGAAGACTAGAAGCTTGTAGACCTCAGGATGAGAAGACTAGAAGCTTGTGGGACTCAGGAGGAGAAGACTAGAAGCTTGTAGACCTCAGAATGAGAAGACTAGAAGCTTGTGGGACACAGAAGAATGGAAGCTTGTGAAGAGAAGAGAAGAGTGGAATATTGTGGGACTCAGGATGAGAAGACTAGAAGCTTGTGTGACTCTGGATGGGAAGACTAGAAGCTTGTGGGACTCAGGAGAAAAGGACTAGAAGCTTGTAGACCTCAGAATGAGAAGACTGGAAGCTTGTGGGACTCAGGAGGAGAAGACTAGAAGCTTGTAGACCTGACGATAAGAAGAGTGGAAGCTTGTAGACTTCAGAATGAGATGGCTAGAAGCTTGTGGGACTCAGGAGAAAAGGACTAGAAGCTTGTAGACCTCAGAATGAGAAGACTAGAAGCTTGTGGGACTCAGGATGAGAAGACTAGAAGCTTGTGGGACTCAGGATGAGAAGACTAGAAGCTTGTAGACCTCAGAATGAGAAGGCTAGAAGCTTGTAGGCCTCAGAATAAGTAGAGTGGAAGCTTGTAGACCTCAGAATGAGAAGACTAGAAGTTTGTGGGACTCAGGAGGAGAGGACTAGAAGCTTGTAGTCCTCAGGATGAGAAGACTAGAAGTGTGCGGGACTCGGGAGGAGAAGACTAGAAGCTTGTGGGACTCAGGATGAGAAGACAAGAAGCTTGTAGACCTCAGAATGAGAAGCACAGAAGCTTGTAGGCCTCAGAATGAGAAGAGTGGAAGCTTGTAGGCCTCAGGAACTAACTTGTGTTTAAGTTCCACAACAATAAATGTAACTACAAATGGATAAAAAGTATCATGTGCCAGTCCTTAGTAAAAAAAATTAAAAATAAAACATAATTGTTGATAAATTGCTGTGGTAAAAGAGGAATGTAACACTTGGTATCAGGTGGTGAACTCCTCTCTATCACACCACACTGTCACTGATTATTTTACTATAATAGCACAACACACAGTGGTTTAGTCCTTTCATATAGCACTGTTTGTCTACAAAAGTGAAAACCACACACTCACTTGTGTTTGCATATCCAGCTTGTCAAACAGTGAGAGCCAAAAGGTCAGTGCAAATACCACAAAGTTTGTTTAAATCCTAAAAACCGAATCCTAGATGGCAGAGGACCAAAAAAAAAAAAAAAAACTGAGGAAGAGTCTGAGGCCGTGTCCACGATTTCAAAACAAAGAAGTTTATCACAGTGTTGGTCTGGTTTTGATCACTGAACATACTGAAGATTCATCAGGATCATTCTGTGATTGGTCTCTGAGAGTCACATGATCTCTTTTACAACTGGACACAAGTGTATAATAGTATATTCACCCTGCATGCTTGTCTTCAGTGCAATCAATTAATAAATAAATAAATATTAAAAACAAATAAAAATTTAAAAAATAAGTATAACTAGTGAAAAAAATACTTTTTACACAGTAAGTCAAAAAGTCCAAAGCACATTTTCAACTTTTTGAAAATGACAATATTTTTTTTTTTACAAATAAATTAAAATTCTAGCATAATATGATATATTTATTACATGCCTATGATGAAAAAACTACATCGGGAAATGAGTTAGCATTTCCAGCTAGCCAAGGAGAAAAATTCAGCATAAACACCCACAACCAAACAAGTGTGGATAAAAGCTTTAGTGACAAAAACTAACATTTATTTTCGTTGTATTGAAATACCAAAACAAATAATTAGCTGTGGTTTTAAAAAAAAAAAAAAAAAAAGAAGAAGAAGAAGATGAAGAAGCTACATAGCAACATGAGTTAGCATATCCAGCTAATCAAACTGTGAGGGAGAAAAATGTTAGCACAAATCCCCACAACAAAAACAAGCATGACTAAAAATAATCCACATTTTTAGCTTGGCTATTTTAATATGGAAAAAACTAAACATTATTTTTATAGACAGTTTATTGTTGTTGTTGTTGTTGTTGATATTGAGATACAAAATCTGTACACCTGTGGTAAAAAAAAAAAGGGCATACATGAGTTAGCATATCCAGCTAATCAAGCAACAGGTAAAAAGTGCAAATACTCAAGTGCAATACCTCACAACATGTGTACTATCTGTTTAAATCTGGTTAAAGACTGAATCACAGATGGCGGATGACGAAACCTCCTGATAAGCAAACGGCTAAGAACCCTGTTAGCATGCTAGGATGATAGTGAGAGCTGGAGCTTCAGACGGTCACATTTTCCCAGACGCGGCTGTCACGTAGGTGTAAAATCTGCCTGTCTCACACAGACCGAACCTTCTTCTGCTCGCAGATATCCATCAATGTGCTGCTCGTCACTTGCTAACCAAAATGACAGACACTTTGGGTTAGCGGTTGGCTAGCACTCGGGCTACAGAAAAACTTCGGAGGTGATGATCACGGTGTGGTTCGTGTTTAAGCGGATTTGGTCGTAAAAAAAATGGATGGTGTGAGAAAAATTAGCGTGGGGTTGTTGTTTTTTTTTTTTTTGGTATCATCTACGACAAGAAGTTTATTTTGTTTTACTGAATGAAAATGAAGAACTGAAGAAGTAACACACAAAATTACGACTTAAATCTTCTGCTGTAGGCATCACATTCATACTGACACGCACCAGAACATCTCTGACAGGACGGACGTGAAGGCGGCGTTATTCAAATGAGAAAGAAGGTTTAATTGAATGCAGTTAGTTGTAGTATATTTGAGGGATTGTGTACGTTTCTTTGACATATTTTCTCTCTACGCCCGTAACTAAATAATAATAATAATAATATTAGATATATGATATACCTGATGAAATGTTTTTTATTGTTGTGTTTCATTCAGAATGGCAGTGTAGGCGGCATTTTTAATAATGTTTATCTCATTTTAAAGGCCGCATTTGATTTTTTTTCAAACACAGTATTGTGCTAGATCAATTATTGTGATATACTGTATATATATATATATATATATATAAACATAATGTGACCTTGTGTTCACTCATAATTATGAAAATTAATACCATTATATACTATGGCTGGTGAAAGGATAATAAAATGGGTAAAATTATTATGATGTTAATATTAATTAATATCATAATAATGAATGCAATTTTAAATTAAGCAATTATGAGAAATAGTGTGGGAATTATATTAAATGAATTACTATAATGATGAATTAAAAAAAAAAAAAACGATTAATAATTAAATAATTATATAATTACAAAATAATACATTTTTCTTTTATGTAGTGAATTTAAAACTTGAAATTGAAAACTTCGTCTCTTGTCATCTGTCTTCCTAATTACTGTTTACTTTTTATTTTTGTATTAATGAATAGATTTAATCATGTTGTTTGTTTGTTTGTTTGTTTGTTTGTTTGTTTTTATTTTAACAAATGTGCAGGGTACACAAATGAATGTGAAAATGATCGCAGGAAAATACCACATACCATGTGTTATAATCTTTATTTCTCTCAACCAATTAGAACACACTGTACTGTACTGAATTCCTATTGGTGGAGAACGATGGATCTTGTTTTAGGAATTCACCTAAATGACCTGTAGTACTAAGTACTAAGTAAATGTTTGTGATTATTATAGATATGTGTTTTGGTTGTCGGCCGGCGTGATGTCCGGTATCCGGCGCTCGGATCTGACGGTAGCTCTGATCACCACGGTGCTGAAGACCCCAGACAGATTGTTGTGTTTGGCTGCTGATGCGGTGGACAGGAAGCTGTTCTGGATTCAGCACGGTGTGAACGAGCTCGGCACTCTCGGCTCCTGTGATTATAACGGCAACGGCGTCAACGTCATCAACCAGAGATTAAGGTGAGACTCAAGTACTGAAGCAAATCGTTTAATCAGATCACATATTCAGGTCAAAATGTCTGAGTCCAATCACAAGAACTTTTCACGTAGTTATCAAAACAAAACATATATTTTTTTAATTATTCGACGCATATTATTTTATAAATACATGTTATATTATATTTATTGTATATAATATGTTTAATAAGGCAAAAGGCCATTTAAAAAATTAAAACCTGTAAATAAAACCAGTAATTAAATATTTTATAGTCTCTGTACTCATTCTACAAACAACTACATTATCAATATCTTGTTTGTAATAAAGAAAAAAACTATAAATTAAATTAAAAGTCTAGAAATACTTTATATGAATGAGTCAACGGATTAATCACTGCGAGAAAATGCATATCGAAAGATGGGATTATTGTAAAAGTTAAATTATTATAATTATAATTGTAAGGTCATACAATTTTAAATTTTAATTATGCACGTCATAAATAAAAGAGGAATCCAAGTTCACTGAAGTTTGAACTAAGGCCAGTAAGTCTTTAAGTCTTTTAAAGGCTTTAATTGATGGAGATTGTATTAATTCTAAAAAACTACATTACTGAAAGCATTTTAATCGCATAAACAATTATTTTTAATTCGTTAAACTGACAATAAATTAATAAATGCATAAAAAACAGCCATGTGTTTACGTCCATCAAGTACGTCCATGTGTGTTCACAAGTAAATTCCACATGAATAGACAACTTTTAAGTCGCTGACCGTTCAAAAGTGATGCAATGTTGACATTTCAAGTTTGAGTTTCAGGTTCGAGTTAGCGGTTGAGGCTAAGCGTATGTGCAGTGTAAATTTATCCATGCTAAAACTTTTCTTAGTAATTTACCAACACATCTGAGAGAAATGTTGATGTTGCCATCTTGTCTTCACTGTCAATATGCCTTTATCTGATCTCTTTTAAAAGATTTAACAGATATTTAGCTAGCTAAATCATTTGGCTGAGACATGTTCGTCATCCATACTGCCCAGTTGCCTAGCAACACCATTTTCACAATTTTAACCACCCGAGTTCGCCTGTGGAAAACAGGAATTCACAAATTCTACTAACTCTCTTGTTGAAATCCAGCAGAACGACGTCTCCGAAGATGTCGCTTTTCTCGGATTACGTGTACATGACAGACTCTGCGTCACAGAGTGTGATGAGGGTTACCAGGCACACGGGAGAACCTCCTGAGAAACTGAACTCCAAAAAGATGCCGAGCGTTCCTGTTGATGTTAAAGTCATCCATCCGATGAATCAGCCTGTGGTGGAAACCCGTGCCGCGTTCACTCCGGGTTAGTGACAAAACGTCTCACTTTTATTTTCTCACTTATATTCACTTATATTTTATCACCACCACTTAGATCATCTTTACTAGCCAACCTGAACGGGCTTCGGTAAAAAGACTTTATCTGGTTTATCTGGTAATCGACCGATAATCGGTTTTACCGATATTTTCCCCGATATTTAAGCATTTTTCCATAATCGTATAGCGGTTTTTAAATATCGGTTTAACCGATAAATGGCGACATCTTGTGGGCGTTTTGAGAATTGCACACAGGACCGTCATAACAGCGCCATTGCAGCTGAAGGCAGACGAGTCAACAACGGTGTGCACAGGTAAAGTATACTTGCTTTGCTTTAATTAATAAACTTTATTTAACATAACAGCCATTAATGCACAAATGAGATGTGTTACATAAATGCTTGATATGTAGTTTAAGCAGCTAACCCTAACCCTAGGAATTTAAATTGACAAAATTGTTATAAATAAGACGGTTTGTTCAGTTCAGTGGTGTTGTTATCACTGTGTCAAAAACAGAAGTAAAACAATAAATAAATATCGGTTGTGCATATCGGTTATCAGGTACATAAACGTGCAAATAATCAGTATCGGTATCGGTTATAATAATAAAAAAAACCATATCGGTCGATCTCTACTGGTTATTAATTGTTTCGTTAAACACTCTTGAGTCGGTTTCATCACTCTGATATATCTGATGAAAAATTTTAAAGAGAAAATAAAGAAAATAGTCAAATGTGTCACATTTCCTTTAAGAATGTCTCAGAGCTGTAATGAATTAAAAAATAACATCAAATAACATATGAGAGTCTAAAAACTCATAATACCTGTAATAGAAGACACTATTTTTAATGTATTTTGATAACCTTCCCTAAAATGAACAGCTCAAAACTGTCACACACACACACACACACACACACACACACACACACACACTTGCTTTACACACTGCACTTCCTGGTAGAGCTTTGTGTATAATGAAGAGCGTTTTGTGACTAAATGCCTGATTTGTATTAAAAAGTCATGTGCTCAGTGTGTGTGTGTGTGTGTGTGTGTGTGTGTGTGTGTGTGTGTGTGTAGTGTGTGAGACAGATGAGTGTGTGAATGTGTGTTCCAGCTCTAGTGGTCATTGTAAGTGCAAACCCGGCTTCACGCTCAGCAAACACGGCGACTACTGTGAAGGTAGTGTATAATAGTGTATAATAAACTCCAGAACTACATTATACAGTAGATACAGTTTCCCAGAACAGATTTGGGGGTTTGGAGATATAGTTTTATCTTTCTGTCTGAAAATTCTGAGGAGATGAACCGCTCTCGGTTGAATTCCGAAATTTAAATCTCATATATGTTTTGTAATTCTAACATGATGTAAACACCAATGTTCCTGCAATTACAATGACGCGATGTAGTGCTTGGACCCCGAAGATCACTGCTTGTATGCATGTATGTGTGTAGGTATGTTATGTATTATTATTATTATTATTATTATTATTATTATTATTATTATTATTATTATATGGATACAAGCAGTGATCTTTGGGGTCCAAGCACTAAAATAATAATAATAATAATAATAATAATAATAATAATAATAATAATAATAATACATATTTAATTGTAGTATTAGTCATTTTGGTTGCAATTCAGTTCATTGTATCAGACTGTATACATTAATATATGATTTATTTTGTTGTAGTAATGGTATTCAATACATTTTTAATCATTTTTATTATTGATATATTGAAATATTAATTTTAATCATTATTATAGCTACATTTGTGTGACTTTTTAACACCACTGTTGTGAACATGGGACGTGTTTCAGATATAAACGAGTGTGCTTTGTGGAATCACGGCTGCTCTCTGGGGTGTGAGAATGCTCCGGGTTCTTATTTCTGCACCTGCCCTGAAGGGTACGTTCTTCTGCCCGACCACAGAACCTGCAGAGGTGAGAATGTTATTATAACACACACACACACACACACACACACACACACACACACACACTATACACTAAAAAATTTAAATTGTTGTGATGCCATATATTGCATTAAAAGAGTCAAATGTAAGGTGTGTGTGTGTGTGTGTGTGTGTGTGTGTGTGTGTGTGTGTGTGTGTGTGTGTGTGTGTGTGTGTGTGTGTAGAAATGAAGCCATGTGTGGAGAATGGTACACTGTGTGAACACGCCTGCACACACACACTAGAGGGCGACATGTGTGTGTGTCCAGTTGGATCCTCCCTAAAACCTGATGGTCGTTCCTGTACAGGTGTGTGTGTGTGTGTGTGTGTTTGTGTGTGTGTTTGTGTGTGTGTGTGTGTATGTGTTTGTGCTGACTGAATCTCTGTCTCTGTTCATCTCAGGGTGTGTGTCTGTGGATCGAGGTGGCTGTAGTCAGGTGTGTGTGACGTTGTCGCCCGGGAGGTGGGAGTGTGAGTGCCAACCTGGATACCAACTACAGCCAGATGGCAAACAATGCAAAGCCCCAGGCAAGACCACACACACACACACACACACACACACACACACACACACACACACACACACACACACACACACAGTCAGCCCTGTGAGATTTCAGACACCATAACCCTGTCATAAACATGTTATAAGGTGTTGTAAAGCCTCTTGAAAATAGTGAAATAGCTCGTTTGGTGTCTAATGGTCCTAGTTGCCTAGCAACTTACAACCTACATTTCCTTGTTGCCTAGCAAGTTACAACCTAATTTTACTAGTTCCTTAGCAACGTATGGTGTACTTTTCCATGTTGCCTAGCCATATACAACCTACTTTTACTTGTTCCCTAACAACTTACAACCTACTACTTTTCCTTGTTGCATAGCAACTTACAACCTAGTTTTCCTAGTTGCCTAGCAACTAAGAATCTCTGTTTGAACACAACATATTAAACATGTCCATGTTAGTGCATCATAAAATACAACAAATATGCAAATACAGGCCATGCAACACTAGTTTATCAGGTACGTGTGTAGGGTAGGTGGCGTACCTAATTTGCATATTCAAAAAATCTGGATTTCTTACAGTATATTAAGCCCCGCCTCTCAAAGTCTGAAGGCTGAATAGTAGAGGAAAGATAAAAGTTTGTGGTGCGAAAATAATATAGTCCTACTGTACTTTAAACTTTAAACTGTTAATACAGACTGAACCAGATCCTGATATGTCATAATATTTTTAGATAATTTGCATATTCATAAGACCTGGATTTCTTGATAAAGGTTAGATGTGGGTTCCTTTCTGCGTAAGTGCTTTTTTTATTTTCAGAGCATGTTTTTCTTTCTTTCTTTCTTTCTTTCTTTCTTTCTTTCTTTCTTTCTTTCTTTCTTTCTTTCTCAGGTCCTCCAGTGTTGATGCTCTTTGCTAACATGGTGGATGTGAGGAGTGTGAATGTGGATGGATCAGAGAGCAGGAGTCTGATGAATGAATCTAAGCGATCCATCATGGCTGTGGATTACGACCCTGTGCAGAACAGAGTATAACTAACACACACACACACACACACACACACACACACACACACACACATGTATTAGCTAATATTAGCTAATTAGTGCTAAGCTACACCTAATCGAAACACCCCTAAACATGACCTGAATCTCAGTAACAAAAAAGAAATCTAAAAAAATTAAAGTAGTTTAAATCTCTGTATTTTTATGAGGACCAGGTGTTTATGGGGACATTTGACACTGTCCTATCATCGTGAGGACCTTCCTTTGACATAATTATTTCTGTAGTTAATTAGTTCTAAACCTAACCCTAATTCTAAGCCTAAACTCAGAAACCAGAAGAAAATATTCTGTTTATTTTATAGTTTCAAATAAAAGCTGTAAAAACACTTATTTTTGTGAGGACCAGGTGATTGTAAGGACATTTGACATGTTTCTATCATTGTGAGGAGCCCTTTCTTAGTGGTCCTTACTAAATACATTTACACACACACACACACACACACACACACACACACACACACACACGTAAGAGACTCGCTTTACACACTACACAGTCATGTGTGCCACTGGTTCCCTCTGGTGGCCCGAACCTGCAACTACAGCATCGTGTCTTTTACTCAGATTTTTTTCCCCCATCGTGAATAAAACACTAATATATTTTTGTCATATTTAAAATCTCCAACAAGATATCATCATAATTCTAATAACATAATAACATTAATGTTTAATAACATCATACAGTACATAGTAAACTACGATTAAAAAAATAGAAACTCTATTGAGAATTAAAGATTGTCCTTGATGTTCAGGATTCTCTCGAGACCGATATTAACGTGCAGGCAGCTCTTGTTATTAGGGCTGGAGGATATGATGGCTAATTATATAACAATACACTTTATTATGATATCTTTTTATAACTTTTTTTTATTTTTAAGTATCAGTTGGCTGATTCGATAAAGTCTTTTACTGTTTGAACATTTAAAATTGTAAAATGTTTTTTTTTTTAAATGACAGATTTTTAATAAGATTTCCTCCCGTTCTGTGTTCATTTGTTTTTAGTCAATAAATAAGAGTCATCATAATAAAATGTTTAAAGGTTTATTTTTAAATGCAACACAATGAAACCTGTATATTGTTATAAATATTGTGTATCGTATAATTGAAATATCAGGATATGATTTTTTTTTGTCATATCGCACAACCCTAGTGTTACTAGAGCCTTATATTTGGACATAACTGTGTGTGTGTGTGTGTGTGTGTGTGTGTGTGTGTGTGTGTGTGTGGTTCAGGTGTATTTTGCCGACACTGAGCGTAGACAGATTGAGAGCGTGTCTGTAGATGGAGGTGAGACAGAAGTGCTGGTCACGGATCTCGTCTCACCTGAGGGAATCGCTTTGGACTGGATCAACCGCAAACTCTACTGGACAGAGAGAGGGTAAACACGGCTACACTGCAGGAGCGTTCACACACCTCACACACCTCACACACCTCACACACCTGTAATCATTTACTACTCTGTATTTCAGGGTGTCCTCGGTGTCTCGTAGCCAACTGAACGGTCTGGACATTACGGTGCTGATTCATGACAAACTCCTGCAGCCAAGAGATGTGGCGGTTCACCCTCAAGCTCAGTGAGACACACACACACACACACACACACACACACACACACACACACACACACGCACACAAGTCCTCAGAACTAGGCTGCATTGTGCAGCATTGAAAGCAGCCGTATATGTAGAGGAGTGATGCAGTTTTGAAGTGCAGATGATAATAATGATAATATGATAATAACATCCCACTTTAAACTTAATTTTAAAACACTGACTCTCCCAGATGTTTTCTAAAAAAAAAAAAGAAAAGAAAACAGTTTGCATAAAAATTAACAAAAATACAGGCGTGTCTTCATGTAAAAGATATTTGGTTCTGATAAACTTCCATCACTACCTGGTTCATAGCTCCAGTTCTGACCAAATTACTTAGGTGTGGATTTTGTGTGTGTGTGTGTGTGTGTGTGTGTGTGTGTTTCTGTAGGACGATATTCTGGACGGATGTGGGTTTCCCCGTGGCGGTATGGAGGGCGGGTCTGGATGGAGAGGACCGCACGGTGCTGATCGGTTCGGGACTCGTGTCTCCCTGCGGCTTCGCCGTCGATCACAACACACACACACTGTACTGGACCGACATCGGAGCTGGACGCATCGAGTCAGCAGGACTGGACGGTTCACACCGACACACACTCACACTCGAGCAAGTAGGTGAGGCTTTTCTAACAAACACACACACACACACACACACACACACACACACACACACACACACACAGAGCTATAGACCCTCACACTATTTATTTAAACCTGTTACTCTTTGATTGTTTTTCTGCAGACATTCAGAACCAATGCGATACTCTAGAACCAGGGTTCTCAAGCGTGTTACAGCCAGGGGAACGGTTTCACTGTAGAAAACGTTCCTCAGACCCGCTCAGTACAGATCAAATGTATGAACATAATCATATAATACACAATTTAAATATTAGACTCGTTATGTAAACGTGTACAGAAATATTTTTGACTAATTATTTTTGGAGCTTTTTAATTTCTGAAACTTCAATTTAAAAAAAAAAATGTTTAAAGTCTTCATTATAATAATAATAATAATAAATAACTGACAAATTAATTGACGTTATTTATAAACTTGTTTTTGAGAAGTTGAAGTTTAAATAATGTGACCGGGTTAATAACTATAAGAATGAGATATTCAAGATATACAGCATTTAACTTCCTAATTGTGGTGTGTGTGTGTGTGTGTGTGTGTGTGTGTGTGTGTGTGTGTGTGTGTGTGTGTAGGTCGTCCGTTCGACGTGGCAGTGTTTGAAGACACTCTGTGGTTTACTAACCGGGAAGATAATCACATTTATCGTCTCGATAAAAGAACAGGAAGTGATGCGGAACGGCTCAGTGTGGATTCTGTCCAACCGGCTTCACTCGTTATGGTGCATCCTCTCATTAAACCAGGTACACACACACACACACACACACACACACACACCTACAGACAGACAGAAACAGAAAGACAGAGTGAAAAAGAGAGAGAGAGAGAGAGAGAGAGAGAGAGAGAGACAGATATTCATCGTTATGCCATGTTGTGTTTTTCTCCCAGGGGCGGATCTTTGTCTCCATGGAAACGGGGGGTGTTCCCAGCTGTGTGAAAGCAGACTCGGATTGGCTCTTTGCTCCTGTCACTCACAGCACGTCCTATCAGCTGACGGCAAAACTTGTCTTCACGTAGAATCCTCATCCTCGTCTTCATCATCTTCCTCTTCTTCGTCAACTACAGGTCGCTATAGTGACGGCTGTGTCTCAAATCACACACTGCACTATATTTTTAGACTTATGCACTAGTACCGGTACCTGGACATCTGTAGAGTCATAACACATGAATAAAAGTAACCATAATGCTTTATTACCCGAGTATGATAGAATAGTAATAGATTTGTGTGTGTGTGTGTGTGTGTGTGTGTGTGTGTGTGTGTGTGTGTGTGTGTGTGTGTGTGTGTGTGTGTTTTCTATTACAGGGTCAGGTGATGAAGAATGGAGTGACCAAGTGAAGAATAAATCCCTAAACGATGAGAGTTCTCCTCTGTCTCTGTCCTCTGAACGAGAACCCTTCACCGAGAAGATGGTTTCAGGTATGAAGCTTCATACACACTACACACACTATACAGTGAAAGTTTGGAGAAGAACCACATGTGGGTGTGATGGTCAGGGGTGCACATACTTTTAGCTGTATCATGTACACTACTACAGCCTTGTCTCATTCCTCATATCTATCTGTGAATCAGGAGAAGTGAACGTCTGACCACTGAGGACGGAAAATGGCTTACGTCCAACCAAAAAGTCTCCAAAGAACTAGTTACTGAGGTTTAATGTGTTTTAAATCTGTGTGTGTGTGTGTGTGTGTGTGTGTGTGTGTGTGTGTGTGTGTGTGTGTGTGTGTGTGTGTGTGTGTGTGTTCATTGTATAGATCAGGATGAGTGTTTCTCTCTGAGCTGTGATGTGAACGCGCAGTGTGTGCTGGAGGACGGAGGTTCAGTGTGTCGATGTCTGATTGGCTTCACCGGAGACGGACAGCTCTGTATGGGTAAGTGTGTGTGTGTGTGTGTGTGTGTGTGTGTGTGTGTGTGTGTGTGTGTGTGTGTTAGTCATCTGTTGTCCTGTTTATCTATACATGGTGTGTGTGTGTGTGTGTACAGATGTAGATGAGTGCCGTTTGGAGCTGCACAGCTGTGACAGGAAGGCCGTGTGTGTGAACACTCTGGGTGGATATGAGTGCAGGTGTATATTCGGATACACAGGAACGGGATTCAGCTGCAGTGGTAAACTCTACTTAACACCTCACGCTCGAACTCTCAGTGAACGCTGCTTATAGACGGCGTTATGGTCGGGTCTGTGTTTTCATATTTACATCGCAATGCAGAGAGGGGGATTATACATACGTACATAGAGACGCTGATTGGTGGAGCAGAGAGGTGTGTAATGTTAAGAAACTCTCTGACAACCCGGTGTCACCTGTTTTCCATGTTTTATCAAGGGTTTAAATAATATTTGCCCCCCAAAAAAACATTGAAACAATAAAGTGTTAAACAATAAAATTACCCTATTACATTCAATACTTCCTATCTGGGGAAAATGGTTCTGAAATGCTCACAGATACAACACTCGCAGATACAACACTCACAGATACAACACTCGCAGATACAACACTCGCAGATACAACACTCATAGATACAACACTCGCAGATACAACACTCATAGATACAACACTCGCAGATACAACACTCATAGATACAACACTCGCAGATACAACACTCATAGATACAACACTCGCAGATACAACACTCATAGATACAACGCTCACAGATACAACGCTCACAGTTACAACGCTCGCAGATACAACACTCGCAGATACAACACTCGCAGATACAACACTCGCAGATACAACACTCATAGATACAACACTCATAGATACAACACTCATAGATACAACGCTCGCAGATACAACGCTCACAGATACAACACTCATAGATACAACACTCGCAGATACAACACTCATAGATACAACGCTCGCAGATACAACGCTCGCAGATACAACGCTCGCAGATACAACACTCATAGATACAACACTCGCAGATACAACACTCGCAGATACAACGCTCGCAGATACAACGCTCGCAGATACAACGCTCGCAGATACAACGCTCGCAGATACAACACTCGCAGATACAACACTCGCAGATACAACACTCATAGATACAACACTCATAGATACAACACTCATAGATACAACACTCATAGATACAACACTTGCAGATACAACACTCGCAGATACAACACTCGCAGATACAACACTCATAGATACAACACTCGCAGATACAACACTCGCAGATACAACACTCGCAGATACAACACTCGCAGATACAACACTCATAGATACAACACTCGCAGATACAACACTCGCAGATACAACACTCGCAGATACAACACTCATAGATACAACACTCGCAGATACAACACTCGCAGATACAACATTCACAGATACAACATTCACAGATACAACACTCACAGATACAACACTCGCAAATGCAACACTCGCAGATACAACATTCACAGATACAACATTCACAGATACAACACTCGCAGATACAACACTCACAGATACAACATTCACAGATACAACACTCACAGATACAACATTCACAGATAAAACACTCACACATACAACACTCACAAAAACAACACTCGCAGATACAACACTCGCAGATACAACATTCACAGATACAACATTCACAGATACAACACTCACAGATACAACACTCGCAGATGCAACACTCGCAGATACAACACTCGCAGATACAACACTCATAGATACAACACTCGCAGATACAACACTCGCAGATACAACATTCACAGATACAACACTCACAGATACAACACTCGCAGATGCAACACTCGCAGATACAACATTCATAGATACAACACTCGCAGATACAACACTCGCAGATACAACATTCACAGATACAACATTCACAGATACAACACTCACAGATACAACACTCACAGATACAACATTCACAGATACAACACTCACAGATACAACATTCACAGATACAACACTCACAGATACAACACTCACAGATACAACACTCACAGATACAACACTCACAGATACAACACTCACAGATACACTGTTCTCTAATAACGACTGAACGGCTCAGCAAGATAACACCGATTCCACGTTTTGTCGTTATCTCCATTGCTAAGTGATCAGGACCAACTGAATTTAGTTACACTTCCTACACAGATACAATCAGGACATGTGGGCGGAGCTAGAAACATTGCAGATCACTGATTTTTATCTAAACCAGGCATAGTTTTTATATTATTTTGATTGTCCTTCTTCACATTTTATTTTATAAATCAATAATAATAAAAATAATAATAAATAAAATAAATTAATAATAATAATAATAATAATAATAATAATAATAATAATAATAATAATGACCTCACGCAGGGTGGATATTTAAATCAGATATGTTGTATTACACAGTGGAGCGTAGTGCTGCCCCCTCCAGCCCGAGCTCAGTGACTCCACTCGATGTGACGACTCCATGGCAGCGTGTGGACGGGGTGGAGATCTGTCCGTCCACACACGACTCCTACTGTCTCCACAACGCTGTGTGTTTCTACATACCCGAGATGGAGACTTACGCCTGCAAGTACGTTTATAACGTACAATATAATGAACAGTAGAGAGAGAGAGAGAGAGAGAGAGAGAGAGAGAGAGAGAGAGAGAGAGAGAGAGAGAGTAATACCAGTAATGAGCAGCAGGTGGCAGTGTTGCTTTAAAAAAAACTATTAATAGCGCTGTTATGATGGACACTGTGTGTGTGTGTGTGTGTGTGTGTGTGTGTGTGTGTGTGTGTGTGTGTGTGTGTGTGTGTGTGTGTGTGTGTGTGTGTGGGTGCAGCTGTGTTCCAGGTTATATGGGGGAGCGTTGTCAGTACAGTGATTTGGAGTGGTGGGATCTGCAGGAGGCCGAACAGGAGAAGAGGAGAAACGCCGCCATCGCTGTGTGCATCACTTTACTCCTCCTGCTGCTGTTCATCACAGCCACCATCACCTACTGCTACAGGTACTGCTACAGGTACCACAGGTGCTGCTAAAGGTACTGCTACAGGTACCACAGGTACTGCTAAAGGTACTGCTACAGGTAACACAGGTGTTGCTAAAGGTACTGCTACAGGTAACACAGGTGTTGCTAAAGGTACTGCTACAGGTACCGCAGGTGCTGCTACACATACTGCTACAGGTATTGCTAGAGGTAATACTACAGATACCACAGGTACTGCTACAGGTACTGCTACATGTACCACAGGTATTGCTACAGGTACTGCTACAGATACTGCTACATGTACCACAGGTATTGCTACAGGTACTGCTACAGGTACTGCTAGAGGTACTGCTAGAGGTAACACTACAGATACCACAGGTACTGCTACACGTACTGCTAGAGGTACTACTACAGGTACCACAGGTGCTGCTACAGGTGTTTTATTCCTCTTATACAACAGCAATTTACCAACAATTAAGAACTTTTATTCATTAAAGAATGACACATCATACTTTTTATCCATTTATATTTACATTGAAAGTTCTGGGAAACAAGTTAGTTTCTGCTGTCTACTTACGTTATAGCAGCTATAAACAGTCGTTCCCTCACAAGCCCTCTCTCTTTACTCTCTCTCTTTATTCTCTCTTTTCACATTAATAAGACAACAAACGCAGCTTGTCGTGTTACAGAGAAACCGCAAAGAAGCGTAAACTCCTCTGTCCTGAAGACGTCTGAAAACGTAAAGTTACAGCTTTACCTCTGACACTGGAGACTCCTTCCATAAATGTTATCAGTGATTACACACGTTTTTAATCCGGTTATGTGGAGCGTCCGGTCGCTGTGAATGAGCTGTTAGCTATAGAAACGATAACTACTGTCAGAGCTGCTGTTATAGAAAATTAATCAACACCTTCTGAACAAACAGAATCCAGAACTCAGCAGCGCTGTGGTGTAAATGCAGTTAAAAAGAAAACAGATTGTTTTGTATCTATTTTAAAGTAAAGGTTATTGTAAGAGCTGAAGGTTTGGTTTGTGCTGATGAGACTGAACTCTACTCCAGGGTTAAGTGTGTGTGTGATTCTCCTGCCGCACGTTTATGCGCGTGTTTAGACTGAGCGGAACGGCAGCACGCTTTCAATTACACGCTTGGTTTAGTGTGTACTACAGCAATTACGCATCAGGATGGAGCCAAAATGGAGACTGTTGGTCTAAAGCCGCGTTTAAACGCGACACAGCTCGCCATTTTTCCGTCTCAAATTGCTTTTCGCACTTGGCTGCTTGTGGCATCTTTTGCCATTTTTTTTTTTTAATCTATGTCTATCACACACACACACACACACACGCACACACACACACACACACACACACACACACACACACACACACACACACGCACACACACGCACACACACACACACACACACACACACACACAGATGTTAGCTAATGCGTAACGTGTTCTGCATGGAGCTCTGCTTTATTCTAAAGCCCATTATCAGCCTCAGGTGAACAGACGAGTCACGCTTATCATAACTCAGTCTACACGAGAGTAATAAAGCCACTTGTCATGTGTGTGTGTGTGTGTGTGTGTGTGTGTGTCAGGTGTAGGAGGTGTTCAGGAAGGCGAGCAGCAGTGGACGTGGTCAGTGAGACGAGTGTGTGTGAGGAGAGCGTCACTGAAACGCCGTCCGTCAGCCCGCAGGTAAAACCGTGTTGGAGAACAGTGAGGAAATTTCACAGAATAAAGAACATTTTAAGAACGTTCATATCCAGGATAATGTTCTGATACTAAAAAGGAGCAGGTACTCTGAGGAGAAACTGCTCTACTGAGACATCGTGTGTGGTTAATTGTTAAATAAATGATGATTTTGAGACGGTAACACGAGTAACATCAGCTCTGTCACAACACAACACACAACACTGATGAAAAGAGTAAGAAGATAAAATTACAATAGTCGATTTTCTAGTTTATATCATTTAGTCACATTTTTAGTGAACAAAAATAATAATAAAAAAAAAACAATGACTATTCAATACATTACAGTCAGGTCCATAAGTATTTGGACAGCGACACAGTTTTGGTCATTTTGCCTCCCTACACCACCACAATGGATTTGAAATGAAGCCATCAAGATCTGAGTGAAGTGTCGACCTTCAGCTTTAATTCAAGGGGTTTAACAAAAATATTGTATTAACTGTTTAGGAATTACCGCCATTTTCACAGGCTCTAAAGTAACTGGACAAACTAACATAATCATGAATATTAAGATTATTTTTAATGCTTGGATGCAAATCTTTTGCAGTCAATGACGGCCTGAAATCTGGAACACATGGACATCACCAAATGCGTAAACGAGTTTCCTCCCTTAAGATGCTTTTTCTGCATATTCCTTCAGTTGTTGTGGGTCTTTCTGCCTTCAGTTTTGTCTTCAGTAAGTAAAAAGCAGCTCAGTTGGGTTGAGGTCATTGGACATTTAAGAACATTTGCCTTAAGGAGCTCCTGGGTCGCTTTTGCGGTACGTTTTAGGTCATTATCCATCTGTACCGTGAAGCGCCGTCCTATCAGTTTTGCAGGATTTGACTGAATCGGAGCAGAAAGTGCAGCTGTATACGCTTCAGAATTCATCCTGCTACTTCTATCAGCAGTCACGTCATCAATAAACACCGGTCACCCATTTCCATTGGCAGTCATACATGCCCATGCCATAACACTTCCTCCACCATGTTTGACAGATGATGTGGTATGCTTTGGATCATGAGCACTTCCTTTCCTTCTCCATACTCTTCTCTTCTCATCATCCTGCTATAAGTTAATCTTGCATCAGAACTGGTCATCTGGCTTTTCTGTTCTTGAGTGTTACCACTGGTTTGTATCTTGAGGTAAACCGTCTGTATTTACATTCATGAAGGCGTCTCTTGATTGCAGACTTTGACAATGATACACCCACCTCCTCCAGTGTGTTCTTAACGTGGTTAGATGTTGTGAAGGGTTTTTTCTTCACCAAGGATAGAATTCTGCGATCATCCACTTTAGTGGACTTCCGTGGTCTTCAGGCCTTTCGGTGTTGCTGAGCTCGCCAGTGCATTCCTTCTTTTTACGAACGTACCACATTGTTGATTTGGCCACTCCTAAAGATCTAAGTCTCTCTGATAGGTCTGTTTTGTTTTTTCTGCCTAATGACGGCCTCCTTCACATGCATCGACACCTCTTTGGACCACATATTGAGAGTTCCCATGAACAGCTACCGAATGCTTGGAATCAACTCCAGACCTTAATTTGTCAGGAAATAATGAGGAAACAGGCCACACCTGGCAATGAAACTGCTTATCAGTCACTTGTTCAATTACTTTTGAGCCTGTGAAAATGGAGGGACTCTGTAAAAAATGTCTGTAATTCCTAAATGTTTAATGTAATATTTTTGTTAGACCCCTTGAATTAAAGCTGAAGGTCGACACTTCAATCACATCTTGATCGCTTCATTTCAAATCCATTGTGATGGTGTACAGAGGCAACATTACCAAAACTGTGTCGCTGTCCAAATACTTATGGGCCTGACTGTATTACACCTGTTTGAACCATTGTAGTTCGTGTGTGCATAAGGTTTTAATTGTTAAATCCATGGTTAGCAAAATGAATGAAATGTATCCTTTTAAAGTAAATTTATTCAAAGAACGTTTAAAAATGTTTTCACAATACACACGTGTCACATGTGTTTTCACTTCCGGTAATTCTTATGTATAAAATGTAACTCAAGCACGTTCCTGTGTTATGTTTTATTTATTTACGTTTCAAGTTCACCTAGGAACTCTTAAGCTGTAATCCATGACCTTCTGTTGCACTGTGGTGTAAATATGAGGTGACACACAGCTCACTGATGGCTTTTTATCCCTTAGAATAAACATATTTTAATGAAACGTCAGATTTCTCTCATATTTCTGATTAACAACTAAAACATTTTTCATAACCTTTTTTATTCATCTTTACCAAGGGTACCAATATTTCTGGACCTGACAGTATATGTGTGGTGTGTGTGTGTGTGTGTGTGTGTGTGTGTGTGTGTGTGTGTAGTTCTATGTGCTGCTGGACCACAGAGTGTGTAATGATGAAAAGATGCTCCATGTGGTTGGTTCTCAGAGAAGAGGAGTGTGTCCATGCTGCTCCACAGAAACAGGTAACACACACACACACACACACACACACACACACACACACACACACACACACACACACACAAGCCATCAATAAAGCAGGAATGAATAAATAATGAATACAAATGGTTTTGTGTGTGTGTGTGTGTGTGTGTGTGTGTGTGTGTGTGTGTGTGTGTGTGTGTGTGTGTGTGTGTGTGTTTTAGGTGAGAGTGTTGTCTCTGAAGACACTGAGACTCAGAAAACACTTGTGGATTTTGCAGACACACCGGAGTCGTGTATGAAGCCCAGCGTTAATCTGATCTCTCTGGACGACTCACACACACCATCACTGATCTGAACATCTGCTGCCTGTGTGTATGTGTGTGTGTGTGTGTGTGTGTGTGTGTGTGTGTGTGTGTGTGTGTGTGTGTGTGTGTGTGTGTGGCCTCGTCACTATCTAATGTGTGTGATTATTAGGGTTTGGGCTGTGGCGATGTATGAGGGTGTGAGGCTATACTGCGATAAAGAATTCTAAAATATCAATAATGACAAACGCACATCAGTATTCAGAGCTCAGACTATAGTATCTATAGACTTAAGCACTATTCAGTAGTTATGTGAGAGTGGCACACCTGGGGGCGGAGTTTGTCTAAAACGGAGTCACGTGTCACTGTCTTGACAGATTGATGTAACTGTATGTTTTGGATGTAAATACACTCAAAAGCACATTATTAAATACATAACTTTGACACTATTAATTAAATACTAATATATTCCCATGAAAAAGTTTTTATCCACACAGAGGACTTTGGAAAAAAGTCTTAATTTTCATCTTAATCTCGATGAGTGAATATTTTATGACTGAAATGATGATTGAAGTTAAAGTTCCTCTGTAAGCATGCCGGGCGAGTGCTAGGTCAGATTATCCTTCACACATCGGACACCTTTTCATTACAGGAGAGAGCATCGAATTAACACAAAGATTAAAAACATATAAAATCTCCTACATCCTGCACATTATGATTTCATGACCTCGAAGTAGTATCTCGTGGCTTCATTCATTTGTGCCACTAGTAACTGTCGGAGCACAATATAATAACATGATGTAGCTGGATCAAGTGCTATTCTGTGTGCTGCTGAATAATGAGTGTGGAAGCCATTTTGTTCAATTTAAGCAGTGATTAATGTAATAATTACAACTAGGACTGTTCATGCAGCAATATATCAGCAATATCGCTAGATTTCCATCAGATTAATTTCAATACTCGCCATCGTCTCATTCGTATATCATCATGCAGAATGAAATGTGGGCGGGGTCAGACTAACAGAGGTTTTAAGTTAAAAAAAAAAAAAAACAGGTTTAATTATGTAGAAAGAGTTTGGCACAGTGGTAATGTTAATGATAGCGTCTTGCTAGTTTATTTACTTCAGGCTTTTGTAAAAATAAATAAATAAATAATCTAGCTCCGCCCACAATCATAGCATAGATTCATAGATAAAGTAATTTTTTTTTGCTGTGTAAAATAGCTCCGCCCACAATCATAACAGGCAACTCTTAATGCAGGTGTAGTTTTAATAGAGGTGGGGAACTTGTCAGTGTTTTTAATGAACAATAAAATGAAATTTTAATTGAAATTACAAACTGTTAATGTTAACAAAATTATTAAATCAGTTCTTTTTATATATATATATATATATATATATATATATATATATATATATATATATATATATATATATATATATATATATATATATATTACAGTGTTTGTATATTTTTATGAGCAATTTCAATCTATGGATAAGATTCCCTCTCATTTCAGCAGAATTTCCTGTTCATTAACTCACTAATATTTCTGACTATGTTATTTTATAGGATATAAGATGCTCTGTGTGTAGATAACGGTGTATTTAATGTATGAGAAGAAAAAGAGGATGGATAGAGAGAGCAGTGAAAGAAATAAAAGCTTTGTAGTGTTAGTGTAACATTATAACATGCTTAGTGAACTGATGCTAATAATAACAGCTCCGTCAGCTCCCAGTTTATTGCATACAGTATAACGAGCTAGTAGCTAATAAACTGTCGTTGTATATGACTACGAAGCTAATAACGTAAAGTATTTCTGATTTCTCTCTTCCTTTTTGTTCATGAAACAAATACAGTACGAAATAAACATGTTTTGTGGAAAAGTTTACAAAGTTATAAAGTTTGTGTTTTTCTTACAAATTCATTCGTATGAAATCAGATATAATTCCTTTGTCTGTTTTTTCTTGGATGCTTAGGGTCCAAATATTTATTTCCAAATAAGAACTAAATGATTAGAGCAAGCTTTATTTTATACAAGTAATCTAAACATTTAAATATTAGCCACTTTAGTCACTTTAGATTTTTCTCCCCACAGAATCCAAACGAGTTACGTATTTTTATTATTGATTTAGGTTCACATTATTCATAACCCAGTCAATTCAGTTCAGTCAATAACTCTAATAACTTAATAATAAACAGCTATAACAGCTTTAATGGAGGGTGAATGTCATTGCGGACCCTCTGGTTGTGCTTCACAGACCCCCATTTTGAGAACCGGGGCTCTAGAGGCTTAATCTAAAACATAAATGTTGTTTTGGATTTCAGTATATTGGCTATGAGCCATACGGCCTCGTGGATTAGTGCGTCTCATTTATTTATGCGCGAGCGTGAGGGTAAGATGTGTTTCGGTCCCTCAGGGGGTGAAAGAGAAATCTCAGCAATACATCAGTGTTTTCATACACACACACACACACACACACACACACACACACACACACACACAGGTACCATCACTGGCCCATATGTCTATTGATTTTCGAAGAAGCTCCACTTATCTCTATATTGGCCTCCATTACGGCGCGGGCGTGCGGGTTACGCTGCTGATGATAAAGCTGAAATCGTGTCAATTCCTCTGATAAAAACTTCACTTTGAGGCCTAACGGAGTGGAGAGAGATTCTTTAACCCATAAAGCTTTTAGATTTCAACCCCCACAACTCATCAATTTATCTAAGGTCATAGGCAACAAACTGAAGCCAGAGGCCGTGACAGTGTTTTCACGGAGGAAATAACACTCCTGTGCTGACTCTATTATCTATTTTATATCTATTTTTATATTTTAATTTGCACAATTAAATCAAGAACAGCGCAAACATGCAATATTTTTGCCCCCTCACACACACACACACACACACACACACACACACACACACACATACACACACCATTAAAAACAATACAAAGAAGAAAAAAAACATGAAAAGAAAGACAAAAGAAAAGAAATATAGATCTCTGTGCATTTTATGGCTGATAAACATCTCTCTCTCTCTCTCTCTCTCTCTCTCTCTCTCTCTCTCTCTCTCTCTCTCTCCCTCTCCCCAGCTGTAGGGAATTAAAATCCGACAGTCAGAGGATGAAGGCTGTAATCCACCTGAGACAGAGACAGTGATACGAGAGCTGACAGAAAGAGAGAGCTTTCTTTTTTTCCTCTCCTCTCATCTCTCATCAGATGGTGTGCGTCTCTGTCTCCCTGTCCAAAAGGTGCACAGATGATGGGACTAAATCAGGAATTAACGGCCCACTCAAAGGCTTTACGACTGATCCTGCAGGTCAGCGTGGAGCCCCGTGACCTCTGACCTCTTCCCTTCACTTAGCAGACGGGATAATGAACGAATCTGGACACGGAAGGTGCTTTTTTTCTTTTCTCTCTCTCTCTCTCTCTCTCTCTCTCTCTCTTTTTTTTTAGCCTGAAGGTCGAAAAATCTTAGTCAAGGACTTATCAAAAAGGAATATAAAGCTTGCTTGGAATTTTATTTCCTCACAATAAGTGTCATCATGATACAATCGTGTGAATAAAAGAGCCTACAAAGGGTTCTTTAAACGTTTATTTGATAATTAAGGGTTCTTCGCTTCCTAAAATAGTTCTGTGTTGAAATCATTCTGATAAGGAAACACTTTAGGGTTCTGCAATAAAACTTCCACCAGAGGAACAGCCGAAGAACCCTCACGTGTTCCTCTTATGGAGGAATCACACGTGATTAAAAGAATAATGCGATCCTGTGAAAAACATTTAAAAATCACATGTGAAACCTAAGACGTTGTGAAGTGTTGTGAAGTGTTGAAAAACCACGTGTGTAAATTTTACACGTGAATCATGTGAAGAGACGTGTTTGCGTTAAAAAAATTTTAAAAAACGTATCATAGCAGTGTCTCAGTCAGTGAATCAATCAGATTTTTTGAGTGGATATAAAAATGTCATTTCTTTCCGTGATATTAGAAGGCACGTAAAAATCATGACAAATCCCAGATGAATAATTACGTGTGCTTTTTTAGACGCGTCACGTGCTGATTAGTCACGTGATGTCAGGTGTTTAATTGAGATCACATGCACAGTTTCAGGGCCTCATGTTAAAATACACCTAAAATACACAACACTATTATTCACCTTAGGTCACGTTCATCACACATAAAAAAAAAAAAAAAAAACATGTACACGTGAAATGTGGAGATAAAATATTCAGGAAGACAATCAAACATACACATCCAAGACATATTTGGTGTCTAACGTTGCCATTTGATTAAATAGATATTAAATCTATATACGTATATATATTGTAAGTCTATCTCTATAGTCTAAAATTTTTCATAAACACAGGACCAGATCATTAGTTACTCACTTCAAAAGATGTTGTTAAGCTCGGTTATTTTATTTTTGAATACATAATCGATTACATAGCAGTGATAATTCACAATTACACATAAGTACAAAGTTTAACGCACTGGTATACAAGGTCCTTTACAAACTGTAGTGGGCGGGGCCTGTAGAGTGACATGGGAGTATTACAGTCAAGATTTACACCCTTACTGTGTCCTAAATATACACCAGCAAGTGACTCCTGCGGTTTAGTTCATAATAATTGTCTAAACAAGTGTTGTAGATTAGCCAGAGTAGGGGGATGTGATTATTATTATTATTATTATTATTATTATTATTATTATTATTATTATTGTTGTTGTTGTTGTTGTTGTTGTTGTTGTAGGAAGATTATTAGATTCAATCCTCTTTCAATAAACACAGATATAAACACAAACGTCATATCCATGCCTGATTTGTCAAGACATTACCCGTGCACCTGCATCTCAACTCCATTATTACTGCTTGTTAAAGCACACGGGGTCCACCAGGGGGCAGTAAGTGACAACGATTCACAAACCAACCAAGGTGACCCTGAAAAGCACGGAGAATCCAGAAACACTGAGAACTGAGAACTGACTACTACACTGGTGTATAAGTAACAGACCGACTCTTTATATAAAATGTCTGCGATAACAATACAGGAGACTGTAATGTCACTACTGAGGATATATGAACTGCTATGATTACAGCAGTGTGTAAATGCACGTGTGTATCAGCTTTGTTTTCATCCACATGTGTATTTTGACAGTTGTAGCAGGATGTTCTGTCTCGGGTGGATTCCCAGCATGAGTTTTCTACCTGAAGGTATCAGGACATGCAGAACTGCCTTCATGCTGAAGATACTAGAACATTCTACAGGAATTCTATAAAAGCGTAAAGCTCTAGTGTAGCGTCGCAGTCAGTTGGAAAACCAGCAGCTCATGCAAATGTAATGACTTTCATCCTGTTACATTGGTGTAATTACCTGAGACCGCATATCCTGTCACAACACACCCCTTGAGCCAGAAGTGAAGTTGATACAGGTGTATTTACACAAAACACCCTGCTGTAGTCCAGCTTTTACAGAAGAACATTAAATACAACTATTATCCTACACTTATGCTAGCGCATCTCGCTTGTAGCTTGTTTCTTGTGGGCGTGTGTAGCATCCGTTACTGTCGTCGCTTATGCGGAATTATACCATTTGCAACCCTATTTTGGTGTCGCAGACAAAAATTACACATTCGCAAAAGAATTATTTGGTCCCGAGTCGAAATCGGCGGACTTGGGGCGTTATCACCAGATGATTTAGTGCCATTGTGACCTAACACATGGCTGAAGTTCTGTCAGTGCGAGTCATTTCTGATTAAAATCTCAGAGTGAGTGCTGCTACGTGTAGGACCCTCGTATAAAATCCACAAATAGGAGAACGTAAAAGTCACAGCACACCTACAAATACGGTAGTGACGATGCTGGAACGTAAACGAAACATGGTAATGGATAGGGAAAAAAATCTCCTTCATTACCTCAAGCTCATTTCGAACAATGTGTGTGTTTATGAGAACCCGTTTTCTACACGAAGCTGATATCCGGATCACGCCGACTGATGACGTAATGTAAAGCAAAATGTACGAAACCTTTTAAAAGTCTTCGTATGGTATTGGAATGTCAGGGATTTTACTCTCGTGTGATGCACTTTTAAGGCCTCACATTTAAGAACGCCGATATAAACGCTGAAATGAGTAACGGCCCAGTGTTTGGTTACATTTGGCCCGTCTTTGGCCCAGACGTGGCTACGTAACATTTGACAACTTTTAGAGCAAAATGCAGGCCTTCGTTCACTAACTTTACTCTGAACTAGCTTGTGTGTGTGTGTGTGTGTGTGTGTGTGTGTGTGTGTGTGTGTGTGTGTGTGTGTGTGTGTGTCAGACATCTCTGTAATGTTTTTACCGCTCACTCCGCATACGTGCTTTGTGCACCAACATCCCGCTCGTGATTTTGCATGCCACAGGCGTGAAGTTATAAATCCGGAAAGAGATTAAATAGACGTGAATGAGCGAGTCAGCGTCCCGGCGTTTGCCTAATATGCAGATGAAATAGTGCTGCGAATGAATGATTCATGTGTGTCTGACAAGCTGCGTTTTCGCCAGTGCAAACACTCCGACTGCTCACATCACACACTCATTACGTCGGAAAATTGGGTTTCGGCCTGGAATTATTAATATTCATTGTGAGCTGATGTGTAAGAGGCCGTGTTTGCTCATGATGAATCCATCTACGCTGTTTAACTGCCATTTGTTCTTTCATTAACTTCAGAGAGAGAGAGAGAGAGAGAGAGAGAGAGAAATTGATTCTGATAGAAATGTCAGTGACACGGGTTACTAATCAGACATAGACAGGAATAGTTTTGTACTTTCGGTTGTGACAATTAATTTCAACTTGTGAGGTGAATTAAGACTAATGCAGACATGCACCAGAGAGACGAAGCTTTATTTTCCCCTTTGACATCGGCCTCAGGGTAATTAACGCATTTAAATTTACAAAATGAAAAGAATTTGCTTCTCTTATTTTCCAAACATGCCTCAGTTTCTCTAATGATGTTCACAATCATTAGAGAAATTGTATTCCTTGTATTTTATAGAGGTAACATTCAGCTCATATTTTACTTTAAGATAAACATGGTGGGGAAAATTGTATAAAGATAGAAGGTTTTTTGTAATCTGGAAAAATAAAAATAAAAATGGTGATGTTAGTGTCATCCCTTTTGCTCCATCACTTATTTTCACCAACCTTTAAGATCAAGAGGATCCCTGCATATCGATTAGGTCTCTTTATATAATCATCACTGAGAGGAAGAGAAGACTTTTAAGTGTTATTTTATATAAATAGCTATAGTTGTAATGCTATAAAAGCTAAACGAACGGTGTGGGGCAACAGAACACAGCATTGCTAAGTATTGAACAGTACAGTGAAGAAATCAAGACCTTCAATCCATTACATTTTGTCTGGTGAACATTTTGTCCATAAAAGCAAGAATTAACCTTTTTTTTCCAGGCTGTAACAGAACTGACGTACGAACCACGTACACCATAAACCTGAGAATATAAAGGAGATTAAAATGTTGTGGAAGGAGTGGAACAAAATCCTCTACAATGGTCTACAGCCTTGTTATGGAACAATACAAGGAAGAGACACCTTACTCTCTCCAGAGGAATACGTCTTCATTTAATAGTGATGAGGGGGGGGGGGGATGTGGACATTATTAATGTCTGATTATTTGTATTGAGGGTGCCAATAATTTTGCAGTTGATAGTATACAAGTGAGCTGTAAGACATGTAAACCTAAATCTACATCTGAAAGGAAGTAAAAGGGTAAGAGAGAGAGAGAGAGAGAGAGAAATAGTTAGACTACATGAGCTGTAAATATGAATGCTAGTCAGGATGGGACTGGAAGTAATTTTTAATTTTTTTTTTTTTTGCCAAAAAATGAGCGAATTTTAAACAGCTTTGCGTTTTAAATCTCACATTTACTTAATATTTTAGTAAAATGAATGTTTTATTCAAACCGAGTAATAAAATGTGGTTGTGGCACTAAGCTAGTTTATTAAACTGACATTAGCTTGCTAGCAATACAGCACTGGGCTATGAGAGTTCTCCACAACTAGCTAGCTAAAAATATATACAGGGACTGAATTTATGACCGTCTTCTATTTTCATTTAAAAAATAAAAAACGACAAACAAACAAACACAAACAAACAAACAAAAAACTCGTGCCTTTTTGAGTCGTCTGTGACGGGTGACATTATCATTATGAACTAAATGTAAAGGCGATTCGGCTGCCACTAGGGGGCGAACTCACACTACTGTATCCAAGAAGTTGTGTAGCAAAATAAAACAGGGATGAAAGTTTTGTTTTAAAATGTAACAATGAAAGTAAAAAATACTATGAGTTAGAAAAGTGAGCTATGAACATAAACTATTTAAAAAATGCAAAAGAAAGATTCAGTCACCTTGAGGAGTTGTGTGAACATGAATGATGTTTGATATAAAGTTGGAGAACAGAAGCACAAATGGACACCATTCAACAACAGGTTTATTACAGTGAACACAGACATGGTGCAGGTTTACACACACTCAAGTCCCCAGCATTGGCCATCTTCTGCACTCACTTTTCCAGAACAGAGGATGCTGGACCCTGACCTTCAGCCACAGGAAGTAATACGTCATGGCCCCTAGAGGGCAATAAGGGCTCGGATAAATGGCTAGATGGCTGCATGGATGAGCACTCAGACCCAAAATGTCTTTTTATTGTCTTTGATTGATTTTTTTTATTATTATGATTTCATTGGGTTTGTTCATTGGCATTGAAATGTCAGGTCTACGTAATTAGTTCAACTCGCTAATCTTTTATCTTTTAGGATTTCGTCTTTTCGTCCCTAAATGATATGCACGTCGAGTGAAATACCCCGTGACAACCTGAGAGAAGTTTGGTGGTGCGATGCCGAACACGAAACACATACAAACACACACAGACACACTGCGGCGTTGATGCGTCTATTGTACAAAACTATGCTACGTTCACTCTAGCGTCTAATTCATTTAAAAAAAAACAAAAAAAAAAAAAACAACTAAAACGGAACTTTAACTCTATTAACATTAACTTCAAAGACGAACAGTTCAGACAACAAATCTAAAATGTTCCCTCAACTAACACTCCCTTAATCTCAGTTAAATTAATAACTTTGTATATTTATATTTAGACACTTTTAATATAATGTAGGGAATAGCATTGGGCACATAAACATCACGTAAAGACACTTGTTTTTGTTTTTTTTTTGTTTTGTTTTTTTCAGTTATTGTCATAATAATAATAGTAATTCTTCAGTGCAGCTCAGTCGAGCCCCCCCTAGTGGAGGGGAGGTGTATCTGTGTTAGTAGCACAGTATGCACAAGCATAGATTAACCTCAGATCAATTTAGGTTCTGTAAACCCCTCACATTGGTCCTTTTTTTTATCTCCTCAACCCCTCTTATCTATCTTTTGGTACTTCTTTTTACTGGATCTTCTTGGTGGTGTTCTTGGATTTGGTTTTGGTGATGTAAGCCTCGAAGAAGAACTGGCAGAAGAGCACGAAGTAGCTGAGGTACATGAGCGAGGACCAGACGATGTTCTGGAAGTGTGATGGACACTCATGGCCCTGCTGCATCCACTGGTACACCAGATAATTCACCACGCAGCCCATCAGCATCTGCGTGATCTGCGTGAGCGTGATGAACATGGCGAACTTGCGTGACACCTTGAATCCAGCCGCTTTCAGCGCGTAGTACGAGTACATGACGGCGTGAACCAGGTAGTTCATGGTCATGAACCAGCCGCCGCCCGCCACCATGTCTTTGTACGAGTACCAGGAGTAGAGCAGCACAGTGATGTGGTGGTACCAGTGCAGGAAGATCAGCTTCTGCTTACGCAGGACGATGAACAAGGTGTCACCTATGAAAGAGAGAGAGACAGAGAGAAAGACAAGAGATGTGAGACAGAAGCTACAACTCAAATCATGTGATTTGCATACTGTTCATGCCTTTAAACACACAAGAAGACTGCCTGTTTTCCTCTCAGATGAAGGGGAGGAGCTAACAGGGGCCTTATTTCAATTTCTGTTTTAGTGTAAGATACTAGTGCTTGATTTGAGGCATTACAGCTCTACAAACATCCACGTACATTTCATGTTTCATGTAAATTAGACGCATATTAAAGTAAATTACAGAGTGATTCATGTTAATTAGATGTACATGAGGGTAAATTAGGGTGTGTTTCATGTAAATTAGATGTACATGAGGGTAAATTAGGGTGTGTTTCATGTAAATTAGATGTACATGAGGGTAAACTAGGGACTGATTCATGTAAATTAGATGTACATGAGGGTAAATTAGGGACTGATTCATGTTAATTAGATGTACATGAGGGTAAATTAGGGACTGATTCATGTTAATTAGATGTACATGAGGGTAAATTAGGGAGTGATTCATGTTAATTAGATGTACATGAGGGTAAATTACAGAGTGATTCATGTAAATTAGATGTACATGAGGGTAAATTAGGGTGTGTTTCATGTAAATTAGATGTACATGAGGGTAAACTAGGGTGTTATTCATGTAAATTAGATGTACATGAGGGTAAATTAGGGACTGATTCATGTTAATTAGATGTACATGAGGGTAAATTAGGGACTGATTCATGTTAATTAGATGTACATGAGGGTAAATTAGGGAGTGATTCATGTTAATTAGATGTACATGAGGGTAAATTACAGAGTGATTCATGTAAATTAGATGTACATGAGGGTAAATTAGGGTGTGCTTCAGGTTAATTAGATGTACATGAGGGTAATTTAGGGTGTGTTTCATGTAAATTAGAAGTATATGAAAGTATATTAGGGTGTGTTTCATGTAAAATAGATGTACATGAGGGTAAATTAGGGTGTGTTTCATGTAAATTAGAAGTATATGAAAGTATATTAGGGTGTGTTTCATGTAAATTGGATGCTTATGAAATACATTTGGGTGTGTTTCATGTTATTTAGATGTACATGAGGGTAAATTTGGGTGTGTTTCGTGTAAATTACAAGTTTATGAAGTAAATTAGGGAGTGATTCATGTTAATTAGATGTACATGAGGGTAAATTAGGAAGTGATTCATGTAAATTAGATGTACATGAGGGTAAATTAGGGAGTGATTCATGTAAATTAGATGTACATGAGGGTAAATTAGGGAGTGATTCATGTAAATTAGATGTACATGAGGGTAAGTTAGGGAGTGATTTATGTAAATTAGATGTACATGAGGGTAAATTAGGGAGTGATTCATGTAAATGATATGTTTATGAAGTAAATTTGGGTGGGTTTCATGTAAATTTGAAGTATATGAAAGTATATTAGGGTGTGTTTCATGTAAATTAGATATGCATGAGGGTAAATTAGGGAGTGATTCATGTAAATTAGATGTACATAAGGGTAAATTAGGGAGTGATTCATGTAAATTAGATGTACATGAGGGTAAATTAGGGAGTGATTCATGTTAATTAGATGTACATAAGGGTAAATTAGGGAGTGATTCATGTAAATGATATGTTTATGAAGTAAATTTGGGTGGGTTTCATGTAAATTTGAAGTATATGAAAGTATATTAGGGTGTGTTTCATGTAAATTAGATGTGCATGAGGGTAACTTAGGGAGTGATTCATGTAAATTAGCTGTACATGTTATATTAGATATATAAAGACAGTTTTTCACAGCCCTCTTTGCTCATATTTACCAAGGGTGCCAATATTAGTGGAGGGCTCTGTAGATAAGGGAAGTTTGGGTCATACAGATAAAGTGAATAAAAGGCAGTGATGCTTTTTCATAGCTGATTACATAAAAAGTTAGCATGTTTAGATTTTATGGGATTTATTGCTGATTTGCTTCCAATAGACTAGGTTTCCTCCATCACACGGCAGATACCAGTCAGGGAGAATGAACACAAGAATTCATATTTTTGTGTGAAATGCTCCCTGTAGCCGATAATGCATCTGTTACATCACACTAACGTGGCAAAATCTGTATCTCTGCATTTCACCTGTATATTTCTAGAAAATCCTATCAATAGGTGAAGGGTAGACTGGCAACACTTCTGCTTGCGCAATGCATGAAATGATAAATGATTGTGAACGCAAACACGATCATAGATTAAGCTTGGTAAGGAGAAAGAAATGGCTGTCAAATGCAAACAATCCCTCTGAGAAATCTTTTATTGCCAATCAGTAGAGCGCTATGATATGGCAACCTGTATCTGAACCGTTCCTGAGTATTGTACAACCTGATGCAGGGAGCGAGACTGATATGGTTTTAAAGAGAGCAGTGCTGATTAGCTGAATCATGGCGGCTGTAACACAGCAGCAGTGTTTTTAACACTTCCTCAGGGACGTTTTAAAGTTCTCGGTCCGATCTTGTTCTCTTGCGTGTGTGGCAGTGACACTGACAGTCCACGAACCAAAAATCTTATCCGACAGCCAATCAGAAACTGATCCTGGTGAAAATCAGTTGTGTCTAAATGGCCAAACTGAACTAAAAATTCAAAAGTTCATAAATACTAATCAGCTATAAATTACCAAGCATGTTCACAGAAATATATTTCTTTTTAATCACGGCCACAGAGCTTCATCAAAAGGCAGAGAGCTGAAAACGACAAAATGGCGACTAAAAGAAAGAAAAGCCTCCTAAGTGCGGCATATGTTCTAAATATTCCAGTAATGCAGCTCAGCCACTGCAGTGCGTCAGCTTCCATAGACACACACTCACTCCTCCGCCTTTTATAGGGCTATAGGGCGCCATTACTTTTGTCCTTATTGAACAGCTAGTCTTATTGGTCTTAATTTATGGATTACTTTTGGAATTGCAGTTCTTCCAAGTCATTAATCTGAAGTGAAAATATGAGTTTGACGAAATTTTCATAATAATAATAATAATAATAATAATAATAATAATAATAATAAAATCAATCGAGGTTCACATTACTGAGTCTCCCTAGATCTAAATTTTAGGAGAAAATGTAGGATACCAACATTTTTATGAACTAACTGGGTTTTTCTTGTGTAAATGCTCCTGCGAACGAATAAATTTGTTGTGCGCGCTCTTTCACAGTGATGTTTGTTGGTAAATGAGACCTTTTAGCTGTACTCGTGTTCGGCGCACGTGAATCGAAGAGGGCTTTGGCTGAATGCGCGTTGTGATGACGTCACATGACGTGTCGACCCAAATGTGTGGAACTGTGAGCTCCTCCAAATATTGCGGAGTTTCCTTGATTTTGAGTTTAATTTCTGCGATCACAAAATCATGGAGGGACTGACTAGAAAGTCAACAAACACAGGAATACTACAGGTCATGTTTCAAGGACGGCTGTCTGGCTAATTTGTTTATTTATTTTATGATGAGGACCTTAGGGTGGCGTGTTACATGTTATGTGCTTGGCCTAGTACTAGCTTCGTTCTCAGGTTAGATTAGCAAAACAAGCTAACAGTACTAGCTACACACTCTCCAGAGACGCCAACAATCTCTGCTACTTCTTTCCAGGCTTTATTTTCCTTCGTGACGTCTCTATAGACATTTGATCAGAGGTCGAATACGACAGGATGAGATAAAACCACGCTTTTAAGTCTTTCTTCCTTTTTTGTGGAAACTAATCACAGGTAGGAACTAAAGTGCTGTAAGCGGGGACCTGAAGAAACGTCGAACCATACGTGCGACAGGGTTGGTCCGAGGAATCGTTCGAGACAATCGTTTGGATTTGTGGCTTCTATACTGCGTCAGACCTAATCTGCATAGAATTTTATTTTATTTTTTTAAATCTCAGTTTAAACGTCCCTGAAGTCGTGACTCCGTGTCGCACAGGTATGTAGAAAGTGAACGCTCTCCCGTTGCTCTGTCACTTGTTAGTGTAAACACAGGGTAGCTACGACACACCAAAGAGCTAAAAGACTCAAGTGAAAAACAATACTCCTGAAATGCAGATCACTCAAGGTCATGAAAAGGTCATGACATAAACTGCATAAACTATAGATAATCAAAAAACCACACTGGGTGTTGGTAAAAGTAAAGAGGGCAAGAACGGTGCAGGATTTATTGTAGATGCTTTTAATGTGCGTCTGACACATAATGTAGGTGTGTATGGGTGTGTGTGTGGGTGTGTGTATGGGTGTGTGTGTGTGTGTGGTTTCTACATCGATGGATCACGGACAGTGAATAAATGTTTAAGTAAAACATGATCCTACAAGTGAGGTGGAGAGCTCTGTTTGTTGGTGTGTATTCATGCACAGACAGAAAACACACACACACACACACACACACACACACACACACACACACACACACACACACACCATCAGCACTGAGGGTGTGCCATTGAGTGAGACGAATGATTGAATAGAACAGAACAATAGTAAAACGTGTGTGTGTGTGTGTGTGTGTGTGTGTGTGTATGTGACAGGTATCCGTGTATGTATGCTAACTATGCGAGTTAGCTTCAAGTGAATGAGCACTGAGCTGTTGTACAGGATCAACGTGATAAACACGTACAACAGTGTTTTATTAATGAAACGTTTTGGTGACGTGTAACTGGAGAATGTGGACAAGCTGCATTTCTGTAGAAGCGTGTTAGCCTCATGCTAGTCGATTCACCTTCACCTCGCAGGCATGGAAAAGTCCAGAACACCTCACAGATCTCTTTTATTATTATTATTATTATTATTATTATTATTTGTTTTGTTTTTTTCATGTTCAGGCAAAACTTTTTCTTGATTTAAAATATTCATTCGCCTATTTCTCACTTGTCCTGCCAGCATTTTTCCTCAGAAGAAAATGTAGAACTTTTGCTTGAGATAAATACTTTTAGCACAATCTAAATACCAGTTAGCATTGTTTAGTTGGTTAGCATTTTTGTGTGAGGTAAAAACTTCAGCAGAATCTTGAGTAAATAGGTGTTACCAATTAGCATGTTTTAGCTGGTTAGCTCTAACGCAGACAATTAGCATTGTTTTTGTGAGGTAAATCCTTTAGCAGAATCTAATTAACCGTTACCTGTTAGCATGTTTTATTGTTTAGCATTTGTGTGAGGTAATTGCTTTATCAGAATATGAATAGACGTTACCAGTTCGCATGTTTTATTTGGTTAGTGATATTGTCTGAGGTAAACACTTTACCAGAATAGATTCATTTTTCATTTGTGTAGCACTAACAAGCGGTTAACATTTTTATCTGAAGTTATTCCTTTACCAAGATGGATCCTAAAAAAAATTTAGCTGTTGCCGTCATTCATTTGCATAGCGCGCACAAACCCTCTTAGCATTTCCGGGCGAAACATTGCCTTTAATAATTATGATGCTTTCTGCTAAAGGGATTATTCCACACAGCGCTCTTTTATCTGAAATCGATGAGTAAAGATGGAGGTTTTGGGATTGCTGAAGGCCTCACCGAGCTCGGGTGCTTTACTCAGCACGAAGGCATACGCCCAGAACTTGCTGACGGGTCCGTTATAGAAACTCTGATCACACACACTCTGCTTCAGGCCTTTAGTCATCAGGATGAACGTCATGTAGCTCCCCGTGCGAACGGCACCGAATATACTGATGAAGAAAGAGCAGAAAAGACACAGCAGTGTGTTAATGATGCTGCGTTTAAGACATTTTAATGTGTAACTGTGTTCATTAGAGCATTAAAGGCTAAACCAAAACAGAAACCGAAATTCAGAGCACTTTGGACCAGAAACTGAAAACCAGCAGCTGGATAAATTATAATTATCATTTATAATAATGTAACAATTTAGTGCAAATTCATCCTTTTACTACGACATTACTCCACAAACCTGAGCTGACAATAGATGAAATAAAAAAAATAATTAAATTATTTCTTTATTCTTGTGGACTGCATGTTGACTGAGACTTTTTTTTTCCTAATTTTCTTTTTTCTAATACAATTTTTATTTCTTATGCTGCCTTCAAGTGCTAATACAATTATGGTAAAAATGAGTGCAAGGCGCTTCCTGGCCAAGAAGGGCAGAACGTCGGTTCAACTTTTATCAACCAATCATAAACTTGATCACCAGTAACCTTGGCCTTTACCTTGACGTATGGCTTGATAAAACATACTATAGCTACTTAATGTTACTAGCTAGCCAGGTTTGCGTTAACGTTAGGAAAACTATTTAATTTAATAATCAAATTCAGTAGCTAAGTGCAATACCAAGCTAGCTAACATAAGGCTAACAATTATTTTGTATATTTGGCCAAACCGACTAATGTTAAGTGACATATTGTGATGATGAACACGATTAAGTTTGCAAATAGCTCTGCCCATATTTACCCTGCACCACCTGTCATTTGGTAAAAGCAGGACACACTAGCTGCTAACTTTTAAATATATATATGTCACGTGTTTGTACCCAGGGTTTCTGTCAAAATGTCCCCCTAAATGAATTAGCAATATTAGTTAATTGGTAGTAATAAGTTTTATTAGTAACAGCACAGTAGTTTACCTGAACACAGCGAGTGTTAAGGACCAGAGCACCAGCGGTTTCCTCAGTTCAAACTTCTCCCTCTGCTTCATCACATGCCGGCCGCCGAGGATACAGGCTGCGTAGAGCGCCGAGAACAGGAACGACTTCTTCCTGCACACAGGAACAAACACCAGCTTGGAAAACGAGGAACTTCTTCATGACAGAAAGTACAACATTGCATAAAAATCACATTAGCATATTTATTTCACAACCAGAATCAATAATCACTTAAATCTGACTGCAGTTTAGAGAGAACAGAAGGTGTGTTTTTGAGTCCATATACGGAAATTAAAACAGCTAGCAGCTCTAAGTGGGTGTGTCTTTACAACTATATAAGAAAATGTGAGCATGTTTTGAGTCCATATATTCAAATGAGAATAATTCTGTGTGGGAGTGTCTTTAAAGCCATAGATGGGAATGTGGGCGTGTCTAAGTCCATATATGAAAATGTTATCATCTCTGAGTGGGTGTGTCTTTAAGTCCATATATGGAAATATGAGCTGTGTCTTTACATCCATAGATGGGAAAGTGGGTGTGTCTTTGAGTCCATATATGGAAATATGAGCTGTGTCTTTACATCCATAGATGGGAAAGTGGGTGTGTCTTTGAGTCCATATATGTAAATGAAAGCAGCTCTGAGTGGACATGTGTTTCATATACAGTCCACACACAGTACTGTGCAAAAGTTTTAGACATGTGCAAATAAATGCTGTAGAGCAAAGATGCCTTCAAAATAATGAAATTAAATGTTCCTACATTTTAAAAAAATACCATAAAGAGCAGTAAACAGTAGTAAATGAAACAAAGACAATACTTGGTGTGACAAAAAAAATAAAATAAAATAAAAATAGTAGTCTCCGGTACAATTAGTGCAGTTTTATAAGGAAATGAGCTGGTAAGTTTTATTGAGCATCCTGCAGAACCAGCCACAGTTTGGTCTGAGTGGGTGTGTCTTTGAGTCTATATGGCCATAGATGAAAATGTGGGCGTGTCTTAGTCAATATATGGAAATGAGTGCGAGTCTTTCCCTGCGTCCAAACTGGCATACTATCCATACTAAATAGTATCCGAGATGAGAATTGGTGTGTCCCAAATCGTAGTATGTTGAAATGAGGATCCCAAAGGTACCAGGATGGTCCACTATTTCGAAGTGTGGATCCGTGGACACTATTTTATCTAATATTCCCCATAACTCCTTGCGCGAGGGAGGAGGAGTTTTATGACGGTTTGCTTCGCCGAAATTAAGGATGCATTTTAGAGAGGTGTAAATGAAATGTAGGTGTTAAATTATATAATATAAATTATGTAAGGAATAATGAATGAAGAAAAGCTGAAATGCAACAAGGAGTTCGTTTACGTTTTCTCTTCCGGTACACGACATGTTAGTATGTCCCAGTACATGCATACTCTTTTTAATACACGCTCAAAAGCATGTTCTTTATCTTCAGAAAAATAGTACATACTTTAAATATATAGTATAAGTATGCCAATTGGGACGCAGGTGTCCATATGTCCACAGATGTCCATATACTTAAATGAGAACGACAATAAAGAGTTTATTTGCAGGTCATTGTTTACGATAAAACCAGTTTTAGGCCAAAATCTCTGATTTGCTATGAACCCTGTAGCTTTGTTCCGTTGTAGTCACTATCAGTATTTTTAATATTAACATTTATTTTTTACAAAATAGTGCAATCTGGAGTAGAGCAAGCAGGATTAAAACTTTTTTTTTTTGTAATTCATTCCCTTTTCCAGGCCTGGCTGAGTCTCTGTACTCCACTCCTCTCGTGCTGTGCTTGAGTTCATACTGAATACGGAAATGCCACAGTTTGTGTTTGTTTAGTTTCTTAAAATAGCTGTAAATGCTCTTTTCAGAGCAAGTCTGAAATATTGCTGCAATCCTACACTCTACTGCTTTACGTTCCATATAAATTTTAGCACACCGGCCTACGGGCTAGGGCTACTCAAATATCAATTACTATTTTAATTATTTAACTAATTTAGAAACAAAATAATTTTATTACACTTTATTATCTTAAACCGATATTAACTCACTATGAGTCTGTATTCCTTCATGTGGATTATTCCTCTTATACCACAGCAATGTGCCAGTGCTAGCCATTTGTATTTATTAAAGAGTGACATATTGTACTTTTTATCCATTTAAAGTTTGTGGAACATCCTCAAGACAAGTTCCTGTTGTCACTTACGTTATAGCAGCTATAAACAGTCGTCCCCTCACCAGCCCTCTCTTTATCCTCTCTACTGAAGTTAATAAGAAAAATAAAAAACGCAGCTTGTCGTGTTACCGAGAAACCGTAAAGAAGCGTAAACTCCTCCGTCCTGAAGATGTCGGAAAACTTAAAGTTACAGCTTTACGTCTGACTGTTACAAAGCGCTGACACTGGAGACTCCTTCCATAAATGTTAAATTCCTTCCATAAACATCTCCTTATGGAAAACTTCATCACATCAACGATTACACACATTTTTAATCCGTTTACGTGGAACGTCTGCCGTGCACGTCCCTGTGAACGAGTTACTGTCACTATAGAAACGATGACGTATTAGAACGAGCGCATTAATATGAACCTGCGCTACTGTCAGAGCTGCTGTTAGGGAGAATTAATCAACACCTTCTTGAAAAAGCAAGAAATGATGATTATGTTTCAGAGCCACATGTAGATCAGCGGGAGTGTGATGTCGTAATTGAGATCTTGGCATCGCTGCGTTTCTGTCATTCGCTGCCAGAATCTGAAAATCCTGACAGGAGGAATTATGGAAGTAAACTGAAGCAGCCGCCTCAGTGCCAGCGTCCTTGTCCCCAAACAGTGAGACACTTTATTCTCTTTCCAGGAACTACAGTGTGTGTTCTGTAGAGAAAAACCCCAGGAGAACGTGTGTTCTGGGATTTTGATCAATAAATTGAATTAAGGCCTCTGAGATGCTCGGTCTATTCCGGTTTGTCTTTTACCCCGATGCCCTTGAGGAAAAAAAGAAAAGAAAAAATAAAATGAAGGGGGTCATACAAAGACACTAATCATCACTGTGTGTCTCCGCCTGCTTCATTTCTCAAATGAAGACAATGAAGTCGTTCTTGATCTCCTCTGTCCTTCACAGCACTGTCTTTTGTTAAGAAAAGAGAGAAGGGCAGTACTGCATCACCTCACAGCACTGTGCAGTGACAACCTCTCTCTCTCTCTCTCTCTCTCTCTCTGTCCTGAAGCTAACAGCAACAACATGTTAGAAAAAAATTCATACATATGCTCTGACTATTTTAATATTTTTACTCATTTTGACACTAAATAAAATGTTCACTTCGTTTTCTGGAGTTAGTGTTAGATAGCTAACTTTGTTTTGGGACATTTTCTAGTATTGTTAGTTAGCTTCAGACTTTAGTGTTAAGTGGCTAGTTTTGTTCTCAGAGATTTTATAATGTTGGACAGGTAGCTTTTTTGGGGGGAATCTTCTAATAATAATAGCCAGCTAGTTTTGTTTTAATATATTTTATAGTGCTAGTGTTTGATAGCTAATTTGTTTCGGGATGTTTACTAGTGTTACTGCCAAGTTAACTTGTTTTGATGCATTTTTTTTTTTTGTGTCAGCACTTTTTTTTTTTTTTTTAGACGTTTTCTTGTGTTTCTAGCTAGCCTTGTTCTGGGAAAGTTTCTTGTCTTTTTTAACTTTCGTTTTGGGACATTAGCTAGGTAGCTTTGGTTTGCACGCTTTATTAGCTATTAATTTCGTTTTTGGACATTTTTTAGTATTAGCTAACTAGCTATATTGTGGTACATTTTATACTGTTATTCCTTGGACTTCATCACCTGGCCAAAACCATCCCTACAGTGAAGCATGGTGGTGGCAGCATCATGCTGTGGGGATGTTTTTCAGTGGCAGGAACTGGGAGACTAGTCAGGATCAAGGGAAAGATGAATGCAGCAATGTACAGAGACATCCTTGATGAAAACCTGCTCCAGAGCGCTCTGGACCTCAGACTGGGGCGAAGGTTCATCGTCCAACGGGACAACGACCCTAAGCACACAGCCAAGATAACAAAAGGAGTAGCTACGGGACAACTCTGTGAATATGCTTGAGTGGCCCAGCCAGAGCCCAGACTTGAACCCGATTGAACATCTCTGGAGAGATCTGAAAATGGCTGTGCACCGACGCTCCCCATCCAACCTGATGGAGCTTGAGAGAATGGGAGAAACTGCCCAAAAATAGGTGTGCCAGGCTCGTAGCATCATACTCAAAAAGACTTGAGGCTGTAATTGGTGCCAAAGGAGCTTAGGCTGTGAATACTTATGTACATGTGATTTTTTCGTTTTTTATTTTTAATAAATTTGCAAAGATTTCAAACAAACTTCTTTTATGTTGTCATTATGGGGTATTGTTTGTAGAATTTTGAGGAAAATAATGAATTTAATCCATTTTGGAATAAGGCTGTAACATAACAAAATGTGGAAAAAGTGAAGTGCTGTGAAAACTTTCCGGATGCACTGTATAATGTTTTATACTGCCAGCATGCTGGCTTTGGTTTGGGACATTTATGGTGTTAGAATATGAATAATGAATTTTTGAATAATAGTAAAATGTATTAGATATTAATAAATGGACTAAAAACAGACGTTTCAATGTGTATGGATGTCTGTCGTGTCCTTGGTCTCGGTGCATAATCATAACTAAAGGACACGGTGTCTTTTCGCAAGTCTCTCCTGATAGATTCCACACGACAAGGACTTCACACGCCCTTGTGAGGGGTAAAGAGGCTGCAGTGAGCGTGCTCAGTTCTGCACTGTGCAATAAATCCTGAGGGCTGCACATATTTCCCAGAGGTTTATCACTCTGCCTTACCATGTGGAAAGAACAGAAATAAAAAATTTAAAAAAAAAAAAAACAGAATAAAGACAAACTACACATTTTTCAAAATGAAATAAAAGAATTAAATATCACATTTTTAAAGGGGTTCAGAAAAAGGGGCGTGGCTTACATCTTAAAAAATTCCAGCAATTTTTGTAGCGTGAGATCGTGATGTGACACTAATTAATGTCATCATTTTTTATTGCTTTTTTTTTCCCCTTTTCATTTCTGCTTATTCCTTCGTTTTTTTCCCCCCTCCATCTGTCTTCAGAAAACTCGGAGCAGACGGTGATTAATGATAACTCCACCTGCAACAACAAACATCTGGACCAAGCTGCTTTTCACTCAAACTGCATCTCGAGTTAATTTAAAAAGCAAACAAAGTGCACGGAGCAAAAAAATTCTGCAGCCTAATTGCAGTCTGAGTAGAGCAACGTTAGCAGAATAAGCTCTGTGAACAGCTGGTGTGGTTTTAGTGAACGCAGCACGATGACGGGGAAAAAGGGCACGAAATCAGCACACATGCGTTCGGGGTTTGTTTTCGCTGACGCTTCAATCGCCTTGAGAACCTCACAATCCTGCTCTATACAGCACCATGTTATGGATCATTACGCAGACCGACCTTGAAATCCAACGTGATCTGTAAAGCACTGAGTGTGTGTGTCAGTGTGTGTGTGTGTGTGTGTGTGTGTGTGTGTTGAGGCTGAGGATGATGGTGATGCTTTATGAATGGGGGAAATAAAATGGCCGTGTTTAACCATGCACCAGCTCAAGCTGCTGATTTCAGGCACAAAACATTTGATTATTTTTCCTCTGTGAAGGGATTCATAATGAGGGGAAGCATTATGTTGCATTATTGCAGCACGACATTCACAATAAAATCTATCGTCAGCTGTGTCCACATTATTCAACGACAAGTGACAGGTGATCGTTTATTTCCTACAACGCTGTTGTTCTACAATGTTCAACAACATTCCAACTGAGATTCTTTCAATCCTACGCAAATCCAGTATGACACAGGAAGATGAAACATCCGATGGATTGCCTCGAATTATTCTTCAGATTAATCCTACGGTGCATGTGGGTCAATGTTCCTTCAGGTCCCCACTTACAAATTTAGTTCCTACCCTCGGTTAGCTCCCACAAAAATAGAAGAAAAAAATTAAAACCATGGTTTCAACTTATCCTCTCATATACGGCCTCTCACTGTGTTTAACTAGTCAGCCTTAGACACTACTGTAGGTATATGTAACTACTATAGTTATGTTTCTCACTAAATATACGCTGGACAGGCCACGCCCACACATGACAAAACACAAGTGACATGATTGATTGTTACTTGCTACTGTTAAGCTAGGATCAAGCTGGAGAAAGCTGTAAAATCATTGCCTCCGTGTCCTGAATGTTGCACTTAATATTGAATTTGGTATGGTTTTGGACACAGCTAGTGCTTTTACTGAGGAACAGAATAGCACTCACAAAAAATAAAAAAATGACAACAAACATATGAAAGGACAAATTTTGGCAAAAATTCGTCAAATTCTGCATTTCTCCGTGTGTCTATGAGAATTCCATTTTTTCATCTTAATTCTGTGTATTTTCCTGCTACAGTCATCTTTCTGGAGATATAAACATCATCTTTCTCCTGATGTGGCACAACTCATTAAAACACAAACCTGTCTTTAGTGATGTGCGCTGAGGAGAGAATATAAATACACCAGATTAACAAGTGACCTCCAGTTACCCATCTAAGGCTAATTCTCTTTACACAACATTACCTTACTGAGCAAACTCCAGTTCAGTTGGCAGGCAACAGGGTGCATGATGTTAATATATAGTTGGATAAAATATATAATTTCATGGAACTTTTACTGTCTTTTTGATCTATTTTGTACTTAGACATAACAGAAATATGTTATTAATAATTTTTAAAAAATAAAACACTCCAAACTGTGACGTGGTGGTGTGATGAAGCAGAGTTACTGTTACCTGCATGAAGTTGATTATTTTACATTTACGGCATTTGGCAGACGCCCTTATCCAGAGCGACGTATCTCATTTTTTAATACAACTGAGCAGTTAAGGGTTAAGGGCCTTGCTCAAGGGCCCAGCAGTGGCAGCTTGGCAGTGCTTGGATTTGAACTCACGACCTTCCGATCATGTCTTAACCACTGAGCAATTAATTATTAACGAATGACACATAATACATTTTATCCATTTATAGTTACATTTATTATTCTATAAAACAGCTGTCCCCTCACCAGCCTCTCTTTTTTCCTCTCTCTTGAAGTTAATTTTTTTTAAAAATGCAGCTTGTCCTGTTTCCGAGAAACCGCAAAGAAGCGTAAACTCCTCTGTCCTGAAGATGTCTGAAAAATTAATTTACAGCTTTACCTCTGACTGTAACACTGGAGACTCCTTCCATACATGTTACTTGAACATCACCTCACAAAAAACTTCACCTTATGTGGAGCATCTGCTGTAGGATTCCCTGTGAATGACCTGTTGCTATAGAAACGATAACGTATTAGAACGAGAGCATTAAAATAAACCTGCGCTACTGTTATAGAAAATTAATCAACACCTTCTGACCAATCAGAATTCAGAACTCAGCAGCACTGTGGTATAAATGGATTTATTTAACAGAGGAAAATGTGAGACCTTGGTCTATCTAACTGGTGCTCAGTGTGACATTTTCTAGGAATGATAGGATATTTGTGTATGGCGTGAGAGAAGCTTCTCCTACAAAACCAATGACTGGCAATTCACTAAACGCACAACGTTTTGAGTCTCTGAGTGATTCTGCTGAGCGCAGCGCCTCCCGGATAGCAAATGGCATCTGGCCCACATACCGTATGGAATGATGGCAATGACTCAACCTGAGTGTGGCTGGCTTCTTGGCCAGATGTGGGCCCAAACAAAACAAGCCTAAAACCGGCTTGTTGTGTGAGGGCCAGATACGGCCCATATGACCTTTGCCATTGCCAAAACTGAGCCATATGTACCATAGATGGCCCAGATGAGGCCCAGAAATGTATGCTATCTGGGCTGTGTGTTCAGGTCTGTCAAAGATAGTTAAAGATCTCTATTTATAATACTGAGGCTGAGAGCAACACCCAGGAGCTAGTGTGCATCTCTGACATGTATATCCGACATACAAGAGACACAGCTCGTCTGATCTCTGTCTGATCAAACATCTGATAGCCAAGGTGTGATTTATGTAAACCGTTCATGTACTTTTCTTGTCTTGTGTCATCTGATAACTTTCACAGATCGGTGGTGGGAGGACTTAAACACCCCTGTGATGTTCGGCAGAGTCACACGATAAGCAAAACCTTTTTTTAAAGCTTGTGAAGCAGCATTCTGGTTATAGAAACACACTCCTGTCCTCCATGCCACATCGACACACCTGACCCAGCAGAGGCATTCGTCCCTCTGCTCAATGCAAAGCAGAAAAAGTGTTCACCATGTCGTTTGCATTCTAAGCAAATCCCCCGAGCTGCATGTGTTTTCACTCAGCCAGAGCAAAGTTTTTATTAGACAACCGACAACATAATGAAAGATCTGTATTTTTGGCTGTTAGCCCAAATGCTCTGTAGGGAGTGATTCTGACATCCCCGTGGAACCTGGCACAATTTAAATGCTTTCAGATTTGTTTACAGCACAAAACAACGCCGGCTGCTTCATTTCCTAAAATAAATCCATTAAAGCATGTCACCATATGATATATTCTTCAAAGAGACTGAGTCAAGATATCTGCTAGATGTTTTTAACACTTTGGGAGTTTTTTTTTTTTTTTTTTCTGACAGTTGTGGCTAATCATTGCTGATATTCCATGCTAATTACAAATGTAAAATATTTTTAATCAGCCTGCCTTAAATAGCACATGCCGGACTGAGCACAAAGATGTCTGTTCAAATGATATGAAGGACATCTTGAGTAGGGGTGGGCAATAGGATTATATATATATATATATATATATATATATATATATATATATATATATATATATATATATATATATATATATATATATATATATCAGGATAAGTGAATATATTTCTATGATATGCAATTACATGGAAAAATTAGCTGATTATCTTTGAAAAATACAAGCCTGATATATCATAGTCTTCAACTTGTGCAGCTAGCTAGCCAATACACACAACTATGAACCTAAAAATTTAAAATACAAATGTGAAAAGAAATAACAGTACTTAAAAGTAAGCCAAATATTAGGTTCGGTCGTTTCTGATTGAAATTGAAGATTACAGCTTAATTTAACATTCTAATGTTGAAGAAAAACATGTTGTTGGTATAAAATATAGCTGTGTTAGTTTTAAAATAACTCAATTAAATTGGGATTACTTAAAAAAAGAAGTAGAAATAGTGAATTATCTTTTGAGTGTTCAACACATGATTTTGGTATTAAAGAAAAGTTTGTAGCAACATTTCTGATTAATAGAATTTGAATCATATTGGCTCCTAATTCTGAAATGACTTGAACCAAAGGTAGCTAGTTACCTTAGTTTGTCGTTTTTTTAAAGCATTTTATTGCTCAAATGCACAAAAATGCTTTTTTCCAAAGATGTTTGTAACAAATTATAAATGTCTACACGTTGATTTCTTTCTTGTAGACGTTGTGATATTTTTATGGAAAAATCTAACTACTATAACTTATAACTTTAGCCAATTTAGGTTCAGCTTGGAGCTAGGTAAAGTAGTGTAATATCAGCAACTGCTAACATCTAGCTCCATCAAGATTACTTATTTTGCACTGTGGCTCAATGGGCAAAGCTTGATGAGATGCAAAATTATGAAACTACAGACAACAATCCAGTATTTTTGGTCAGTTGGTCATGCTTAAAAAAAAAAATAAAAAACTTTTCTGAGGTAATCAATAAGTTAATAGCTGACCAAGATTTCCACATATCAACATCCAACTTGGCATTTGTTGTAGAATAAACACTGAGCTAAGATCCAGGCAATGTTCTGAGGCAAGAAAGCATAAAACCAAACAAACTGATTATATATTGCTAGCTCCGTACAATCTGCCCTACCTTCGAGGTTTCTCGAAACCTAAACCGATTATATATTGCTAGTTTAGGTTTTGAGAAACCTCGAGGGTAGGACGGATTGTACTGAGCTATCTTACATTCCATCATGAATTCTTTCGAGCTGAATGACTTTCTGGAATGATATTTAAAAAATGCCCCGCTTACAGATCCTTTGTTTGTATCTGACACACGGTACTGCAATTTCAAAACGCATGCATTTTTACCAGATTTCAGCTGTAGGATGTGAACCAGCCCGATGGCATAAACTAGACACCTCATCCTGTTACACTGGTTTAGTTGGCTTTTAGCATGGCTCTTGTTGAAAAACAAGTTGCTCTAAACCGACACGTGTTATCATATTCGGCTACGGTAAATACTAACACTTTACCACAGAAATAGGAAACTGCATACACATCTGACGAATGGTGCTATAAGTGAAACCCATTTATCAAAGATATCGTGTTGTTCAAAATATGAAGCACGAAAATACAAAAAGAGTACCGTATATAAAAATAATCCCGTCCTACACCCCCAATTTGTGGGTGTTTAAAGCAATATACGCTTAAAAATAAATACATTTCCCCCATATCATTCCTGAGAGCTGACTTAACATCCAACAGCAAATGTTATTATTAAAGGTTTAACCACGGCATGACTGAATTCTCTAAACTGGTTTGTTAGAAGGTGTGTGTTATTTTTGTAAAACTGCACAGCTCGGACATGAATGACAGGTTTATATATATATGAATGCACTTGTTCTAATACTGTATTGTTTCTATAGTAACAGCTGACTTGTAAGTAGGACACTCCACATAACATAAAACTAATAATAATTTATTATTATTTTTTTTTAAACGTTGTTTAACAAGTAAAAAAATGTATAATCGTTGACGTGGTGAAGAATTTTGTTAGGAGACGTTTATTTAACATTTAACATTGTTAAAAGAGAGAGAGAGAAAGAGAGAGAGAGAGAGAGATTCTGGTGACAGGACGGCTCTATAACGGCTATAACACAAGTGATAGCAGGAACTAACTTGGCTCACAGATGTTCCACAACATTAAATCTATAACCGTTAACTACAACCGTTAAAATTGGACGTGTCATTCATTAATAAATCAAACATCGTAATCATTGGCAAATAGCTGTGGTATAAGCGGAATAACACACACTAGACGGTGCGGTTACACTCCGCTTTGCGTAGCGCCGCAGACACACCACCCCAGCGTAGATCATTTTCATATCACCTGATGTCTGATGTATCCGTCTGTCTCCTTACTTAACCTCTCTTTGACGCTGAATATAAATGGATGTTTGGGAGTAATATGGATTCTGGGAAGATTATGTATGCTGTCAATTTGTGGTGCCGCAAAATAAGTTTAATAACCATCATGTCTGACATTTAAATTATTAGAGGATGCCGTGGTTAACAGAAATCTGCAGATTTCACTAGCTAGTTAGCGTATTGTGCTTGTTATGATACATTTTGCCAGGTTTAGCCATTAAATATATAAATCACTGAGAATATGATAGTGGAATCAAGACTTCAAGACTACAAGAATACCACTTGTGTCAACCTGTGATGAGTTAAATGCCAGGTTAACTATTTAAGAAGGTTGGTGGAAATGGCGTTTCCACCGTAGAGGTGTAGAAATAATTCCAAGCTATTTTAAGAGCATTCAAATATACCTTTTACTAACATAAATATACATTTAGCAACAGACTTTCCACTCAAAACGATACAGTGATGCAGAACACACTCTTTAACCAGTACATAGTTACTGGACATAGCCTTAATATTCACAGAAGTAGATACTGTGAAATGCTAATTCGTTTTGAGGCATTTTTAGCTTTAGCCATTTGTGCCGGCATCTTGCCACACAGAAATGCCGGAGCACAGCCACGTTGAAATATGATTGGCCAACGGATCTGTCAGCAGACATCACACGACGACTCTGATTGGACCGTTTTAACTGCTTCGTACCCCGTCTCCACGTGGGAGCGCGAACGTTTACAATAACGTGCTATAAGAACCACCCGCATTCCGTCCGTTCCCGCCCTACCCTGCTCTCGGATTGGTTCGTTAGAATCCCGCCACGCTGCACGTCCAATCACCGGAGCGCTCGTGGGTTAGACGTGACTAGCCAATTGTATGGAAGGATGGTGGGATTTTTTACGCCCTACATTTCAGGAAGTAATCATATGAATAAATGAACAATGGTGGGAATGCAGCTTTTTTAGACGTTTTGATGAAATTATTTAGTTTAATTCACTGTTTAGTGTTTTTTAATCACTGGAGGATGAAATATAGGATAGATTAAGCGTGGGAAAGACAGTGTAGTCTGTTTACTGGCGTCAATATGAAGCTGCATTTTCACCTAAGGTTTAATAATGTTTGTCAGGGACAGTGTTCAATCCAAAAATAAAGGGTTATAATAATATTAAAATCCACATTATTCCCAGTGTTATGATTCCTACATCATTTCCCTACCCTCTGAATGCTATTCGCTTATTTTAGAGACCAGAATGAACTCATCCACACAGTATTTTTTACAGTAAATCAGACACCAAATCTGATTGGACGTCTGATATTTTTTAAATTATTATTATTATTATTATTAATTAACACTTCACTGGTCAATTAATAGCTCGTCTTATGATGTGAGTCTATGTACAGAACCGGGAGGACGAAACTGAAATTGAGGACACCCTGATCTGATCTGATCCGATCTGACCTGATGTGATGTGATGCAGAATCAGATTTTTTTTTTTTAACGTTTCCACAATCGGATTGGAATTTGGTAGATAAACTACAGCTAAAAAACATGGACGAAAGCATTCAAGTGGTAGTGAAATCTAATCTAATTTAATCCGGTTGGAAATCCAATGACAGGACAAAGGAAGTGATGCAACGTTTTGACAGTAGATTAGTGATGCTCTCAAGGGTAATGGGGTTCTCACATCAAGGAGATGGAGCTTCATTCCAGGGTTTTATACTCAGAGTGGTCGGGTATTTAAAAAGATTTTTTTTTTAAAAGAGAGAGAATTGATGGTAGATCACTGTGACATGGTGTCACTAATTAGAGAACCGCAGAACCCAGAGTCCTCCTGATTATCATGCACCATGCACAGCCAGGCTGGATCTGATTTCAGTTCTCGGTATAATGCATGGACATTTTGCACTCACCAGTTCTCCTGCATCCATCGGATGGCTTCGTCCTCGTTGAACTGCCTCTCAAATTCGTATTCGTGTAAAGCGAGCACCGACATGATCCCTGCGCGCGACACACCGACAACTTCCGCTTTTATTTTCGGTGCGTTTTATTTTTTTCTTTTCTGCTCCTCTGTATCTGTCTTTCTCTCTCTCCCTGTGTGTGTGTGTGTGTGTGTGTGTCTTCACTTGTTCTGCGATGTCAGACCGGTATGTGGTGTGTGCGTGGTGTGTATGTATTATGCGCGTGTGTGTGTGTGTGTGTGTGTGTGCACGCCCTCTCTGGCAATGCTGTAATGCTTCCTCCTTTCTTTGCAGGCTTGGCCGACCTTTGGCACACATTGACGCACGAGATGGATTTTGTAAAGGTTTTAGGGTGCTCGTGCGATATATATATATATATATATATATATATATATATATATATAAATCGAAATTAATCAATACAACTATTGATTTTGAAACACTATCAATTTGTAATATGCAAGTGGGTCTTCTCGTTATTCCAGTTTTGAACACGGCCTGAAACTGTAATTTTCAATACATTTTTTTGTGAACCCTTTAAAATTATCTGAATAAATATGACCCAAAACAACATCAGATTTTCACACAAGTCCTAAAAGTAGACAAAGAGATCCCAGTTAAACAAATGAGACAAAAAATATTACACTTGGTCACTTATTTATTGAGGAAAATGATCCAAAATTACAGATCTGTGAGCGGCAAAAGTATGTGAACCTCTAGGGTCATTTGAAGGTCAGGTGTTTTCAATCAATGCGATGACGATCAGGTGCGAGTGAGCGCCCCGTTTTATTTAAAGAACAGGGATCTATCAGAGTCTGATCTTCACAACGCGTGTCTGTGGAAGTGCATCATGGCACGAACAAAAGAGATTTCTGAGGACCTCAGGAAAAGAGTTGTTGAAGCTCATCAGGCTGGAAAAGGTTACAAAACCATCTCTGAAGAGTTTGGACTCCACCAATCCGCAGTCAGACAGTTTGTGTACAAATGGAGGAAATTCAAGACCATTGTTACCCTCCCCAGGAGTGGAGACCAACAAAGATCACTCCAAGAGCAAGACATGTAATAGTCTGCGAGGTCATAAAGGAACCCAGGGTAACTTCTAAGGAACTAAAGGCGTCTCTCACATTGGCTAATGTTAATGTTCATGAGTCCACCATCAGGAGAACACTGAACAACAATTGTGTGCATGGCAGAGTTGCAAGGAGAAAGCCACTGCTCTCCAAAAAGAACATTGTTGCCCCTCTGCAGTTTGCTAACGATCATGTGGACAAGCCAGAAAGCTATTGGAAAAATGTTTTGTGGATGGATGAGACCACAATAGAACTTTTTGGTTAAATGAGAAGCGTTATGTTTGGAGAAAGGAAAACACTGCATTCCAGCATAAGAACCTTATCCCATCTGTGAAGCATGGTGGTGGTATCATGGTTTGGGCCTGTTTTGCTGCATCTGGTCCAAATGGCTTGCCATCATTGATGGAACAATGAATTCTGAATTATACCTGCAAAATCTAAAGGAAAATGTCAGGACATCTGTCCATGAACTGAAGCTCAAGAGAAAGTGGGGCATGCAGCAAGATAACGACCCTAAGCACACAAGTCGTTCTACCAAAGAATGGTTAAAGAAGAATAAAGTTAATGTTTTGGAATGGCCAAGTCAAAGTCCTGACCTTATTCCAATAGAAATGTTGTGGAAGGACCTGAAGCGAGCAGTTCATGTGAGGAAACCCACCAACATCCCCGAGTTGAAGCTGTTCTGTACTGAGGAATGGGCTAAAATTCCTCCAAGCCAAGTGATCACAATATAAGCGCATGTGTTCCTGGAAGAACCAAAAGTTTGTTAGAAGATATACCTAAACAAATAGCATCAAGAGCAAGGAGCAATAAAAAAATGTTCCTTTTTAAAAAATGGAAGGAATATGGTACACAGCTATGACACCACATAGAGGATGTCATCTACAAAAAGTCAGTGGCTGGGTAAAGAGGGGATTAGTCAGACAAGCAACAAAGTGGACAAAGGTAGTGCTCAACACGAAGCTACCATCACCATGCTTCACAGTTTGCATGGTGTTCTCAGGGTGATGGGCAGTGTTGTGTTTCCACCAAAACATGACTCTTTGTTCAGAGGTCAGAATGTTACCTCTGAACTCTTTTTGGACTGTCCAGGCTGCGGTTGTCCTGTGAACAGCTTCTCCCATCTGAACTGTGGATCTCTCCAGCTCCTTCAGAGTTACGCGCAAACTCTTGGTTGCTTCTCTGACTAATCTTCCCATTTAGTGGACAGGCTATGCTAGACTCCTCTATAGTCGCAGTTGTGCTGTATATTTTCCATTTTTGGTCTCTTTCCGTTGATGGATAGGGTAGAGGAGTGCCAATACATTGTGCAGAGCAAAAGATCTCCTACAAAGTTACCTAATTTTTAGGTGGACCTGAAAAAATCACAATGTGTTGCTAATAACCTGGCAGCTCCATGTATGTAGCAATGTAGTAGTTTGTCCAGACGTCCAAGCAACGCTTTGATGCAATAAGCAAACAGAGCCCATTACATCACCGGGATGTGGCGTGTAAATACTTTATCTCTTCTTCTTACTCACCAGGCTGTCTGCTAAAAATAAAATCTATCAGCACTGATCTCATTATCACAGCGATGCCTTCGTCCCTTTAAGTGCCGTGGCTGATATATTACACGGGATATTCAAAAGTTAAATGGCTAATAACAGGACAGGGTGTCTTGTGCTGCTTTAAACCTGAAAGTTGAGGAGAAAAATTTATTTCGTGAAGCATAAATTCACAACAGCAATGCTGTAAATGTCATCATGCACAAATTATGAAGACTAATAAAATAACAGAGAACTACATCTTCAATAAACACACCATTAGTTCGTTAGGAAATAATACTGAACCCACAACAATGACTTTGATATTGGATGTTTTGTATTGATTCATTTTTAATGCAATCGTTCCAATAAATTATCGTTTCCATAGTAACAGCTCGTTCATAGGGGTTTGTACAGCGGACCCTGCACATGAACAAACAGAAAAATGTGTAACCGTTGATATGGTGTGGTTTTCTGATATAGTAAGGAGATGTTTATTTAACATTTATGGAAGGAGTCTCCAGTGTCAGCGCTTTGTAACAGTCAGAGGTAATTGCGGTTTCTCTGTAACATGACAAGCTGCATTTTATATTTTTGTCTTATTAACGTGAAGGGAGAGAATAAAGAGGGGCTGGCGAGGGAGCGACTGTTTATAGCTGCTATAACGTAAGGGACAACATGGAACTGTTATAGGAAAATAATCAACTTGGGTTGGTAACAGTAACTCATGTCATCACACCCTTCCACGTCTTATTCCTTACTAATAATACCTTTAATTAGATCTTTATATTTCATAAACATGATATTTCCTATTTATGACATCTATCTACAGTATATGAGACTTGCTTTTATGTGATCACTCTTGAGCAACAACAACAATAAAAAAAAAATAAAAGGCAGGTACCATAATAAAGTCATCCGATGAAAGTTCAAATCGAGTCAAGTCAAGTGGGTTTTATTGTCATTTCAGCTGTATACAGCTGGTACAGTACACAGTGAAACCAAACAACGTTCCTCCAGGACCATGGTGCTACATAAAACAACACACTAAACCACACGAGACGACACGCAACTAAATAAGATCTACACATTCTACATAAAGTGCACGTGCAAACGTGTGCAAACAACACAAGACAGTACAGTAACTACTAAAACAGGACAATGGGCACAGTAAGTGACCGTGTAGCTCCGACCAGGACACAGTTCTAGTGTGGAAGTGTCCGACAGGTAGTGCAAAAGAATAACAATATAATAAAAAATGCTGTGAATGTAAACATAACATACTATGACATAGTATTCAGCAGATTAGCTCATACCATATATGGACATAGCAGTTACTGCGGTAGCAGCCAGGTAAGGAGTATAATAGTGACAAGAAATCAAATATGATATTTTTATAAGTACATTAGCAGCAAAAATACAGGTAGTCAGTACAGAAATGTGCAAATATTGCAATGGGGGTGAGTCAGCAGAGTGAACAGCAGTGGACTGAGCACACAGCCCTGGGGGGTCCCCCATGCTCAGTGTGGTGGTGCTGGAAATGCTGTTCCCGATATAGACTGACTGAGGTCTCCTAGTCTCCTGGTCAGTCTCCCAGAAAGTTCATGTTTTCAGATAATTGACTGAACACCAGCCACGCCCACTGCCGGTTACTGTTGCTATGTAGGTCAAGCATTAAAAAAAATGGAATGTAAAGTCACTGAGTTAGACAGGTAGGCTATCATACAACATAATAAATTAGTTCTGAAGATCATGAAAGGTTCCATGAATATGCTAATGGCTTGAGCTTGGTTAGTTAACTTACTTCAGCTATTTATTAAAGTTACTGCATAGCTAACATAAAAAACATCACCATTAAGAGTTAAATGTAACTGAACAAGCTGTGTAACACCAGCTTTATGCTAGCATTCATTTCAAATGAGAACAAAGACTTGGATGGTTTAGCAAAGACTAACTATCTAGCTAACGTTTACAACCCCATAGAGGAGTAATGAGTAGTCATGGGACGGTGAGAGAGTAATAAACATGCAGTATATTTTTTATATAGTCCTGTTATGAAATCTCTTGTCTAATGTTCCTCGTGGAAACCGTGATATGTTTCCACACGGGCAGCATTTCGCTGTTGTTTACTCTTTTCTTTTTTTTTTTTTTCGGGACTTCCAGTGGGTCAGTGAATATCAGAGAGCTAAAAAACACCTACGGATCTGTCAGTCGTTCCACGTTCACATGTCGATCGGCTCATCTGCTGTGTTTAGTGGGGGGAAAAAAGAAGATTGCTCTTTTTGCAGATTTTTTGCATGATAACTGGTAGCCACATGCTCCAATGTTAAAATGCAAATATGGCGGCAAGTCTGCTTAAGCAGGTCTCCTTATAGCATGTCAGCTACTACATTTGGCACATTTGATATTTTTTTATATTTATATTTTATCTTATCTGACCTCTAAAACTAAACAAGCTTGTACTTGTACATTTAAAGGCCTGAGTTTTCACTAGTGTCAGGTAGACCAGTGTGTTTGCGTTTTAACAATAATTAAATAAGCCCCGCCTCCATATATATATATATGTATATATGTATATACATCACAAAAATGTCACAATCCCACAACTATTTTTGTCAAAATAAAATATAACACAATTTAAAATCATGTTTCGTTGGAGGAGAATCTGGGAGGAGACGAACGAATCATCAGAGACAAAATCAGTATATAGTGTGTTCCTCTTAGATAACCTGAGCATTTCTTCATGCAGTTCATTGACATCTGTTGAAATGGAAAAAAAAAAAAAAAGTACAGCATACATGCTGATATTTTATGACCTTAGCTTTTCATGTGAAAATGTTAGGATTATGAAATCGTTCCTGATAAAGCTTCAGTATCAGCAAATCAATCACCCAGCGTGGCACATGATATTGAGACACAATATTACAGCAAGACACCACATGCCAGTTATAGTGGCAACTGCAAAATCATTTATTTACACAAACGCTAAACATGAAACCCAAAGGTATCTATTACAGCAAAAGAAGAGAAGAACAGGATAAAGTTTAAAGGAGGTTATTCAGGTAATAATTGCTGATTTTTTTAAAAATTATGTGTAACGTAAATGTAAGAATTTCTTTTGAATGTAACATGTAATTATGTGTAATTATTCGATGTCCAAATAATGTGATGTTTTCATGTTTGCATATATTGTGTGTTTATGTAACATAACTATAATGATTTTAGATAGTTTTAACTTAGGATATTATTTTAAATGTCTGTAACCATGTTTTACTTGTAATATTCTTTATAAGTCCATCGAATTTGGTATGTGGTTAATCGTCTTGAGATACCCTGATTGATTATGCATATCATATTGCAATGGGATACATTATTTCATGCTTTTTCTTAATTTCACACGTAATACGGTTTAAACCGGCTCCTCCCTGGACATGCAAATTCAGGTCTGAGACCAGACAAAGAGAGTTCATCCCGCCAACAAATCCAACTTCCTGAGTGGCCAATAGCCCAAAGAGGCGTGTGTGTTGGTGTTGTCTTTAAAACAACACCACGCTTTGAAACTCTCTCTCTTCTTCCGTCACTCTCTTCCAGCACTCTTCAGTCTCTCTTCACTCTCTTTTTCTTCTTCAACTTCACCTCTACGCTCCTTCCGGTTTCTCTCTTCCCGGGGCACGTGGCCCCGGGGGGATCTCTCTCTCTTGGACAAAAGATGCAACCGCCTCATGGCCCACGCACGACGAACCAGCGAACTCTACACGACCTCGCGCAAACCGAAGCCATGCGAGTATAGTTAATGGATCTATATCTGCGTTAAGATTGTACCCCTGTTTACAGGAGATTTAAGTTCGTTGCTGGTTTTGAAAAAGGCTAATTAGTTGTGTTTTTGTCTGCCATTCCCTATTATTTCATTACTTTCTCTCTATCCCTTTTCTTTCCTTGTATATAGATGTACATATGTATGTTTTGCTTAGAGTTAGTCGTGTGTATCCATAGTTACATCTAGTTATTAAAATCTATTATCCCACGCATGATTGTCTCTGTTTTTGGTCACGTGATGAGTCCCTTAAACGCTACAGATCTCGGCTACACGCTCTGGAAGCGGAGATTTCCTTCCTGGCCAGAAGGATAAACTCCCTCTTTAGAGTTCATAATTCTAAACTAGACTACAGCTAATCCTAAAAGCTGATCTAGAACACATACATAGTCATAATTAATTATAATCTGTTGTAGTTAATTATCTATATGTATATGTGCACATACATGAATTCCCTTTCATGGCTGATGTATATTTATAACTGGTCACAACACGCTTTGATTAGATATATAGATATATTTCACACCATTTGAGCTCATTCCTTATATAAATTGGAGAATACATTTAAACGTGTTAAACATCTTTTAATTCGTTACATGGATTGTAACTGGTGGATAATATTTTTAAACGTCGCAGATTCATCCGAGTTACTACACATTCTGGTAGATAACGCGGGCACGCTTTAAAACTCGCCTCCTTTAAAAAGGTGTGTTGAATCCAAGCGTGCGATTCTGTTTCGTTTTTCATGTTTAAAGTTGATCCATTACATTATTCTGGTGGAAAAGAACAATGCGAGCAGTAATGATTTGATTCATTACATATGCAAAGAAATAATAAAACTAATATTGGCACTCTTATAAATATGAGCAAAGAAGGCTGTGAAAAATTGTCGTTATTGTTTAACCTTTTGATCTTTTGTTTAAAGATCTCTCATGGATATCAAACAATTGCAAACAAAACAGAGGATTATCAAAAAAAAGCCTTTGTTAAATATAGGTGTGCAACAATTATTGTACCCTTTTAGTCAATATTTTGTGCTACCTCCCTTTGCCAAGATAACAGCTCTGAGTCTTCTCCTATAATGCCTGGTTTTATATTTACAGCATTTGGCAGATGCCCTTGTCCAGAGTGACTTACATTTATACATCGGAGGAGTTGAGGGCCTTGCTCAAGGGCCCAAAAATGGTGGCTTGGCAGTGCTGGGGTTTGAACTCATGACCTTCCGATCAGTAGCCCAACGTCTGAGCACTGCCTGATGAGGTTGGAGAATACATGGCAAGGGATCTGAGACCATTCCTCCATACAGAATCTCTCCAGATCCTTCAAATTTCGAGGTCCACACTGGTGGACTCTCCTCTTCAGTTCACCCCACAGGTTTTCTATGGGTTTCAGGTCAGGGGACTGGGATGGCCAGGGCAGGACCTTGATTTTGTGGTCAGTAAACCATTTCTGTGTTGATTTTGATGTATGTTTTGGATCATTGTCCTGCTGGAAGATCCGACCATGGCCTATTTGAAGCTTTCTGGCAGAGGCAGTCAGGTTTTCATTTAATATCTGTTGATATTTGATAAAGTCCATGATGCCATGTATCCTAACAAAATGTCCAGGTCCTCTGGCAGAAAAACAGCCCCAAAAATTTAAAGAGCCACCACCATGTTTAACCGTGGGCATGAGATACTTTTCCATATGGCTAGCTCTCTGTGTGCGCCTCTGTGTTTTGATTTCACCTGACCATAGAGCCCGATCCCATTTGAAGGTCTAGTAGTGTCTGGCAAACTGAAGATGCTTGAGTTTGTTTTTGGATGAGAGTAGAGGCTTTTTTCTTGAAATCCTTCTAAACAACTTGTGGTGATGTAGGTGACTTCGGATTGTAGTTTTGGAGACTTCCTGACCCCAAGATGCAACTAACTTCTGCAATTCTCCAGCTGTGATCCTTGGAGATTTTTTTTTGGCCACTCAAACCAACCTGTTCACAGTGTGTTGAGACAATATATTTGTGCGTTGAGACTTCTTAATTATTGCCCTGATGGTGGAAATGGGCATTTTCAATGCTTGTGCTATTTTCTTATATCCACTTCCTATTTTGCGAAGCTCAACAACCTTTTGCCGCACATCACAGCTATATTCCTTGGTCTTACCCATTGTTATGAATGACTAAGGGAATTTTGCCTGTGTTACCTCATATTTATACCCCTGTGAAACAGGAAGTCATAGTTGAACAATTTCGTGTTCTTAGTCACCCAGGTGTACTAAAAAAAATTTTAAATATCAATGGGAATATATTTCAAATATATTTTTCTCATATGAATTCATAGGGGTGCCAATAATTGTTGCACACCTATATTTATCAAAGATATTTTTTGTATAAACCTGTGTTGTGTTTGCAATTGTTTGATATCCATGAGAGCAGAGTATTTTTGTGAATTTTTTCTTAACAAAAGATCAAAAGGTTAAACAATAATGACAATTTTTCACAGCCCTCTTTGCTCATATTTACCGAGGGGGCCGATATTAGTGGAGGGAACTGAACACACTTAACTCCTTACATTTTCTTTTTAACCTAAAGTGATCAAGTTTCAAAGCTCATGAGTCTATACGCTATAAATATTTACTACATTAGTTAACATTAACAAACCAAAATGTTGAATAGGTAGCACATTAACACCTGAGTTAACTAATAAACACCTGTCTAGACACTACACACCATATGACTCGTAAGTACAAATTCAAATAACAATAACAGTTATGATAGTCAATGTTCGAATTACTTAAATGACAATACGACATCTGTAGTTTTTCCTATAGAGACTGTGTCTGTTCCCCGAGCTGAACAAATATGTAGAAATTTCCAGAAAGAGAAATTTTCCTTAGGTAAAGGAGCAGATCTAGAGGTCTCATGGGCATAGTGTGTTGTGGAGAACTGGGATGTCTGGATGCTGCCACCCCCCCACCTTCAGGCATCCACCAAGGTTTGTTGGTGATGGGGTGGCTGGCCGCCTTGTCCCAGGGAGCCCTCATGTCTGTGTTACCTTCTGGCTCTCCCTTTCAGTTATCCTGTCATAAGCTAGTCTTGCCAGAGTACCTGCTTTCACTTACGCAAAGTATATTGTCCTTAACCATTACGGGATAATAAGCATACCTAATGATCTCTCTCTCTCACTCTCTCTCTCTCTCTCTCTCTCTCTCTCTCTCGCTCTCTCGCTCTCTCTCCCTCCCCTTCTGTCGAGCTTCACATGATACTCCTGAGATGCCAGTGATCCCGACCCCTTCTGCTCTCTGGACCTGCCAGATCCATCCTGATGCCCTACTTCTGGTTGGAGATCTCATCAATTGAAGTCACATGCTGCTGCTGAGGCCCCACACGGTGCAGCCTAAAGATCACTGAGATTACAGTGGTGAAGTTCAACAAAACAGATTTCATATAAAAACTGTAATGAATTTTTCATGGTCTCACAACTGCTATCTGACCGTGTGGTACTGGTACATTTATAGAAGGGATTTATTTATTTATAATTGCAGTATCCGGTGTTACCCAGATGAGGATGGGTTCCCTTCTGAGTCTGGTTCCTCTCAAGGTTTCTTCCTTATATCATCTCAGGGAGTTTTTCCTTGCCACCGTTGCCTCTGGCTGCTCATTGGGGATAAATTCATAAATTTAAAATCTATGTCCTGAATTTATATACTTCTGTAAAGCTGCTTTGGGACAATGTCCATTGTTAAAAGCGCTATACAAATAAACTGAACTTGAACTTGAACTTGAACTTGTCTTTGTGGTTAACGAGCTTAATCACACACTGAAAATATGAGAGAAGATTTTTTTTTTTCAATGAAACCAGTCTCAAAAATCATGACCTTTATTTATCAACTAACAGCTAATCTGTACAGAAACCACAACCAAACATCTTACAGTCTTCATTTGCTCTTCATACAACAATGTTACTTAAATGAAAGAAAAAATATGAAAATGAAAAGCATGAAGAAGCCGTGGTTGGTTGTGTTCTGTTTTATACCAGTGAAGTTGTACAGAATAATTATGAACAGTATTCGCATCAAATGTCATACCTTTTTATAGAAATCTGCAAGTGTAAGGACATGTTAGGAACATCCTGAAACATGAAAACCAGTTGAGTGTAAATAAAAACTATCCTGTCTCACTTTTTAACTAACGAGAACAGATAAATTAGGGTTTTAATTGATAGGACTTATTTTACCTCATGGATGAAAGAAATATTGATGTTTGAAGGTTTGGGTTGTTTACATTAAAGAATGTTCATTTGTATTAATACACTTTCTTTCTTTCTTTATTTCGAGTCACAAGAGTTTTAGATTTTTGTATCTGGATCTTGTCTCTTTTCCTCTTTTGTAATCTGACAGTTTTGGTCCCGTTAAGATCCTTTACGTATAACCCTTAAACTTACGTGTACTTACACTGTAAAGCTGTGTGTTTTTACCTGTAGAAGGGGTTTGAGATTAGACAGTAAGTGTAGTGTTCAGTCTGGTTTATCCAGTCTGAGGAGTTTAAAATGAAATGCTCTGAATGTTTGGGGTTCCATGGAGCTAATAAATATGTGCCATGGCAACATGATTGCTATGATGTGATCTGATTACTGTGTGCTGGAGACCAAAACGCTTACACACACTTTCCCCAATGTTATTTGGCTTTTGTGTCTCAAAAGCTACGATTCATGTGTAATTAGTTCGTCTAATAGTGATTTATATTTTTGAGAAACCTCCTAAACGTCAGAACACAGTTTACATTGTTCTAAAAAGACATTCTCCTTTATTTTTTAAGCGTTTCCCACAATGCACTGTGGGTGATGAGTTGGTTTTCTAATGTAATGTTAACACGAGTGTGTACTAAAATTAAACATAGAGTTAAATACGTTGTTGTTTTTGGTGTCTCTGTGTCAGGCTGTTGAATTTCAAAGCCTTCAGCAGTCGGACACTAAACGCTCCAAACATGAAGTTATGAAAGACGGTTTCAGGGCATGAGAGGCCACCGTGAGAGGAAAGATGAGTCCGAATTGATCTTTTCTGTATTTGAGTGTCTCCAGGATACTCATCATGATGCAGATATACAGATTAAAGTCAACAAACACCGGTGAAGGATTTCTGAATTAGTTGTAAACTATTAAACTGCAGGATAGGATAGGCAAAACATATCTCAAGATAAAAATATATAAACCTTATGACCAAAAAAGAAACATCATTACGAAAGAAATAAGGAAATAAAGAAGGAAAGAAAGAACCGAAACCTTTCTAGAGCTATTAGAGCTCTCTCTTTAGAATTTATCCCAGCAAATTCAGCCCAAGAGAAGACCGTCTGATCCAAAAAGGGGTCTCCAAGAACCCCAAAATTTCATCACAGGATCTGCTAGTAAGTCTTGCGACTGTTGGTGTCAAAGTGTATGCATCTACAGTCAGAAAGAGATTGCACAAATTTGACCTGCATTGGAGGCGTGTCAGGAAAAAGCCTTTGCATGACTATAGTTTGCCAATGAGCTTATAGGCAAAGACCAGACCTTTTGGTATAATGTGCTCCGGAGAGATGAATCAAAGATAGAGTTGATTGGCCACAGTAACAGCAGACATGTTTGGCGCTGACAAAAGACAGCTTTTCAGGAGAAGCACCTCATACCAACTGTGAAGCACGGTGGTGGAAATGTTATGGTTTGGGGTTGCTTCTCTGCCTCAGGGACTGGACAGCTTGCATTTATTGATTCAACTATGAATTCTGCATCATATCAAAGAGTGCCTGAAGATAAGGTGAAGCCATCTGTCTGAAAGTTGAAGTTGAACCGAAAGTGGACCTTTCAACAAGATGATGATCCTAAGCACACTAGCAAATCCACCAAGGAACGGCTCAAAAAGAAGAAATGGAGGGTTATCGAATGGCCTGGTCGAAGCCCAGGATTTGAATCCCATTTAAATGTTGTGGGGGGGGATTTGAAACGGGCAGAACATGCAAGAAAACCCTCAAACATCTTGCAACTAAAAGAATATTGCATGGAAGAGTGGTCAAAAATTCCAGCAAGCCTGGTGGACGATTACGCAAAACACCTACAAGAAGTTATTTCTGCTAAAGGGGGGCAATACTAGCTTCTGAGGCCAAGGGTGTACTTACTTTTTCCACAGAAGAATATCATATCTATTGATATTTCTGTTGAATAAATGATTGAAAATGTTCATTTTCCTTGTGGTTTTGTTCAAGTATATCAACTTCATTAATAGGCACTGTTTCAAAGATGATCAAATGTTTGCTCGTCCAAATATGTCAAAAAAGCAAACAATTTCCATGGGGTGTACTAATTTTTTCACATGAATGTATATGTGTGTGTGTGTGTGTGTGTGTGTGTGTGTGTGTGTGTGTGTGTATTAGAGAGAGAGAGAGAGAGAGAGAGAGAGAGAGAGAGAGAGAGAGAGAGAGAGAGAGAGAGAGAGAAACAACCAAGAGGCCAAAGGTCAGTGTAGCTCAGTGTGATGCTACCACCATCATGTTTCACAGTGTAGATGGTTTTCTCAGGGTGATGAGCAGTGTTGGGTTTCCACCAAACGTAGAGCTTTGTGCCAAAAGGCCAAAAAGTTCAACGGATGAAAAGTGTGGCGTTCCAAAAAATTTTAATTGTTGCCAAACGTCCTGTGGTACAAAAATATGGATAAACAAAATTTATTTTTGTTTATATAAAGAAATGCATGCTGAAATATTTCATTAGTTAGCCATTATGACAGTCTGTAGCTGATTAAAACTCAAATAAACACAAAATAAATCTTTTTATCCAGATAGAAAACTTTATGCACGCACAATTTGTTCAACTTCCTGCTGTTGTTCGTGTAAAGGCGCCACCTTGTGGTGGAAAACAGAACCACATTTAACTAGCTGAATTTACTGTACTTGATGAAATGTGTTGAAATGAAAGACATTTTAAATTAAAATTTTAAATAAAGCTTTACACTTGAAGACTGTGGATGTGACACAAAAGCGGCTTTGTTTAGAATTTTCTAATAAAATATAAAAATGTGAATTTTGATTATGTGAAATTTCCCTAAGAGACATTTCGTATTATATAGTATCTAATAATTATAATGATGCATTATTTCTTACACACACACACACACACACACACACACACACACACACACACACACACACACACACAAGAAATAATGTATCATTATAATTATTAGATACTATATAATACAAAATGTCTCTTTTATATACACACACTTGGTCTTTAACTACAATAACGCTGTTATTTATTTATTTATTAATTTATTTTTTATTTTTGAATGATTTCAGTGTGTTTAATGTGTTGATCATTGTCAGTTCTTGCACTTTGCAGTGTGTGTTGTTCTGAGTACTATGTGATCAGACAGTATGTGAAAACATTTCACCATATCATGCCCTGAAATTGCTCCGTGAACTCAAGCAAACACACGTGAAATCAATGTGATCACGTGAAAAACAACATTATTCACGTGAGAAAATCACATACGAGAAATAAAACCTACCTACAATAATGTCCTACTGGTGAAAAGAAATGAATCGTGTGTATAAATCACAGGCGTAATAAATGTGTAACACATATCTCGTGTCTGAAAATCACGTGGAAAAATATCACGTGTGATTATTGATTATTATTATTATGAATTCTGTAAGGGAAATTTACAGAAATTTACATTTTATATTCTATTGTATCTAAACACTATAATGATACACTATTCATTATACTGTATATTATATATATTATAGCAACATCTGTACATACACCTGGCCTTTATAGAATTACTATGTTGAATACACAGTTTTACTACCAAACATAGTGGGTTTTGTTTGTTTGTTTGTTTGTTTGTTTGTTTGTTTGTTTTTAAATAATAATCACTATAACTGTGTAAATTAACTTTAATACAAAATGAACAGGCTGAAAAACCCAACATGAATTCAAGAACAAGATGGAGAACTACTCGATTCCCTGGAGGTGGTGGAGAGAAGAACAGTGTCCAGGATGATGACCATCATAAATGATGTTCCCCAGCACCTCCATGCCGTGTTTCTCCATCCGGTTGAACAGCACCTTCAGGAAGAAGCTGATGTGAAACTGATGTGATGATGTATGGAGCTTTTTTTTTTTTTTTTGGAGATATACAAGAACTTTATTTCACGTCGTTTTTCAACACACAATATATGATTTCTTAATATACGTGTCTTAGATTAACATTAGCATTTACAAACATTAACATTAACAAATTACCTTATTAATTAATTAATTAATTAGTTTGTTTGTTTTTACAGATTCATTTATTTATTTATTTATTTTTATTTTTTTCACTGATCAAGGGTACTAAACTGTAACTAAAACTTGTCACTGGGGTGGAATCCTCAAGTTCACACATTTCTACCTTTCTACCTAAAAAGGTGCTTGTAGTATACCTTTAAAACTTTACATTAAAAGATAATTACAGTCTATTTAGCTTTTTTTTTGTTTGTTTTTTTGTTTTAAATGATCATACACATCTTTGGTGCATATTAATAATACACTTTATCCAATTAACTTTATACTTTTATCCCCCCAGCTTCTTTATTAAAATTGAGAAACTACTCATAATAATATTAATTTACTATTTTAACAAGCTGTTTACCCAACAAATAAAATTGCCAGGCCTTAAAATCCATAAAAAACAAATAAATAAATAAAAATGCAAAAAAAATAAACACAAAAGTTTAGGTAATATAAATGCGAGCCTGTTAGAAAACCCCAGTGTGTTAATTGTTGTAAAGTCACAGTGAAGTGTGTTAAGCAGTATTAGCTTAAAATAATAATAATAATAATAATAATAATAATCTCTGTGTGTTGAATTGGATTAGTGTTTGTCGCCCCCTGCTGGTCATGAGCGGTTATAACACTGCACAAGAGACAGTGTGTTCACGTGTTTAATGTCCTTAATCTCTTACAGATAACAATATCATTTCAGGCTCATCTTATAGAACAGTAGATTCATTATTCACTGAAAAGGACTCTTATTATGCCTTCACACACACACACTGTGTATGTTCAGGAGACATTTTGTTTTCAGACTGAAGGGATTTACAGATAACACACTGTCATGGCCATAAATTAACACAGCACAGAGTGTATACTGTCACTGAGGATGAACACCGAGCAACAGCTAATAAAAGTGTTTCTCCAAACAGACAGAGAGAAATAAACTGAAAAATAAAATAAACTGTTTTTCTGCATTAGTGTTTATAGTATAATTTATTCATATGTACTATTTATTCATATGTTTCAGGATGAATTATTAGGGTTTAATTTTAGGCTTCATTAAGCTTATATAGTGAAAATATTATATTTTATATAAATATACAGTACATTTAAAATCTCTTCTTTATTTATTATTCTCCAGACGTAGTTTCAGTGTGTTTTCATTTTACAGTCAAACCATTAAAAATATGTTTACTTGTTTACAGATCATACTTCAGTTTTTCTTTATATTTCCTTTATAGTTTAGAAATTTTTTTTTCCTTTTTTTCTTCTTTTATTATTCACTGTTTTACTAAATGAGGAGATCAACAATAACATGAATAAACATAATAAAATAAAAATAAAACAATAAATAATGAGAATTATACTGTAGCTTGAGACTATAAAACAGGACCCATGGATGCTGCTTCCACCACTAATAGTTAAAAAAACCCACTAAATCTGGAAACCATAAGTGTTATTCGGTTGTGTCTCTGGGGGGAACCATTAAAGGTTCTATGTAGAACCCTACAACTCTACAACTGAGTGTTTTCTTGCCAGAAATTGTTCCTTTTAGGAAGCTTCATTATCAAAATAACTTTGTTGTTGTTGTTGTTATTCCAAGAGGAATTGCTTTAGGAAACTAAGAACCATTAACCTAATCAAAACAACACTTGAAGAACCCTTAATGATACCTTTTTGTCTAAAAAAAAAAAAAAAAGGTCTAAATCTAGAACTTTTAATGGTTCATCAGTTGTGTCTCTGCCAGAACATTTGAAGGTTCTGTGTAAGACCTCACAGTGGACTGTTTTCCTGAATCTTTCTTAAGAAGCTAAGAACCATTCATTTTCTAAAGAACCTTTGAAGTTTTTTAAACAAATAATGACTCAGAATAAAAGGGTTTTTGTGTGTTCCATCTGGGGAACCCTCGAAGGTTCTATGTAGAACCCTAGATCTACGTGTTTCTGTCTTGAAAATGGTTCCAAAATTAAAATTAAAAGAACCCTTGACATTTCTAAGTAGAACCTGACAACTGTCTGTTTTGCTTTCTGACAGGGTTCAGGAGAGGAGGAAAGGTTTTTAAGAAGCTATGGAACATTTACCTTCTACAGGAACCCTTGAAGAACCTACTTATAAAAGTTTCAGAAAAAAAGGATACCTTTAAAAACCTTCAGTTGTGTCTCTTGCAGAACCCTTGAAGGTTCTATGTAGAGCCCTAAACCAGAGTGTTTTCTGAATTGTTTAAGGAAGCTAAGAACTCTTACTAATCTAAAGAACCGACCTGTAAAGGATCCCTTTTTTCATAAGTCTCTCTTAGGAAAAGGGTTACATTTAGAAGCCATTTAGGGGAACCCTTAAAGGTTCTAACTAGAACCCCAGAACTGAGTGAACCCAGAACTCTTGAATAACCTGTATGGGATGGCTTTTTTTCCTAAGAGCATCTAAAACTATTAAAAGGTTAAATCTAAAAACCTTAAGCTCTGTCTCTGGAAGAACCCTAGAAGGTTCGATGTTGACTGAGCAGAATATTTTAGGAAGCTGAGAACCTTTAATTATCTGGAGAACCTTGTGTAGTGTGTGTTTTCATTACTGCTTCACACTTGTCAGTGATGATGAGGTTAAAACAGCGTGAAAGAACGTGATTGAAAACCAGAACCATAAAGTGGTGTTTAAGAGCCTGCTGAGCGGTGTGTGTCGCTGTTTGTACATCATCAGCTGATTAATCCGGGTTAGATGGATGTGAAAGCAGGAGAACGTTAACGGAGAACCGGTGCTGCGTGTTTGTTTAGCAGCTGAACCCAAACCTTTATATAAATCCAGCAGTTGCGTCATTTAGTTCGGAGCCGTTTTCTCTTCGGAGCAGATGATTTACTGATGGAGGAGGAGGTTGAGCAGACGCCATGTTTCCAGTGGCCTTTTACTTCAGGCTCCACAAAATCATTCCTGTTTCATTCTCTCCATAAATCACTTCATCTGGAAGCTGTGCACCGTCCACATCCTCCGCTTTAGTACGAAAAAAAAAAAAAACAGAGCAGAAGATGATTTTTCATAAACAGCCGCAGCTCCTAATGTACGACTTGTTCCGTTACATCGCCCTGACCGGCGCTGATGTATTTACTGACATTTTGACTCACAGTTTAAAGGAGAACAGAACAGTTGCAGGATTTTATTTTGGATGAGAGTTTGCATAATTATAGATATATTTCGCTTCCTGTTACTTCAGCAGCTTTAACATGTCACAGAGTTCTGCAAATATCACAAATAAAACTGCTTAAACTGCAAAATAACTAAAGAAATATTCTCAAAAATAAAGCAAAAAATATAATATAATATAATATAATATAATATAATATAATAGTGGAACTTTCCAATGTTTTATGTAGAACTTAGAACCCTTAACTATCCACAGAACCCTTAAAAACCTTGTGTACAATCTGGCTTGCTAATAAAGCTAGCTAGGTAGAACATTAGCTAGCCACAATGTACACAAGGTTCTTCGAAAAGTTATGGCTTCCAAGAAGAATTATCTTAAGAATCTCTAAGAACCCTTAACTATCCAATGAACCCTTAAGAACCCTGTGTACATTGTGGTTTGCTAAGATATGTACATAGGGTTCTTTACATGGGGTAATTCCATCTCAAGTGGTCCAATACAAATGGTCAGACCCCAAGGTTATGGGTTCTAACCCGTAACTATCACAATAACCATTAAAGAACCATTAATGGGTTTTTATCCTAGAGTGTCTTAGCAAAAAAGTTTAAACCTCAAAACCTCAAGGGGTTCTTCGCTTGTTTCTCTATTGTAAACTTGCGAATTTTATGTAGAACCTCACAAAGTGAGTGTTTCATTATGGAAAGGGTTCTGGGAAGAATTTTTTAGGAAGTTAAAAGACTTTACCTAATAAAAAGAATCATTGAAAAACCCTTAAAGGTTCCATTTTTTCCTACGAGGTAAAACAAAACAGAGTAAAGGTTAAATCTCTTTTTTGACTCTCCTGACGACTCTTTGGTGGTTTCATGTAGAACCTGACAAACTGAGCTTTTCACTGTCGGAAAAGGTTCCAAGAAGAGTCCTTTTCTTATGCTACAAGCTTTTACCTATCCAAGGAACCCTTAAGGAACCCTGTGTACAGTGTGGCCCATTAAGATAACTAGCTAGATTAGCTAGCACAAAACAACTTTAGACTCACTGTGTTATATTTGTTTTTTATTTTTTATATTTTGGTCATAATGTATCCTGGAGCTGGTTAGTCTGAGTCGATGTTTTTAAATGCTTTGGTTGTGAATTTTTCTGAAATGTTTATTCGGATAATAAAAATGAGAGAAACTTCCAGAGCTGAGGCGGCTGTAAAAGTGGGCGGAGTCACTGTGTGACTCTGTACACAGTGTTAAAGGTAAAATTAGCCTCATAAACATCTCCTATGTAATCACATAAAGAAGTCAGGTTATTTCCAGTTCCAGTGCGGCTGGGTTCTTACTGTCACTCACAGGTGTAAATATTGTGCGTTTGGCAACCTGACGCAGCCGCGGCGCTCTGCAGTGCAGCTCGTCTTTCGCTGCAGTTGTCCGGCAGAGCTTAAGATGACTTAAACCCAGCTGATCTCAGAGTCAGGTCAGCCAAAGTGCACACACACACACACACACACACACACACACACACACACACACACACACACACACACACACACACACACACCATATAACATGTAAACCTCAGGTTGTGTTTACATTTTTCAATGGCATGATAATTTTTATTCAGGTTTTATTTTTAGTAAAACTAACTAACTAAATAAATAAATAAATAAAAATATATTTTTTAATGACCCTGGAACAATTATCATAAAAGTTCAGACCCTCACTGTAACAAAGCAAAAGAAAAAATGCATTTAATGCCTTTTACTGGCTTTAATCTTCACTAATCCCAAAGTACAAGACTTCATTTTTAATATTTTTTCATTTTTAATCTTTTGAATTTCTTCTTTAATATATATATTTTTTTTAACCCTGGAAATGAACTACTAATCCCATTGCAGATGATGTCATCATTTCAGTTTACCTCCATTTTCTGCACAATTTTTCCAGCATTAGTGATTTTGGATAGATTTTAGTCTATACAAGTAGTTCCAGTTACTTTAAGCTTCCCTGAAGGTTTAATGATATCCATACGCCGTCGGAACCAAACAACTACAATCAATTCTTCCTTGTGAAAACATAGTCCCGGTTACTTTACACTTCCCTGAACATTTAATGATCTCCATTCGCCATCATAGCCACATAACTTAATAAATTCTTCCCTCTGAAAAGTAGTTCTGGTCCCTTTACACTTTCATTAAGGTTCTCTGGTATCCATACGCCATCAGATCTCCACAACTACCACCAGTTATTCCATGTGAAAATGTAGTTCCAGTTACTTTATGCTTCCCTGAAGGTTTAATGAGATCCATACACCATCAGAGCCACACAATTACAAATGCTTCCCTCTGAAAAAAAGTAGTTCTGGTTGCTTTACACTTTCATGAAGGTTCTGTTGTATCTATACACCATCACGGCCACACAGCTACCACAAATTCTTCCCTCTGAAAAATGTAATTCCAGTTAGTTTATACTTTCTTGAAAGTTTTGTGGTATCCCTACACCATCAGACCCAGTAATTCTAGTTAATTTACACTTTACTAAAGTATCCATACGCCATCATGGCCACAACCACAATTTCTTTCCTGTCAAAAAGTAGTTCCATCTCTGAATGGACCAATTCTACAGATTTACACCAGTTTCAAGAATTCATAAAATAAACTTTACAGACAAATAAACCTTGCATTCATTTTTATTGATTTTTGGATTAGAATAAACATAATTTCTAGTTTGTTTGTTCTTTTAACTCAGTACAGAGAAACGTTTCAAAGCCATTGTCTGTAGTAATCACACACATGACCCAGACATGGCCGATGTTAAAGACATGAGGTTGAAACAAATTCCAGCGTATTCCTTTAACCTCTAAACGGTTTTATTGGGTCCACAGTATTTGCCTGGTGTTTGATGCGAGCGGTGGATCAGAGCCGAAGTGTGAAATATTTCCAGCTATGCAAACACTCAGTCAAAACAAAACACGGCTCAAATTGTGTATGATGAAATGTGACTCAAAATTCCAGTACAACGTGAGTGCATAGAAGAGCTCCCTTTGTTTCCTATTTCCGGGTCCAGTCGGGACGTCAGGAGAACCCCTGAGCGTGCGCCGGTTCCGAAGACTGGATGTGAGTTTATAATAAATGTAATATTGTAGAATTGTTATAAAATCAGAAGGGCCTGCGGGACAACACTCTCGGCTCTGTCAGACTCAAGGTGCTTATTGATGCTATCACACACACACACACACACACACACACACACACACACACACACACACACACACACACACACACACACACACACACACACACACACATTCCTGATCCCACATGGCTGATAATGCACAGCCTGTGTGGAAACTCCTAATCGATTTCGAAGTGAAAACATCCAAGATGTTTCTTTTTAATATAAGTCGAGACGGCAGGAAGTGTGCGAGTCACGCGAGCTTGACTCATTCACACACTCTCCAACTTCACACACTATACGCCCAGAGCTTCAACATCCACTGACCTCACACTCCGCTCATCAAAGGCATCTCTCTCTCTCTTTCCATTTCTCTTTCTCTCTTTGTTTCTATCGCTCTCTTTCACTGACACACAAACACTCGTGCACACACGCAAGTATACACACAAGCAAGCGTATACATGCACCGTACATACACACACTGACATACAGTAATGACAGACTTGATAAGGTTAAGGGTTTACAAATACACACTCCGTGCTGCGACTTGTGTAAGTAAGGGGATATTCAAACACACACACACACACACACACACACACACACACACACACACACACACACACACACACACCAGGTATACGATATAGACACAGAGGTGCATTTCAGTACATACATATGCACAGTGACACACACACACACACACACACACACACACACACACACACACACACACAGGCAAACACAGACATTTCACACTCAGCTCCAGGCAAAAACCACTCAATCAACCCTCACACACACACACACACACACACACACACACACACACACACACACACACACACACACACACACACACACACACACACACACACACACGCAATGCAGTATGTATCATGCGCTCTCTCTTCCATCATCAAAGTAATTGCTCTCGCTGCCAATTACATTAACACCAAAATTCTCTGACTTACTGAGAACGACAGACAGTCGATATTGTGATAGATGATATCAGTAAATTAAAAAGTTACACAATAATTGTGATATTAATATTAAATATCGGAACATGCCTTCATCATTTTTGTGCCTTGTAAACATTTCATTGTTGCATTATAATTCCTGTTTGTGTTACGTTAATGTTTTATAATGTAAATAATAATAGCCGATAAAGTAAATATACACACGGTGTTATTTCTATAGTCCGATTATCCGATCTAATCATGTAGCTAGATCTATAATATAATATGTAATATAATTAATTATAATATCGATATGATATCATATTAGCACCCAGCGCTATTTACATTCACATAAGACATGTACGTACACATCAGCGTGTTAATACTTTTCTATAAAAGCTTTTATCGTGTCTGAGTGTTTTCCGTGTGGACAGAGGGAGTAACTTTACGTCAGGTGGTGACTCTAACCCCGAGAATGCGGGAGGTCACGTCACCCCCTCGACCCTAAAATGTAGTGGTATTAAAACAACAACAAAAAAAAAGCGAGTTGTGCCTCCTTAAATGCAAATTCAGACGCCTTTAGACCTCCTAAAGACCAAGAAACACCAAATTTTTGGTTAAACACGTTCACTCCTGACTATAATAACATAATACTCATCATAAGCTGTTCCATTTACTTGAACTGGAACAGAAACACCAGACTTTACATAAATGTTCCTTAATAATTACATCATGATTCATGATGATGCATGTTTAGTATAAATACTGCCTCATTATTTAAGCAGTGTCTTATTGCAAAAGTCCCAGAATGTCTATTTTTTATAGTATTGCTGATCCTGGGTTTATTAAAATGTATATAAATATCCTTGAGGCTTCCAAATACTAACACTGAAAGCTGGAGTTACATAACTTTTATACGTCTGATCCATTTCCAGGAAAAAAAAAAAAAAAAAATCATTTGTTTTAAGTAGTAGTGGATTCTTAAAGCTTGATTTTAGTAAATAAATCCATATCGAGATCACTTTGGAGAATTAAATGATATTTTTGGGCCTGTTCTGTCTCACGTTAGGACGTCAAATCAAGAAGTCTTCTCGTGTATTTATCGCACAATAACTGCTTATCATTTCATCAAGGATTATGATATTATCATATCCGAGAAACTCATCGCCTTTTTTGTTCAAAATAATAAAATATTGGAACTTCATAAGAAGTGTAAAAGCAAAATGGCGCCTATGTATTCAGTGGATTTCTGAATGATGGTGCGGTTTATTCTGGAGCATCAACGATATCAATAACTGAATATCACAATGAGGAATAAGTGATTATCCAAACACCCCTGATCTCATCAAACAATAAATATCACTTTGTTTTGTTTTTTGTTTGTTTCTCAGCATAAAATGTGTTAAAAGTCAGAGACACTGGCCTACAGGCGGACCAATCCGGCATACAATCATCACAAAGTACCAGACTTAGTGTAAAATAGAGCAAATGATCTCAGTTTTTCTTTTCACTGGATGATAGTTTCAATATTGTGGTAGTATCGTGACCTGGGTTAAAAGGTTACACAATTACATTAATATCAGAACATGAACATATTAGATATGAGCCCAGGATGTGTTTCAGTGAAAACCAGACATGCAAAATGACTCCAACCATCTTCTAACATTGCAACGTCATTATATTTTTAATATCCTTACCTTAATGCAGTGTTGGAGACCAGCAGGAACGGACTGAAAGTTTCTCTCTGCGTTCTTGTTTTTCCGAGCTGGTTGATGTCTCTGTGTTTATTGAGACGTGTATTGGTCTCCAGACGGCAGGCTAGACGCTTCAGTATCGGTTAGACCTCTTCACTGAGCACATTAGTGAGGAAACACATTTCACACTGATGCATTGGCTATTACATGTGATTTATAGTGAGTCCCCTGGCACTGTGTGTGAGGACTCTGCTTTAGGACTTTTGTTGCTCGTCTGGAGATCTACTGTCTCTGTTATAAATGTTAAAATGAGATGTGTGTATTTCACTATGCATTTTAGTTGTTTTTGTGCTCCTGTTATTTCCCAGGGAAAAGTTTGATCAATGTTCAATCTGGTAGTGTCTTGTTTCTTTGATTTCTAAAACACACACACACACACACACACACACACACACACACACACACACACACACACACACACACACACACACACACACACACACACACACACACACAGAGTCTCATTGCCCTGGGAGATCTGTGTCTGTGTGTGTTTTGTGTTTGCCCAGTCTTGGGATAATTATATTTTCAGTGAGGTATGAAGGTGTATTCATCACACTGGGACTAATGATGGGTTTGTGAACTTCACAAACACAAACACACACTGTCTAGACTAAAGCAACAATAGAGAACTGACTCAGGGGGGTAAAATGGGGCTGAAAAAAACAAACAAACTGAACTAAAAATAATAATAATAATAATAATAATAATAATAATAATAATAATAATAATAATAATAATAGGACATATTTGTCAGATAAGATCGTAAACGGGGTTGAAAAGTTACACGATTATATTATTGTGATATGAATATTTAACATCAGAACATGCCTACAGGACTTAAGGTTTTGTGTGTTATAAGCATTTCATAATTATGTTATAACTGCTTATGGATTAAATGTGTAGCTGTAAAACAGGATGTGACCTCATAACAGTAAATAGCGTTCGTTACAAACGTTATTATCACTACAGGGAGTATCAGCTTTAATCTTTAATCAGGTTGTTGATTTTCCTCTCATTTTGTACCTTATTATTAGCTTCATTTTGACGTAACGCACAATGTAACTAGTAACTCGTTGTAAAGGTTAAAAGATGTTTCATCGCTCGTAGCTTTTTCTTACGACTTCATTCTAAATTCGTAAATTCGTGCAACAAACTCGTCACTCACGTGAGAAAATGTGGACGATGCCGAAGATCTCCTTATTTTACTAATGTTAGCCTGCTAATCTCCTCACTTTATGCGCGCGCACACGCCGGGGCTCGTTTGCACAGCATTTAGGAGACATTTTGTGTTTGTGCATTTCCTTTATATTGATTCTCTCTCTCTCTCTCTGTCTCTCTCTTTTTTTAAACATATATATATATATATATATATATATATATATATATATATATATATATATATATATATATATATATATATATATATATATGTTTAGAAGTTTTTCTTGCACGACTTGAATTTAGATGAGTGTTAAATCCTCCTGTTTTTGCGATATTATCACGATCATAAAAGTAAACAGAGTTGGCAAGCAAGAAAGCAATAAATGCGATGTTTCTGTTAAATTTATTTTTAAAAAATAAAATAAATAATAATAAATAAAGACCCGCAGAAGATCTAACACTGCAAAACGACAGACTTCGAGCTGTGTCAGGGGTGCAGAATAAAAAAAAATAACTTCTACTTAGACTTTAATTGCTTTGTGTTCTTGTTATTTCTTGCCTGACCGATCACTCCTGCTGTAACATGTATATTGAACCGGGACTCTAATCGGGTCTAATCAGGTCTGGACGTCTGACACGCTTCATATTGTGTATTTGGTAATAAGGTGTGTATTCACACACACACACACACACACACACACACACACACACACACACACACACACACACACAGTAGAGCTGAACTTGTGACCGTCCAGCACACAAAATCCTGACCAAACAGCGTGTTTACTTCCATTAAATAAAACACAATAGTTTATTATTTTTGGGTTGTTGCAAAAAAAAAAAAAAAAAAAAAAAAAAAAAAAAAAATTAATAATAATAATAATAATCCGTACCAAATAGTAGTACTATACACAGAGCAAAAACCAATTTCATTCATTTTTATCCCCGCAGAAACATTTTTTGGGCTTTTGTTTTCTATTCTAAATCTATATTCACAACAGACATTTAATCATAAATTTATATGCCAGGTTTATGTACATTCCCCTTAAACTGCAAGCAAGACATTTTCATCACATGCGCTGTTAAAGTGATTTTTTTTCTTTTTGTTTTTAAACCAAAGGCCCGGAAGCCTCTACAAACCTGGAGATGATATTCAGACACATATTTACACATTAAGTCCAGTCACTTAAAGTCCAGAAGGCGAAAGAAAAATCGAGCTTATTAATGAGGGTTTTTTTTTTTTTTTCTTGTCTAAATGCTACACACCCGTCGCTGAAAAATCTCCCGTTTTTGTGTTTAAAGTCCAACTTTTGGTTGAAAACAAACTCCATCTGGACGGCGAGAAGGAGGACGATGACGACGATGGTTTAATTCGTTCTTCTGTATAGTGCCAGGTTTCATTTGGGAAGAAAATAATCATTAAAACTAAAAATAAACAAAAGTGAAGTCCAGGGATTCCCGAGATGTTCAGTCCTTAATTCTCCGTGCGCTTTATTTATTTTAGTATTTATTTATCTGAGACGGGAAAATTAAATCAAAACATGTCCTGTTTTTTTTTTCCCTGGGATTTGTTCTTAGTTCTTAATTATTATTATTTTTATTTAAATTGCGCTTTTTTTCGCCTCTTCCTGCGCGTCTACACGGGTCTGTCCACGGCGTACTGACACGCGCTGAGGTTCGTGGCGGCGTTCTGGACTCCCGCGTAGCCGAAGCTCGAGTGCTGCTTGGCTTTGAGTCTCAGACTCGCCAGGCTGGAGTTACACGTGTCCCGGTAGACGTAGGGCGGAGTCGGCGGAGCGTACGGACACCCTGCGGCGGGCGAGTTGAGCGACGCGTTGCCGAGGTTGTTGAGGTTGTTGAGGCCGTTGAGACCGGACGCGGGCACGGCCATGCCGGAGCTCATGCTCATGCTCATGGAGGAGATGGAGCTCGGCGCGGGCGGAGGCGGAGGCGGCGGCGGCGGCGCGGCGGAGAACATCGCCTGGGACGACAGCGGGCTGATGGAGTTCATCGAGTTGAAGAACGGGAAGCTCTTGGCCGAGAGCGAGGCCGGAGCGAGCCCTTTAGCCGCCGCCGCCCAGTTGTTGTACGTGTAGCTCGGGTACACGTCGTCGTAGGGCTGCACCAAGCCGTTAAACTGTGCGCCGAAGCCGTTCTTGCAGAGCTCGGCCTGCTGGTTGCGCTCGCGCTTCCGCCATTTGGCGCGACGGTTCTTGAACCAAACCTGCAACAAAACATAATAATAATAATAATAATAATAATAATAATAATAATAATAATAATAATAATAGCACAGTGCGTATTCAACAACAACGGGATATTTTCAGTAATAATAATTAACGCATAATTTAAAACAAAGTTACTAAACTGTACTTTTCCTTGTCTTGGACGTGGATCATCAACACCACATGTTTTGTACCTATATCATGTGCATGTGTATGTAATATATATCTTTAATTAGCTTTCAGAGTAGACCTTTAAAGGTCCTCAAGCTCCAGTTATATTCGTGAAATTACTTTAAAAAGTATAAATATACTTGATAAAGGTGTAAAGATGGCACCAATGCAGCGACAAGGAACAGCACTGAGTGTGCACTGAGGCTATACACAGGCCTACAGACTCATCACTGTAGTTACACAACACCTTTAATCACCAAATACTTCGCATAAAAATGTAACTTTTTACGCTGCATGATAGTGTACGTTATTATTAAGTCCTGTAAATCAAGTTCCTAATTTTCTTTTTCTGAATATCGGGTTTATTTATTCATGTATTGATGTGTGTTGTACACGTGCAGGAGTTCAGCCGTGGAAACGCGGCCGCTGCTTAAATGTTTTTGGCAGTAATTACAAAAAAAAAAAAAAAAAAAGATTCCAACTATTTGTTAAATTCAAGTGGATTTAGGCTGATCTTCAGATGATGGTTTGTCTCCGAGCGTTCACTTTAGACCTCAGGAAAAAGTTGAACTCCGCCCGATTACTTAGGCTACTTTTTAAAAAAAGTTAAAACATCAAATCGTTTAATTGTTGGTGTCAGATTTATAGACTCACTCATCTCTCTGTCTGCTCTTTAACCGAGCTGCTCTTTATCAGTGTCTCATTTCACCCAAATCCCAATACACGTCCAGCTTTAGCTGTCA
>CM042542.1:1295000-1297500 GCA_023630585.1 Cranoglanis bouderius | reverse complement strand
CTAAAATATTAGAGATGATGATGATGTCTACACTGCACTTTAAAAAAAAAAATTATATTTAAATCTGATAAACATCTCAATTTAAACGCAGTGCTTCATTATAAACAGACTCCTGAATGCCTGGTCCTTCTCTAAAGAGCTACGAGGAGATAAATATTTTCAGAACCACATGTGAGCCGTAGGCTAACTTTCTCATACTTTAATAATAAATATGTTTTAAGCCTTCTGTTTTTTTGTTTTTTTTGAGTAATTCATGTTATTCACAGGTATGTGGCTTAATTGACGTTCATCAAATCTGATCAAATCAAATCAGATCAGAACTGTACATTGTGGTGATTGGCAGAGGAAAGAAGAAGAAGAAGAAGAAGAAGAAGAAGAAGAAGAAGAAGAAGATGAAGAAGAAGCAAGTACTAAAGAACATCCAATCACAAAATCATCCCTTTTATATCTCAAGGACAACTTAAATCCCTTTAATTCCCTTATCGGTATGTGTTTTATTTTTTTATTCCTTCTCTCAGCACTGAAAGATCCCTAGATCTCTAGAAAAGTCTTTTACATGCCTTTTATTTGACCTCCGACAAAAAATAAATAAATTAATTAATTAATTTAAAAAAAAAACGGAAGGAAGAAAAAGAAAACAGAAAAGATAGCCGTGTTTTACATGAGTTCAAATCTGTATATTAATAATTCATTAGAAAAGATAATAAAATAAGAGAATCACAGCGATCCCGGATCAGTCTGATTCACATTTACACTCATGTGGTCTTCATTTAATCTGTATTTAATCCGTAAATCTGAAATGCGCTCTGCAAATAAAACTGAATTAATTTACTGTTAAATCGACTTTTAAATCGATTCTTATTCCTGTCTTGGTTGGTGTAGATTTATTCATCCAAAATCAACAGAGAAAGATTCTCAGCAGACATTACAAGGCATTTGATTCACTATTCATTATAATTAATAAGCGGTTCGTTACATTTATGACTGTGAAGTAAACAAAAGGACAAATACTAAATTTACGCACATTATTTGTTAAATTGACAAGCTCAACACTAATGCACTACTACTACTACTAATGATAATGATAATAATAGTCAGGACCGTGAGTGTTTTTCCGCTCACATTTGTCGGGTTTTTTTTTTTCGGGTCGGTGCCGGATTATTGCTCCGTATTCAGGATTTGAGGATGCTGTGGATTTACACACGCGCTAATTACCGATTCAGTCAATATTGAGCGCGAGGACAGAGGCTTTTCCGCAGGATTACCGAGCACAGCACATTCCGCCATTACTCTATTCCCCTTCAGCATGCAGGATTTCAGTACACATTTAGTTTCTTCCCCCCTGTGGGCTGCATATATTAGAGAGAGAGAGAGAGATAGATAGAGAGAGAGAGAGAGAGACACTAATCGAGTCTTTCTCCTCCATCACTCCCGTGCTTTTTAATGCTTTTGCATCTTTTTTTATGCCTGTCTCTTTTTTATTGGCTCATTTTCTGCGTGTTTATTTTGTACTATTTCTAGTGTTTCTCTTTTTAAATTTACTGTTTTATTTCTATATATTATTTCACACACACACACACACACACACACACACATATATGTATATAATATCAGTAACGCATACTACTCTATAATTCATGAATAAGTTTAAATTTAATTAGCCCTCAATTTGAACATTTGCTTTAAATTTTTCTTATTACATTTTTTTGGGGGTCATTTTATTTCTGTTCTGTGTCCTTCAGGTCTCTAGCCCCCTGTTACACGTCTCTACACAGTTTACTGTAATGTAATGAGCTGTAGCCTCCAAATAAACCTGATTTCAACCATTTAAATGAACACAATGCTTTCATGAGACAAATCCACAAATACCACGCGTACAAAAATGTGAAATAAATCAACACGTTTTACTTTAAGTTTAATTTTAATACGCTTATTGCTCTTTATACTAAGATTCTTTTCGGAAATGTTTTCATCTTCTGGTCTAAAGAGAAACAAACACAGGAGTAGCTTCTAAAATCAACAAGTCAACAAGACAGCAATTCCACTGCCGGAGTCAGGAAAGAAAGGAAGAAATTAACGCGCTTTTCTTTTCCTCCTTAAGTTCCTGTACTGACCACCAGGGGTCCATCTGACACAATAAACCACCAAACACACACACACACACACACACACACACACACACACACACACACACACACACACACACACACACACACACACCTAGACATTTCAGCTCAATTAAACTCCATCACTGATAGTAAAGACAAAGTAAAAAAAAAATAGTAAACAACAAAGTCGGGAAGAGAGAGAGAGAGAGAGAGAGAGAGAGAGAGAGAGAGAGAGAGAGAGAGAGAGAGAGAGAGATGGATGGATGGATGGAGACTGCAGAGGATCAGATGATTACAGGAAAAAAAATCTTTGTAATTCACTCACAGAGCGATGACGCGAAACAATGTAATAAAAGAAAGAAAGAAAGAAAGAAAGAAAGAAAGAAAGAAAG
>CM042542.1:1240000-1290000 GCA_023630585.1 Cranoglanis bouderius | reverse complement strand
GAAAAGCGCCGCGTATTGCTCGGGTTTTACCTCAAAATCTGTCTGAGCGCAGAGTCGCTTCAAATCGGACACAATTTCTGATTTTTTTCCCCCCTTTTCCTCAATCGCGGTTTTTACGACGATGTCATAAAACGTACATTAAGTACACTATTAACAGAACAACGCACGAGGATCTATAAACGCCTTATGTCAGCATTATGACAATATTCACAACATGACACGATTTCTAAAGTTAACTGACATTCATATTCTAATGAAGAGAAGGTGGAGTATTTACGAACAGTTTATATCTGCGTTCACGAAATGATTTATAAAATATAATACATAACACATTCATAAGCTTTGAATACACGGGTGGCATAAGGGGTCGGAGTGATGCCAAGGCTTCGAGGCCCCTAACTGTTTTTGCACTAATGCTATTTTATAATAGCGTCATAAAACATGCATAAAGTATCATATTTTTTACAGAATAAAGCACAAGAACCTACGGCTTATGTCAGTATTACGTCATCGTTCATAACACCACATGAGTTATAGAGTGGACTGACTAATTTGAATAAAACAGGCATAAGAACGGAATATACATCACAATACTGAACACTGAATATAATTACAAAAATAATTCCTGACAGTCTATGAGCACTTTATGACCAGATATATCATCACAAAATGAAAAGCTATTTATAACACATTCATAAGGTGTGGCTCATTTAATATTAAACATAACATGTTCATGGAGTCTGATGGATTATTATTATTATTATTATTGTTATTATTATTATTATTATTATTATTATTATTATTATTATTATTAATAATAATAATAATAATCCATCAGACTCCATGAGCATTTTATGTCAGGATTCTCAAAATGGCATGTTTTATAAAATAAATGGACTCATCTTGACGTAAGAGATTCATAGCCATGGATTATAGAAGACAGTGCAGAATGTAAAATGCAGTTACATTATTGATCTAAGAAGAGCTTGTGCCAATATTCATAAGATGATAAAGAATTTTATAACATACACAGAATTTTATTGATGCAAAAGAAAAATATATACTTGATTGCACATTCATAAACAGTGAATAACGTTTTATAACCAGTGGTTGAGCATTTATGAGCAGCGTATGTTAGTTTTTCAGGATTTCCATAATTATATGAAATGATTCATAGCATAAATGGACTAAGAAAGTATTCTTGCTTTATAGCACATTTATAATCACTGTATGAAGAATTTATTATTAAATATAAAACATTTCTAGACCAATCATAGACGTCTGAAACGTCATGTAGGCGTCATAAACAGCTAACAAGCAGCTTATGTCAGGGTTATGTCTGGATTCATTGACGTATTGACATAACAGAAAATAGAGTTCATAACACTATTATAGACAGTCGATATACATCACAACACCGGATATAAAATATCGAGTATAATTATCGAATTATGTATGCAACTATAGCACACTTATAAGTGAATCGATATATAACACAATGTTATATATAAAATATTTAATTTGTTTATGAGAATCTATGAAGAGATTGTGTCAAGATTTATAAGATGACCCAAAGATGCAAAAAATTCATAACACATTCATAATCGTAACAAGGAGTAAAATCACTCGTAATAAGCAGGTGTTATAACCATTTATGAGCACTTTATGTCAGTATTATGTCAGTAGTCTCAGTGTTACATTATATACTTTATCATTTGTTTTGATGTAAGTGAAAATATGGACTTCGTAACGTAAATTAACATTCATGAAGACTTCGTAGCACATTCGTAAAGAGTGATGAGTGTAATAAACAGGTTATGAGCAGTTCCTTAGTGTTATTATGTCAATAGACTCAGTGTTACATGACATACTTTATAACTGGCATTGGCGTAAGTGAAAATATGGACTACATAACATAAAATACCGTATTCATAAAGACTTCATAACACATTCATCAAGAGTGTATAATATAATAAACAGGTAGTGAGTATTTATGAGCTCCTTATGTCAGAATTATGTCAGTTAATATGTCAAAATATGAACTTCATACCAGTTATGAACAGCTTATAGCAATAGTCACAAGATGATGTTTTTTTTTTCATCAGTTATAACACCTATATGAGGCATTATGCACAGAGTGATGTGCTGATCATATACGGTGTTGTCCAGGCCGCACTTACAACGCTTTATGGAGAAGGTCAATGCGCTGTGCAGCTTTTTATCTGTACAGAAGAGGTGTGTTATCTTCATCAAGGAATAACGACTAGGACTTCTTCTTTTTTTTTACTTTCTCTTGATAAAAAAAGACAAAAGAAAAAAATCAGGATAAAAAAATGAGGTTGAGGACGGTGTCTCTCTTTTTTATTTCTGCTAGTGACTCGTCATCGATCCTGAAGGACAGACGGAGAGCAGAGCAACCCCAAAAATACTGTACACTTTAATGCTGAAGATGCTTACTGCCACTTTAAAAAATACAAACAAGACAAATGATTATATTTTAAAGCTGGAATAAGTATCTTTAGCATCTTAAACAAGGAATCGTCTTACTTCCGTTATAAGTTTTTGCCTTAAAAAAATTTAACATTCACTATAGTTGGAGTAAAATCCACAATCTAAAAATGCATACCACAGCTTTAAAAAACAAAACAAAACAAAAAAAAAGACAGATGATTTCATTTTAAAGCTACAGTAAGCATCTTTAGCGATGGACTTTTAGAGATGGAGAACTGAGCAGAATCTCCTTGCTTCCATTATAAGCTTTTGCCTAAAAAAAAAATAAAAAATTAGCTTTCACTAGAAGTAAAATCCACATGCTGTATATTTTAATTCCGAAGATGCTGCAGGAAGCATCTTTAACAATAAACCTTTCTGGCCACCATTATCAGTTTTTGCCAAATTTTTTGGTGTAATCCACATGCTGTATAGCTAAAGATGCTTACCGCTGCTTTAAAAACTACAAACAACACAAACAATTATATTCGACACTTTCAGTAAGGATCTTTAGAGATGGAGAACCAAGCAGAACCTCCGCGCTTCCTTTGTTAGCCGTTACCTAAATAAATTAGCATTCACTAGTATACGTAAATACACATGCGGTACATTTAAATTAGAAAGATGCTTATGACAGCTTTAAAAAACTACAAAACAAGACACATTATTATATTTTGATGTGACAGTAAGCATCTGCTTACTGCTTTTGTTATCAGCGTTTGCCTAAAAATTGTAAACTTCACTAGTAGAAATAAATTCACATGTATGTACATTTTAATGCTTAATATGCTTATTACAGCTTTAAAAATGGCAAACAAAATAAATGAATATATTTTAGAGCTACAGTAAGCATCTTTGCCAGCTTTAGGGATGGAGAACTGAGCAGAACCTTAAAAATAACATTCACAGCCAAAAAAATAACATTCACTAGTAGAATTAAATCCACATGCTGTACATTTTAACGATAAAGATGCTTACTGCACCTTTAATAAATACAAACAAAACAAACAATTATATTTTACATTTACTCATGACTCGTGATTCTTTCTCCTACACGATCTATTTTAAGTAATCAAATGTCATTTCACAACACTTTCAAAGGTTTCGCTCCACTTTCCAGCTAACGCTGTGTTTTTCCTGAAAGCTGTAAATCCTAAACCGGATCAGTTTATGTCCTGCTAACATGCTGAAGTGGAAAAGTGGAAAACGAGAGCGGGGCTGAGGGACAGGAGGAGACGGCGAGCGTGTCGCACAGAGCAGCACTTCTCATTTAAAGCCTCTGCTACGTAATTTTTATTGCCTCGTTGGCTTAATGATTACAAGAGCCCTTGATTAGCCAAATTAGCATGGGCGATTTGCTAACGTCTCTCGAAACCATTGAAAGATTTTCAGGATTTCATAAAGCCAATAATATTAGTGCAGTTATACACACGCTGTGGTTAACGTTCACAGTTCTGGCAGGACGACGAAGCACTAATGCGGCCAACAGTAGCCGTGTAAGTGCATACACACACACACACACACACACACACATGCAGAGGCTAACACAGCACTAGCTTCTGCACCATATATTTAAATCTCACTCAGACTCTGGCTCCGGTTTATAAACTATTAATACCTCATTTACTGCGGCACCAAATGTCCATCAGTGACGTGATGCGGCTTCTTTACTGCTGCTAATTTAATATCAGGAGAAACACCGAGCTAAGCGCTAATGTTTTTAGCCACAGAGCTGGATTAATATCTCTTCTGTTTTACGACTAGCTCATGCTAGCATGTAAACTTTAGAATCACGCTCATTAGGCACATGTGCTGTTAAATATTTTCTAAATATTTCGGCAAATGATTTTTACCGATTATTGAATTTAAACGAAACTCATGAATCTTCTGTGTTATAGCATACAGGCTAACCTTACCTAACTAGCATTATAGACAGCAGGCTAACATACAAACTAGCATTAGAGTAAACCAGGAAAAAGAAAGTACACCCTCCTTCAATTCTAGGTTTTTATTTATCAGGGCCTAAATAACAATTGTGCCGTCGTCACCAACTTCTATAAACAAACAAATAAGCTCAGGTGACAAAAACCAAAAACCAACAGATTTCAATGTGTAGTCATTTTTTCCAAAAAGTAAACCAACTTTCAGAAATCAGGTGGGAAAAAATAAGTACGCCCTATAACTCGGTAACATGTAGAACCACAGAACTTACAACAACAACGTTTTCTGTAGGAGTTTATCAGTCTCTCACATCATTTTGGAGAAATTCTGGCCCACTCTTCTTTACAACATTGCTTCAGTTCATTGATGTCTGAGGGCATTACTTTATGCACAGCTCTCTTGAGATCCCACCACAGCATCTCATCTGGGTTGAGCTCTGGACTTTTAGTTGGCCATTACAACACTTTTTCTTCTTCTTTAGTCATTCAGATGTTGATTTGCTGGTGTGTTTGGGATCATTGTCTTGTTGCATGACCCAATTTCAGTGCAGCTTAACCTGCTGGACAGATGCCCTCACATTTGTCTCAAAAATATTCTGGTATTCATCAAGTGGAGTTCATTGTTGTCTCAATGACTGCAAGTTTCCCAGGTCCTGTGGCTGGAAAACAAGCCCAAATCATCACCCATGCTTCACAGTTGGTATGAGGTGATTGTGGTGATACGCTGTGTTTGGTTTTCACCAAACATGGCACTGTGCATGATGACCAAACATCTCCACCTTGATCTCATCAGTCCAAAGGATATTATTCCAGAGCTTTTGTTCAGATAAAATTTTTCAAACCTACAGAAAGTCATGCTCCATTTTCTTTTTGGAGAGAGCGGGCTTTTTCCTAGCTACCCTTCCATGAAATCCATACTTGTTCAGTCTTTTTCTGATGAACATAAACATTTAATGTGCCTACAGAGGCCTGTAGGCCATATGATATAGCTCTGGGGTTTTCTGAACATTAAACAGTCTGACCTTGGACTGAATTTGCTGGGACATCTACTCCTGGGAAGATTGGCAGCTGTCTTGAAGGATCTCCATTTGTAAACAATCCTTCTCACTGTAGAATAGTGAATTTCAAATTGTTTGGAGATGGCCTTATAACCCTTCCCAGAATAATAAGCAGCTATAATGTCTTCTTTGCGGTTGTTGCTGATGTCCTTTCTTCTTGGCATGATGTAGACACAGACCTGAGTGGTCCAGAACACCAAACTGCTAAAAGTTTTGCTTTTTATAGCGGTAGTCAGACTTCTTGACGATTTCATTAGTAACACCTGGCTGCTAATTTCTCTCTTAATGATTGTAGAAGTAGGAAGGGTGTACTTATTTTTTTCCCATCCGGTTTCCGAATTTTTATGTACTTTTTTTGGGAGAAAAAAAAAATTGAACATATCTGTTGTATTTTTTTGTTGTCAAATATTATAATAAACACGCTCACCACAAAATAGTGTTAATGCAAATGGGTTAGCTCATAAACTAGCATTATAGTAAACAAGACGTTTTATTTATTTATTTTTTCAAATTGGCTCAGTGTGATGTGAGAATCCAGTTTCCTCTGAAGATCCAGATGTGTGTGTATGAGTCTGTGTGTGTGTGTGTGTGTGTGTGTGTGTGTGTGTGTGTGTGTGTGTGTCCATCAACGTTAAGCCCCCGGCTCTAAATTAGCATCATAAACGTAACTCTACGGCCACACCGGGACTTCCATCAGAGGGAAACTAGCAAGCCGGTAGTTTTCTGCACTCCTGACACCTAGCATGTGTAACGAGGCGAGCTCAGGTGTGTCAGGGTAAATATCGGAGGTAAATATCCGTGTGAGAGCTTTCGGCTAATTGCAGATGCACGGGGACCGATGCAGCTGGAGAGGATCCGAGATCGATGAAGATGCCACTGGGCAGCCGGAGGGGAGATAAAAGCGGGGAAAAAACACAGAGGTAATGAAACGAGAGACGCTCGATAGGGCGTGGAGGAGAAAAAAACGAGAAAAAATGTCGAGCGCAGATTAATTAGCGGAAAAGGGAAGGTGTGTTCGACACAGAGATGGACAGAGCCGGGGTCGGACATATAAATGAGTGCAGGGGGTTGTGTGTGTGTGTGTGAGTGTGTGTGTGAGTGTGTGTGTGTGTGAGTGTGTGTGTATAATCCAGTCCCTACGTGAAACTGTTGACATTTGTGCTTTCTCCCTCCTTCATTATGTTCCTCGTGGTTTTTTTTTTTTTTTTTTTTGCGCTGGATTAGCGACAAATCTCACACACAGCACTTTCAGCATGCAGCTGAAAAGAGATTGGATGAAGAGATTGTAATCTGTATGACAGGAAGGAGAGAGAGAGAGAGAGAGAGAGAGAGAGAGAGAGAGGTGTGGTGATTTGATGTCTTTATTATTATTATTATTATTATTATTATTATTATTATTATTACACACAGTGCTATTATTATTGCCTTTTTTGTTTTGTTTTTTTGCATATTACTTTTTAAAGTGAGCTTGGTCTATAGAAAGAGAATAGATAGATAGATAGATATATATATAGATAAATAGATAGATAGATAGATAGAGATAGATAGATAGATAGATAGAATTAGGATTTAATCGCATGAAAGTGACTAACAGACAGGTAGAAGTGGCTGAATAGACAGTGCAGGAGGAGAGTGTCTCTCTCTCTCTCTCTCTCTCTTTCTCTCTCTCTCTCTCTCTCTCTCTGTCATTCTCTATAAATATCTGTCTCTCTCTCAGTCTTTTTCTCTCTGTCTCTATCTCAATCAATTCAATGTTTGTCTCTCCCTCTGTCATTTCCTGTCTGTCTGTCTCTGTCTTATACTTTTTTCCATCTGTCTCTCTTTCAAAAGTCTTTCTCTCTCTCTCTCATTCTTTCTGTCTGTCTCTAGCAGTTCAATACTCTCTCTCTCTCTCTCTCTCTCTCTCTCTCTCTCTCTCTCTCTCTGTATGTCTGTATCTCTCCCCATGACTCTCTCTGCATGTCTGTCTGCCTCTCTTTGAATATTTCTGTCTGCCCGTCTGTCATTCTCTATAAATATCTGTCTCTCTCTCAGTCTTTTTCTCTCTGTCTCTATCACAATCAATTTAATGTCTGTCTCTCTCTTTGCCATTTCCTGTCTCTCTCTCTCTCTCTCTCTCTCTCTCTCTCTCTCTCTCTCTCTCTGTCTCGTTTATTGTTTCCCACTTTCTCTCTTTCTCTCTTTCTGTTTGTCTGTCTCTCTTTCTCTCTCTCATTCTTTCTGTCTCTCTATATCAGTTCAGTCTGTCTGTCTGTCTGTCTGTCTGTATCTCTCCCTATGTCTCTCTGTATGTCTATCTGCCTCTCTTTGATTGTATTTACTCAAGCTTCTGATCGCAGCTCATTAGCTGAGATGTTGAGACACGCCCTGTCCTTCTGCAAGGGATGGAGGGATTAACATGAGAGAGAGAGAGAGAGAGAGAGAGAGAGAGAGAACACTGTTGAGAATATTTAGAGTTAAGGATGGACAGATTTCCATCCATCCATTTCTTTTTAAAAATCCATATTTATATAAAATATCGATGCTGTGTGTGTATTAATACACTGTTCCTCTGTGTGTGTGTGTGTGTGTGTGTGTGTGTGTGTGTGTGTGTGTGTGCATGCATCACTGGGTTGAGTGTCCATATGAAAGCATGGGGGGATTAGTCCTGGGTAATGATGTCACTCGGCTGTGTGATGGAATAATTGCAACACAGAAAAAAAAAAGAAAAGAAAGAAGAGATGGCAAGAAAAAAAATCCGAGTGGCTTTGATGTTTCTGTAAAGATTCCCGAAGGAATGACTGAAGAATTCACCGTCCTCCCTGATATCAGATTAGCTCATCTTTCTCTCTCTCTCTCTCTCTCTCTCTCTCTCTCTCTCTCTCTCTCTCTCTCATCTTCTGGCCTTTCTTTCTTTCTTTCTTTTAATTCTGTCCCTCTATCCATTGCTCTTTCTCTCTCTTTTTTCTTATCCTCTCTCTCATCTTCTGACCTTTCTTTCTTTCTTTTAATTCTGTAATTCTGTCCCTCTATCCATCTCTCTCTCTCTCTCTCTCTCTCCCATGTCTTTCATAATTATCAACATCTTCCTCTCACATTCATTTCTTCACTTTCTCCCAACATCCACCCTTTTATTTTGTCCTCCCTCATCTGTCTTCCGCCCCTTTCGTTTACTTTTTCCTCTTCTTCTAATCATCTGTTCTTTTTCTTCTCACACCTTGTCTCACTGTCTCGTTTCGTTCTTTCTTCCTTTCTTTCTTTATTATTTGTCCCTCTATTCATGTCACTTTGTCTTAATGCCTTTTTTCTTTCTCTCTCTCTATCTTTCTGCCATTCTCTCTCTCCCTTTCCATCTTCTCTTTTGCTAGATTCCACTCTTCTACTGTCTCTCTCCTTTTCTTTCTCTCTTCATCATTCTCTTTCCCTATCCTTCATTCCCTCACTCTCTCTACATCCCTTTTTATTTTCCCTCCCTCATCTCTCTCCCAACCTTTTCACTTATTCTTTCCTTCCTCTTGTTCTCTTTTCTTCTCACACCTTTCCGTCTCTCTCTATCTCTCCATTCATTTCATCCTTTTTCTCGTTTAACCTCTGTCATTCTCTCCAGCTTTCTTTCTCTTCAGTTCGTCTCTTTATCTCGAGATCTCATGTCCCCCATTTCATCTCGCTCTCGTTTTCTCCACATCTCTTTTTCTTCCCAGCTCTTTCTCTCTCTCTCTCTCTCTCTCTCTTTTTTAACTCTCCCACTCTCTCCTGTTGTTTTTCCGTCTCTCCAACTATCTCTGTCTTTTCTCTGTGTCTATCTCTCCATTTATTTTGCTCTCTTTCTCTCCATCAATCCTTAAACAAATGTTTATCTCGATTATTTTCTCTTCGTCTCTCTCTCACTCTCTACATGTCTTTTTTGAAAATTATTTTCTTCCTCATCTTTCTCGGTCTACCTTTCTCTTCCTCGAAACCTCTTCTTCTCTTACTCAAATCTATCGTTCTCCCTCCATCCGTCTCAGTAAACCTCATTCCAAATGAGCGAACCTTTGGATCAACCCTTCGGGGCGTACTTCAGGTAGTCCAGAGCACCGAATAGAAATCATTTTTATCATCTTTTTTCTTTTTTTTAGGGATTTAAGACAACGATAATATTACATCTGGAGAGCGGCTCCTAAAACACAGGCGTATATTTAACCAGACGTGCGATCCGTCACCGGAGCAATAACGCCTCGCTTTTCTTTCTTCTCGCTTATTTTAATTTGTGGCCTGAAATCGGACTTTGATGTATGGAATATTTCGCCGTAAATGTGAAATATTGCTCAAACACACGAGGACCTTCACACCTCACGCTGTATATAAACTCAGAGTCACGATAAAATCCTGTAACCTCTCACGCTACATAAATCTGAGCTTCTATATAACAATGAACAAATGATTAGCCATCAGAACCAAACCGTGTGTGTGTGTGTGTGTGTGTGTGTGTGTGTGTGTGTGTGTGTGTGTGTGTGTGTGTGTGTGTTTTACTGGCCCTTTATTAGCTTCTCTTGCTAAGCTCGGAGAGAGTTGAGATGATTCCCACAGAGTCGTGCACCTCAGCCATGACATTTATTTCAGCACTGATCAAAGCCCTCGACTCTGTGTGTGTGTGTGTGTGTGTGTGTGTGTGTGTGTGTGTTGTTCATTAAGGCAGAGGCCAGGGTCAAGCATCATTCAGACTTTAATCAGTCCACTGCTGCTGTGAACATTTTGTTGAACATTTTCACCCTGCTAACATTTAAATTCAAGCATTTGAGAAGAAAATTTTGAAAAAATATAGTAATTTATTAATAACTTATAGCGATGTAGTAAACAGTTCTAACCTACTTATTAGCATTATAGTAAACATGCTAACCCACAAACTAGAAACTATAGAGACTATCACATAAACTAGGATGCTAGTAAACATGCTAACCTACAAACTAGAGACTATAGGCACTTTCACATAAAATAGCATGATAGTAAACAGGCTAGCCCATTAATTAGCATTAAAGTAAACAGGCTAGCCTAGAAACTAGAGACTATAGAGACTATTACGTAACCTAGCATGATAGTAAATGGGCTAATTTGTAAACTGTCATCATGATAAAACTATCCATGAATTAGCATGACAGTAAAAAGGCTAAATGATAAACTGTCATTATAGCAAACTAGCTAACCCAAGAACCGGCATTGGAGTAAATATTCTAGGCCACTAATTAGCAATATAGTAAACAATCTATTTGAAATATTAGCACTGTAGTAATGCATTTGATACATTTCTCATACTTCTCAGCTTTTTAATGTTTCTGTAATTGGTTTATTATTTTATTTGTTATAATCATTTGTAATGTCGCTTTAACCTACACACTAGCATTATAGTAAACATGCTAACATGAAATTAGCATTTAACTAACATCAAACTATCCATGAACTAGCATTACAGTAACATGATAACCCACGAAGTAGTTTTGAGTTGAATTAAAACACACTGAGATTAAATTAACTGCCCAAATTTAAAAGTTATTTGTCAATGCTAATGTGATGCTATGAAATGCGTTAATATGCTAATTTACAGATCATGTGTGTTTAATGACGTTTAACGACTGTTGTTCTACACACAGGTTGGAGGAGGAGGTAAAAAAACACGAGCAGAGTCGAACAGTCGGCCACAAAGCCTCTATAAATATCTGACCCTGAGTCGTTTTTCTTGGCACAGATGTCGGCGGGATGCTTCACGTTTCGGACCGTGTTCAGGTCTAAATTTAATCTTCTGCACGTGAGAGTGTTTTCCCTGGAAGTCCAGCTCCACTGGGACAGTTTCACAACGGTACAGGAGGCGTGAGCTGCTTTCTTCCTGTCAAACTTACACAAGTGTATATAGTTTACATAATTTAAAGCCACACTTCAGTATTCCATACAGTTCAGTATTCAGTACATTTCAGTACACCATCAACTCTAGTATAGTATAATGTACACTTCAGTATTCCCTACTCTTCAGAATTCTGTACACTTCAGTATTCCATGCACTTGACCTTTTTCTGGCTAATAAAACAATAAAATAATGTCTACAAGTTCTGATATATATATATATATATATATATATATATATATATATATATATATATATATATATATATATATATATATATATATATATATATATATATATATATATATATATATATATATATATATATCACTGTTTGTGTGTGAAAGAATCAAAATCTAAATCAGAGGATCAAAACCTTGAAGCACAATATCTAATTCTAATATCTAATACCTCATAATTGTAACGAGTCCCCGTGGTCTTTATACACAGAAATGCCATTCATTGTTTCTTTTTACGAGTTAAATAAATAATTTTCAAGCTTCCCGAAGTCTAAAATTGTGTGGAATCGCAGCAGAGCAGCTGCACGTGTCGGCGGAGTGAAGAAAAATGGCAGAATCCTAGCATCTAGTGTTTATTTGAACAAAACCGCATTAAGAACTAAGTTACATACTTGAGGTCCAAACCATCAAGACAGTCATGACACACTTTGTAAAATCAGCCTGAGCATAAAATTATGAAAAAAAAAAAATTCTTTTTGCTACCACACACTGGCTTTTTTCCCCCTAATTGAGTAATAAAGTGTGTGTATCAGCTGCCATGGAGTGCATTTTGTTCTGGATCGAAACAGCATGACCAAACAGTGTCACTGTAACCACCGAGTGTCATGTAACACAGCGTCAGTGTGTGTGTGTGTGTGTGTGTGTGTGTGTGTGTGTGTGTGTGTGTGTGTGTGTGTGTTTGTGTGTGTCATAAATCCCACTCTGTCTATGTGTTGAGTGACACATATTTGAGAGTAAAAGTCTAATGTGCCGAGCTTAAGTGTCATCATCGTTCACCTCGGAGCTCAGGCGACAAACTCATAAATTTCACTTAAAATAAAACGTTTCCAAGACGTCACTTAACAACATTCAGCATTTTTCCATACAGTTCAGTATTCGCTACACTTCAGAGCCTTGTACGCTGAAGTATTCCATACAGTTCAGTATTCCGCACACTTCTGTATTCCCTATACATAAGCATTCTATACACTTCTGTATTCCATACACTTCAGTATTCCTAACAGTTCAGTATTTCCTGTACTTCAGTATTTCCTACATTTCAGAGCCTTGTACATTTCAGTATTCCATACGCTTCAGTATTCCATACACTTACGTATTCCATACACTTAAGTATTCCTTATAATTCAGTATTCCCTATACTTCAGTATTCCGTACATATCAGTATTCCATACACTTATATAATCCATACACTTCAGTATTCACAACACTTATATATTCTGCACACTTCAGTATTCCCTACACTTCAGTATTCCATACACTTCAGTATTCCTTACAGTTCAGTATTCCCTATACTTCAGTATTCCCTACATTTCAGAGCCTTGTACATTTCAGTATTCCCTATACTTCAGTATGCCATATGCTTCAGTATTCCATACACTTAAGTATTCCTTATAATTCAGTATTCCCTATACTGCAGTATTCCATACACATCAGTATTCCATACGCTTCAGTATTCCGTACATATCAGTATTCCATACACTTATATAATCCATACACTTCAGTATTCTGTACATATCAGTATTCCATACACTTATGTAATCCATACACTTCAGTATTCACTACACTTATATATTCTGCACACTTCAGTATTCCCTACACTTCAGTATTCCATACACTTCAGTATCCCTTACAGTTCAGTATTCCCTATACTTCAGTATTCCCTACATTTCAGAGCCTTGTACATTTCAGTATTCCATACGCTTCAGTATTCCATACACTTAAGTATTCCATACACTTAAGTATTCCTTATAATTCAGTATTCCCTATACTTCAGTATTCCATACACATCAGTATTCCATACACTTCAGTATTCCGTACATATCAGTATTCCATACACTTATGTAATCCATACACTTCAGTATTCTGTACATATCAGTATTCCATACACTTATGTAATCCATACACTTCAGTATTCACTACACTTATATATTCTGCACACTTCAGTATTCCCTACACTTCAGTATTCCATACACTTCAGTATTCCTTACAGTTCAGTATTCCCTATACTTCAGTATTCCCTACATTTCAGAGCCTTGTACATTTCAGTATTCCCTATACTTCAGTATTCCATATGCTTCAGTATTCCATACACTTAAGTATTCCTTATAATTCAGTATTCCCTATACTGCAGTATTCCGTAGACATCAGTATTCCATACACTTCAGTATTCCGTACATATCAGTATTCCATACACTTAAGTATTCCTTATAATTCAGTATTCCCTATACTTCAGTATTCCGTACACATCAGTATTCCATACACTTCAGTATTCCGTACATATCAGTATTCCATACACTTATGTAATCCATACACTTCAGTATTCCGTACATATCAGTATTCCATACACTTATGTAATCCATACACTTCAGTATTCACTACACATATATTCTGCACACTTCAGTATTCCCTACACTTCAGTATTCCCTACACTTCAGTATTCCTTACAGTTAAGTATTCCTTATAATTCAGTATTCCCTATACTTCAGTATTCCGTACACATCAGTATTCCATACACTTCAGTATTCCTTACAGTTCAGTATTCCCTATACTTCAGTATTCCCTACATTTCAGAGCCTTGTACATTTCAGTATTCCCTATACTTCAGTATTCCATATGCTTCAGTATTCCATACACTTAAGTATTCCTTATAATTCAGTATTCCCTATACTGCAGTATTCCGTACACATCAGTATTCCATACACTTCAGTATTCCGTACATATCAGTATTCCATACACTTAAGTATTCCTTATAATTCAGTATTCCCTATACTTCAGTATTCCGTACACATCAGTATTCCATACACTTCAGTATTCCGTACATATCAGTATTCCATACACTTATGTAATCCATACACTTCAGTATTCCGTACATATCAGTATTCCATACACTTATGTAATCCATACACTTCAGTATTCACTACACATATATTCTGCACACTTCAGTATTCCCTACACTTCAGTATTCCCTACACTTCAGTATTCCATACGCTTCAGTATTCCATACACTTAAGTATTCCTTATAATTCAGTATTCCCTATACTTCAGTATTCCGTACACATCAGTATTCCATACACTTCAGTATTCCGTACATATCAGTATTCCATACACTTATGTAATCCATACACTTCAGTATTCACTACACTTATATATTCTGCACACTGCAGTATTCCCTACACTTCAGTATTCCTTACAGTTCAGTATTCCCTATACTTCAGTATTCCCTAGATTTCAGAGTCTTGTACATTTCAGTATTCCATATGCTTCAGTATTCCATACACTTCAGTATTCTCTATACTTCAGTATTCCGTCCACATCAGTATTCCTTACACTTCAGTATTCCATACACTTCAGTATTCCTTACAGTTCAGTATTCCCTATACTTCAGTATTCCCTACATTTCAGAGTCTTGTACATTTCAGTATTCCCTACACTTCAGTATTCCATACGCTTCAGTATTCCATACACTTAAGTATTCCTTATAATTCAGTATTCCCTATACTTCAGTATTCTCTATACTTCAGTATTCCGTACACATCAGTATTCCATACACATCAGTATTCCATACACTTCAGTATTCACTACACTTAAGTATACTGCACACTTCAGTATTCCCTACACTTCAGTATTCCCTATACTTCAGTATTCCCTATACTTCAGTATTCCCTACACTTCAGTATTCACTACAGTTAATTAATATAATATTAATTATAGTAATGTGACTCATATTCCTGAGTAAAACAGAAGGATAAAAAGTTTCCACATAAAATACAGTTCTATGTTTATAAAGTATAAAATACATGATCTCATGACCAGAGCTTGTAGCATCCAGTGGCAATCTAATGCTAACGCTATTGCTAATGCTAATGCTAATGCTAAACATCTATCTGCCTCCGTATGAGTCAACACTGTGCATTTAGAGTTGATGTGGAGCGATCGGTTACTGACAGGACCCGGGAAATTCACGATGTAATGCAGAGAGTTAAAGAGTCACAGTTGTTTATTCGTCTCTTTGGCGGCTAGCGTGTTAAAGTAGCGAAGTAGTGCTGACGCCAAAAGCCAGCTCGAAGTCTCTCATCATACACACACACACACACACACACACACACACACACACACACACACACACACACACACACACACACCAAGTGATCTGCTTATCAGACTTATCACCCTCTCAGAGGTCCTCCAGAGAGTGGCACATGAAATGGCTGCGTATCAACATTGCGTGCACATGACCTCATTTCGCATGCCTGGAGCCGAGTCTGGCTCGGACCTCGCTCGCCCCTGATGGGACTTTTCCTTTCAGGTCCGCGATGATAAATAAGAGCCCTGACAAGGAGAGGAATTCGATTATTGCTGCCGTTCCTGCTTATTATTGCTTTGCATTTTTGCAGCGTGAGAAGACGAGGCATTGAAAAAAAAAAGCACCTTGTGTATCTTGACAGAGTTATCAGGATTCCTGCGCTGAGGGTATTTCAGACGAGGAGGATGTGCTCTGATATTCCTGGCCTCGTCTCGTCGTGGTTATGTTGCAGATGGATGAGTCTCGGCTGAATCTGAGAGAGACCAGAGTCACGACCAGAAGAAAAAAAAAAGCGACCTTACGTGACCTTCTCCTGTTAGTTTAAATGCATGTAGGTTACGCTGGACCACACGGGACAAAATTACACATATTAATATTCATCTCTAGAACAAAATCCACCATAAATTATGACACATATGTATATACACAGAAAAGTTAGGTTATGTTCAACGTTATTGTCATTGTCAGAGTACAAGTACAGAGACAGTGAAATGCAGTAAGCATCCAACCAGTAGTGCAAATAGCAAATAAGTTAAATGAAATAAATAAGAATCATGGTGCAATAAGTTGAGATAAACAGCATGATGTACAGTGGGGGGAAAAAAGTATTTGATCCCCTGCTGATTTTGTACGTTTGCCCACTGACAAAGAAATGATCAGTCTATAATTTTAATGGTAGGTGTATTTTAACAGTGAGAGACAGAATAACAACAAAAAAATCCAGAAAAACACATTTCAAAATAGTTAAGAATTGATTTGCATTTTAATGAGGGAAATAAGTATTTGACCCCTTCGACTTAGTACTTGGTGGCTAAACCCTTGTTGGCAATCACAGAGGTCAGACGTTTCTTGTAGTTGACCACCAGGTTTGCACACATCTCAGGAGGGATTTTGTCCCACTCCTCTTTGCAGTTCCTCTCCAAGTCATTAAGGTCATTTTCAATGCCCTGGCTGAGGGAAGGAGGTTCTCACCCAAGATTTGACGGTACATGGCCCCATCCATCGTCCCTTTGATGCGGTGCAGTTGTCCTGTCCCCTTAGCAGAAAAACACCCCCAAAGCATAATGTTCCCACCTCCATGTTTGATGGTGGGGATGGTGTTATGACTTGGGGTCATAGGCAGCATTCCTCCTCCTCCAAACACGGCGAGTTGAGTTGATGCCAAAGAGATCTGACCACACCTGACCACAACACTTTCACCCAGTTCTCCTCTGAATCATTCAGGCAAACTTCAGACGGGGCTGTACATGTGCTTTCTTGAGCAGGGGGACCTTGCGGGCGCTGCAGGATTTCAGTCCTTCACGGCGTAGTGTGTTACCAATTGTTTTCTTGGTGACTATGGTCCCAGCTGCCTTGAGATCATTAACAAGATCCTCCCGTGTAGTTCTGGGCTGATTCCTCACTGTTCTCTTGATCATTGAAACTCCACGAGGTGAGATCTTGCATGGAGCCCCAGACCGAGGGAGACTGACAGTTTCTTCCATTTGCGAATAATCGCAACAACTGTTGTCACCTTCTCACCAAGCTGCTTGGCGATGGTCTTGTAGCCCATTCCAGCCTTGTGTAGGTCTACAATCTTGTCCCTGACATCCTTAGACAGCTATTTGGTCTTGGCCATGGTGGAGAGTTTGGAATCTGATTGATTGATTGCTTCTGTGGACAGGTGTCTTTTATACAGGTAACAAACTGAGATTAGGAGCAGTCCCTTTAAGAGAGTCTCGTTACCTGTGTAAAAGACACCTGGGAGCCAGAAATCTTGCTGATTGATAGGGGGTCAAATACTTATTTCCCTCATTAAAATGCAAATCAATCTATAACTTTTTTGAAATGTGTTTTTCTGGATTTTTTTGTTGTTATTCTGTCTCTCACTGTTAAAATACACCTACCATTAAAATTATAGACTGATCATTTCTTTGTCAGTGGGCAAACGTACAAAATCAGCAGGGGATCAAATACTTTTCCCCCACTGTATGCAATATGATATGGTGGCTACATACAGAGGATTACAGTTAATGCAGATGTGCAAATAGCAATAATGTGCAAATAAAAGTCTTATATAATTAATTGTAGTAATTATATTCTGAAGTGTTTTTCTGATGGGAGACGTGCAAACAGTCCATAGTGGAGATGAGAGGTGTCCTTGATAACAAGGTGTCCCGGTTTGTAATGATGCTTTCGGTAGTACAGCGATAGACGTTCACCATGATCCGAGGAGCAAGGTGAGCTTTCTTCAGTCTCCTCAGAAAGTACAGGCCCTCTTGCACATTTTTGAGGAGAGAGGAGGTGTTGAGGTTCCAGGAAAGGTCAGCGGAGACGTGGACACTCAGAAACTCAGAAGCTAGAGACCTGCTCTACCTTAGTCCCATTAATAAAGGTAGGGGTGTGTTTATGGCTCCTCAAGGACTTCTGGTAGTCCACAATGCTGTTTTATTTTCTCAATGGTTTTATTATAGGACAAGCTCATCTGTCAATCAACGTCAATGGGCGGGATCAGCTGTTTATGGTTTGTGGAAGCCTCGTGATTTGACTGGAACTATGAACCAGAGAATATATAAATATATGGAATATAATTGGTATAAGGTTAGCTAGCATTAGCTCTGCAGTACAAAATCCAAGATGCTAGCTAGGTCAAAGGGAAAGCATAAAGCATAAAGTGACAAATCCAAATGATTCAATCCTATGTGGTCCAACATTTCTTCAGTTCCCAGCAACTTTAGTTCCTACCTGCCATTAGTTCCTGAAAACAGTAGAACTTCATATATTCTGTCATATACGACCAATCATTACATGTGTATAGAGACATTGTGAAGAAGCTTGGAAGGAAGTAACATAGATCGTTGGTGACTCTGGTGAGCGTACGTAGCTAGCAGAGTTAGCGTAAATCACGTACCTGCTAATCAAACTTTTTAACCAATAGCGATGTGTGTAAATCAGTTCCTGCTCTCCAGGTTATATATTTTGGCTACAGTTTGTCATCTGAATTGAAATAAACTTTTAATAAAGGTGGACAGGCTACGCCCACAAGCGACAAACTACAAGCTTCACAAGCGCCACTACAATTTCCAGTGTGAACATAGGATTGGTACGCTGTACTACTGTAAATTCTGAAAGTCTCAAATTGTATTCTTTTGCTTTATCCATGATTTATTACCAGGACGGCTGTAAAATTGACTTCACAGCTCCACAACGTATCACGTCCACCTTTTCTCTGACCATCCTAGCCATGTCCTCCTGTCTCTCGCTCTGATTTCTGGAGGACGGAGAGTGAATCTGACAGCAGTGAGGTCTCAGTGGAGATCTGCATCACCTGCATCAGCACAATCGTGAGAAGAGAGAGAAGGTCGATCAATGCCCTGCTCCTGTTTCCCCTCACCGCTGGATTACTGCAGCACGACAGCAGGCTACGACGTCCATCGGAAATAACTCTTTCATCAGAATCTGATCACATGGTGTGTTTGGAGAACCAATGGATATGACACGATGACTTTTGACCTTACATCAAGTTTGTAGGAATTGTAGTTTTTGATAAGTGACAGCAATTCAGTTGATTTCATAAACAGATTTTTAAGTAGAGCCCTTATTTTTAGCCATGCTCCCAAATCAGAAATGCATAAGGCGGAGCTTTCTGCATGATTGATAGTAGACACACCTCTTTGTCCTGACTGCCTGATTGGTCCGTCATGTTTTTTCTGACATTTACAGTCCGAGTCACATTTACGCCTGTGCAAGATATATTTTATTTATGTTCCAAATTTTATTTACATTTAAGAATTATTTATTTATTTTATTTCTTACAAAAATCAGAATTAAACATCACTCTGAACACTTTTCATTTCCATGCCAGTTACAGAAAGTATGGACCAAAAAGCATCTACGCTAAAATAAAAACAAAACATTTTGGGGGTTTTCAAAAATAAATATATAAAATTTTAGCACAATTTTTGCACTAAGTTTAGCATGGTGTGTATTTGGTGTGTTTGGCATGTTTTTGGCGTGTTTGATGTGTGTTTGGTGTGTGTTTGGTGTGTTTGGTGTGTTTGGTGTGTGTTTGGTGTGTTTGATGTGTGTTTGGTGTGTGTTTTTGGCATGTGTTTGGTGTGTTTGATGTGTTTGGTGTGTTTGATGTGTTTGGTGTGTGTTTGGTGTGTGTTTGGTGTGTGTTTTTGGCATGTGTTTGGTGTGTTTGGTATGTGATTGGCATGTGTTCGGTGTGTTTTATGTGTGTTTGATGTGTGTTTGGTGTGTTTGATGTGTGTTGATGTGCCAAACCATGTTCTTGGTGTGTTTGGTGTTTGTTTGGCATGTGTTCAGCATGTGTTCAGCGTATGTTTGGTGTGTGTTTGGCATATGCTTGGTGTGTTTGATGTGCATTTGTCATGTGTTCAGCGTGTGTTTGCTGTGTTTTGTTTGTGTTTGGTGTGTGTTTGGCATGTGTTCAGCGTGTGTTTGGTGTGTGTTTGATGTGTTTGATGTGTATTTGATGTGTGTTTGGCATGTGCTTGGTGTGTTTGCTGTGTTTTGTTTGTGTTTGATGTGTGTTTGGCACATTTTTGGTGTGTTTGGTGTGTGTTTGGTGTGTGTTTGATGTGCGATTGCTGTGTGGTGTGTGTTTTTGTGCCACAGCAGTCCTTCCCAGACCACACTGGCGCCGTGGAAAGGCACGATTCAGATCGTGAGGTCGAGCAGCACCTGTTCCATACTCCACCTCCTCTCGAATAATTTTACAAGGTGAGAAGAGCGAGAGACACAACAGCTGAAAGAGGAGACGAGCGCTCAGCTGCAGTCACCAATCATCCTTCAATCAATCACTGTCACCGTCCAGCGTCCGGGTACTGAGGACCGGCTCAGGAGAAGGGAACGCCGCTGCTCTCAAACACGCCAGGAATGGAGAGCTACAGCAACCAGGAGATGCGACAATCAGGGATGGACAACAACGACAACGACGGTGGCGTGCTATCCAGAAATAGTTTTCTGGAGTCTGGAGGTTTTTCCTTAATTCACCACTCAGTTTCCCTGAGTATTTATATTAATAAATAAATAAATAAATAAATACATAAATAAATAAATAACAGAAGAAGAAGAAGAAGAAGAAGTAGAAGTAGAGGTCTGGAAATGTATTAAATTTAAAGACACTCAATCCCAGACCTGGTAATGTATGGAAAATCAGAAAATGATTGTCTGTTGCCTTAAAAAAATGTAAAAATTCATTAAATGACCTTCAAAAATTATCAAAAAAACCCAAAACAAAACAGAAAGTGTGTAAAAAGTCAAAGGTCTGGAATTTTCTTCAGAGAAATGTGCAAGAAAAATGTGAGATATTAAGCGATAAAGATCCACTCTGCTGATATCGAGATAAAGATCTGAAAGCTTTGATTATACCGCGTTTCTACTTCAGCATTTTTGGCCGAACCTCTCAGAATATAAAGGTGATTTCTTGCTGAAGTTATGCAACACGTCTCGCTCGTTATTTATTTATGTTTTTTTCCGTGATTTAAGTGTGAGTAATCTCGTGAGTCGTATCGTGTCATGGGGAGGAAAAGTCTCCAGGACAAATGACTGAACTTTTAGTGAGCTTGGATTGTGGAAGGAATGAATGAAGTCTAGGACGAAAATTTTATTTATTTATTTATTTAAAAAAAAAAAAAAAACTCTCAGGAAGAAAAGTCAAATTCAGAATAATTTTTACATGGATATATTGGAGTGTTGTGTGCTTGGATTTATAGCTGATGTGGTTATAGTGATGGGATGGAGGGGGTGGTCATGGGGGTATAGGGTTGTCTGGTTGTGGTGGTGGTGATGGTGGTGGTGGCCTTCTAACAGGTCGTCTTAAAACGACAACACATGAAATGAACAGTAATCCTCAGTGCTGAAGAAATTGTCCTTACCACAAATGGGAATTCCATGAGAAAATTCGGAAGCATTTATTATTTATAGTGTCCTGTGTGATGCTCGGGGTGAAGGAGGCGGCGGCAGGAAATGGAGGTATATCATGAAAACATGTGATTCATGTGAACGCTGGCGCGCTCAGTGATGCGGAAAGATACGGATTTTTTTAACGATGGCTGCGTATGTGCCTGATTTATTAACACCATGCAGCACTTTTCCACTGTAACCGATTCTTCCACGTAGAAGCTCATTAGCAAAACCTGACTAGCATTCAGCTCCAGCCTTTGTTATAAGACTTAAAGCTGTGTCTTTAAGTCCGTTCCCATTTCTGAACGCTGTATAATAGTTACTTAGCACTCTATAATTTGTGGGAATATCTCCATGCTTTGGGAAACCTCCAAGTCTCGGAGTCTGGCTGCTTCGCTTCCATTCGTTCTGCTTTTTTTTTTTTTTTTTTGAAACACAGATAACATTTCAAGGAGTCCCAAGAGGGATATGGTAATGAGATTTGGTTGGTCTTACACTCGCTCTTTTTGAGATGTTTTAATGAGGGGAAATCTTCTGGTTTTGGAGTACTAGGTTTAGTTTGGACGATGCTCATGTGGTTGGGATTTTCTATTTCTTTTAAGCATTCCTTTAGTTTAGTTTAGTTTAGTTTAGTTTTTTTTGTTTAATAAAATTCTCAAAGGTTTGGTCCACTTAAGGTCCACTACATATATTCATTAGAAATTAGTGGTCCAAACATGCACTCTTGAGGACTTCCTTCTGTGTAAAAACATTTCATTTTCTATTAACTTTTAATCTTCGGAGTAATCTTTTGTCCTGCAGCGTTTTTAGGAAACCTCCCTTCACTCTCTTTTTCATGTCTTCTGGTGGACACTTGGTGGAGTTCCTCCGGTGTTGGATGGAGGGTTTGTGGACCGAGGACCATCACACTCCATCATTCTTACTTTCTGTGGAGTTTCTCTGCCAGCTCACCCTTCTTCACCTCACAGGAATGTGGCTGCGTTCTCTCTCCCCTTAGACACCGCACACTTTATTTCATTTAAGTTCAGACATTTCTTCTTTTTTTCCCCAAATATTGTTTCTAATGAAATTAAAACAGCGGTGGAAATAAGCCTGGTCTTATCTGTCATTTCGAGCACTGGCTCATCCATTCTCCTCTACTGGCTGTGTGCTTTATAAAGGTACAACGGGACGCTTTTCAAGGAAGAACATTTGATAGCCAGACATGTGCCTCTCTGGAACCTATTAAGACAGTATATTAAACACATTCCCTCCCAGTGTGATTTGTACTAGCAGCCTTAACCCCTGACTTGCATCAAGGCTTTGGGAAACACAGAGCTCTTGACAGCAGAGTGATGGCTTTAGTTGGGACAGTACATGTTAATGTTATTGTCTTTGGCTCGCTCGCTGTGATACTTGCCCGCTCTGGTTTGCGCTCCATCCATTACGCCATCTCATCAGCCGTTTTACACACAGTTTTACAATTTTCAGTAACCTGATCTCGTGCAAAATTCGTAGGAATTGTAACAGGCGAGAACATTTTGCTAAGTTGCCAGTTGTTACCCCACATCTCCTGACTTTTTCATGTGGCTTTTATCAGCTAAGATTGTCGTCTCTCAAACAGATTTTATTTGCAAATTCGGGCATTTTCTAATTCCTAGACAGTCTAGATATTAAGTGTTCCTTTATTTGGTCCTGTTTCATAGAAATTAAAGTACTGCTCCGGTACTTTTTTTGTTCCAGAGGTACAAACATTAGCGCTGCAGCTCATAGTAAATCTGTTTACCGCTACGTCGCTGGTTTACAACCGAATTTCTTAAAAGCTGTTTTGCAAATTTGTGGATTTTCTACTTTCTGCGGTTCTTTTTCATAAAGGAAATAAAGGTACCGCTCGAGTGCGCCATTGTTCCCAGAGACACAGACGACATTAACTTTAACTAATGGTCCTAATTAGGGGTCAGAGATATGACAAAAAATATCGTATCTGCCAGCAAAACAGTAAAGTAGCATTTAAAACGCTACGAAACCTTCTAACGTCTACAAACATAAATGACGTTAAACTGCAAATGGTAAAACAAGACATTTTCATTGTTTCAACGAATTCTAATAGAAATTAATAAAAATGAATCCATTTTAAAGTTTCAGTACAAAATTATAACTGCTTTTAATCTGATTTTGTCGTTTTATCTAATATGAACTTATCCGTGATATATAAAAATGTATTGTGACATAATTTATCACAGTATCAATAAATCCTCTTAGTGCCGAGTTCTAGTTGTACCACGTACCCTTGAGGTTTCCGTCCCTTGTAAAAATAAATAAATAAAAAACATACAGAAGAACTCGTAGGAATATTAACACGCGAGAGAGTTTTGCTAAGTCGCCAGTCGTAACTCCACCTCTCACTAAATTTTTTTGTGACTTTTCTTAAAATTAAGGAATTCTAGTGTTTTCTGAGAGCTTTAATCAGGATCTGTGTTAAAGTTCTTGGCTCATGACTGGATTTCTTACAAATTTCGGATTTTAAAAAAAAAATATATTCGAAGACCGTCGACTTCTCAAGTGATCCTTTACCTGGTCCTGTTTCGTTGAAATAAAGGTTCTGTTTGGATACATTTTTTTGTTTCCTGAGGCACAAACAACATTAATGCACTCTCAAGAGTACAAAGACGGTCCTTAAGATCCAATTATATACTCGGTTAGTTTTAAAGTTACACTAAATTCACTTTCCGAAAGAACTAGAGACACAAACACATACTTTTGTATGTGTGATGGTTCCCTCCTCTGTGAAAATGATAGAGCAGGTCCACGTTCTCAAAAGCAGCCTCAACGTTTTTAAAGTCTTCAACCTGATCTGGTGTAAAACTCGTAGGAATTGTAAACAGGAGAAAACATTTTGCGTTCTCTCGTCCAAGCCTAGCTTTAGCCGCTGACGACTTTTCTTACAATCCTGGGACTCGTAAGATCGGCTTTTTTCATTAGGGTCTACTTAAATCTACATTAAGGTTATTGCATCATAACCGGATTCTCGCAGAATCATTTCTGTGAGTTGTTTCTGTTTGACAAAAATAAAGGTGCTGTAACATTTCAGTTACATTTTTGTTCCCTGAGATAATAACAACAAAAGTACACCGATGGTCTGAAAGGTCTGATGAAGCATCGGTTAGTTTAAAAGGTACACTCGATTTACTTTTCCGAAAGAATCAGTGGTCCAAACATCTCTCCTGAAAAGGTACAGGAGGCTCCATTTCTCAAAAGCAGCTTTACTCAACAGTTTTACAGTTTTCAGCAACCTGATCTCGTGCAAAACTCGTAGGAATTGTAACAGCCGAGACGGTTTTGCGCTCTCTCCTCTCAGCCTAACTTTAACCATTCACCACTTTTCTTATGGTCATGTTAGCTTTCATCAGGACCTTCTCAGTGAATCTACGTTAAGGTTGTTGGCTCATAAACGGATTTCTTAATAGCTTGAGAAACGTGGAGCTCCCATTGTGACGGATGGGCGTCGTCTGTATTGTGACAGGAGGACGGTTTGTGTGCGCAAACATCGGCCGAGCTTTGGCTTCGGGACTCGGCTGACTGTTGACACCTCCAGCTGTCTCTGGCATGAAGGCGAGATCCGACACTGCCGACAGAGACCCGGCTGGGCAGGGGGCCAGGCCTAGCCACAGCCGCGGGTTTCCACTTTCCTCTGTATATTTTTCTAATTCGGCCTCCTGCTCTTCCTTCTTTCTTTCTGTCTCGCCCCATTTTCTCTCTCACTCTTTCCCTTTCATTTGTCTTCTCAGAGCTCTTGCCTCTCTGCCATCTCTGCCAGACGACGTTATGTCGAGCAAAAAGGGAGGTGAGATAAAGAAAGAGAGAGAGAGAGAGAGAGAGAGAGAGAGAGAGAGAGAGAGAGGGGGAGAGAGGAGGTATTGGCAGACTCGTCCCCTCCTCCCACTCCCTCTGTCTCTCCTTTAACCTGCAGTAGCTGCTGACCCCCCTCTCCCTCTCTCTCTCTCTCTCTCTCTCTCTCTCTCTCTCTCTCCCTCCCTCCCTCTCTCTCTCTCTCTCTCTTGGCCGGTCTGACAGCCTCATGGAAGTTATAAAAACTGTTGATCGTGCAGAACGGGGAAAAGGAGTGATGTTGTGGCTGAACTTTTTTGGCTGAGATCCCTCTTTTTTTCTGTTGCTTCGTTGCATCTTTATTTTCCATATCCTCATCTGGACTCCTGCTCAGCTTTACCATCCCTCAGGGCCTTTACTCGAGTTCCATGGTGAGCAAAAAATATATCAGATTTATCCTAAAAATCAAAGCAATTGGGCCAACTGTTACAGTAAAAAACTGAGTGAGGGGTGGTGTGATGGAGCGGCGTTACTGTGATGGAGCGGCGTTACACCCTGAAGTTGATTATTTTCCTCTAACCGCACGTCTCTGAGTGTTTTATTCCTCTTACACCACAGCAACGTAACGATGATTAACATTTTTTTATTCATTAAAGACATTTTACTGCATTCTCATCATATAGGGAAAAAAAAACATAATTCCCACCTGGAAAACGTCATATTTTAGTTTTGAGAATTTATGTGTCAGAATTTTGAGAGCTTTCTGATTCCTCCGTCCGAATCCAGAAGTAAAGTTTACATGCTCCAGGCAATGCTGTATATCCAAGGAAATCTTAAATCGGGTATTTTATTTTAGATTTACAGCTGAAAAAAATTAGGACGGTTTCATGCTAACGTTTAACACTAGATAATGTTAGATAAATAACTACGACTGCGACGTTTATCCAGGAAACGCCTTCAACTCGGATTAATGGGAATTCTCTCACATTCAGCTGTAACTGATGTGGATGAATAAAGAATGAGAAAATGAAGAATCATGAAAAACCTGATACACAAAGTCGATTTGGTTGTATTTAGTTCTCCTATACCACAGAAATATGTCAACAGTTACAATTTTTTATTCATTAAATAACAACATATCATACTTCCTTTTTATCCGTTTATAGTTACATTTAATGCTGTGGAGTGTCCGTGAAACGAGTTCCTGTTCTTACTTACATTATAGCAGCTATAAACAGTCGTTCCCTCACCAGTGTTTTGTCACGTTGACGTTCGAGTTCATCATCACACAAATGCTAGCGATCTGATTAGCACGGCTAATGCATACATTGAGAAACTAGCGGCAAACCTGCATTTGGAATCCACACAGGTCTCTAGATTAGATTTAACAAGACTCAGTAGTGTTCTGGTTTGCTAGGCAACATAGCACGTATTTATTTATTTTTTTTTACCTATGCTAACTCTGTGTGATGACGCAGCGTGAACGAAGGGGTTCGTTTATGTTTATTGGGTTGTAAAAAGTCAGTTTGGGTTATTAAACCTCGTGTTTGTTTTGTCTCGGCCTAAGAACGCGTCTCTTTGAAAGGCTCGAGCGCACAAGCGAGGCGTGTGTTCGCTTAAACGAAGCGGCGCTGTAACATTTGTGTATCTTAACTGCAGTCTTTCATCAGTTGTCAGTGTAATTTTCGGGGCGGCGAGCGCAGCGATGTTCTCCGCAGCCCAACGCTGCCAAAGTAAATCGGCGGAACACGGCCGCATAAAAGATAAAAAGAGCAGAAAATTGCCCCAGAAAGTTTTGCAGCATGAAAGATACCAGCTTTTTTAAACGAAACGTCCCACAGTGTGTTAGTGGAAGAAGATCCAGCCAGCTACAGCTCAATCAGGAACGTGAAAAAGTGCAAAGGAGGCATTTTGCCCGCTAAGATGGAGAGAATGAGAGTGTGTATGTGTGTGTGTGTGTGTGTGTGAGAAAGTGAGTGCTGTGGCGTTTTTAAACTTGAGATGTCTGTAATGTTAGCCCGCTGCCAGCGTGCCGTCATGTGAAATTAGCCCGAGCCTCCTGCCAGGAAACATTTGTGTTTTCTCTTCAAGAGGACGTTCTGCATGGCCGTGACTACAGAAAACACTGATGGCCTTTCAGACACTTTATAACACACACACACACACACACACACACACACACACACACACACACACACACACACACACAAACACTTAACACTATATTCACACTAGCAAGAGACATTCAATCGTTCATTTTACGGCATGTAAACTGAGATTTTCTAATTGATGAATAACGCTGTTATACAAATCCAACAAATCCAAACAATTGTTCCTGAACGGTTCCTCAGACTAATCCTGCGGTGCGTGAGGTTTGATGTTTCGGTTCGACGCCGTTTGACGACTTCAGTTCCTACCTGCAATTAGTTCCTGCAAAAAAAAAAAACTTGTAAGCTTGGTTTCATCTTAATCCTCATGTGTATGGAGATGTTAGGAAAAGAAATAAAGCTTGGAAGGAAGCTTCAGAGATCACTGTGAGTGGACGTAGCCAGTACGGTTAGCTCGCTTCGCTAATCTAATCTGAGAACGAAGCCGCGCGCGTAGCACAAACGATTTTCACACTGATTAGTGCGTTATTTAATTCGTCTTTATCTACATAGCTTTAGAAGCTGTTTATAGCTACACTGGACAGACCACGCCCACAAAAGTCAAACTACACACAACACAAGAGACTTGTCGGCTGCTAAAGTTAACGTGGGAGTTGATTATAAACCCAGAACACCAGTTCCGAAAAAAGTTTACTTCTATGAAGTTATATTGCTAATGAAGCTAACAGGAAATGGATGTTTAGGACCCACTGGGACTTCCTGTTTATCTATAAACATCAAACGTCACCATGTAGCTCAACACTGGAGTGTTATTTATGGGCGACGCCATCTTGGACCTCTGGATTCAGATTTTTTGCTCAGTGCAGTTTGATATGACTCCGCCCTCCTTCTAGGGCACACCCCCTAAAAGATTGAAGTCATAATGGTAGTGTAAACCTGTAAGTAATATGTGTGATAATAAACACCCAGTTTAAACTTACTTTTAATGCTATTTTATTACAAAAAAAAAAAAAGGTTTGTTTCAAAATGAGACGTTTGAAGGAAGAACATAAAGATTTTGGCAGATATTTACGTAAACGATTTTTTGTGTAAAACAATTCCTTTACTCGTGTCTTAGCTCATGGGCTACTTTTGTAGTAACTCAAAATAAAATCAAGATAATGTACAAAAAAATGCTAAAGAAATTCAGTTTTAAACATTTCTACTTTGAAAAAAAATGGGGCGGGGCCATCATACACCACTGAAGAAGTTTTCAAAATGGCTGACGGATGCTGCTATACTACTACAGTTTTCTCACTCCATACCCCGCCCCCTAGGTCCCGCCCACAAATGTTTCAAGGCAGGATTGTTGCATAATGCTAAAGAAAATATATATATATATATATTTTAAATTCTTTTTATTGTTTTAATTATATTATTGTAATTAACTACATTCAATTAAAAAGCTATTTAATTTATTGTAATTATTTTTTAATTATGTAATTAAAGGAAATTAATGTAATCATTACATGTGGATAAATATTTTATTATTTAAGCAATTCATTAAATTTTTTTTTTTCAACAATTTTAAGATGCATTTTTAATAAATTAGTTCCTCGGGATGATAGAGCTCCCTCTCTCTTTGACTCCATCGTGAAGGCGCTGCTTCATCGGCTGCAGCTTGAGGAATTTTGAGGAAGATTTTTTTTTTACTGCAGTGAAATAAAGCGCTGTGTGTCTGTTCGGATTGCCTTCAGATGTCATCTGAATATGCTGATGTGGCTCTGATCTACGACAGCGAAAAATATTAATAATAATAATAATAAGAAAAGCGGATGGGAATAACGATGGATTTCTGCGGTCAGTCGGCGGTGTAGCGTATCAGAGGCGCAGAAACAGAACCATCAGGTTCTTGATCGTTCTTCTGCACCGCTGTTTCCTGTCGCCTTCAGAAATCCGTCCTTTTCTCCTGATCCAAAGAGCTTGATGTATGTAGAGAGGAGGAAATTCCTCCATGTTGTGGTCAGCTAGTGTTGGAGTTGTGTATCGTTTCGCTTCCCATTTTTACCCATAAATACAGTGTGTATATATATATATATATATATGTTTCAGACGAGGAGGAAATTATATTTTCCAAATATTGCAGACTTCCTGTTAAACACACACACACACACACACACACACACACACACACACACACACACACACACACACACAGTTATTCGCTGAACCATTAATCAGTGATAAGGAGTGAGCAGACGCTGTGCTGTGGTCACTCCTTTTTAGTTTTATGGGAATCACGGGAGATGATTAGTTTGCGGTTAGAAGGTGCGAGAAACACGTAAATATCAGCATAAAATTACAGATTATGCACCATTCATTTCTCTGTCTCATCACTGTCCTGTTTATCAGCTCTTCTATGAAGCAAAGACGCATCACTGTGTGTGTGTGTGTGTGTGTGTGTGTGTGTGTGTGTGTGTGTGTGTGTGTGTGTGTGTGGATTTTATTTGAGCTGTACCACGCTGACATATCTCCAAACTCAAACTCAAAGCAGATGTCCTACGCATGTCCTGAAAATCCTCCTGCTTTTCAATAAAATTAGATATCGACCTTCTTATCTCGTCGCGTGATGAAAAATCGCCTCGAAATTCTTTAATGGGAAAAAAATAACACACTATTGTATGTTTGTGTTTGTGTTTGTGTGTATTTGAAGAGAAGAGGGAGGAGGAGGAGGAGGAGGAGGAGGAGGTGCGTGATAGTGATGATGATGTTGATGGTTTGGGTTGCCAGATCTCCGTTACGTTTCTCTCTCACTCGCTCTTTCTCTCTCTCTCTCTCTCTCTCTCTCTCTCTCTCTCTCTCTCTCTCTCTCTCTTTCCTCTCAGCAGGGTTTGTGTTCTTTGGACTTTCGCCTGTCCAGATGTTTCTTTTTGGGCCACTGTAAGCGATACCTCCAAGCGTGCTGTAGGGGTTTTTTTTTCTCCTCAAAACCCCAGCCTCAACACCCACATGAAGCCCTGTTTCTATAAGCGGAATCAGTATGGATTGGAAGCAATAATCCTGCTCCTCCTCCTCCTCCTCTTCCTCCTCCTCCCTCCTTTCCCGCTTGCATAATTCATTATACGCACCACTGGCGTCTGTGAAGAACTTTATAAAATTACAGCGAGCTGAGACGTGCGTAGGAGGAATGCAGACTTGTCGGACATGAATAGAACGAAACAGAGTAGATGGAAGACGATGTTAAACAATGCGTCGTTACAGTTCCTTGTTTCTGGTTTAATGTCGATATTGTTATCTTCAATTAGAGAATCATCAGATTCTTCCATGATAGCAACTTGAACGCAATATGTACCTTTATTCAGATTTAAACCTGAAGTGGGCGTGGCCTAAACTGGAAGTTAATGTGTGTAGAAACATCAGAAGAGTCATCATGGTGTTCCTCAGTTCCTCAACCTCAGCTAAATCACTCCAGTTCATCATTGTTCTCAACTCTTTAAAATAAAGGTTCCAATAAAGGAACCAAAACAGGTTTTTCAGCCTGACGCTATAGGAGAACCCTTTTAAGTTGCACAAAGAACATTTTACTCTCAAGTTCTTTAGGGGACCATCTATTCACTGGTGCTTTAAAGAACCCACAAACGGTTCTTCATAGAAGTGCCACAAGAAACCATGTTATCATAAGTTCTCTAAAAGGAAAAAAAAAAAACCTTAGTTAGTGCTTTAAGGAACCAAAGTAAGTTTCTTAAGAAAGATGCCAGGAGAACCTTTTCCAGTCCCACAAAGAACCTTATTACGGTTCACTTTAAACTTGTTAAGTGATGATACCTTGAAGAAACAAAACACTGCTCTGAAGAACCTATAATGAATCATAAAGAAGTTATTTTATCTCCAAAGAACCGTACAGCTCAACTCAAGACATTATGAAAAATGGTTCTTGACAAGAAGAAGGTTCTTTGTCTTATGGTGCTGTAAAGAACCATTGAAGAACCTTTATTTCTAAGAGTGTAGAGATGTGTTTGCAGTTATTGTTTCTGTTTGCACCCGCACCCATGATTTATTTTTTAACCGGATCGTCCCCCATTTTCTCCCTAATATGGTCCAGCTATGAACTGGGGAAGGTGAACGCTAACACATGCTTCCTCTGAGACACATACTCTGAGAAACCACGTCTTTTCAAAATGCTTCTCATTCTGCATCACAGGGCGGCGTAACACACTCGGAGGAAAGCGCTATCCGCCCTCTTCCACATACACAAGCTCACAGACGCCCAGGATTGGCTAGTGTCTCTGTGATTGACAGGGGAGAGAGAGTATGCCCCTCCCACCTAGAGAGCACGGCCAATTATGCTCCCCTGCGTCCCAGTCATGGACGGCTGTGGCATCGGTGCGATTCAAACTCTGAATCTGATTCCTTCTGTTTTTTTCTGAGTACTAGCCTCATGTAAACCACCACCACCCTGACCAGGCAGTTACTAAGGATGAATGAACGAATGATGTAAATGCATAGTGGCACGTTCATTAACATATACATTACCTTTGCATGATCTTGATCCGATACGGACCTCTAATCTCAAACAGATTTATGGCAAACTTTCTAAAAAATAAAGATAACAAAAGCCTTGCAGTGCTCCTCCTATTCATATCTGTATTTGTAAATGTTTAGAACATATTATCTGTTCATTAATAGTAATGCGAGTGATGTATTCATATAGTTTTATCCATAATACATATCCAATGATGAACAGTGTAAACAGTATGAAACAGAAAAATGGCAAGATACACACACACACACACACACACACACACACACACACACACACACACACCGTCAGATAGATGGGTGAATACAGATTATATGATTATGAGTGCGATATGAAAAATTATACAAAGGAATATGCGCAGTGTGAGTAATTAATTAACCAACGAATTAAACTCCACAGCCGCCTCATCGTTCTGTTCCAGTCTTGCAGAGAATCCTGTGTGTTTTTGATTCAACGCAAATTATTCATTCCTCCCAAATCCCATCCCAGCTTGGAAAGTTGCAGCTTCTACATCAATCCCGGCCTCACGGTATCAGGTGCCGTCACCGTCGCACCGGGACGCTACGAAAACACCGCGAACAATGAATAGCGTTCGCCTTATGAGGATCTGTGGGCGAGCCGGTAGAACTGGTTAAAAATAAGTGGCACCCGTAGCCTCGGAACAATGCGGCGCAAATGTCTAGTATTTGTTCGTCGCTCGCTTGGGCGAGGTTTGATTCTGACATCAGTCCTTGTCACGACGCAGGCAGAGAACCTCGCGCCGCTATTAAAAACATGCCAGTGCCATGACAGCCTGAAATTATGGCTCTCCTAATGGGTCAATCTCCGCGTCGCAATAAATAAGACGGCCCTTTCGTTTGAATATTTGCCAGACTATCTTAGCTATTAATTTATGTGAGGCTCAGATTTCGGACTCATCTCTGTCACACACACACACACACACACACACACACACACACACACACACACACACACACACACAAAGGGGGGAAAAAATGACAGGGAGCATGAACAGAGTCCGCTCCTGTCTGAAAGACTGGAGTTTTCGAGATAACCTTATAAACATCAGGCATTCAAAATGACAGAAAAAGCTTCCCACACACACACACACACACACACACACACACACACACACACACACACACACACACACACACACACACACACAGACGCAGAGTAAATATTAGTTTTGTTTGGTGCAGTCTTGACAGATGGTGCTGATTGCAGGGCGTCCCTGCGTGAATAAGCGAGAAACCCCCTGCATTTCTGTGCTTGGATGCTTTGGTCTTTAAATAGAGCCCCTCTGTTTGTAATCCCTCCATTGTTTCAGCGCTCCACCGTCGTGTCAGCGGAGGTACGTGGAAGTCAAGTGCAGTCCAAGTTTGCAGGCCATGTGTGTGTGTGTGTGTGTGTGTGTGTGTGTGTGTGTGTGTGTGTGTGTGAGACGGCGATGACTCACCGCTCGGCTCGGTTCGAGTTTCAGCCGAGGCCCATAAAAACCAATCAATGTCAAACAAACAGAGCGCCGCGAAACAGGGATGAGCCAAGAGGACAAGAGAGAATGCCATTTGCTTTACTCTGATTACAAACGACTCGTTCTCGTTTTCTCTCTCATCATTTCTGGGCCTTCCCACCCCCCCATTTCCAGAGATTATATTACGAACATTCTGCTTCGAACTGTCGGAGGAGTTTATAAAGAATTACAGAAATTAAAGTTACATAAAAGTTGATATTGAAGAACAACATTAAAAAAATAAATAAATAAAAAAAATTAGGAATTTGAAACTTTTTAAACTATTCTCTATTGTATATATCTTCGTTTTTCAGTTATTATGAAGAACTACATATATGTTACATACAGTATATATCGATATATTAGTGAAAAAATTAGACATTAAACACAAGTGTGACTGAAAACAAAACTGATATATATATATAAAAAAATTCAGATGACTTTAAATGTTCCTGAAATTTATTTATTTATCGATCTATATATTTATTTATTTTGATCATTTATCATATACTGTTTATATATAAGAAGGACATTCATAACATAACATTCATTTCTTTGGAATGTAATTGAGAATAGAAATGGTGTAAAAAGCTTTAGAGCTTTAGATAACTTAACATTTTCCAGAAATTTCCTGATTTTTGTTTTTAGCATTTTTGAGTTAATATGAAAAATAAGATAAAGTTACATATTGCTAATATAATACTGATATTTCAGGATGACGTTTTAGAAAATTATAATAATTATAACATCATTTCTATTTTCAATGATAGATTCATAATTTTTTATTTTTATTTTTAAACAAAAGTCCTTATTTAATATTAATATACACATAACTTTATCTAATTATCCATAATAATCGGCGATGGTTGGTTATTGAAAAATTTCTGAAGCTTTTAAATTATCCAAAACGTTCTTTTTCATTTTTATTTTGAGTTACAGATTAATATTATAAGAGTTATTATGAAGAATGTGATAAAGCTACATGTATATTAATGTTGAGGGAAAAAAAAAAAAACAAAGACATTTTGTAAACACAAATGGTATAAAAAATCTTTCTATGCTTTCAAAAGGCCTAGAAACTTCTCGGCTTTTCCCCCCGGAGTGTGATTTTATCTCTGCACGAGTTCTTTATTTTGAGTTTGACGTAAAACATTTTCATTAACGCCATAATCACCAGACTGAAATTCCCATCAGTGATCTCGGCATGAGGCGACTGAAATATTTCCTCAGCGTTCTTTATTCGGTTCAACATTTGCACATTCAAACGTTAATTATTTAAAATCCTCGGACTGGATAAATGAACTCAAACACACCTTGACAGATTAGCGCGGTCTGGTTGAGCCGCAGGAGCGGGGACTCTGAAACCGAACGCCTTCGGGTTGAGGGGTGTGTTATACGCCTGCTATGTTTTTAAACGATTAAATGTGTATTTTTTCCTCGATGAACACCTCAAAACCTCGCTCAGCGTCCTGGCTAAAAGGGATGGATGGAGTTTCCATATTCCTCCATCACAGGTGGGTCTCAAATACCCCTGAAATACCCCTGAAGTACCCCGCTTCATTCCAGCATCCAGCCTCGGAGCAACAGGTGGGCAAAAGGGGGTCTCTCGGCTCTGATTTTATGAGCTCGCCGCTTTCCGTCTGGGCGGCAACACGAGCTGTCGGATGTGGCCTTAAAGAGGAAAGAGTAAAGAAAAACAGCGAGACGGACGAAAACGGAGCTTTGGGGACTCGTTTTATAGCTGCAGAGTGCGGTTAAAGTTTTTTACCATGCACCGATAAGACCACATCAAACAAATATTGTGTTCTGACTATAATATCATATAACGAAATAAAGATTTCCCGACAGGCGTGCTGTTCCCGATCCTGGCGTCGTCTTCCGAGCGCTGATAAAAATGCCGATGAGTTATAATCTTTACAAATCTAAAGCAAAACAGTTTTCATTAATGATAATGCGAGTTTTGCTGGAGAGACTCGAGTCCCAGAGACGTTTTCTAGTGAATTCGGAGACGATCCTCGCCAGGATGCTAATCTGTTGAGCCGGTCTGGAAAAGCGGTGAATTATGTCAGTGTGATAGAAGAGAAGACGACAGCCCCCAAAACCTCTGTGCTCATTTATTACCAAAAAAATAATACTGTCACCATCTGAGAGATACGCTCCGTCAGACGGCTGCCAGTAGATCTGGTGGAATGCGAGGCATCCTTTCTCTTTTCGCAAAAACGCACGCTTTTCTGTTGGGTGTGGAAAGACGGCTAATGGTTGGTTACGTGAGCCAACAACTGGCTTGAGTTATTCTAAATTTTCCTCATTATTAACACGTTGGATCTCAGGCATGAAGGCTGAACAGAGAGAGTGAAAATGGTGAAAATAGGAGGCGCTGGCAGGAACCCGGGAGCGTTTAGCAGCGTATTTTACGCCCAGGACACAAAACTGTCTCCGCCAGTCAGCTAGGGGACGACGGGCAACGGCTCAGTGAGCTTCCAAAGCTCAGGTAATCCCCTCCAAACTGGATGGAAAATAAAATGCCGCCCTTGAGAATTTCCACTCAGGCTGATGGCGAAGTGTAACCTGACCTGACTGTTGCTCAAACGGCTCAAATGGTCACGGCAGAAAAAAAAAAACAAACCAACAACTATAGAAAAGAAAATCACAGCTGAGCCATGATAAAATGATAAATCGGACATTGTTCAGTGTTTATAGCTGATGTCCTTTCTGTAAAAAAAAAATAAATCACAGATAATTTCACATGAATAAGACAACAATTAGTCAGTGCTGGAATTTTCAACTTTAAACTTTAACAAACTAAATCCCTGAAGCTCCTTTCTGTTCACCTCGACTGTCACTGTACCGGCGTGCTAATCACTTTTTCTGCATGAAGGCCGGTTTATAATTAAATCACACTCAGGTTTGATCTCATGAGCCGTGTTTTACCCTCCGCTGCTATTCTGAGCACTCGCTCGCTAACAAGCTGACTGTTTTTTATCCTGATTGGGGTTTATCTGCCATCTTGGATAAATAGATGCATCTCAGCTATGGGAAGAATGTGTGTGTGTGTGTGTGTGTGTGTGTGTGTGTGTGTGTGTGTGTGTGTGTGTGTGTGTGTGTGGAGAAATGTCTACAGAGCTTTGTTCGATAAATATGTAGAAACCTGATGAACAGTTACGTTACAGTTATGTTACAGCTACATAAAGGCTACATTACAGCTATGATACATTTTCATTACACTTACTGTTCAGTTACATTACAGCTGTGTTACAGTTACATTAGGGTTATGTTACAGCTATGTTACATCAGAGTTACATTACCCCTACATTACAGTTACATTACAATTTACATTACAGCTTTGTTATAATTACATTACTGTTACATTACACCTTCATTACAGCTACAATTCTGTTACAATTCTGTTACAGCTACTTTAGAATTGCATTACAGCTACATTATAGCTATGTTAGTTACATTACGGCTACATTGTAGCTATGTTAGTTACATTACGGCTACATTACAGCTATGTTAGTTACATTACGGCTACATTGTAGCTATGTTAGTTACATTACGGCTACATTACAGCTATGTTAGTTACATTACGGCTACATTGTAGCTATGTTAGTTACATTACGGCTACATTGTAGCTATGTTAGTTACATTACAGCTACATTACAGCTATGTTAGTTACATTACGGCTACATTGTAGCTATGTTAGTTACATTACGGCTACATTACAGCTATGTTAGTTACATTACAGCTACATTGTAGCTATGTTAGTTACATTACAGCTACATTATAGCTATGTTAGTTACATTACGGCTACATTGTAGCTATGTTAGTTACATTACGGCTACATTATAGCTATGTTAGTTACATTACAGCTACATTATAGCTATGTTAGTTACATTACAGCTACATTATAGCTATGTTAGTTACATTACAGCTACATTATAGCTATGTTAGTTACAGCTACATTATAGCTATGTTAGTTACATTACAGCTACATTATAGCTATGTTAGTTACATTACAGCTACATTATAGCTATGTTAGTTACATTACAGCTACATTGTAGCTATGTTAGTTACATTACGGCTACATTATAGCTATGTTAGTTACATTACGGCTACATTGTAGCTATGTTAGTTACATTACGGCTACATTATAGCTATGTTAGTTACATTACAGCTACATTGTAGCTATGTTAGTTACATTACGGCTACATTATAGCTATGTTAGTTACAGCTACATTATAGCTATGTTAGTTACATTACAGCTACATTATAGCTATGTTAGTTACATTACAGCTACATTATAGCTATGTTAGTTACAGCTACATTATAGCTATGTTAGTTACATTACAGCTACATTATAGCTATGTTAGTTACATTACAGCTACATTATAGCTATGTTAGTTACAGCTACATTATAGCTATGTTAGTTACATTACAGCTACATTATAGCTATGTTAGTTACATTACAGCTACATTATAGCTATGTTAGTTACATTACAGCTACATTATAGCTATGTTAGTTACATTACAGCTACATTATAGCTATGTTAGTTACATTACAGCTACATTATAGCTATGTTAGTTACATTACAGCTACATTATAGCTATGTTAGTTACATTACAGCTACATTATAGCTATGTTAGTTACATTACAGCTACATTATAGCTATGTTAGTTACATTACAGCTACATTATAGCTATGTTAGTTACATTACAGCTACATTATAGCTATGTTAGTTACAGCTACATTATAGCTATGTTAGTTACATTACAGCTACATTATAGCTATGTTAGTTACATTACAGCTACATTATAGCTATGTTAGTTACATTACAGCTACATTATAGCTATGTTAGTTACATTACAGCTACATTATAGCTATGTTAGTTACATTACAGCTACATTATAGCTATGTTAGTTACATTACAGCTACATTATAGCTATGTTAGTTACATTACAGCTACATTATAGCTATGTTAGTTACATTACAGCTACATTATAGCTATGTTAGTTACATTACAGCTACATTATAGCTATGTTAGTTACATTACAGCTACATTGTAGCTATGTTAGTTACATTACAGCTACATTATAGCTATGTTAGTTACATTACAGCTACATTATAGCTATGTTAGTTACATTACAGATACATTATAATTACATTACAGATACATTACAGCTACATTATAGCTATGTTAGTTACATTACAGCTACATTGTAGCTATGTTAGTTACATTACAGATACATTATAATTACATTACAGATACATTACAGCTACATTATAGCTATGTTAGTTACATTACAGCTACATTATAGCTATGTTAGTTACATTACAGATACATTATAATTACATTACAGATACATTACAGCTACATTATAGCTATGTTAGTTACATTACAGCTACATTATAGCTATGTTAGTTACAGCTACATTATAGCTATGTTAGTTACATTACAGCTACATTATAGCTATGTTAGTTACATTACAGCTACATTATAGCTATGTTAGTTACATTACAGCTACGATATAGCTATGTTAGTTACATTACAGCTACATTATAATTACATTACAGCTACATTATAATTACATTACAGATACATTACAGCTATGTTATAATGTTATGTTACAGCTACATTACAGACTGTATTATTGACTGATCTATCTGTCTGTCTTTCTGTATATACAGTACTGTGCAAAATTTTTAGGCACCCTATTTTATTTAGTACAAACTGTTATAGATGTTTTATTTGATGACGTCTACATGATCGAGTCGGTACAAAAAACATTTTAGATTCCCAAACATTAGTTTTCTGGCACAAAATGAAACGTTACAGAAAAATGTTTGTGTGTCATTAAAGAAAGCAGCGTATTACGTAAGAGACACTTTTCAGACAGTAAACACAATGAAGGCTGCTGGGTTTCACTGCAGAAATAAGAAGCGAGTGCGAAAGTCAAAGTGTCCAGAAGAACTGGTTCTGGTTCTGCAAGATGCTCAATAAAACTCACCAGCTCATTTCCTTATAAAACTGCACACATTGTACCGGAGACTACTATTTTTATTTGTATTTGTATTTTTTTGTCACACCAAATATTGACTTTGTTTCATTTACTACTGTTTACTGCTCTTTACTGTATTTTTTTAAAATGTAGAAACATTTAATTTCATTATTTTGAAGGCATCTTTGATCTACAGCATTTCTTTACATGTGCCTAAAACTATTTATCTATCCTTCTGTCTATCCATCTTTCTGTATTTATATTCCTGTCTATCTATCTTCTGTATCTTAAAGATAAAGTTAAAGTCTGATGGAAATTGTTCTGAAATAGCGTGTGTGTGTGTGTGTGTGTGTGTGTGTGTATGTGTGTGTATGTGTGTGTGTGTGTGTGTGTGTGTGTGTGTGTGTGTTTGACTGATGTTCTTTTTGATGGAACCTCACAACTGTTCATTTTTATTTAAGGTCTTTGTCTGTAAAAAAAAAAAAAAAAAAACCTTGATGGAACTGTATCTTATGTGTCTTAATGTTTATGTGCTTAATGAATACATCAGTAGACCTCACAGTGTGTGTGTGTGTGTGTGTGTGTGTGTGTGTGTGTGTGTGTGTGTGTGTGTGTGTGTGTGTGTGTGGACAGCAGGGACATTGAGGGACAGCTGCAGTGTGTGTGTGTGTGTGTGTGTGTGTGTGTGTGTATGAACAGTGAATGGGAAGGTTATGATGGCTTTCATTGGTACTTTATTTCAGTTTCCCAGCGCGGACAGGTGGACTCCGGCTCCGGTTTCATCACTGAAGGTTTTTTCCCTCCCTCTTTTCTTTTTTTTTTCTCTTCTTTCATCATGTTACAGCCTCCACATGCAGCCAAATGGACAGACCGTGGGATCAGGGAGTCGGGATGAAACTATGGGATTGGTGGGCTCGACTGTCAATAAATACACACTTCCTGTCTGGTCACGCGAGACTCCGCCCCCACAGATCGTCTCTCTTTCGATCATTCTGTATGTCACGATCTTTATGATCTGTACGGACGTTTTAGCGTGGAGATAGGGTTGCCAGATTGAAACCACGTGTTCCAGCCAGTGAGAGATTTAAAATCTTTCCCATTTCATTAACTAAATATACTTTATATCTGAATACACTGAAATATTCACATAGTAAATTTCCAACAGTTGACATGGCAACAAAGGTCAGTACATCACTGTAGGTCTTAACTGTAATTGCACACACACACACACACACACACACACACATACACAAGAAATGGTGTCGTAAATCATTATTATTTTTATTGCTATTAATATTATTATTATTTTGCTGTTAATCAGAGTAATTAACTCCATATTTGTGTTTCTTTTTGTCTTTTTTCGGTTGCATCTTGAGTCTGTTGCACTTTTTCTGATTGTTTTCGAGGTGTTTATTTTTATTCTTTTACAGTTGTACTTGTTTGTATCCAAAGAAACCGTTGCAAAGTATGAAATAACTGCTGAGACGTGAGGTAGTGATGATTCCCGCCCAACAAAACACACACACTAACACACAAACAATGTATTTTACGGCGTGCATGTGGTGATTTAGACATGCAGTCTGCACCATGCTAAACTGGCAGCTATAGACTTCCATTGTTTGTTAGCGACTTTAGCGACGTAGATGTCAAACAGGCCTCTAATGCACTACTTATATAGTTTATTAATAATAATAATAATAATAATAATAATAATAATAATAATAATAATAATAGTCATAATAATAACATTTTTGCTGATGATTTCAGACTTTAGGACAAAACTGAAGCTAAAAATAAATAGAGTAAAATAAAATAAATCAGGGAGCTATGCAACAGGTCGCAGGAACTCAGCTTCCTCTCACTGTTCTTGTAGAAATAATTTGATTTAAATTCGTACGGCACGAGCAGCAGGACGAGAACGATCACGAACACGGCACTGTTTAATGAAAAGCTTGTCGGCCATCAGATGACGGCGGCTCGTTAAATGTCATCTGTGGCAAATGTGGCTTCAAGAGAAACCTTAATTTAATTTGAAACTCCTCTCTGCACTTAGGAATCACCCATATACCCCCCCACCCCACCCAACTCCCCCCCCCCCCACCCCGCCCCGCCAAAAGAAAAAAAAAAAGAGACAGATATGACATATTAGTTCACATCCTCTGTTATAGGACACCTTTGGAAATGTCATAACCTTTTATTAATATCCAAAATTGAATTAAAAGCGTTAGAGGCATCCCGTAACTCTCTCTCTCTCTCTCTCTCTCTCTCTCTCTCTCTCTCTCTCTCTCTCTCTCTCTCTTCCCCCCACTCTGGCGTGTTTTTTTACTGCGTTACCGTGAGGGTTGGTGGTCTCGATGATGTCGTTGCCCGTCACCGCTGTAACACTGGTGTGTTGAAAGCTATTAAACGCTGTGGCCTTGCGCTCAGCTTAGCGCAGCTCGAGCTAACTAAGCTATGAGGTAATGAAATACAGCTAAATGTGTGCAGCCGAGCGCCGACCGCAGCTCTGACTCCACTCCGAGCTCGTCTTTGTTCTCAGATGTTTCTGTGTGTGTGTGTGTGTGTGTGTGTGTGTGTGTGTGTGTGTGTGTGTGTGTGTGTGGTGTGGGTAGTGTATATAAACTTAATTATACCTCATTCATTAAAATCTAACAATGTTTTAGTCATTAGATAAGAATCCAGTGTTTAGCTACAGTATGTGATATATAATGATAATTAATGATATAAATTGATTACTTTTTTTTTAAGTTGATGTTGAAATCTGACTCGGATTCAAACCACATTCGTTTATGATTTTAAATTTATAGACGAGCGATCGGGAAAATCAAATTTCAGTTGGTTTAGTCCTTGGTTCACTCCTCAGAGCTGTGTGACAACAACAACAACAACAAGAACAACAACAACAACAAAAATGCAGCACAGTAGCTTTCGCTAGACAGAGGACGTAAAAACAGAAATTATAATGTTTTATTCCAAAATGTAACGGGTCCATTTTGTCTGGAGTAGGAGGCGGGGCCTGAGTTTTTAAAAAAAAATATATATATATTTTATTTTTATCCTTTTCTGGCTACAAGCTTCACAATCTTCAAGGTTGAAATCTGATTGGCTCCCTGCACTTCAAACCTTTAAACACTGCGAGGTGAAGAAACCGGACCAAATAGCAAACGCTCCGGTCTGCGGTTGGTCATTTTCAAGGTCTGTCTAATGGCTTCTTTGAGTAAAAGTGGGCGGGTCTTGGTCATACCTCTTGAGGAAACGTACCAGACTCTGTAATCTAACCTGGAAGTCTGGCTTGTGAGACTTAAGAAACTTTATTAATTTTGTTTTTGGGTTTTTTTTTTGTGTGTATTAGCATGTATATTGATCAGGACCTGCTGATAGAACTGGGCTAGCATGGCTACGCCTTCCCTAACTAAAAAAAAACAAAAAAAACATTACATCTTTTACTGTCCACACGGACCTGCTGTCAACAAACGTCTTTTTCTAATGACTCTTAGAAAAAATATGTTAAAAATAGTATGAAGTATGAAAGCTGGGGCTGATTTCTTTCTCACCCAGACTATAGGTTATCGCCGATAGTCGTGTCGAATGTTAGCATCTTAGATTTTGTATATACGTTGAGGCTAATTTATTTTAAGCTAGCGTCACTCAGAACATCCGTAGCACACGGTGGTGGAAATCGTACATAACTGAAACATGATGAGTCGAGTAAACGTACTGCAACTGCACTAATAATTCATTGAATAAATGTAAAAGTAGCGATTTTTTAAAAAATGACTCAAATGAAATAAAACCTACTTAAAATTTTTTTTTTTTTTAAACTGAAAATGGCATCTAAAAAGAAAAAAAAAACTTAATCTGTGCTATTTTTCTTTTTTATATAATGAACATAAACCAAACAGTAAATAGAAAGCTAAAGTTAGCTGGTTAAGGCAAAAATATTCCTTACACATGATCCTAAGCGTAACCTGTAGACCGCAGCAGGACTTAGATGTATCTAATACAGCAGGGAATCGCTGCTGAACATCAACCTGACAACTTAATACCTTAATACCGAGCTTTCGTACTGTAAAACATCAAAGGAGCTGGCTAGCTATGTAGCGTAGCGTAGCTCACTCGGCTAGCTAACGGCTTGCGTGTGCGCGTTTCCCGTGAAAGGTCGAGATCTCCACGGGTTTCGGTTCACGTCGTTTGCAGGTCGTTATCACACCGAAGAGTTTAAAACTGACGGTAGCTGATGAGTCGGGTCAGGGACGCTTATCCGTCCCAGACATGATGGTGGTGTAGAAATGTATTTATTTTTTATTGTGTATAGAAGTGTAATTACATCATCATCATCATCATCATCATCATCATCATCATCAGTGACTGGGAAGGCGAATGCGAAATACAACAGTGAGTGTAATAAACATGATCGAGTAAACAAACAACGTCCAGTCTAAATATAAAGGAATTAAAATGTTGTTTTATTTTGTTTTAAATATCGTACCGTCTTCGTGTGTAAGCGTGATGGCTTCGTGCCTCTGAGGAGACCTCATGTTTAAATTCTGTAGCGCTGTGATTCAACACGGTGACATTTAGGCTCCAAGTGTGAACGCAGCTTTACTGCTGAAGGTTTGTTTGAGTCTATAGTCTACTCTTTAACACCAGATGAAATAAAAACAATAAAAACATCAGGACTTCGTGTGTGTGTGTGTGTGTGTGTGTGTGTGTGTGTGTGTGTGTGTGTGTGTGTGTGTGAGAGAGAGACTTACAGAAGTGAATCTGACTCTGCCGTGGTTTGACATTTAAGTGAAAACGTTTAAATGTGTTTCTGATGGCAACCGAGGGAACGAGTCTCACACTGCGCCGTGCACAAACCCGCTTTGAAATTAAACTCCAGCCTGAAATAAACGTTTGCCACCAACGACGTTGTTTCAGTCGCAAACCGTGACTCACTTCATCCGCACTCGCGACGGGGCGACGTGAGTGACGTGTGTTTGGAGTTCAATCACGACGATCTCGTACGATCTTTCTTCTTCTAAAAACTTACAGTTTCGTATACTCTCTCTCTCTCTCTATATATATATATACATATATATATATATGTGTGTGTGTGTGTGTGTGTGTGTGTGTGTGTGTAGCGAAGCGTTATTATGGCTGACGGTAGCCCTGAAAAGCCTCAGTAGGAAAATGTAAGAGTCTCAGATCGAGGCGAGATCGTGCCAGCCGCCGGTTTCTCAGCTTTCCTTCTGGAGCCTTTTAAACTTTTTCTTTTTTTCCCCCTTTCCAGTTTTACTAGCGCTCTGTTTTTTCCTCTCCTCCGCGTAAAATGTGTTTCATTAAGATCGCTCTGATCCGCAGACCGTGCAGATTCAAACCGCCGGGGCTGCTGGGATTTCGGTGTGGCGGTGTGACTAATTACACTCACAAACAAACACATTATTCAGGAGAAAAACTTCACTTTTACTCCCGATGACATGGTTTGAGTTTGAAACATTTTACTGTATCTGTGTTTCACCTTTCAGGATCTGAAATCCTGTGTACAAACCACACACACACACACACACACACACACACACACACACACACACACACACACACACACACACACACACAAACAAAAATACTGAATAAAATAGGAACGACTAAAAAAAAATATCCCAAGTGAAAAATCTGCTCACACTGGCAGCGGCACATGGATTCGTTTATTTGTAAATTGTTCTCAGGAGCTTTCAGTAAATGTGACGCTGACAAAAATTCATATGAATGACGTGAGAGAATGCGATTAGTAAACAAATCCATAAATTAAGACAAAATCAGGACAAAAGTAATGGCACCCTAGAAAAGAAGGAAGTCTTTTTCTCGTGGTAGCCGATGCGCTGCAGTGGCTGAGCTGCGTTACTGGAAAAATTAGCACGGTTTGTGTTTAGGAGGCTTTCTTTCATCGTTTAGTCTCTATTTAGTTGTTTTAAGCTCCCTTCGCCTTTTATGGAGTTTTGTGGGTGTGGCTAAATAAGAACGTGCTCTGAATCTGAAACAGCTGATTGGAGTTTTTCAACATAAACACACGAGTACAAAGACAATCACTGAGGTTTTCGTGAATTTTTAGTTCGAGTGTGTAGAAAGAACATCTCTATAACTTTACCCGTATTAACAATACCAGGATCTATGAATATGCATGATATGCAAATGAGAAACGCCCCCATGTTCGTAAATACCCGCATATTTAGTTAACGTAGCGATCCGCTTACTATTAAAATAGCTCACATTAGTCACAGATATCTGTATCAGTGTCTCGATTTATATCCAGATATAACATTTCCATGACAACCATCATCTCTTCATCATTGAATTATAAATCTAGATAGCTTAGCACGCAGGTTCTGAAGTTAAACTTAAACATTTCCAGTTACCATGTCATTTTCCTTCCTGGTAATTAGCATATCGTCCTGTGATTGGTGCGAGCCTGTTTTGTGATGTCAGAATCAGAGATCGTACGTAGCTCCGCCCCCAAATCTGTTTTACACAGACATATACTTTAGTACAAACTTAACCATAACATCCAAATCTACTGAATCAGAATGAGCTTTAAAGAGAAATGTATTGGGATTTGATTCAGGAAACTTTAATAATACAGTAATATTATCAGTCATTTTGCTGCTGAGACAGCCGGTTAGTTCAGTGTGGCTCTCAAAATTGAGCTTTTTTTACTAAAACGTCCATAATTATTATTATGATTACTGAAATTATGCAATTCTAATGAATTATTATTGCATTTTGTACATTTACAACAAAGTAAATGTCACATAGCTACTTTTAATTTTGGAATAAAGTCTAGTGATTAATGTCGAAACATTTTAAGCAAACGTCCACAAAGGTAGCAAAAGAAATTGAAAACATTTCCGTAAACACACATGTAATTGTAAAAGTCAGGGTGTGATTAGCGTGCTAACCCGCGCCGGCGTGTTTACGTCGAGTCGGTATGGAGCGGATTTAACGGCTCTGAGCTCGACGTAGACGGAATGACACGCAGCATTACTGCACTGACGGCTTCATAAAAACCTTTATTGGACAGGTTTATTAGATATGATGAAAGACTGGGAGAGGAGAGTGTGTGTGAACCACGGTCACGAGCTCGTGAACTGCGTCGGAGAAATATAAAACGTATAGCGATACAGTTGAACCTGATATAATACACACTTTATTGGTGTAAGGAGCTCAATAACACACTCTTATTTACTCACTTAGATTGAATATATTATATATATATTATATTATATAATATATAATTATAAAAAAACAGAAAAATATCAAGTGTAAATAAAATTAAGTACAAATAGCGTAGGAAATAATTAAACAGCAATGAAAATGTATAAAGGAAAATAAATAAACAAATAAATAATGAAAATAAATACTTTAATAAACCATTATTTGGGAGTTTTTCAAAATAGATTATATACAAAAAAAATCTATATGCCTAAAAACAAATATATAATTAATAAATAAATAAATATATTAAAATATGGTTTACACCTTTACATTCTTTTTAAACTCACCACTATATATATATATATATATATATATATATATATATATATATATATTTTTTTTTTTTTCAGAGGATAATACATTTATATAATTTGTTATCAATATACAATATAAAATATATAAAGTTACATTTTTATGGATGGGAAAAATGATGAGAATATACAAAATACACACACATACATACATACATATATATATATATATATATATATATATATATATATATATATATATATATATATATATATATATATATATATATATATATATATATATATATATAATGAAATAACAAAATAATAATATAAAATATATAAAGTGAGAGAAAAGAGGAAAGAAAATATTGTGTATGTGTCCATCAACAAACCAAAAAAAACCCACCACTGATGAATTAATTGATTAATTGGTCACTTGGTCACTTAATTATATATCACTCTGTTGAGCAAAGCTGGACTCTGATTGGTTACTCACTGATTTCTAAGATCCAATCAGTGAACGTTGGCATAATTTATGATTTCTTAATACATTTTTTAAAAAAATAAAAAGTCATTAGAATGTACGCCATTAAAAAGGTGAACATCTTCCGACTTGCTAATTCGTAACAATCTAGACTTCACTTGTATGAAAAGTTGATTATAAGATTATATTTAACTTAGGGGCGGAGTTAAGGGCGGGGCTAGTGTGTTTCAGTCATTCGTCGCTGATGTTAATATAAACGCACTAATATACCGAATGTAATTTTTAAACGTTGTGAAGAAAGAGAGGAACGCATTAGATACGAATAAAGTCATAAGGAAGTACGTGAAGTGGTGAAGAGGGTCATTCGGGACACAGACGAGGGAGCGAAGGGAAGGGGGAAAAAAACACGTTCTGACGTTTTAAACACGTCTTTACGTCTATTAATCACTCGGTATAACCAGAGAAAGATGTCGGGGGTCTCCATGACGATTTGAAAAAAGGAGACGAATTTTTATTTTGACGCTGAGGTATAGACGTGTGTGTGTGTGTGTGTGTGTGTGTGTGTGTGTGTGTGTGTGTGTGAGAGAGACTGAGTGTTGAGCTTTGGAAAAACTTGTTGAGACAAATTTATTTGCGTGTATGTGTGCATTTGTGTGTGTGTGTGTGTGTGTGTGTGTGTGTGTGTGTGTGTGTGTGTGTGTAGCTGGCAGTGCAGGGAGACAGTGACGGTGATGAAGGATAGGCGGGCGGTGAAATTGAATTAGTCACTCGCTGTGAGAAATGAAATGTCACCCTCTCGGAGCCTGAAAATGTAAAACATGTGAATGTTAAACGGAGTGCGGTCGTAGCGTCATCGCTTCTTTCTTCCTCTTTTTTTTTTTTCCATCTTCAAAAACCGCTGCCTCCAGTCACACACTCGAGTGTGTCTCGCATAAATCATGGCTACACAGGGATGAGCTCCACCACACACACACACACACACACACACACACACACAGACACAGACACACACACACACACACACTTTTACTCACTAATGCACCCCTGTTTTTGCTTCCACATATTCTCTCTCTCTCTCTCTCTCTCTCTCTCTCTCTCTCTCTCTCTCTCTCACACACACACACACACACACACACACACTCACTCATTCTCTCCTTTCCCTGTCAGCCCTTTGATTCGAACCCTCGCCCATCGTCCTGCTACATGAGTCAGTGAGAAAAGACGCCATACATCATAAACTACTTCATCTGCGGTCGCCGTTTCAAACCGTTTTTAATTGAAGAAAGATTTTTCCGTGTTGTAGGAAGTCGAAGGCCTGCGTTTCAGACCACTGGTGCATTTACTTTTCTGTAAATTAATCTGTTATTCCATCTGCGGATCAACAGATTTAGTAGTTTGCTTACGAAGATATATATATATCTCATGTTAAAGAGGGGTCGTCTAGCGGAAAATCAGTCGAGCAAAACAAAACGTTTTCAGTGTTTGCTAATTTATGCAGATATGTAGATAAAAAAAAAAACATAACAGAAGTCTCGAGCTGTATTCGGACGGGATTAGTTTTCCATCTGGAGGTGGAGTCATGGAATTATTAGCATAGCATCTCTGTAAGTTTTTAGCTCGGTTTGGCCAACACACCGGCCATCACTCAATTCTAAAAACAGCCGAGGAACATCGCCATAACTTTACCCATATTAACAATGCCAGGGTCTATGAATATTCATGATATGCAAATCAGAAACGCCCCCCATGTCCTCGTATTATCCTAAATATCCACTAAACTAGCCGATCAGGTAGCCAGTTAGTAAACTAGCTCAGGTTAGTCACAGATATCAGTATCAGCGTTTCGATCTACATCCGAATATAATGTTACCATGACAACCATCATCTCCTTATCGTGGACGTTGAACAAATTAGGAATTACACTCACATCTGCATAGTCACACACACACACACACACACACACACACACACACACACACACACACACACACACGTTCACTCTCAGCGTGGTGCACATGTCCAAAGGTGATCGAATGGCTGGAAGTCAAACATCCATCACTGTGATGTTCAGAAACATGCTGTAGTAGTATGTACACACACACACACACACACACACACACACACACACACACACACACACACACACAACATCTCAATCTCACTCAACACGTCTTCTGGCTCCTATTTGACACTCGGCTCATTCATTCTCAGCTGTGAGGAAGAGCACTGACAGGCAGGCATGATTATCTGTCTCTCTCTCACACACACAC
>CM042542.1:1230000-1232500 GCA_023630585.1 Cranoglanis bouderius | reverse complement strand
AGAAATGAAAAGAAAAGAAAAGAAAAGGAAAAAAAAAATGGGTGTCCGAAGAGTTTAGAGTAAAGATGATCCTCAACTTTAAAAAAGGGCAAAATCCTTTAATGCGTCTCGGGGCCTTATCTGAAACACCTCGGCATCTGTCTCCAGCAGCAAGCAGGCCTTTGAAAGCCTGGAGAAAAGAGAGAGAGAGAGAGAGAGAGAGAGAGAGTCAGGATGAATGATAGACCTCTAAGAGTCTGGGAATCTCTCAGCCTAACGTTTCTACCTGAACCATGCGGCTAAATAACCAGCTACGGACCTGCTGTCATCCTAAACGGCTCTGGATTTGGTTCAAATTTATGAATATGATTACGGAATCGCTATCAGCATTAAAATCGTGTTTAAAATTACGTTTCAGCTTTAGCTCGTAGTTTTAAAAGTGGTTTAAAACGAGATTTTTCTGACATTGATATAATATCGCAGATTTCGTTTTTACTACGAGCTAGCTTTTATCGCACGGCAGTAAATAACCAGACAATCGTCAACGCTAGCTCGGTAGTTACGCCTTTATGCTAGCGATCACTCATCTATTTAAAGCCAAGCCTTAAGAGCGTTCTGATTTCTCCGATTATCACCAACAGAGTTCGGAGAAAGTTGTCGTCCGACACCCTTCTTTTTTAAAAAAAAAAAAATTTAAGTAGAAAAAAAAACTATCATGAAACATCTCAGTACGAGAATCAGTGCCTCGATTTTGTTGAAATGTTTACATTTTCTTCAGGATTTTGATCGGTATTGATCGTGATATTTTAAAGAAAACAAACCTGAAGTCAAAACTTCTAAAAACAAATCTTGCTAACGCGTGTCTTTGTTTCGATTAAACTCGATTCATCTGTCACTTAAAAGACAAAATTCTTCATGTTTGTAAGTAATCTTCCACTAAAATAACCAAATATGATCATTTCATGCCATCGCCCCTCCCCCACACCTTGCTACCGCTAAGCAAAAATGTAGAGATTCTCACAGGGGTGCACAAACTTTTGTCTCTGCATTTGTGTCACTATATCTAATGAAAAATAGCTTTTAAACAACGCTTTCTAAACACATCATTATTCTTTGCATCACTACCTAAGATCTACAGTATAAACCGATCGTCAGCGCGAGCGGGACACCAGGCTTCACATTCATCCTTAAAAATGTTTTAAAGTTTATTTACTGACAGAAATAAATGCTCCATATTCCCTAATATTTGTTCACATTCGCAAGCAACAAAACGACGGATGCAAAACAATCAATATTTAAACCGAAATATCATAAATTCTCTGTAAATTACGAAGGTAGCACGAAGCCGAGCGCGTGACGTAAATTAAACGTTTTTCACAGCGATTAGTAAATAGCTAGCTTTAAAATCTGTATTCAGCTGCTACTGTTCAAAAGCTGTACAGGCCACGCCCACATCACGCTCGTCGCTTACATGTGGAAATTCGGAAATTGTGAATATGTTTTAAAATACATACATTTACCTTTGAGATTTTAGATAAGTTTTTGGCAACGCGTTAATTTTTATAATTTTGTGCAAATTTTTTGTGTAATAGTGACACAAAAATTACAAAGTTGGTAGTTTTTTTAGCAGATTTTATTAGTTATAACTAAACAGTTTTAATTAATTAACAGGTATCTCAGTGTCACTTCGTTAAGATATTCTGACTTTGGGTTACTAGGAAACAGAAGACGGGGGAAAAAAAAAGACGAACTGGAAAAGGAATGCAGATAAAAGCTTAGAGATCTACAGCTATTAGTGCTTCATGCTAATAACCTCACAAAGCTACGCTGAGTAATTTACACAGAGGTGATGGTTTATTTGACGTAGAAACTCATTAACTGGTGGCTTTCTTTCTTTTATTTCTTTTTAAGGACCCCAGAAGAACATTTAGCTAAATTATTTTGATCAGAAAGTTTTACTTGACTTTCACTTTTCGTGACGACTTCATCTGAATTTCTTCATCTGAGTGATGTCAGGGTTTTGAGAACTCTTTTCTCTCTCTCTCTCTCTCTCTCTCTCTCTCTCTCTCTCTCTCTCTAACTCTCTCTCTCTAAGTCTCTCTCTCTCTCTCTCTCTCTCTCTCTCTCTCTCTCTCTCTCTCTCTCGTGCTGGACTGTTTTAACAGGCCTGGCCCGATACAGGCAGATAAATCTCCAGCCGAGGATAAAGTTCAACTAGATAAAATCAAACAGATGTCGGCGGGGGGACTCTCTCTCTCCGTGACCCATAAAAACGCTCTCATCAAAGCCGAGAATCATTTGTTTTGAATTATGACTCTGTTATGGGACGGAGGGAGGAGAGAAGAGGGCACGGAGAGATGTTTGCAGTGGAATGGGATCTGTTTGTCTGAAGACAACGCGAGGATGGCTGGGAAAGTCGGCACGCTCTCACACACACACACACACACCCACACACACACACACACACACACACACACACACACACACACACACACACACACACACACACACACACACAGAG
>CM042542.1:1220000-1225000 GCA_023630585.1 Cranoglanis bouderius | reverse complement strand
ACACACCTGACTATACGCCTACAAAATCCCTGACTTTGTGCAAGTGTACCTAGAAGAATTGATGCTGTTTTGAAGGCAAAGGGAGGTCACACCAAATATTGATTTGATGTAGATTTATCGTCTGTAGATATACAGTATATATATATATATATATAATTGATATACATGTAACTGATACACAGTAAGGTACTTTTTATATTTTATTTATAAATACATATTATATAAAATATGAAATACAAAATGCGAGTATAAAGAGAACAGATGGCAAACGGACACACTATATAAATGTACTGTGTGTGTGTGTGTGTGTGTGTGTGTGTGTGTGTGTGTGTGTGTGTGTGTGTGTGTGTGTGTGTGTGTGTCCTTTATGCAAATTGTCTGTTTATATCTATAACCCTAAAATGAAATGCATTGGTGTGTTGTCAAATTTCATATCATTTATTATAATTCAGGATGGAAGCTCACTCAAAAAAAGCGAGAGAGAGAGAGAGAGAGAGAGAGAGAGAGAGAGAGAGAGAAGGTAAACTGTGAGCGTTGGTGTTTTTGTCGTCGCTCTCTTCTGTTGCACATCAGTTCTTTCTCTTATTACTACACAGCAGCTTCACCTTCTCTTTTTAATCAGAGCAGCAGATATTAGACTGCGCTGTCGACTGCGACTCGGATAGCGCGGGGATTTACGCAGGGATTTACATCTTCCACTCCTTCCAGTTCAAATATCTGTGTATTCACACATCAAATTATCATCCGAGTCGAGTCGAGCAAAAATCCAGAGAGCAGAAACACAGAGAGAGAGAGAGAGAGAGAGAGAGAGAGAGAGAGAGAGAGAGGGAACAGGAAATGTAGCATGGAGTTCCTCTCAAAATAATACATATAAATTTAAATACTATAATAATAATATAAAATAATTTTTAAAAATCCATCTAATTTAGTTCCACAAATCTCAGATTAAAGAGCTCTTGTAATGTATCTCTATCACAGGTTTAGATTAAATCGCTCGTTCTGATACGGCATCGTTTCTATAGTAACGGCTCATTCACAGGGGCGTGTCCAGCGGACGCTCTGCTGATAACAAACAGGTTTAAAAAAAAACAAACAACGTAATCGTTGTTATGGTGAAGTTTTCTGTAACGTGATTGGAAGGAGTCTCCAGTGTCAGCGCTTTGTAACAGTCAGAGGTGAAGCTATAGCTTTAAGTTTTCCCAAATCTTCAGGACAGAGGCGTGTACGCTTCTTTGCGGTTTCTCTGTAACGTGATGTAACAAGCCGCGCGTGTTCCTCAGGACGCAGTGTTCAGTCATTTTATTTATTTTTCTTGTTTTGTTATTTAAAAATAAATAAATAATAGTTTTCCTTAAGCTGTATTACGAGAAACCACAATATAAATGTTTTATCGTTATACCGATGATATTTCACTTTACATCTCCTCCGATCCCTCGCTCTCTCCTTTCATTTCCGCTCTAATTTCTCATTTCTAATCTGGTGGAGAACGAAAATCGGAGACAAGAAAACTTTCTTAGAATTTAAAGGTAAGTAAAAGGAGCTGTTTGGTGAAAAATAAAATATTAAAGCTTCGTCTTTGCCCAAACTCACTCGAGACGTGTTCAGTGTTTAAAAATTCGCCTCTGTACTTCCGCACTGAAGCCATAAGGCTAACGTTGCTAATAATTAATGGAAGCGTATGGCCTCCAGTTTAGCACGGTGTCTCGAGTGTCTCGAGCAAACTTGCTGACGTGGAACAAATGTAGCGTAAAATCTCGAACTGCTCAGCTTCAGACTCAGGTAGGGGGCGTGGCCTAAAATTCGAAGAATGGAAATTGTGCGCTGGAAGGCATTCGGATGAAAATAAAAGTCATGAATCGGGGTAAAGTGGACATCGTGGATATTTAATGATCGAATTGTAACGTCACGTAAGATCTGTTGTTTTTGAGGAGAGATAAAACAACAGGACTGCGTCTTTCGTGTCCTCGGGTCTGAACTCTTAAAACTAACGTGTGGGAAACGGAGCAGCGTGCACTTCAGACGTTCTGGAGATTACAGCGTAACACCACTCAACTTCCAACAACAAACACAGATGATGTTTATGGAAAACCGTCCTTTAATCGGCTTCGCTTCGGTTCACAGGGGCCTAGCGTGACTCGCTCTAATGATCGAGCTCAGCACTTTTTTTTGGTTCATAATTATTATTATTTGTTTAATTTTGTGGGTGAAAGCTGAGCTAAAGGAGCCGCACAGGGTTCGCATTGTTCACCGCTTCATGCACTTATCACCCAGACCTGAGCCACACACACACACACACACACACACACACACACACACGCACACACACATAGACACACCTGAAAGCCGAACCTGGAGAGTGTGGGAAAGCGGGATTTTTTCCGCTCTTTCTCTCTTTTCCTCTCTCTCGATCTCTCTTTCAGGTCAAATCCTCCACCGGATGCCCGAGGCTGTTTTTGCCGTTTGCTCCGTCTTTGCTTTTGCACATCGCACCTCCACACCGGCCGAGCTAAATCCCAGTAAATCTGAGAAAGGCACTCTCTTCTCTTCTTTTCTCTTCTCCTCCAGTCTGCAGTTTGTTTAACCCTCCAGGGCTGAAATAATTAACAGCCAGTTTTATATATATATATATATATATGAAAGTTCAGCCTCGTGCTTTCTTTTATTTGAAGTCGAAGGTCATTACAGGGGGAAAAGTCCTCAAAGTCCTTGCTGACAGGCGTGACATGATCCTAGAGAACAAAACAAGACAAAAAAACTCACGTATTTGCACTAAACAGCATCTTAATGCATCTAAATAAAAGCCCGGGTAACTGCATTTACGCTTACTGTAGTAACTACACTGTAATTACACCCAAGTGTTAACGGAGCGTTTATTACAGCTTTATTACAGCCCGAGGAATCAGGAACATGCCGGTACATCGGCCAACACTCAGCACCTGATAACAGAAAGAATACAAAATTGGGCACAGTTAAAACTTAATGTGTTGAAAATGTCATTAATTAAAATGAATAAATAAAAAGTAAAAATTAAGATGCTTTAGCCACACAATCCAGAAAGCAAAATATACCAAATAAATAAAGGTCCCTTCTCCTTTTGGCTTCATTTCTTAAGAAAAAAACAAACGGCAACAAAAGTTATTCATCTTTAATTTATAACTGATAATAATCCAGTTTCATTCAGTTTACACTGCCAGTTTATTACAGCTTTATTACAGTCTGACTCATTAGGAACCCACGGACGCATCAGCTAACAACCAGAACCTGCTAATAGAAAGGAAAAGGAAATGGGACACGTACTCAGTTATGTGTAAATAATAAAAATAACTTGTACATCAGACGCTCCATATAAACGGATTTAAAAAAAAAAACGTGTGTAATCGTTGATACGGTGAAGATTTCTGTAAGGAGAAATTAACGATGATAACATTTATGGAAGGAGTCTCCAGTGTCAGTGCTTTGTAACAGTCAGAAGTAAAGCTGTAACTTTCTGTAAGTCTTCCGACATCCTCAGGACGGAGGAGTTTACGCTTCTTTGCGGTTGTCTTATTGACCTGAAGAGAGAGAATAAAGAGAGAGAATAAAGAGAGAGAATAAAGAGAGAGAATAAAGAGAGGGCTGGTGAGGGAATGACTGTTTATAGCTGCTATAACGTAAGTGACAATAGGAACTAACATGTTTCAAGAACATTAAATGTAACTATAAACAGATAAAAAAACAATAAATAAAGAATTGAAATCGCTGATAAGTTGCTGTGGTGTAAGAGGAATAAAACACTTGGACATGTGCTGTTATAGGAAAGAAAATTACATGAAATAAATAAATGAAGCCTCTGTACTGCAGGTGCTTTATTAATTCTTTGCTCTTTGTAAAACTTTTTTAATGGGTTCCACTTGGACATTTTTCTGATTATGGTTCTATATAGAATCTTAAATGGTTCCCTCAGAGGGACAAAGTGAAGAAGAACCATTAGTTGGGAGTTAATTAGTTACTCTCAGGTCATGTCATGTGACCCCTTATTCTTTATTTCAGTTCTTCAGTTATTTCCTTATTTGGTCACTTCCTGTTCTGTTTTGGTTTCCTTCCTCTCTCTCTTTTTTGCTGATTGGCTCTCCTTCTTCCTTATTTTAAGAGTTTGACATTTTTCCTTAGCTGTGATGTCATCAGACGTCATGGAAATTTGCTCCATAATCGGCCGCGTCAAAATAGAGCTAATTAAATGATCTATTATTATCGTGTGTGCCATAAATTCTGTGTAAAAAAAAATAAAAAATTACAGGATTTTATTTGATGCTACAGAATTTTTGAAAAGTTGAAAATGAAAAGAGATAATTAAATCTGTAATTTTACGACATCATAATAAAATGTTTTGCATTAATTAACTTTTATTGTCCATAAACTCGTAGTGATGTGAAAGGAGACGTGGAATGAAGGGGAATTTTTGTGGAAATATAAAAATATATATATATATATATATATATATATATATATATATATATATATATATATATATATATATATATATATATATATAAAGGCAGGAATTTTCTCACGGCTGGTGAGAGAGAGAGAGAGAGAGAGAGAGAGAGAGAGAGAGAGAGAGAGAGAGAAATTGTAATTGTTTTGAGAGAAATGGTGACATTTTCAATCAGGAAGTAAATAAAGTCACGCCATCCGAACACGCCCACATCTGCGTTTCTTCCCTGCGTCTCTAATCGTATATAAACGCGTCCACTTTAAATAATATTCCAGCTGATTTACTCAGTAACGTAACCTGCTTTATTTCCTCCGTATCGTCACAGCTTTATTAGATGATGCTAAATTTCTTTCACATCAGTTTTGTTTGTGTTTTTGAGCTCTGTGGGATTTTGTGCTCCTCCGTGATTACGGGGAAATCCGTCCTTATCCGATGACGTTAAGAGGTGATTTTCTGGAGTTAGCTGAAAATATCATGGAAGAAAGTGTGACACATCGTGAGCGAGAGCAGAACTGTGCCATAAAAC
>CM042542.1:1175000-1217500 GCA_023630585.1 Cranoglanis bouderius | reverse complement strand
GGTCATTTTTAATATCTGAGAATCTTTATCTCATTATTCTTGATAACTGCTCTATCTAAACCGTAACTCTTTATCAATATTTAGTGTCGAGTTTACACACTTTCTAAGTGTTTACACTCCGGCAGCATCTCGGTGGCCCTTAATGATCATAGAGAACTCATTTTAATGTGAGTATTTACAGCGAGGCTCAGAAATTCCTGCTCTCGCCAATTCACCGTGACACACAAGGACCCTCATCAGAAGCTCATCTGTATCCCGTTGTTTATGGAGATCACCTGCAACTTCAAGCATATCAACCACGACATGTTTGGGTTTTTTTTTTATTCCTTTTTAAATTTAGATCCGCTCCTCTGAAGGACACTCGTGCGGTTCTCCGGGTTCTCCCCCGGCACCGTAATCCTTCTTAAATTGAGCATGAACATGGCGACCGAATATAGCTGGGAAAAAAAGTGTGTCACATTTCTATATTTCCCCCAGATCCAGGAGGCTTACAGGGAGATAAAGACGGAGACTCGGAAGATCGTTGGAGAGAAACAGAGCGACGATGGAGTGTAATGGAGTTCCGGGTCGTCCTGCCAAAATTATGTGGAGGCATGCATGGATTTTTTTCCAGATTAGCGACACCGGGCTTGTATTAGCCAAGTTTCTTAGCAACAGGATCACACCTCGCCTCGGTGTGTGTAATAACCCAGACTGAATTTTTATTTTCTCTCTTCGAGTTCTCCTTTCCCTCCACCATCATCTCCATCCTTCCCTCTTTTCATTTTCACCGATACACGTGTTGGAGTTCTTTTTTTTTAATAAGAGGAATTGGTGTGATGGACAGATCGTGTGTGCGTGTGTGTGTGTGTGTGTGTGTGTGTGTGTGTGTGTGTGTGTGTGTGTGTGTGTGTGTAGACAACGTCCTCATTTAGTTTCTGACAGAATGCTTGTGGAGTCTGTTTTGTTTCCCTCATCATGATTTTTAATAAATAATAATAATAATAATAATAATAATAATAATAATAATAATTCAGTCTGAAACGTTGTCATCCTTCATTGAGACTCAAACGAGCTCCTTGACTGAAATGTCATCTCGACTGCCGGAATGTGGGAATGTCATTTCCACCTTCTCCACCTTCAGAGGTTAGCTAGTCAAATCCACGATTAGCTTCCTCCTGTCTGCTTTATGCTAATCTCCCACAATCCACTGCTAATACACGGGACAACAGCGGACCTAAAGCGCTTTAATAAACTCAGCATTTCTCTCTCTCTCTCTCTCTCTCTCTCTCTCTCTCTCTCTCTCTCTCTCTCTCTCTCTCAGTTGCATTGCCACAGACTGCTGAGTTTATGAGCAGCTGCTAGCAGGGCTTAGCTTAGCGCTCGTAAACGTTAGCCTGTCATTAGCCGTTCTACTCGCATCCTCCTTCAGAGTCATTAGTCCCCTTTTTACCGCTAAACATGGTTTCTGCATGAGCAAAACAGAAAGCGTGACGATGATAATTACACGTTTGGAAATGACGGTAATTTGGTATTACGGCTTCTCTTTTTACCGAGTTATTAACATTCTTGCCTTCAGCGCTGCGTGTGGATAAATATGAATTACAGGGAAATGACTCAGTAATTTATGCTATTTAGCAGTTAGCTAATCTGATTTAGTAGCATTTAGTAAAATATTAGCAGATTAAAAAATTTATTCTAGTGCACTACTTTTCACTTATTTGTATTTCATCATTTATTAAAAATTAATACAATCTGTGGAAATTGTACAAACTGGCGAATATTGCTATAAATATTATAAACTCCATTTACTATCCGTAACCTTTTTGTTTTGTATGAAGTTTAATTAACAGATGTTTTACAGATTTTAAAATCTTGTCATATTGAATCATATACAGAATTTTTAGATGTTTATTACCACCATGTTTCACTCCATGCATTCATGCTGTTTTCTGAGATTGCTGAAGGTATGTTTATTAAAACGACTCTTCCTCAAAACAAATCTCTCAAAACGATTCAATGTCTCAAAACGACTTCTTCAAAAATGACTCTCTCAAAATGACTCAATGTCCCAAAATGACTCCTTCAAAAATGACTCTCTCAAAATGACTCAATGTCTGAAAATGACTCTTGCAAAATTATTCAATGTGTCAAAATGACTCAATGTCTCAAAATGACTCCTTCAAAAATGACTCTCTCAAAATGACTCAATGTCCCAAAATGACTCCTTCAAAAATGACTCTCTCAAAATGACTCAATGTCCCAAAATGACTCCTTCAAAATGACTCTTGCAAAATTATTCAATGTGTCAAAATGACTCAATGTCTCAAAATGACTCCTTCAAAAATGACTCTCTCAAAACGATTCAATGTCTCAAAATGACTTCTTCAAAAATGACTCTCTCAAAACGACTCGATGTCTCAAAATGACTCAGTGTCTCAAAATGACTCTCTCAAAATGACTCAATGTTTTAAAATGAGACTCAAAATTTCAATTCAATTTTATTTGCACAGCACTTTTAATAATCTAAAATATTCTAACATAATTTAAGTATTCCAAGAAAATAATGACATGATATTCTGACTACAAATAACACAAAAGAAAAATATTGTGTGTGAAATCCATTATTATATGCAAATTGATGAATATTTAATGTAAAATAGTCACCTCATCAGCATATTTCAATGCACTGTATTGGTGTATACTTTTAACACGTTATGCTTCACTTTAATGTCAGAAAAGGAAAATAAAATTAGGCTTTAAATCAGACTTCATAACTCTAGAAGTTGGTTCTTTGCATAATTAATGAGTCAGAAATCAGCTGTACGTGTTACTGTTTTAATCACGTCACAACTCCTAAGAAAACGAAGCAAACCGGGTGTTGAGATAGATTTGTAAAGAAGATTAGAGTGAAAAGAAAAAATCAATCCCTGTATTTTAAAAAAAATAACTGATTCCTGATCTTATTCTCCTGATAAATAAAACAGCGTGACAGGCTTTAATGAACTCAGATACGGATAACGGATGAGTTCGTTTACAGCTGAGGATCTATTTTAGCTTATTTTACTCTTTACGTCGCTCTTTTTTTTTCCCCTCCCTCGACTGGAAATGGAATTGCTCTTCGGGGATTAATAAGCGTTTGTGTGGTGCTGTTTTGAGTTAATGCAGATTTCAGCTTTGTGATTTGTGAGTAATAAGGATCAGCAGAGGGAAACGTATTAGTTCGTGATAAGTGATGAAATAAAAACAGTACTCCATCAGAGCGTGTGTTTATTCTGTCCGTGTTTCTGTTCTGTTCGGGGTGTGTAAAAAACGCCGTAGAGACCCAAAGCGGCCGGTACACGGATTCCCAGAGCACCGATCCGTACTGGTTTTTATCTCCAGTGTCCTGCGAATAAAAAAACACAGTTTTTATCTGAAATAATGTCCTTACATTACACCTTCAGCGCATGGAGGCGTATTTCTGTTCAGCACCAGTAGGATGTGATGGAATTGTGGGTCAAAGCAGTGATAAACGATGCAACACGATACAAAATGTGTGTGTTTTTCCTGCCAAAAGACATTTCCATTACAAATTCTCACAACATTTCAATGAAAAGTCTATCCCCTGAAGACGTAATTGTTTCCATATATGGAAAATATTACCGATAAATACAGTCTGAATCTGAAAACTGGTTCAGAAGCCTGGCTACTCTATGAGTCGGTCTTTTCCACAGGTTGAGCGCCTGAAGCTTGTTTTCTTTTGGTACCTGCCGTCTGATTGGCTAATAAAGCAACAGATATAAATGATCAGTATTGTTTCAGATTTTAAAAATATTTTCTATCTATGACTTTCAGCTCTGTACATTTTTATTCAAACCCCTTTTACTGTTTGTTTTTTTTTTAAATCTTGTCACTGAATCAAATATTGTTGGAAGTTTATTTTCCAAAACATAATGTTTTATTAGATGTTTACTTAAGTAATGTAACAATCGATGCTGAAATATTTACTGTTTTTATGCTAAATGACTTTTCTGGGGGAAAAAATACTGATAAATATCTACATTTACATTACAAAAGATTTTAAATCACTAAAGAAAAATAACTTTTTGACGGAAACCTGGCTTGTCTTTGAGTTCGTCTTTTCCGCAAGTCGGTCCCTCCACGATTTTGCGATCTCAGAAATCAACGCAAAATCTAGGAAAACTCCGCGATATTCGGAGGAGCTCGCAATTTTTCAAAATGTCCGCAGATTTGGGCCGAGACGCGTCACGTGACGTCATCACGACACGCATTCAGCCAAAGCCCTCTTCCGTTCACGTGCGTCGAACCTGAGTACAGCTGAAAGCTCTCGTTTACCAACAAACATCACTGTGAAAGAGCTCGCAGAACTATTTAGTGCGATTGCGATTTCGCCGATTCAAGTAGTTTTCCGCTAAAAAGCAAAATCAAGCGTTTTTGGCTGCAACAATCACAAAAAACTCCACGGGATCCTGTACGGACTGTAGAGTTGAGCGTTTTCATTTAGCACGTGATCTGATTTGACTATAAACAGAATAAGATTAGACTATTTAGTCTATTAAAATGCAACATCCGAAGTATTTAGCGTTAACGTTAAAAAGACTCTTGAAAAGGTATTGAGGTTTATATATATATATATATATATATATATATATATATATATATATATATATAATTTCTTAAGAGAATTGGTTCATTTAAAGTCTTCTCCATTGGTGTGCCATGTTCATGTTCTGATGCAGTGAGCAGGACACAAGATGGAAATCCATCCCTCGATATTCGTCCAAAATAAAGACTGCTTTTGTCTCTCTCTGGCTCTTTTTACAGATTCGACCTGAATAAAGAATCTCTTTAATATAAGCTGAGCGAGCTGTAAGCGATGTTAGCAGCGTTCGGGCTGCGGACCCCCTTTTGTCACGCGTTATTAAGATTAACCAGAACCTAAATAACAACCACAATCCTGCTCTCATTCCTCACTGGAGAAATTATCGGCCCAGAGGAGCAGAGCATGAATCATCCATATTAATTGATGTTTAAAACACGTTCCATATGCTGCAGGGTAACTGAAGCTCCTCGGCGCGCTGTAACGTCCTGATCAGGGGGAGAAAACCTAATGTAGAGTAAAACACGTATATATTCCTCTAACAAGAGTTTAACACGGCGTGTTCTGATTGGCTGAGAGCTGTAGAGAGGATAACGGAGAACATTTAGAGGGGTTTTCGAACCTTCAGGTGTTGGACAAGAAATTATAAAATAAAATACCTATTATTCAGGTGTATTTGAAGTAAAAAATTAAGACAAATCGTTTATTTCACCTACATTTGTTTAGCTAACCAGCTAGCTAATATGAGCTAACCTCACAGCCTCACTTTCTGAGAGGATTTTGGAGTTATATTTATAAATGTTCATAATCTTCACAGCTAATGCTAGATAGCTAGCTAAAATGCACTAATCTGACAAAAATAATAAGTGATATTCATCAGTGTTCGTGATCTAGCACCAGCTAGCTAACATAAGAACTTCTGAGAGAATTTTTACCTCATTATTATTGTTGACAACCTTGACTGCTAATGCTGAGCAGTAAGCTAAAATGAGCTAACCTGACATGATTTCTGAGAGGATTTTAGATTTATATGAATAGATATTAACAATCATCACCGCTAGCACCAGTTAGCTAGCTACGATGCACTAATGAGACAGGAATAAGACGTCATATTCATCAAAGCTAATTTGTGGAGAACTTCAAATACAAGTATTTGCAAGTCAGTATGTTCATAATCTTTACTGCTGGCTAAAAAGATAGCTAACATGCGCTAACCTGACAAGATTTCTGAAAGGAATTTTAAGTGATATCCCTAAATGTTCATATTCATCTAGTTAGCTAGCTAATATGCACTAACCAGTCAGAATTGTTAAGTCATATTCATTAATAAGGGTTTCATTGTTTACAATCTTCACTGCTAATGCTGACTTGTTAGCTAACATAAGCTAACCTGACAGGATTTCTCAGAGAAGTTGTATTCATAATTGTTTCGGCGCTAACAATAATTAGCTAGTTAAGATAAGTTATATGTATCGAAGTACGTGATCTAACATCAGCTAGCTAAGATGGCTATGCTAACTGGACAGGATTTCTGAGAGGATTTTGGAGCTTTATTTAAAAATAAAGAAATATTTTATTATTGAAGACATTTTCACTTGTATTTTTGATAAAAAGTGGATAATTTTGACCTGAACTGACTCCCAGTGGAACACCGCTACAACAGAAACGTGTCATGCGTTTAGGTTTTGGCTCGTCATCAGGCGATGAAGGTTACACGTGAGAAGACTCTCGAGCTCTCGTGTTGATTACGGGTTTTACTTTTCGCTATGTGTTACGCCGCTAGCACCGTCGAGGAGACAGAAACCACACGTTGCACACGACCACAACTCTGATCACATTTCCACTCGAGCGTTGTTGTTTTTCTTTCTCCAAACTGACGGCGCATTTTCCGAGATGATGGAAGTGATACGAGCACGCACGTTTGGCGAGAATTTTTCCGACATGCTGAAAAAACCTGCAGTAAGAGGATTAAAGCGTGTTTCTGTTTCCTTCGGGAGATGTGACATCTGCATCGGGCGTAATCCAATCCAGTCGCTGCTGAAAGATGCCCTAATGGCCTGTTATTATCTTATTTAGCTTATTATCCGTGTAGCGTGTTTTCAAACTGCCATGCAAAATAGACAAAATGGTTTTGAGAAGGAAAAAACCCCACAATGATGTGGAAGAAATAAGACATTCAAATCTGGGTGTGTCTTTATGGCCATATACGGATGTAGGTAGAATTATTGGTATTCATATAGGCACTTTTTTCCAAATATCTTGTAGCTGGCTAGCTGATATTCTCAGATGTGTTTAAATTAGCCTGTTAGCTAGCATTGGCTGTGAACAATGGATAAAGGATCACGAATATGACCTAAAATCCCCTCAGAAGTTAGCATTATCAATGAAATTATGAACATTTTAAACTCAACTCTCAGAAATCCTGTCAGATTAGCTTATATTAGCATGTTAGCCGACAGCACTTCTGAACGGATTCTGAAACCGTGACCAATAAATGTTTGTGTTAATAATCACCGCTAACACTAGACCACTAGCTAAGATGAGCTAACATGATAGAAATTATGACATGCTCTTTAAGTCATATTTTTCAATGTTAATAATATGCTTTCCTAATGCTAATCAGCTAGCTAAGCTGTGTTCCAACCTCACAGGATTTCTGAAAGTCATAATACTGAATATTTATAATCTACAGCTAACACCACTCAGGAATGCTAATTTGAGAGCCTTCATAAACAGATAAGTTAAATTAAGGTTTCTGAGATGCTTTTTGCATCATCAGTGTTTACAGTCTTCACTGCTAATGCTAAGCAGCTAGCTAAATTGTGCTAACCTAACAGGATTTCTGAAAAATTACATTTATAATTGTTTGTCTAATGCTAATGCTAGTCCACTAGCTAAGGTGAGCTAACTTCTGGGAGGATCATTGTCATATTTATCAAAGTTAATAATCTGCACTACTAATGCTAGTCTGCTAGCTAACAGAGTGCTAACGTTACCACATATACATCAACATTTTTACCACTAATGCTATCTCGCTAGTCATATTCATGAAGATGTACTACAGCTAACACAGCTTTTCTGACTGGATTTCCATCATCAATGCTTACAGTCGTAAGACTGTTAACGCTAAACAGCCAGCTAACTTGCGCTAACCTGACAGGATTTCTTGGAAGAGTTATAACTGATATTTAAAAATGTTCATAATCTTCACTGCTAACACAATTGAGCTTGCTTGAGATGAGCTAAACAGACAGAATTATAAAGTCATATTCATTAATGTTCATGATCTAACTACCATGTGCTAACCTGACAGGATTTCTGACAGAAATATTAAGTCAGTATATCCATATAGTTTTTATTGATTGCTGACCAGTTAGTTAACATGACAGGATTTTGAGTTGTATTTAAAATGGCCCTAATAATCCCAGCTAATGCTAACCATCCAGCAAACATGAGCTAATCTGGCAGGATTTGTGAGGACTTTAGGTCAAACTCGTAAACTTTTAGTCATTTTTCACAGCTAACAGTCTAATACTAATCCAAGGTTATCAATAAACTCACATTTTAGAAAAGGTTAGATGATGGGTTTTAGTTTTATGTAAGTAGTTACACGTTTATGTTGTACTATAACATTTAAATAAAATAATAAAACAGTGTTTATAAGTGCTGTATGCTTCTTGAAATCTATGAAAAAATCTATGAAAAGATACTTAAAGCATCTTTTAATGTCAAATGTTTTAAATTCATTTGTTAAATTGACCAACTAAAAGCCAATATACTGTATATATACTGTAAAGTATATATATATATATATATATATATATATATATATATATATATATATATATATATACTGCAAAGTAAGTATATATATATATATATATATATATATATATATATATATATATATATATATATATATATATATATATATATATATATACTGTAAAGTAAGTATAAATATACTGTAAATAAGTATAAATATACTGTAAAGTAAGTATATATATATATATATATATATATATATATATATATATATATATATATATATATATATATATAGTGTAAATAAGTATAAATATACTGTAAAGTAAGTATATATATATATATATATATATATATATATATATATATATATATATATATATATATATATATATATATATATATATATATATATTGTAAATAAGTATAAATATACTGTAAATAAGTATAGGTTCTATATTGTATATCGATAAATTCTAACAATTTTCTTTTAAATTTTACTGAATAACAACCATTTTGCTGCTGATTTTCCTTTCTTTTTTATTTTTTCATTATAAATAACTATTTTGGTCCAAAAATGGCAGCTCATTAACGTTAAGGTGTATTTTTTTTTTTATTTAATTGTATTTTTTCAGTTTTAACCACACTGTTCCTTTAGGAACCTCAGCTTGCATTATGTATTCTCTGCTTCGCCTCAGAGGAATCTTGAGTCATGTACGTGGCCTAATTGTTTTTCAGCACTCAGATGGACGTGTTTATCAGCTCTCGAGCGTCTGGAGAGAAACCAGAGGCCTAAATTTATGATCCGAGACCTAAACCTATTTGTGTGAAAGTTTCTGTTGTAGCGTGATGTGATGAATCCACCGGGAGCCGTTGGGACTGAGCGACAGGACAGACGGGGAAAAACAGAGGAACAGGAGGAAAGTGATAAAACATCCTCCCAGGTCAAAGTGACACGTTTAATTTTTTTGGAGCAAAAATAAAAACATGAAAAACACTTTTCCAGCTTGATTTATATCTTCTTTTTTTCCTTCCACCTGCTATCGGGAACATGGGAAGGGACTCGGTCGCTCCTTCAGGATTGTTTATATCGATCATGATGGAGATGAAGAGAAAACAGATTGGATATTATTTCAGAAAGATGTCCGAGTCGTGTGGCTGTAAAATCTAAAGAGACGACGTGGAGCGTTGATAAGCAGCGACACTACAGGAGGGGTAAAGATTTTTCATTCAGAGGCCTTCAGGGAGCCATCGATGGAGCAGCTGCTGTTCGGGCAGGATAAAAGAGAGAGAGAGAGAGAGAGAGAGAGAGAGGGAGAGGGGGAGAGAGAGAGAGAGGGTTAGGGTTAGGGTGGGGGGAAAAGAGAGAAGGAGAATTTGGCTAAGCCCTGATTTTTTCTCTCCACCGTCCTCATGGGAAATGGCATGAAGGAGAAAATGGACAAAAAAACAAAGGAGCTGAATAAATTTACTCGACTCTCTCTACCTTATTTAAAGCACCAAACTGGCAAATGACTACTTTCAATTTTATTACATTTTAATGTTTGTTTATAAGTAAGGAGAAATCCCAAAATTCTTCAATTTAATTAAATTAAACGTTTTAATGAACTTTAAATAAAAGAAGGTTATTTTTTTTTATTTAAAGAATTGTGACTGAAACCAGTCAACATTCAAAATAAATAAATAAATAAAATCTGCATATTTTAGGCCAAGAGAGATAACTTTAAAGAAAAACAGTTGGACTTTTAATAAATAAATAAAAAATTTTAAAAAATTAATAAATTCATTTTTTGTTTAAAAGAGAAGCAACTCTAAATAAAAGTGTTCAACCACTTAAAAACAAAAATAAAATAAAAAGCTGTCAGCTTCAAATAAAGAGAAATAACTTTACACAATTTTCTCTAAGTGAAAGTCAACTGTTTTTTTTTTGTTTGTTTGTTTTTTAAAATCAGAATTAAAAACAGAGAAAAAGAAATTGAAAGCAAAACTACCCAAAACTGCCTAAAACTATCTAAACTACCAAAACTACCTAAACTTTAAAGAAAAAAAAAAAAACACGAAGATGAAAAAAGATAAACAACTTCACAAAAAGTTCAACTTTAAAAAAAAAGGCAATTAAAATAAAATAAATTGTAAAGGCCAAGAAGAGGAACTTCACTTAAGTTCCTTTATACATGTCCACAAAAAATAAATAAATTAATTAATAAAGCGACATTTAAAAAAAAAAAATTAAAAAATTTAACTAGAAATTTAAGAATTTAACTAATTTAACAAATTAACAAAAACATGTAAAAATAATAATGTTAAAAATAAAAAGCATCAGTTAAGTAAAATCTAATTTAGAGCAATGACATACTATTTTGAAAGAGTCAACTTTAAATCATTTTATTTTAAATAACAAATCTAGCCTTAAAGTAGTTAGGGGTTTTATTTTTATTTCTCTTTTTCAGTACTGTTATGATTTAGATTTTTTTCTCTGCAGTTTATAATCCATGTTCACGCCAGTTTGCTGCGACATTTGCATAAATGTAAATGTAAATGTAAATGTAAATGCATGGCATCATTGTGTTTGTCGAAATGACACGACTCATCATCTGTTCATCCGCCTCTTTTTTTTCTGACGGAAAATCAAATTGTGGAATTTTTTTGGGTGTGAAATCTTCGGCAGCCGTGCGGCAACATGAGCACGGCGTTAATCGATCACGCTCGAGAGACTCGAGAGGAAAACGGTGTCTGGCGTCCGTCTCGGCTCTCATTGACCTTTCAGTTTTACTTTATGTTGTCACATCAAAGCTAATGAGCGCTTGCTATTTTAATTAGCCGCCAGATCCATGCAGCAAATAAGAAAACCGTTTAATCAATACTCCGTGTCAGGAGGAAATCGGGCCGCATCGCGAGCGGATCTTTCCCGTCAGGATGCCTCATTACTCCACATTAGCCTTGGGAAAATTTGTGTATTCCACATATATTTCACGTGTGTGTGTGTGTGTGTGTGTGTGTGTGTGTGTGTGTGTGTGTGTGTGTGTGTTTCCTTCTTGGAGGCATCTCTGTGGAGAATCAGGCAGGATATTGACAGACTGAAGCCCAGAGGCGGACTCTGTGCATGGGGCATCGTTCCCAGACCCCACCTGAGAAAAGAAATTTGTCTCATCTGTCTAATAAACGTGAGAAATCTTTTTTTTTTTTTTAATTAGGTTATTTTTAGTTTTTAGTCTTTTCTTCAACTCAACTCAACTAAACAAATGGAAAGAAAATCTTTCTCAATTGCAAAAAAACAACAACAAGCAAACAAAAAAATCCCCAAAACAAACAAACAAACAAACAAACAAAAATCACAATAAGACCCAGGGAGTTTACATTACGTTCTTCATTTATTTATTTTATATTAGAGACTGTAAAGGTGTGACATATAATTATATATTTCTCATTATCACAATATCACATTTCAACTAAAAAATCATATTGTTACACACATAATATAAACAGTCTGGCAACAGTTTATTCTGTTTTTTTTATCTTTAGATAAAAAATATAGAACTTTTTTAATTCCTGGGGATTGTTAAGTCTTAAATAAATACATTTTTTTTAAATCACAATAAATGAGTGTGTGTGTGGATTTCGCACGTTCTCCCCGTGCTTTGGGGGTTTCCTCCGGGTACTTTGGTTTTCTCCTCCAGTCCGAAGACATGCACTGTAGACTGATTGGCATCTCTAAATTATCCGTAGCACGTGTGAGTAGGTGTGTGATTGTGTCCTGTGATGGGTTGGTATCCCAGGGCCCAGGGCCCAGGGGGTCCCCCCCCCCGCTTCGTGCCCCGAGTCCCCTGTGATTGGCTCCAGGCTCCCTGCGGCCCTGTGTAGGATAGGCAATACAGAAAATGGATGTATGGATGGATGGATGCACACATACATACAGTACATTTAAATAAAATATGCCACTTTTTAAAAGAAGGAACTCTAAGTTTGTTATTTTTTTTTTTTTTAATATAAAACTGTCCGCTTCAAACGAATAAAAGTTTTTTTTAAAAAAAAGAAAGAAAGAAAGAAAGATGAAGTAAGATCAACTTTTTTTTTTAAAGAATCTTTCTCAAAACTGAAAACGTTAGAAATTATTCTAGATGTTTGAACTTTATTTGAACTAAGTAAACAAACAAACAAAAAGTAAGTAAGTAAATAAATGAATGAATTAAAGGGGTTTTTTATGAATACATTGAAACATACTTTTAAATAAATAAATAAATAAATAAATAAATAAATAAATAAATAAATAAATAAATAGGGGGGAAAAACATCAGAAAGGAAGACAATTGTAATCGGTATTAATGTTTTTTTTAGCAAGCCGAGCATTTCAGCTGATATAGAGGCGTGTAGCTGAAGGGGTTCGGCAGGCATGAGAAGACGAGTTAGAAGTTTTCCCAATGCTTTGTTGGAGGTACGAGAAAAAAGCACCAAAAAAAAAAAAAAAAAAAACACCAGAAGCTTAGTCTAGACATGCGAGTGTACGGAGGGAAGAAATAAAATGAGTGGGTTCCTGAGGCAGGAGAGAGGATCGCTTTAGACCTGTGTGTGTGTGTGTGTGTGTGTGTGTGTGTGTGTGTGTGTGTGTGTGTGTGTGTGAGTCAGTGTCAATGGTGGTCGAAACAAAAAAAAAAAAAATCCCCCCTACTGTGAGGCTAATAGTTAAAGGTGTGTGTGTGTGTGTGTGTGTGTGTGTGTGTGTGTGTGTGTTGACCGTAATTACACACATTCCTCAGTGGGGAAGGATGGCAGGGTGTGGCGCTTCCTGTGTAAATATGGAACAGGTAAAAAGAAAACACACACACACACACACACACACACACACACACACACACACACACACACACACACACACACGATGATGTGAGGATGAGCTTATCCGAGGCCACCTGTGAGAAGTTTACAGCAGGTTCTCACAGTCTGACATAATTATAATTAAATTAACGAAGCATTTACTCATAAAATTCATTCTAAAGAAAGCGAGTGAAGATTTTTGGATCTTTTTTTTTTTAAATTTCATGATTATTAATAATTCATTTAATTAAATTTAAATGCTTTAATTTGCTTATCAATTTTAAAAAAAGCAATCGTTTAATTAACAACATTTTAATTTAAATAATATCTCATTTGATTTAAATAATCTCATTTTTACGCACTAAAATGTTTTCTTCTAAAATTGAGTCAAAAACTCACAAAAAAAGGAAAAAGAAAAAAGGTACATAGCAGTTTTTATTTTATTCTTTATCTTTGGGACAAAAGTTTACGTTACACTCTTAACCACTGAAGAACCTTTATTTTTATTTACAGCACCATAGGTTCTACAAAGAACTTTCTTCTGGTCAAGAACCATTTTTCATTATATAGGGTTCTTGAGTTGAGCTGTATGGTTCTTTGGAGATTAAAGAAGTTCTTTGTTTCATTATAGGTTCTTCAGAGCAGTGTTTTGGTTCTTCAAGGTATCATCCCTTACCAGGTCAAAGTGAACCCTAATAAGGTTCTTTGTGGGACTGGAAAAGGTTCTCCTGGCATCTCTCTTAAGAACCTTACTATGGTTCCTTTTTTTTTAGAGAACTTATGATAACATGGTTTCTTGTGGCACTGCTGTGAAGAACCATTTGTGGGTTCTCTAAAGAACTTGAGAGTAAAAGGTTCTTTGTGCAACTTAAAAGGGTTCTCCTATGGCATCAGGCTGAAAAACCATTTTTTTGGTTCTAATTGGAACCTTTATTTTTAAAAGAGTACATCCCACAGACACTGGTGTATTTTACAGCATGGAGCGGAAACAGCAGTATGGAGGACACGGTGACCTCAAGTGACCTTTCGCATATTGAATTAGAAAATAAATAAATTTTTATTAAAATACTTACGTGAAAGCACTTTATCCTTCTTTGTTAACCGAAACGTTTGACGTGTGGTGTGGTGTACCCGAGTATAAACGCTGCTTAGTAGTTAGAGGTGTAATTCGATCCGATTTGTCTCCTCAGCAATGAAGACGGAGTGATGTTGATGTGTAATGAGACAGAAAGTCACCTCTGGCAATTTAAATGTCACATTAATAAGAAATCCCACGACGGCGTAATGAACGAGACGACGTGTAGCGCGTCAATCAATAGGCCGGTTAAGCACACGTCAAACAGGCGTCAATAAACATATGCGTGAATTGATTCTGTCCAGTTATTATCATATAAAGCAGTTGGGTAAGTATGCAGATAATTGCTGATGGGATATAAAGTACCCATGATGCACTGCGGGGGGTTAGGTGGGGGGGTGGACCTGCTTATATGCGAAGCGGTTAAACACTTTTCAAATCAATCCGCAAGGCAGTGTATGTGTGTTACTGAGCAAAAAGGAAATAAACAGAAATGCTTACTGATTACATCATCACACACTCACAAGAAATACTGTTAGTGTTTATTCCAGCACACGAACACTGGACTTTTAAATTAGAAACATTTAAACACTGCGAGCCATTTTACACTGGGCTGATTTACACTAGCTTGCTTTAGACTTCTGTATTCTAAAACAGTCTAGCATAAAGCAGTCAAGTGTAAAATCACCTAGCGTTAAGTATTCTATTGTAGAGTCCAGATTACACTAGACAACTTTACAGTAGACTGCTTTATGACCACATTAAACTAGACTATTGTGCTATTTACACTTCACTGCGTTATTCTAGGCTGCTTTATCTTAGAATACTTTACTATTTCAGTGTCGCTTTAACACTACACTACTTTACACTAGATTTCTTTACACTACAATACTTTACACTAAAACAAACTTCTAAAATAAACTAGTAAAATAAACTAGTTCACACTTAAATACTTTACACTAGACTACTTTACTGTTTTGCAGTAGACTAATTTACTACTTTACACTAGAATAATTTATTTGTTCAAGAATACTTTACTACTTTACACTGGACTGCTTTATGATATTCTGCAATACACTAGACTACCGTACTACTTTATAATAGACTACTTCACAGTAGAATATTTTATATAGAATACTTCACATTACAATACTTTATTACTTTTTTATTTTATTATTATTACTTTTTAATTTTATTCTTCAATAAACTATACTACTTTACACTAGAATACTTTACACTAGAATACTTCACATTAGACTTCTTTACACTAGACTACTTTACTATTTTGCAGTAGACTAATTTACTACTTTACACTAGAATACTTTACACTAGAATACTTTACACTAGAATATGCTAGAATACTTTGTTCAAGAATACTTTACTACTTTACACTGGACTGCTTTATGATATTCTGCAATACACTAGACTACTGTACTACTTTATACTAGACTACTTCACAATAGAATATTTTATCTAGAATACTTCACATTACATTACTTTACACTAGAATACTTTACTATTTTACACTAGACTACTTTACACTAGAATATGCTATGCTAGAATACTTTACTACTTTACACTGGACTGCTTTATTTTATTCTTCAATAAACTATACTACTTTACACTAGAATATGTTCTGCTAGACTCCTGTACTACTTTATACTAGACTACTTTACACTAGAATACTTTACACTAGAATACTTTACACTAGAATACTTTACTATTTTGCAGTAGACTAATTTACTACTTTACACTAGAATATGCTAGAATACTTTGTTCAAGAATACTTTACTACTTTACACTGGACTGCTTTATTTTGTTCTTCAATAAACTATACTACTTTACACTAGAATACTTTATGCTAGACTCCTGTACTACTTTATACTAGACTACTTTACACGAGAATACTGTACACTAGAATACTTTACACTAGAGTACTTTACTATTTTGCAGTAGACTAATTTACTACTTTACACTAGACAACTTTACACTAGAATATGCTAGAATACTTTGTTCAAGAATACTTTACTACTTTACACTGGACTGCTTTATGATATTCTGCAATATACTAGACTACTGTACTACTTTATACTAGACTACTTCACAATAGAATATTTTATCTAGAATACTTCACATTACAATACTTTACACTAGAATACTTTACTATTTTGCACTAGACGACTTTACACTAGAATACTTCACATTACATTACTTTACATTAGGATACTTTACTATTGTGCACTAGACTACTTTACACTAGAATATGCTATGCTAGAATACTTTACTACTTTTACATAAGACTACTTTACACTAGACTGCTTTACACTAGAATGCTTTACTACTTTTACACATGACTACTTTACACTAGACTGCTTTACACTAGATTACTTTACTACTTTACACTAGAATACTTTACACTAGACTGTTTACCCTAGAATGCTTTACTACTTTTACACTACACTACTTTACACTAGACTGCTTTACACTAGAATGGTTGACTACTTTTACACTAGAATATTTTACTACTTTTACACTAGACTACTTTACACTAGACTGCTTTACACTAGAATACTTTGCTACTTTACACTAGAATACTTTACTACTTTACACTAGAATACTTTACACTAGACTGTTTACACTAGAATGCTTTACTACTTTTACACTAGACTACTTTACACTAGACTGCTTTACACTAGAATACTTTACTACTTTACACTAGAATGCTTTACACTAGACTGTTTACCCTAGAATGTTTTACTACTTTTACACTACACTACTTTACACTAGACTGCTTTACACTAGAATACTTTACTACTTTACACTAGACTACTTTACACTAGACTACTTTACTACTTTTACACTAGAATACTTTACTACTTTACACTAGAATACTTTACACTACATTTATGGCATTTGACAGATGTCCTTATCCAGAGCAACTTACATTTATCTCATTTATACAACTGAGTAGTTGAGGGTTAAGGACCTTGCTTAAGGCTTTACACTAGAATATTTTATGCTAGAATACTTTAATACTTTTCACTAGAATGTTTTACACTATTCTGAAATACATTAGATTACTATTACACGGGACTAATGTATGCTAGAATATGTGATACTGTTTTATATGATGACTGTTAACAGAACATTAAAAAGCATTTGAAGTAAAAAATATTAATAACAAAGAAAACCGTTACTCAACGTTACAGTACTCTACATGTAAAAAAAAAAAAAAAAAAAGATTATACTGTGGAATGCTTTCATCTTAAGGCCAGTGGTCATGAAAAATGCTCCTTTGCTAATTTACTGCCTGTGTGAGCAAGCTAATGCTAATGGACAACTATTAGCAAAGGCAAAGTAACGTGTTAGTTTTTAATCATTGTTTTGGCTGTCAGTTCTTAACAAATTAATATTAAAGTATGGACTTTTAATACAATTAATGTTTTCCGTCAAAACTCAAATATTCATATCTGGCTGTGAGAAATACTTTTTAACATCTTTTTTTTTTTTTTTTTAGAATTAGCTAGTTCTGCTAATACTTTATTTATATTGCACTCCTGGACAAAAAAGAAAGCTAAAGCAGGATTTGATGGTTTAAAGTCTTTAAAGATCTTTTTCACTGCTGATTTATTGCATCATTTTTTGGCTGCATACTGTACGGTATAGAAGTCCATTATTTCAAGCACACACACATTTTCTGACATGCTAAACCCCTGTATTAGCATAACGTTTCCACTGTACTCACACACACACACACACACAGATATCAGTGTGTAGTGGCAGTAAGTTGACTGTAAGTCCTGTCACACTCAGCTGATCTCCTCCATCCTCCTGTTTTAAGCGATTGTATGTGTATCATATCAGATTAGGAGCTGGATTAGCCCTAAGCTAACCTTTATCCTCCCTCGTCCCTACCTGAAACTTACAAGCCGATCGGACCGGCCTGATCCCAAACGACACTCGGCCCCTCATTACCCGGATTAAGGAGAACTCTATTGAGTAATTATTTTCACATCGGATAAACATTAAGCTTTACACGGATTTAGCCGAGCTCTCGCCCAACACCACGGAGAAAGACGTAGATCCGAGTGGGCTTATCACGGCGTAACGGGGTGCTAGCGGCCTAATCGGAAGTCACCAACAAACAGTGAGAGAAAGACAAGGAAAACATGGATGATTAAGGGGATAAGAGAGAATCCAAACAAATTAAGGCACATGGCTGAATTTATTTACGTTTTGGATCAGCTGCAGAGAAAATTAGGCCTCACGATTTTATTCTGTTTTTTAATAATTTCCTTGACATCCACAGCTAGCCGTTTAAAATAGATCGCTACAGACTGCTAAAAAACTCGTGAACTTTCCTGACAGATCTGTAAAAAAAGGGCAAATGTCGCTCGCTTCGGAAAGCCTGGCTCTGATTTCATATATTATTTCAATCATACACAATTACAGAGTGAGATCACATCAATTGGAGGCCAGATAACCTTTTAAGGAGAGAATTCCCACAGTGGTGTGACCTTTGACCTCAACGTTGCCAGCAATCTCCGCTTGCACTGCCACACACACACACACACACACACACACACACACACACACACACACACACACACACTTCACGTTCTCTGACTCTCTTACGTTCCCGATTGTAGAAACACTTTACCTTTATTTCGCCAAATTCAAATATAAATCACAGTAGTGCCTTTTACAGTATGTATATGCAAATGAGAACCGCCTCTCGCCCTAAATGCCCCGCCCCTTTCCGCTAGTTACGTTGCCGTTGCCTGGCCTACACCCATGGGCCGCGTTTGCATATAGGAATGTGATCGGCTCTCATAGTTTATGACGCAACAACGATATGGTGTACTGAAATTAAACTCAAAACATACATGAGCTAAGATCATGAGAACGCCGTTGCTAGGCAACTGAGAAACATAATGAACATAAGCTAGCTAATGACGACGGCTGAAGATTTAAATAGCTAGCATATAGATGTTGAGTCTTCATCAGGAGTATCAGAATAGTCACCTGCTACGTTAAGTTCCGCCATTTTGAAAAACATCACCACAGGCAGTGATCAAACTGTCTCGTAAACACGATGACACACAGCTGTATGTGAACGCAGCATTAAGACAGCATTATAAGACTGACTTCGTGTAGTGTACTATCCTGAAATGCACTTACAGCTGAGTGCAAACGTTTGCACGCCAAAGATGTCAAAAAGTATATGTTAAAATAATACATATTAATATTAAATAGTTGGGCGTCGGAATCAGAAAAGTGTTCATAAGTATCTTAGCTTTCAGTGCATACTATCTAATCGGACACCTTCCCAAGCCAACAGAAGATGTGATTGTGGCTACAGGTGATTAGGAGGTGATTTCATCTCAGTGAAGTCGGCTTGTGAAGAATTTAACAGGCTTGGCTTGCTAGTTAGCGTGCATACATTCTACATGGAGAAACCAAGTAGCTAACCTAGCTAGATAACTAGGTCGTGTTCTTACTGAGGAGTTGCCTATAATGGACACGTTTAGCTAGCTAACATTGTTCAGCTAACAAATGAGTTTATGGCATGTGTTTGGGTAGCACATCAGCTTTCAGCGTCATGATGACATTCTCAATGTTTTAATTGTACTTGAAGAACGCCTTGAACGCTGCCCACAAACATCAAAGTTGGTAAGTGACTTGTATGTCTTCCGTTTCTCTGAGATATGAAAATATGTCCGGTCATCGCAGGCTAGATCACTGTTCAGTATCATTTAGCCACTAAATGATAGATCTAGATCTTCTAGAGTTACAGAATTTAAGCATGTCAGTTTAGCAAAAATAAGCACTACTTGTCTTTTCGTGCTAATCCGTAATAATAAGTGGATACTATTTGAGCTGTCAACTCAAATCCTAACTAAAATTCCCAATAGACTTTTCAGTCAAATGATAACGTTACTAATAGAATGCTAACCAAGTAGCGTCAGACGGCAGCTGTTTCAGCTGTAACTGGAATTCCCTAGAAATTTGTACATAGACTGTAATATCAGTGTTATTGTTTCATTTGTTTGTTTGTTTTTTGTTTCATTTTTTTTGACTCAAAAGCCAAGACAGACTTTTGAAACGTTTGCTAGGAATTCAATCCATGTTCAGATACAATCCACGTCCGAGTGACAGAAGGAAAATACAGAACGAAGTTTAAACCTGAGGCAAAAATAAATCACATATAAATTATTGTTTTTTATATGAGAGTAACTGTGAAACAAATGTCTCTACAGGCAGCCGAAGTTCAGCCACACTATAACGAGATTTAACACGCGCTGCAGCTGTAAAGGTCCAGGTTTCACTGACATGGAGTGTGTGATTTATCTCACACACACACACACACACACACACACACACACACACACACACACACACACACACACACACACTTATACACACGTTTTTCCTTTGAAGATACAAGGCAGTTTTCTGCACGTTTCCTAAAATCCAGTTTCCATCTCGTCCCTGTTCTCGTAATCATTTGAAAGAATGACGGTGTAATGAGACTTAGTATAAAGTTTATAACACACATATTAATAATTCAATATTTAAGCTAATAAATTGTGTTAATATAATTATGTCACACTCAGACTTAAAATGTTATCATTTTATCATTTTCGGTTTTAACTAGTAAAAATTTTTGAAGATGTGAAAACAGATATGAGGCAGTATAATCTAATCCTAAGGGAACTGAGTATATAGACAGACAGACAGACAGACAGACAGACAGACAGACAGATACAGACACATAGATAGACACAGATAGACATACAGATGGAAAATGCCTGGAGAGAGAGAGAGAGAGAGAGAGAGAGAGAGAGAGAGAGAGACAGACCGAGGCATATACATAGATAAACAGACAGACACCTGAGCAGAGAGGGAGAGACAGACAGAAAGACAAACAGACAGACAGGGTGGCAGATACATACATATGACAGACAAACAGACAGACATCTGAACACAGAGAGAAGCAGACAGACAGACAGACAGACAGACAGACAGAGAGAGAGACAGACACCTGAATGCAGAGAGGAGAGAGAGATATTGAGAGCAAGCCACACATACAGGCAGACAGAGAGAGACAGATATATAGACAGACAGATACCTGAAAGGCAGCCAGACAGACAGACAGACAGACAGAAAGACAGACTCATGAACATAGAGAGGACAGAGAGACAGTAGACAGACAGAGGGAGACATCTGAATGCAGAGAGACAGAGAGAGAGCAAGAGAGGGAGAGACAGACTCAAACAGACAGACAACTGACAGGAGAGTGAGGGACAGGAAGAGAAAGACAAAACATAGATAGACAGACACCTGAGTGCAAAGAGGAGAGGGAGAGAGACAGACAGACAGGTACATAGACAGAAACGCAAACACCTAAACACAGAGAAAAGAGAGACAGATATATAGATAGATGGATAGACAGACAGACACTTCAAAACAGAGAGAAGAAAGAGTGAGACAGAGACAGACAGACAGATGGACAGACAAAGACAGTACATACTGACACAGTTCTGCCATGTGTGTAATATCTTTGTATCGTAATGATGCTGGTCTGAGTGAGACAACGTGATAACATCTGGAATAATCTTCAAACAGCTGCCAGCTGTGCTCAATAAAGTGGTAAAAATAAGTGTTCAGGCTAAACTAATATTTAACATTCTTCTCCAAACAGGGCCTCCTGTCTGACCTCGTCCTGCACCCAAGTCCCAACCTGAGAGAGAGAGAGAGAGAGAGAGAGAGAGAGAGAGAGAGAGAGAGAGAGAGAGAGAGGGAGAGAGAGAGAGAGAGGGAGAGACAGATAAAAGCCAGATGGGATTAAATTTACATGGGGTCCTGGGGTAATTTTCTACAGGTACTACTGTGTGATTTTATTTCCATCCAGATCGTCCATGTCTGCGTTTTCTCCATCGTCCTCTGAGAAAATTACAGGCCAAAATACAATACATGGCCAAAAGTATGTGCACCCCTGACCATCACAGCCACATGTGTCTCTTCCCCAAACTGTTAGCACAATATTAGAAGCACACAATTGTATGGAATGTCACAAAGCGAGCTCCATGAAGACGTGGTGTCTGAACGTTAGAAGAAGGTAGAAGAACTGGAGAGTCCTGCACAGAGCCCTGACCTCAACCCCACACTGTACACCTTTGGGATGAACTGGAACTGAAGCCTCCTCACGTCAACATCAGCACCTGACCTCAACCTCACTAAATGCTCTTGTAACTGAATGAACACAAATCCCCACAGCCACGCCCCAAAATCTAGCGGAAAGCCTTCCCAGAAGAGAGAGCGGAGCACATTATGGCAGCAAAGGGGGGAATAAATCTGGAATGTGATGTTCAATTAGGACATATGGGTGTGATGGTCAGGGGTGCACATACTTTTGGCCGTACAGTGCAGATACAAAGGTAGGCATACGGATAGACTCACAGAGAGGGAGACGGAAACAGATAGACACAGATTCTCACAGACAGACTGAAAGACAGACAGACACAAATAGACAGACAGACAGACAGATGCCTGAAGCACGTTTAATTACATGATTAATGAAAATTACATGTGGATGAACAGATTTCTAAACAATGCGACATTTTGAATTCTTTTCATGATGTGCCCCTTTTTTTTCACATCATTCCTGTCTTTCTCCACAGTGTTAATATTTAATATGGCTCTGATTTTTTTTCTGACGATTTTAATTCTCGTCCCTCGATATTGACCGAGTCTTAATTCGCTGTCGGATTAAAAGAAACGTGGAGCGACTGTTTGTCTTCTCGCCGTTCTGTGTGTAAAACACTGGTGTGTGTGTGTGTGTGTGTGTGTGTGTGTGTGTGTGTGTGTGTGTGTGTGTGTGGATTGATTATAGAAATAAGATGTGAATAATTCAGACACATGGTTGTGTTTAAACACGTTCAGTGTGGTGAGAATCGCAGTGTACAGCACGGTACGTGGAGAAAAAAAAAAACGTTACGTCTCTCGTTCTGCAGCTCAGGGTCGTTTATTAAAACGGATTTTCGCAGGTAATTTTTGGAGGAGTCGTGTCTTTGATGTGACGTGACGGCGTGGACGGAGACTCGCGGCGTGGGTCTGTCTCTTTGTCTGAATATAAAAGAATAAAATCCTGCTAAATCCACAGCGCTCGCTAAATCTCATGCTTGGTATTCACTGCTGCGTCTGCTTTATGTCCTGTCTCACTCTCTCTGTCTCACACTCTCTCTATGTCTCTGTCTCTCTATATATATTTTTGTCTGTCTCTCTATCTATGTGTCTGCCTGTCTGTGTCTGTGTGTCTGCATGACTATCTGGTGTGTGTCTGTCTCTGTCTCTCTCTCTCTAACACTCTCTTTCTCTCTCCGCCTGTCTATCTGCATCTTTGTGTCTTTCTGTTTGTGTGTCTGTCCATCTGTCTGCCTATGAATCTCTCTCTTTATTCTTCTTCTTCTTCTTCTTCCCTAACACTGTCTCTCTCCCTCTCTACCTGTTTATCTGGGTCTGACTGTCTGCAGGTCTTGCCTATCTATCTGTCTATATGTCATGTATGTCTGTGTGTCTGTCTGATGGTCTACGTGTCTCTCTGTTGATGTGTCTGTTTGCCTTTCCGCCTGTCTGTCTGTCTGTCTCTCTCTCTCTCTCTCTCTAAGTCTCTCACTCTCTCTCCTTCACTCTCTCACACAGTCATTCTCTCTGTCTTTCCCTTTCTCTCCCATTGTCTCTCTCTCTGTCTCACTTTCTCTGGATTGAATTGGCCTCCGCTTGATGCGTTGATTGGCAGAATGAGGTAAAGACTGAGAGGTGTGTGTGTGTGTGTGTGTGTGTGTGTGTGTGTGTGTGTGTGTGTGTGTGTGTGTGTGTGTGTGTCTCAGGGGGACAGGGGGGTCTGATAGCTAAATAAAGATCTCTAGTGTTTTCTTGTTATCCAGCTCAGATCCTCGCTGAAGATCAAGTGCAATTAGACGATGAAGCGACACTCAAACCACAGACACTGTCTCACTCCTCAGACCTGGGGCACAAAGAGCACCACCACCTGTCTGTCTGTCTGTCAGGCTGTCTCACTTTCTTACATAGAGCTTTGTGTCTTTATGCCATCTTAAATGCTGAAAATGAGATAGATAGATAGATAGATAGATAGATAGATAGATAGATAGATAGATAGATAGATAGATAGATAGATAGATAGATAGATCGATCAGACTGACAGACCAACAGGCAGACAGACATTCATCTGAAAAACAAAAAAACAAAAAAAAAAAAAACAGACAGGCGTTCAATCTGACAACAGACAGACAAATGTTCAGACAGACAGACTGACTGATAGACAGACAAATTGATAGACAGTCATTCATTGTGACAGACAGACAGACTGTCAGACACACAGAATGAGTGACAGACAAACATTCAGACAGACAGACACATAGACAGAATGACAGACAGACAAATATTCAGACAGACAGACAGACTGTCAGACAGTCAGAATGAGGGACAGACAAACATTCAGACAGACAGATCGAAAGACAGACAGACAGAATGAGAGACAGACAAATATTCAGCTTAATAGATGTCCTGTCTGACAGACATGCAGACAGACAGACAGACAGACAGACAGATGTTTAGTTCTTTAGTTGAACATTTCCTTTAAGACACATAATGTTTTCTTGAGCATCATAAAGAGAAAAATCATGTTTGAACTTTCAAATATGAGCAAAGACGAACGCGTGTGTGTGTGTGTGTGTGTGTGTGTGTGTGTGTGTGTGTGTGTGTGTGTGTGTGTGTGTGTGTGTGTGTGCTATAATACTAACAGCGAAGTTTGGGCCCTACATGATGAAGCTTTCTATTTATATTAAAATGAGTGACTCGTCCTGAGGGAGACATCGAGGGGAATCAGACGACAAACATCCAGCATTAGAGAGAGAGAGAGAGAGACAGAGAGAGAGAGAGAGAGAGAGAGAGAGAGAGAGAGAGAGAGAGTGTGTGTGTGTGTGTGTGTGTGTGTGTGTGTGTGTGTGATAAAAGAGCACCCAGGAGAAGAACAGCAACAGCCAAAAAGGCAACTCTTCATCCAAAGTGGCCCTCTGGAGCCGAGCTGTAGATATAAAACACACACCGCCGTAAAGTCATAAAAACACGCCGCCAACACACCTATAAATCTGACAGAGAACAGCAAAGCATTCTGGGATACGAGTGTTCACTCCGGCTGACACCTACTCCACAGCACAGAGTTACCGTTACCCCACTGATGTTGATTATTTTTCTATAACAGCACGTTCCTGAGTGTTTTATTCCACAGCTATTCACCCACGGTTATTAAAGAGCAACGCGTCATATTTTGCAGAGCTTCTGCTGAGCAAGTTGGCTCCTGTTGGTCAGAAGGTGTTGATTAATTCTCTATAACGGCAGCTAACGTATTAATACGTTATGGTTTCTATAGTAACGGCTCATTCACAGGGACGTGTACGGCGAACGCTCTGCTAATAACAAACAAACTAAACAATAATCAGTGACATGGTGAAGCTTTGTGTAGTTTATGCAACGTGTGTGGAAGGAGTCTCCAGTGTCAGCGCTGTGTAACGGTCAGAGGTGAAGCTGTAACTTTAGGTTTTGCGACATCTTCAGGACAGACGAGTTTACGCTTCTTTGCGGTTTTCTCCGGAACGCGATGTAAAAAGCTGCGTTTTGGTTTTTTTTTTGTTTTTTTCATTTTTTTGTCCTATTAGCTTGAAGAGAGAGAAAAGAAGAGAGAGAAAAGAAGAGAGGCTGCTGAGGGATCGAGTGTTTATAATGTAAGCGAGAACTCGTTCTGTGTAACTTTAAACGGATAAAAACTATGACGTGTCTTTAATAAATAAAAGGTTGTATTTGTTAGTAAATCGCTGTGGTATAAGAGGAATAAAACACTTCACAGCTGCTGTTATACGGTAAATAACCGTAACTCCACTGCATCGTTGATTAGTTTCCTGTAACAGCACACGCGGGTGAAGTGTGTTACTCTTTACGTAACCTGATGTTCACTATTTTAGAAAGTTCTGCCGTTTCATTTAACGAAGTATTGTTTAAAAATTGCGATTTTTTTTTTTTTACGTTAGTATTTGTGAAATTTTCATTATATGTATAAAATCTTTCGCTTTTTACTAACAAGACGTTCAGATAGAGATTAAAACCTGTAGAAAATCTAGTGGGGAATAAGACACTTCACGGCGTGCTGTTGTAGGAAAATAATCAACGGTGAAGTGGAGTTACTGTTACCACACCGAAGCTGATTGTTTTATAACAAATGATCTGTTTATAGTCAGACAGATCAAGTCCTCACAGCTACAAACGTTCGTTCATTCCCTCGACGGCCCGTCTTCATTCTTAACGTAATGCTAAAATACGATTCAGGGTAGAATTTATTTTAAATCGAACGCCACTGTGGTGTTTTTTTTTTTTTTTGCTTTTAGCAGTTTTAGCTTTTAGCTAACGTCTCCCGGTCTCTCTGTGGTGATGGACAGCTTGAACTATATCTCATTACGCTCTAATCCCTCTCTGAAAAGTCATTCGTGTTCGCATCGATACCAAACAGCAGAGTGGGAAAAAACCCTCCACTCCTCCGCACCCCATCACTCTTTCTCTCTCTTTCTTCCCCCCCCCCCCCCCCCCCCCCTCTCGTCTTTCTTTCTGATCTGACCACGCCGTGGCCTGAGCCTGCCTGGTTAATTAAACTCAAGGGTGAGGCGTTATTTGTGGGAAAAAATCCAATTATTTCTCCTTTCTGCGGAGTGAAAAAGCGAGTGAGAGAGCGAGGGAGGAGAGACGTCCACTTCGGCCTCTTCAGAAGCGCTGATCAGACGGACGAGTGCGGCGGATCGACGGCTCGAAAGGAAACGTTTCACAAGCGTTAAAAACTGCGCCGTCGCTGAATAACACCTAGCGTTATTAATCACGTCTTATCAGCCGTGCCTCTTTATTTTAGTTCTTAGTCTTTGTGTCCTGTTCTCCTTTCATCTGGAGAAGATAAAAAAAAAATTTAAAAAAACATCCGACACTAAAAATAACCGGAATATAATTGTGAGATTCTCCGTCTTTGTAAAATTACCAGCTGAAGAGTTAGCCTTGTTAGCATTTTCCCAAAAGGTTACATTTCTTCTAGTTAGCTAGCGAGCTTTTCAATCCCTGCTAGCTGTTAGCATTGTCCTGACAGGTTACTTGGCAAAGGATTAGCTTTCATTCTGCTTTTTTTCTTGTAAGGCTAGCTAGTGACTGATTCCAATTAGCTTTCAGTCCCTGTTAGTCATGTTAGATGAGTTTGTTTTTTAGCCATTTCCACAAGATTTCAATACATTAGCACTGTTAGCAGTTTCCTTTCAGGAGATTAGCATTTTTGATTGACTGGGGGGGGGGGGGGGGAGGTAAGATGGCTAAAAATACGTAATAGCTAGCATTGAAAATGGCAAAATTAGCATCAGTAATCTTTCCAGTTGAAATATTTTTAACTGATTTCTTCTTGTAAACAGCTTTAGAAAGCCGTAGCGTCGTGGAGAAACGGCTAACGGCGATCGATAGCGACAATAAAAACAGAAAATTGGAGAATTAGGAATTCCATCTGTCTCATATCAAATGCCACGACATTTGTTTATTTATTTATTCACCTGTCACATGTCATAGCAGCGGGTCACGCTGATGTGTGTGTGTGTGTGTGTGTGTGTGTGTGTGTGTGTGTGTGTGTGAGACGTAATTTCTCTTTGATGTCTCCGTAGGGAGCGTCCGCACTGCTAATCTGGCCCTCAGTGTGTGAACTTTAACCCCGGCAGGGTCACTTTCCAGCAGCCGGCCTAATCCCGGATAGTCAATAGAGGCAGGGCGCGAGGGCACGACTGAAAATGAGCACACACACATACGCACACACACACACACACACACACTTGAGATGAGCTCATTTCAATACACGGTGAGTGCTATTGATGTGTAAAAGAACACACACACACACACACACACACACACACACACACACAGGAGGATCCACTTTCAATGCGGGGGCGGGGAAGGTATTTGTGTGGTGGTATTGACAGCCACACACACACTCACACACACACACACACACACACACACTGTCATACGTAGCTCATACATATTCTCAGAGGTGAGCGCTAATTCTTTAAAGGCTAGCCGAGTGAGTGGAACATAGAGAATAACTTTACCATTACACACACACACACACACACACATACACACACACACACACACACACACATACACACACACCGTTTTACACGCACTTTTACTCATATGGAGTAAAAGTAAACGTAAAAGGTAATTATTGTCAAACCAGTTTGTTTTGTTTTTTGATAGATGTTAGCATTTTAACGTCGCTACGATTTCCAGAAGAACCAAGGTCTCAGTGGGTCACCTGATGTCTAACTAGCACAGAAATGGCTAAGTAACTCTTCACAAAAGTGCTAAAGTGAAGGCTTTAAGGATTAAAGGCTAATAGGAAAATACTCGCTAGCTACACTTACAAGAAACCAGTGAATGAAAGATAACACACTGCAGGTGAAGAGGGAAGAAATACTGCATTTAGATGGAGAGTTTTTAGTTTTCTTCAGAGATGTGAGTCATTTAAATGTGTTCAGTTAACTGAATCGTTCAGATCGGTTCGGTGGAACAGTTTTGCCAGACAATGAACAGCTTGAGCATATAAACATAGATAATATTCTCTGCTATTTTTTCTTATTGTATAATACAACTCTGCACAACACACACTACTACTGCATTTACTGAATCACTGGAAATCTGAGTGAATGAGCTTGAATCAGAATCATTAAACTCACTGACTCACTGATTCAGTTGACTCTGATCAACGCAGGAGCGAAACTCAGTCATGACCAAATGATTCACTGATTCAAACACTGACTCTCTGAACAACGCAGGAGCAAAACTCGGGCACGAACAAATGATTTACTGATTCACCTGACTCTGAACAACACAGGAGCGAAACTCATTCATGACCAAATGATTCACTGATTCAAACACTGACTCTCTGAGCAACGCAGGAGCAAAACTCGGGCACGAACAAATGATTTACTGATTCACCTGACTCTGAACAACACAGGAGCGAAACTCAGTCATGCCCAAATGATTCACTGATTCAAACACTGACTCTCTGAACAACGCAGGAGCAAAACTCGGGCATGAACAAATGATTTACTGATTCACCTGACTCTGAACAACACAGGAGCGAAACTCATTCATGACCAAATGATTCACTGATTCAAACACTGACTCTCTGAACAATGCAGGAGCAAAACTCGGGCACGAACAAATGATTTACTGATTCACCTGACTCTGAACAACACAGGAGCGAAACTCATTCATGACCAAATGATTTGCTGATTCAAACACTGACTCTCTGAATAACACAGGAGCGAAACTCATTTATGACCAAATGATTCACTGATTCAAACACTGACTCTCTGAACAACAGAGGAGCGAAACTCAGTCATGAACAAATGATTCACTGATTCAAACACTGACTCTCTGAACAACACAGGAGTGAAACTCAGTCATGAACAAATGATTCACTGTTTTAAACACTGACCTGCTGAATGACGGAGGACCGAATCTCAGTCATGACTCAAAGATTCACTGATTCAGACACTGACCTGCATCATGACAGAGGAGTGAATCTCATTCACTGACCTGCAGAATCAGAAAGGACCTGATTTCGGCCATGACCAAATGATTCACTGATTCAAACGCTGACCTACTGAATCACAGTCCAGACCTAACCAAGGTCAGGTCTAAATGATTCACTGATTCAAACACTGACCTTCTGATTCAGTAAATAACTTGTAGATTTGTAGCTTTTGAAACTGAACATTTGCCATTTTTACTTTTGAAGAGTTTAAATAAATAAATAAATAAATAAATAAATAAATAAATAAATAAATAGCAGTCAGAATTTAATGCTAGATAGCAACAGCTGCTCTAATGATATGGGTGGCTGAGAAAACACACCGACTCTACTGAGATTACAGAGCTAAATTGGGGGAGAGAAAGAGAGAGAGAGAGAGAGAGAGAGAGAGAGAGAGAGAGAGAGAGGTGTCTGAATGAGTTTTTCTCTCGAGGGAGGAGGAGAGGTCAGTCCACTCTAATAGGAAATAGTGATTAAGGTCAGAATGGGCATATCATCACCGCTCTGTATGTGTGTGTGTGTGTGTGTGTATGTGTGTGTGTGTGTGTGTGTATGTGTGTGTGTGTGTGTGTGTGTGTGTATGTGTGTGTGTATCAGGTCAAGGTTAAACACATGGCTGTGTGTTTTAGGCTTCAAGGTTAAATTTACAGTACTGCTGTGTGTGATTGTGTATTTTAAAGGTGAAGGTTAAAGTTTTTGTTTTTTTCCGTTTTTTTCTCGCTTTTGACAGTTTTTTTTTTTTTTTTTTGGGAGTCGAGTCACATGATTGATGATTTGCGGCTGCAGTTACAGTTCAGAAGCTGCGATTCATTATTTTGTCTGTGTTGTGTATGAGAACGGTGGCCGCTCGGCTAATGCAGAACAGCCAGCGAGCCTCCGATCGGAAAATAGCTGCCAGATTTCTTTCTCAAGATAAAAAAAAAAAAAGCATATAATTTTTAAAAAAGAATTCAGTGGAATCATTTATTTACATTTCCTCTAAAGATAGAAACTAAAAATTTACATTATTTATTCTTAATCTAGAAAGATATCTATACTGATGTTTTTTAATGTTCAAGAAATTAGCGTAGTTAGTAAAAGAAATACATTTATTTACTCTATTTAGACTTACATCGTTTCCACCATTAGAAACACTATGCACTATGAATATACATGAATATGCTAATTAGAACATCTTCCTCCTATCACTAGTATTAGCTAACCTAGCTATCTAGTTAATAGTAACCAATAGTTCAAATTAGTCACGGAGTGTCATTTCAGTCTCAGAGTCTCGCTTTATACCTTTATACTCTCACTGAGTTATTCAGCGACAGCAAAAAAAAATTACCAGAACGCTATAAACTTATGTCACCATGACAACCACCGTTCGATAAAGTTCCAGATTAGCACGTGATTGGTTCAAAGCTGTGGAGAGAATTTAGTGACATCACAAACTAACCTTTGTAACCCAGAAGAAGAACGAAGAAATAATAAACGTTTGGAAATTTATTGTCATTAACGTTATTTCCAGCTATGAGAGGCGGGGCAAGGGGGCGGAGGTAATCGTGGCTGCCCAAGATGGCGGCCTCTGTAACCCTACGTTCACACTAGCAATTTCAGCGATATTTGAACTGTGGTCTGATGTTTCTTCAGGTCTCTACTCACAACTTTTGTTCCTGTCTGCGATTCGTTTGGTTCCTAATAAAAAAAAAAAGTTGGACAAGCCACGCCCACAAACAAGTAAATAGCATTCCTATTGAACATGATTAGTCAGGACCAAAGACCAAATACAAATGATTAAAGCTCCTCAGATGACTTAATCAGATGCGTGACAGAGAGAGAGAGAGAGAGAGAGAGACGGAGTCCGTGCTACAGAGAATAGCCTAAGATGTTCTAATCATGGTCGAAACTCAGGGGCCTAACATCGTAAAAAGAAAAAGAAAATCTCCAAATGTCACTCAGGCGATAATTACGTCTCTTCAGGTGCGGCGTTTGACGGACAGACGGACGGATAAATTGATAAATAGATCACTTTGACCTTTGGGCTCTTTGAAAATTTCACTTACAGCTCAAGATCCAAACTGTTTATTAACAAGCGAATGGTGTGTGTGTGTGTGTGTGTGTGTGTGTGTGTGTGTGTGTGAGGATACGTTATGAGAAAAATAAATTAGGACGGGCTCCCGGGTCGTCTCTGTCCAATCAGATGACCAAAGATTAGTCTCCATAATTATAGTAAAGGGCAATGGGGTTGATATGAGAGCAGGTCGGAGGTCGTGGCCGTTATAAGTGATTCTCTGGTGGAGTGTAATGCGGAGCCTCGTCTCCATTCCGTCGACTGATTGCCGCCTGTCACATTCCCGTCAGCTCATGTAAATTGCGTCTGGCAAGAGATGAAGGGGGAAGCATGTTTGTGTGTGTGTGTGTGTGTGTGTGTGTGTGTGTGTGTGGGGTGGAGAGAGAGAAATGGGAGGGGGGTGGTTAACTTTCTGTCCAGCCAAACCGACACTATGGCGTTCCCGACGTTCCCGTTGCCGGATCCGATGTGTCCGTAAATGGTTTCTGGTGGCAATCTGAAGAAGGACATTTTGGTCTCATCCTCTTTAATAGGTTGTCCTCCTCGGGCTAAAATTGAACAGCCCCGACATGGCCTAAGGCGGGCGATAAAAATTCAATAATTCGTCCCGGGGGTCAGAGTCCTGTCATTTTATTTATTTATTTTTTGGATGGGGGAGTAATTATTCCACACTAACGCCGAGCGCTGAGAGATGGCCTTTCCGGAGAGGATAGTGTGTGTGTGTGTGTGTGTGTGTGTGTGTGTGTGTGTGTGTGTGTGTGTGTGTGTGTGGAGGGTGCGTGAACTTTGACAGCGTTCTTAACCTTCACAAGTTCCTCCGCACTACTATAATGTATATAAACATTAAAATATATACGTATAATATCCAAATATTTACGACAAATTAAAGGGAAAAACAACATCCTGCGGTATTCCGTTTTTTCCTTACATATCATTCATGGAAAGTGAGCTCTTGATCAAAGTTTCCAACTCTATGTACTTATGTTTCCCATACATTTCCCAAATTATGGTTAATTTTGTGTTAATTAGCTTCACCTCACTCTGAAAACGTGGCTGAAGGTTTTATCCTGTGGATGATGGATCCTATCCCAGGAATGTTGCGTGAGAGTCAGGAATACTGAACACTCTAGATGAATCTCCAGTCTGTCAAACACTTGGTGTGTAATGCGATGACGCTATTTGGATCTGGATCTGTTTAGTATTCGTATCTGTATTCGGATTTAAACGCAAAGTAGGCGTGGCTTAAACCGGAAGAACCGTGTCAGGATGGTGTGTGAATTCCGGCTCTGACGCGTCATCAACCTCAACTAGAGATTATACTAGAGATTATATTTCTTTATTCCTGCCTGCAATATTTCCTAACCAATTTATTTCATTCCTAGTTCCCTGATTGTAGCCAGCGTGACCCTGACCAGGCAGTTCATGCTAATTTTATGTTAATTTAAACAAACGTGGTCTTCATTTGTCCCACAAGCTTCATATCTAACTGCTCGCTCGCGCCTGTACGGACTCTGCAAGTCACAAACGATTAGCATCGTTCGTGTGGAATATTCTCGTAAACATTCTGAGTGCACTTGAACACGACATTAGACATTCAGCAGCAGCAGCAGCAAACACACGTCCACGTCTACGTACGCACACACACACACACACACACACACACACACACATACATCTCTCTATTGATCCCCATATATGTCAAAAATCAACAAGCGTAATTCTCCATAAAACGTCGCTGAAAGGAGGAAAATTGAAAATGAGGCGAGTGTGTCCCCTCGGAGACGGAGGCGAAACGGAGGCAGGCCGCGCGCCTTGTCAGTTTTTATATGACATTATTATTCCGTGAGTCATAAATTCCAGGCATGTTAAGATCTCAGACAACAACAATATGAGATTCAATCAATGCGGCGCTCCCGGGAGGCCACGCTGCCAGGTGACTTCTCAAAAAAATATCACACGGCGCAGGATTTCTGCATAATTGCGCCCCGCCGTCGGCCTGCGTTTCATCAAGTTAATGTGAAGGAGCGCATAAAAACACGGGTTCATAAAATCCGGCTTGTGAAAAGCAGATTGAGCGGGGTGAACCGCCTCGTCTGAGGGGTGGGGATTCGGGTGTTCGCCTGATTTTATGCCAATTTAGAGTTAACTAGAAGAAAAGTGAGTGTGTGAGGTGTAAAAGTCTCCGTGGATGAAGAGAACGTACCTAAGAAGCTGGAAAGTGGAATAAACGATGGCGTAGCGAGGGCGTGTTCAAGTCTCAGCCAACAGTCCATCAATCAGGACGTGTTTAAAAATCGCTTTGTTCTTTAGGTAGCTATGTACGTCTCCGAACGCTACCAAGGAAACCATAGCAACCAGCAGTAACTCAAGATAGAAACGCTAACTAGGAGCTAATAAGTCGTGGAATATTCTGGCGTCCGTTTTGTATCGTGGAAACCCTGCAGCAATTTTCCATGTCACACAAATTCACCATGTCGGTCAATTCGCGAGTTAGCATTTTCTTTTACGTTAGCGCTTGTAGCCATGGATTCACAGGTAGCATCTGGTAACATAGTAGCTAGCTACAGAACAGCTAAGGAAAAAAACAAAACATTTCACCAGGAATCCGAAATCTTTAAGATAAAATGTTAGATAGGAAGTTTCCTATCTAGTTTTGCGAATCCTGTCCCTCAGTTCACTCTGTTTGTTGCTAGTTAGCGTTTCTATCTGAAGTCACTGCTTGTTGCCATTCTAACATAAATGTAGCTACAGCTAACAAAGCTATAAAAATTTAACACAAATCAGACGTCTTCTTGGGAAATGGTTCATGTTTACAAATTACAAATGCATCTATTTCACAGAATCAACGACTGGTCCAGGACCTCTGAGCAATAACGAACGGACCGAAAATAATAAATATATATCGTTTCACTTTGAGGGGGGGTGGGGGTGGGGGTACGACTGTTCTTCACTCTTATTGGTAGTCAGGAAATCACTTTGCTTCTCATTTGTATAAAATTAAACTCTGTCTGGTGCTATATGACAAAAAAAAAAGACAAAGGCAAAGCTTTTCTTCTTTCTTCCTCTGGTAGGGGGCGTGGCCTAAAGTCTGAAGTCTGAAGGCAGACTTAAATGTTAGAAATGATTCAGATTACTACCACCACCATGTTTTTTTGTTTGTTTGTTTGTTTAGGGCGGAGCTAATTTCCAAATCAGTCATCTGCGCTCCGATACTGTGTTTATAATCCGTCTTTAAAATTATTTAAAGAAAGAGATGTTAAAATGACTTACGGCACGGGGATGTTGAGTTCTGCATTCTGATTGGTCAGAAGGTGTTGATTAATTCTCTATAACAGCAGCTCTGACAGTAGCGCAGGTTTATATTAATGCGTTCGTTCTGATACGTTATCGTTTCTATACATTACGTAACTATAAACGGATAAAAACCATGATGTCGCTCTTTAATAAAAATAAATTGTAACTGTCTGCAAATGACTGTGATATAAGAGGAAAGAAACACTAGCATGCGTCGATTATTTTACTACAACAGCACCACACACACACACACACACACACACACACACACACACACACACACACACACACACACAGTTTTATTCATTACAAACTGCACCCTTTGTGATTAATGATTTTCTATCTGCATTTATATGATGTATGAGAATGCAAACGTGTGCTCATGCCTTTGTGTGTGTGTGTGTGTGTGTGTGTGTGTGTGTGTGTGTGTGTGTGTGTGTGTGTGTGTGTGTGTGTGTAATGTATTCAGTGATTGAGTGCTATCTGATGGTCTCTTAATTAGCATGTTAATGAGAACACGTCCTCGCCTGAGCACTGGGGGGGTTTAACAGCGATGACACGGCCGATCTCAGATAAATCATCCTCCAGTTCATATCAGCGATGTGTTAATCAATGAGCCGATCGATCGGCCTTCAGGATCCCGGATCCTACCAGGAACGAGACCATCTCAGGAGGAAACCGGAATACCACAGCGATTAAACACTACAGGAGGTTTCGCTAAAAACACTTGGATTGCGTAAAATATTTCAGCAGTAATGTTTATTTTAAAATAAAAATATAATAGAAAATAATATTTCAGAAAGTTTTACATTTCTTTCCCTTCCATCTCAGTCACAATCAGAATAAACATTATTGTCATAAACATTATTACACTGCTATTCTCAGCTCAACAGCTCTGTACTATATATATATATATCAATCAATTAAAAAATTAAAATACAACAAAATTGTTTGTTTGTTAGAAAATGTAAAGCTTGTTTGTTTGTTTGTTTCTTCTCATTTTTAGTATTATTTCATTTATCATACATTCAATATTACTGTTTTCATAGCCCACAGTCCTATTAGACATAATATATTTATTTAAAAATAATTTTTGAAAAAAGACTAATAAAATTAGAAAGATTTCAGATGATATAGATTTAGATAATTTATTAGTAGATTTCTTGCTTCATATCTAAATAAATAAATACATTTGAAACATCAGACTTGTTGAGTGATTGTTTGTTTGTTTGTTTGTTTGTTTGTTTGTTTATTACCGAACAGTTACTTTAAAGATGCACGCAAGAGAACGCTAGTTGAATTCTGTTACATTTAGTAAAAATTTAAAACAGATCATTATTATGTAAACGGTAATAAAAATGTTTAAAAAGTCAACTATTAAATAAAGTGTTACTTTTCCCTCGTAGTTAAAGAAATAAATTTCAGATTATGGCCGATCGATGATATTTGCAGTAATGAAGAAAAAAAATCTATTTTTGTTTTATTTTTGTTGGACTGTTGTTTAAAAGATATGAACTAGTGATTTAAATCAGTTAAACTTTTTGTTTCCAGTTTACACTACAAACAAATTCTATCTGAGCAGCTACAGATATCATAAATAAAAGAAAAGTTATTTAAGATTTCTCATTAGGAGATAAATATTATATTATTAAGCCTGTAGATATTTTTACTAATGCTGTTTGTCCAGATTATTATTATTGGGGTTTTTTGCTTCTGTATAGAAATTCAAATTTGAAAGAAGAAAAAATATCAAAGCCTTTGAGCTCGAAATCAGTTAATATATATATATATATATATAATGTAGAAATGGGGTTAAAAACTGATAAAGAGAGAAATATTAGTTGAATTTGCTTATATTTTTGTACACTTACACTTATTAAGATGTTTTTGTAGCGTAGTAAGTTTTAGAATCTTATATTTAGTTTAGTGTATATATATATATATATATATATATATATATATATATATATATATATATATATATATATATATATATAGGATAGAGTCGACTATATTGAAGATATTTTCACGGTTATTTTTTCATTTTTACTGCAACTGTGAGAAACTCCTAAAACGTCCTACACTGCAAAAATGAGGACTTTAACAAGTAGAAATATATCAAATATAAACTAATTCAACTAATTTTTCCTCTTTGTTAGACTGTTTTTAAACAAATATAAGGTCATTAACCCCATTTCTAGATATTTTTACTCACTTCAAGCTTGATGCAGTCCCCTTCTATTGGTCATCTTTCTATAAATTTTGAACATTTGTGATGTTTAACTTGATTAATAATTTTAAGCATTTAATTCTAAAAAGAAGTGAAATGATCTGTCAGTAGAATAAGAAAGTGTAAAGCTTGAAATTATTTTAAAAATGTCTGGAAATAATTCATTATTTAATATTTGGTTTATTGTCATCTTATCTGGGAAATACTAGATACATTTGACACTATTTGAGATGTTTCCACTTGATAAGACAGAATATTTTGCAGTGTTGGAGATAGTGTTGGAGATAGTGTTGGAGATAATGTTGGAGATAATGTTGGAGATTGGGTTGAGATAATGTTGGAGATAGTGTTGGAGATAATGTTGGAGATAGTGTTGGAGATAGTGTTGGAGATCGGGTTGGAGATAATGTTGGAGATAATGTTGGAGATAATGTTGGAGATAGTGTTGAAAATCGGGTTGGGGATAATGTTGGAAATCAGGTTAGAGATAATGTTGGAGATAGTGTTGGAGATAATGTTGGAGATAGTGTTGGAGACAATGTTGGAGATCAGGTTGAGATAATGTTGGAGATCAGGTTGAGATAATGTTGGAGATAGTGTTGGAGATAATGTTGGAGATAGTGTTGGAGACAATGTTGGAGATCAGGTTGAGATAATGTTGGAGATAGTGTTGGAGATAGTGTTGGAGATAATGTTGGAGATCGGGTTGGACATAGTGTTGGAGATCGGGTTGGAGATAGTGTTGGAGATCAGGTTGAGATAGTGTTGGAGATCAAGTTGGAGATAGTGTTGGAGACAATGTTGGAGATCAGGTTGAGATAATGTTGGAGATAGTGTTGGAGATCAGGTTGAGATAATGTTGGAGATAGTGTTGGAGATAATGTTGGAGATCAGGTTGAGATAATGTTGGAGATAGTGTTGGAGATAATGTTGGAGATAGTGTTGGAGATAATGTTGGAGATAGTGTTGGAGATAATGTTGGAGATAGTGTTGGAGATAGTGTTGGAGATAATGTTGGAGATAGTGTTGGAGATAATGTTGGAGGTAGTGTTGGAGATAATGTTGAGATAGTGTTGGAGATCAGGTTGAGATAATGTTGGAGATAATGTTGGAGATCAGGTTGAGATAATGTTGGAGATAGTGTTGGAGATAATGTTGGAGATCGGGTTGGAGATAATGTTGGAGATAGTGTTGGAGACAATGTTGGAGATCAGGTTGAGATAATGTTGGAGATCAGGTTGAGATAATGTTGGAGATAGTGTTGGAGATAATGTTGGAGATAGTGTTGGAGATAATGCTGGATATCGGGTTGAGATAATGTTGGAGATAGTGTTGGAGATAATGTTGGAGATAGTGTTGGAGATAATGTTGGAGATCGGGTTGAGATAATGTTGGAGATAGTGTTGGAGATAATGTTGGAGATAGTGTTGGAGATAATGTTGGAGATAGTGTTGGAGATAGTGTTGGAGATTGGGTTGAGATAATGTTGGAGATAGTGTTGGAGATAATGTTGGAGATAATGTTGGAGATAATGTTGGAGATCGGGTTGAGATAATGTTGGAGATAGTGTTGGAGATAATGTTGGAGATAATGTTGGAGATAATGTTGGAGATCGGGTTGAGATAATGTTGGAGATAGTGTTGTAGTGGTGGTGCTCAGCGTGGATGTTATTTTGGAGTTGGGACTTAGTGATTATTTCTCAGAGCGGCTCGTGGCCCAGCTGTAGCGCATTACAGCCAATAAATGTGCGATGGCACTACTCAATTTAAAATAAAGCCCCTCTTTTCCCCATGTTTAATAGACCTGCTACACCAACACATCTCGTCAGTGTGTGTGTGTGTGTGTGTGTGTGTGTGTCAGTGTGTGTGTGTGTGTGTGTGTGTGTGTGTGTGTGTGTGTGTGTGTGTGTGTGTGTGTGTGTGAAGATTGTGTAAAGTTTAGAGAACCATAGCTTTAACTGTTGTGAGTTTGTTTTGTTGTAAACGTCGGCTGAAGAGTGAAGGAAATAAAATCTCATGTATTTTTTTGCCATGATGGAAGTTTTCTTCTGTAACTGTGAGGTAAATAAATACAGGAGAAAATAAATAAATCCAGGTTCTGCAGAAAGGCATAAAGACAACAAACGTCCCGGATGACTGATAGCTGATTAAACACCTTCACACAGTCTCACTGTTCACCACTCATTCAGGACTCAGGACTTTTCTCTCTTTCTTTCTTTCTTTTTCTTTAAATCTTAATATTTCTGTATTTCTCTATATTTTAAATAGAGATTCTGGATCAGTTTAAACTACGATTTTTGTTGTTGTTGTTGTTGTTGTTTTTTTTTGTTTATTTGAGGGTTTTTTTGCCTCCAACTTTTTCATATTTTTTTTTTTTTTTAGAAATTAAGCAACAAAAAAAATCATCAAACAATATGCTATTGTAAACAGAAATATATAAATAAATAATCAAATAAATACATAAATACACTGTTTAAAAAAAAGAAACTACATCCATGTATATTTTTTAAAACCATATCATCTTTGGTCTGTGTTTATTTGTTTGTTTTTTGTTTAGGAAATTCAGCAAATTCAGCTCTTTTAAACATAAATAAATAAATAAATAAATAAATAAATAAATAAATAAATCTAAAACATAAAAAGGGAAAACAGCATAATTGTAAAAAAAACAATATAAATAACACAAAATAAATATAAAAACAGAAATGAAAAAATATCAAGAAAAAAAGGCATAATAAAATATAAAAATAAGACAAATTGACTTCTTATCAACGTGATTAAATGAAAAAAAATTTTTTTAAAGGAGAAATAAATTTCTAAAGTGCAACAACACAATAAACAGTTCAATTCAGTTCAGTTCAGTTTTATTTGTATAGAGCTTTTAGCACTGGACATAAAGCAGCTTTAGAGAAATAAATACATTCTGGATATAAATTTTAAATCACGACACAATTCTAATGTGATTTTAAAAAATTACAACAGACAATTTGTGTAATTTTATTTTTTTTTCCTCTAAATACATCAACTTACTGTACAATTTTCAACCAACATTGTGACGGCAAAAAGATTTTATTTCCAAATTAAAATGATATTAAAAAGAATCTACAACACACAAAAACACTGTGTTCTAACGTTTCTCCCAGAGACACACTGAAGAACCCTGCTGTCTGCTAGATTGTACTTTATTTAATTTATTTAAGTGTGTGTGTGTGTGTGTGTGTGTGTGTGTGTGTGTGTGTGTGTGTGTGTGTGTGTGTGTGTGTGTTTGGGAGGACATTCTGCTGATCAGAGACTTTCTCGAGTCGTTAGTGTAATTACTGTGTGAACAAATGACTACTGTGTGTTCATTAACTCAGTAACACACACACTCTCCCCTCTCTCTCTCTCTCTCTCTCTCTCTCTCTCTCTCTCTCTCTCTCTCACACACACACACACACACACACACACACACACACACACACACACACACACACACACACACACCTGTCAGTGTGTATTGTGTGCAAGAGTGATGGGTCACATCCTAACTGTCGTGTCCAATAATTGTGTAAAGTGTCTGTGTGTCTAACTTGTGTGTTTGTCATTGATCTCATCCCATTAAACATTAACAGGGAGGTGACGAGCTGCACACACATACACACACACACACACACACACACACACACACACACACACACACACACACACACACACACACACACACACAGAGAGAGATGAATAGAGCTGTAAGAGGGGCAGACAGACCACTTAAAGGCAAGTGAGTGATGAGCAGAGAGTGTTAATGACGGAGAGAGAGAGAGAGACTTATTACACACACACACACACACACACACACACACACACACACACACACACACACACACTCAAACACACACACTCTAAATACAATACACATTCTCAAACATACACACTCTCAAAACACTACACACTCTCAAACACATACACTCTCAAACATACACATTCTCAAACACACACTCTCAAAACAACACACACTCTCAAAACAATACACACTCTCAAACACACACACTCTCAAACACACACACTCTCAAAACAACACACACTCTCAAACACACACACTCTCAAACACACACACTCTCAAAACAATACACACTCTCAAAACAATACATACTCTCAAACATACACACTCTCAAACATACACACTCTCAAAACAACACACACTCTCAAACACACACACTCTGAAAACAACACACACTCTCAAACACACACACTCTCAAACACACACACTCTCAAAACAATACACACTCTCAAACACACACACTCTCAAACACACACACTCTCAAAACAATACACACTCTCAAAACAATACATACTCTCAAACATACACACTCTCAAACATACACACTCTCAAAATAACACACACTCTCAAACACACACACTCTGAAAACAACACACACTCTCAAACACACACACTCTGAAAACAACACACACTCTCAAACACACACACTCTCAAAACACTGCACACTCTCAAACATACACACTCTCAAACACACACTCTCACAACAACACACACTCTCAAACACACACACTCTGAAAACAATACACACTCTCAAACACACACACTCTCAAAACAACACATACTCTCAAACACACACACTCTCAAAACACTGCACACTCTCAAACACACACACTCTCAAACACACACTCTCACAACAACACACACTCTCAAACACACACACTCTGAAAACAATACACACTCTCAAACACACACACTCTCAAAACACTGCACACTCTCAAACATACACACTCTCAAACACACACACTCTCAAAACAACACATACTCTCAAACACACACACTCTCAAACACACACTCTCACAACAACACACACTCTCAAACACACACACTCCGAAAACAATACACACTCACAAACACACACACTCTCAAAACACTGCACACTCTCAAACATACACACTCTCAAACACACACACTCTCAAAACAACACATACTCTCAAACACACACACTCTCAAACACACACA
>CM042542.1:1137500-1170000 GCA_023630585.1 Cranoglanis bouderius | reverse complement strand
CTCTCTCCCCCCATGTCCCTCTCTCCCCCCCTCTCTCTTTCTATCTGTTCCTCCATGTCCCTCTCTCTCTCTCTCTCTCTCTCTCTCTCTTTCTCTCTCTCTGTCTCTCTTCCTCTCTCTCTCTCTCTGTCTCTCTCTCTCTCTCTCTCTCTCTCTCTCTCTCCCTCTCTCTCCCCCCCCTTTCTATCTGTTCCTCCATGTCCCTCTCTCTCTCTCTCTCTCTCTCTCTCTCTTTCTGTCTCTCCCTGTCTCTCTCTTTTCTTGTCTGTCTCTATCTGTCTCTCTTTCTGCCTGTCTCTCCCTGTCACCCTCATTCTCTTTCTGTAATCTTTCTTTAATACATCTGTTAATTCTATTAATGAAGTTCCAGGGTCTCCTGTGTTCCAGCATTTCCCGTGTTCCAGGTTCTCCCATGTTCCAGGTTCTTCCATGTTCCAGGATCAATCTCCTGTGTTCCAGGATCTCCCATGTTCCACAATCTCCCTTGTTCCAGGGTCTCCTGTGTTCCAGCATTTCCCATGTTCCAGGTTCTCCCGTGTTCCAGGATCTTTCATGTTCCAGCTTCTCCCCCGTTCCAGGATCTTCTGTGTTCCAGGATCTCCCGTGTTCCACAATCTCCCTTGTTCCAGGTTCTCCCATGTTCCAGGGTCTCCTCTGTTCCAGTATTTCCCCTGTTCCTTGATTGTGTTCCAGGTTCTCCAAGGCGAGACTGTGCTCACTCATCCTGTATATCTTTATATATCTGACAGTGAAGAAATACTCTGCTTATTCATCCTCTCTGTTTAGGGCCAAATAGCAGTGTAATCTGGACAGGGTTTGGGTCTGACTGTCCTTCTGCTCCTCATACACTCTTCTCAACTGTTCAGTGATTTGGTTTGCTCTGATTATACTTGGGTGAGCAGTGCTGGTCTGAGACTGTTGTGTGTTAGGGGTTAGTGTGTTAGTGGTTAGTGTGTTGGTGGTTAGTGAGTTAGGTGTTAGTGTGTTGGGGTTAGTGTGTTAGTGGTTAGTGAGTTAGGGGTTAGTGAGTTAGTGGTTAGGGGTTAGTGAGTTAGTGGTTAGGGGTTAGTGAGTTAGTGGTTAGTGGTTAGTGAGTTAGTGGTTAGGGGTTAGTGAGTTAGTGGTTACTGAGTTAGTGGTTAGTGAGTTAGGGGTTAATGTGTTAGGGGTTAGTGTGTTAGTGGTTAGTGAGTTAGGGGTTAGTGGTTAGTGTGTTGGGGTTAGTGAGTTAGGGGTTAGTGTGTTAGTGGTTAGTGTGTTGGTGGTTAGTGAGTTAGGGGTTAGTGTGTTAGTGGTTAGTGAGTTGGGAGTTAGTGTGTTGGGGTTAGTGTGTTACTGGTTAGTGAGTTAGGGGTTAGTGTGTTATGGGCTAGTGTGTTAGTGGTTAGTGTGTTAGTGGATAGTGTGTTAGTGGTTAGTGTGTTAGTGGTTAGTGAGTTAGAGGTTAGTGTGTTGGGGTTAGTGTGTTAGTGGAGAGTGAGTTAGGGGTTAGTGAGTTAGTGGATAATGTGTTAGGGATTAGTGTTTTAGTGGTTAATGTGTTAGTGGTTAGTGAGTTAGGGGTTAGTGTGTTAGTTGTTCATGTGTTAGTGGTTTGTGAGTTACGGGTTAGTGTGTTAGTGGTTAGTGTGCTAGTGGTTAGTGTGTTAGGGGTTAGTGTTTTAGTTGTTAGTGTGTTAATGGTTAGTGTATTAGTTGTTAGTATGTTAGTGGTTAGTGAGTTAGGGGTTAGTGTTTTAGTTGTTAGTGTGTTAATGGTTGGTGAGTTATGGGTTAGTGTGTTAGTTGTTAGTGTGCTAGTGGTTAGTGTGTTAGGGGTTAGTGTTTTAGCTGTTAGTGTTAATGGTTAGTGAGTTAGGGATTAGTGTGTTAGTTATTAGTGTGTTGGTGGTTAGTGAGTTAGGGGCTAGTGTGCTAGTGGTTAGTGTGCTAGTGGTTAGTGTGTTAGGGGTTAGTGTTTTAGTTGTTAGTGTGTTAGTGGTTAGTGAGTTAAGGGTTAGTGTGCTAGTGGTTAGTGTGTTAGTGGTTAGTGTGTTAGGGATTAGTGTGTTAGTGGGTAGTGAGTTAGTGGTTAGTGAGTTAAGGGTTAGTGCGTTAGCTGTTAGTGTGTTAGTGGTTAGTGAGTTAGTGGTTAGTGTATTAGTTGATAGTGTTAGTTGTTAGTGTTTTAGTGGTTAGTGTGTTAGTTGTTAGTGTTAGTGGTTAGTGAGTTAGGGTTTAGTGTGTTAGTAGTTAGTGAGTTAGGGTTTAGTGTGTTAGTGGTTAGTGTGTTAGGGGTTAGTGTGTTAGGGGTCAGTGTGTTAGTGGTTAGTGTGTTAGGGGTTAGTGTTTTAGTTGTTAGTGTGTTAGGGGTTAGTTTGTTAGTGGTTAGTGTGTTAGGGGTTAGTGTGTTAGGGTTTAGTGTGTTAGTGGTTAGTGTGATAGGGGTTAGTGTTTTAGTTGTTAGTGTGTTAGTGGTTAGTGAGTTAGGGGTTAGTGTGTTAGTGGTTAGTGTTTTAGTGGTTAGTGTGTTAGGGGTTAATGTTTTAGTTGTTAGTGTGTTAGTGGTTAGTGAGTTAGGGTTTAGTGTGTTAGTGATTAGTGTGTTTTAATACTGCAGTGTGTTTTCATTACTTGTATTAAGATGTTTCCAAAATGTTATAGTTCTTTTTTGTACAGGTATAATCAATCAGATATAATCAATCAGGTATAATCAGATATAATCAGACATAATCAATCAGGTATAATCAGATATAATCAGACATAATCAGGTATAATCAGGTATAATCTATGGGAATCGGACTAATTCTGCCCTGCATGCATTGGTTGGTGTTTTTCTTCAAACTTTTAGAATATTTCTACAGAATTCTGCATGCAGTGTAGTTGTGTGGACCCCAAACCTCACATCCATACAGCACAGTAGGTGCAATAACACTGTCAAAGATTTTACACCAAATAATTATTTTTTCTAATTCTAAAGTTTATTTTGTAGAATTTTTTCTTGACTGCATAATAAACTCTTCGTCCTTTTTCTCTTAGTGCATTCACTCCAGATCAAAGCCTCCTGAGGCAATGATTATCAGTCCTAGGTAATCAATCTGTCTAACTGTCTGTCTGTCTGTCTCTCTCTCTCTCTCGCTCATTGTCTTTCTGTCTGTCTCTCTCTCTCACTGTCTGTGTCTCTCTCTCTCTGTCTCCATCACTGATTGTCTGTCTCTCTCTCTCTGACTGTCTGTCTCTTCATTTGTCCATCTGTCTCTTTATCTGTCTCTTTGTCAGTTCAACTCTCTCCCTCTCTCTCTCTCTCTCTCTCTCTCTCTCTCTCTCTCTCTCTCTCTCTCTCTCTCTCTCTTTATTAAACAGATGGTTGTTAAGCTGCCACGTAATCAATACACTGTTTTTCCTTTTTCTCGAATTAAAGGCGAGTTAAACACAAACCAGGCGTAATGACCTTTTTATTGAGGCCTGCTCAGCCAATGAAATTAACCGTGAGGATCAAACGTTTATTACCCATAAGCCCCTGAGCCGTTAGCTTCACACAATACCGTTTTAAACAGTGACATGTGTTCGACGAGCCGAGACTAAACCCGAAACCGAGAATAAAAACAACCCGAGCTTCTCCGAGTGAGGATCTCTCCGCTCTCACTGCTGGTTTTATACCTTCACAGGAAGACAGCTAAGCTTGAAATATATATATATAAAGTTTGCTATGTGACATAAATTTAATACAGCTTTTTTTTTGCTTCAGAATTCACTTCAATACAATCTTAAGTAAACTTTCTCACTTGTTTAAGAACACAGCCTGCCATTAAAGTTTACATCATGCAGATTTTTAAGTACAAAATGGTTGAAGTGAAAATGACTCCAGAATCTTCTGAATGACTCATAGTATCTTCCAGAATCTTCTACATATCTCAAAGAATCTTCCAGAATCTTCTACATATTTCAAAGAATCTTCCAGAATCTTCTACATATCTCAAAGAATCTTCCAGAATCTTCTAAATGACTCATAGAATCTTCCAAAATCTTCTAAATGACTCATAGAATCTTCCAGAATCTTCTACATATCTCAAAGAATCTTCCAGAATCTTCTACATATCTCAAAGAATCTTCCAGAATCTTCTACATATCTCAAAGAATCTTCCCGAATCTTCTAAATGATTCATAGAATCTTCCAGAATCTTCTGAATGACTCATAGAATCTTCCAGAATCTTCTACATATCTCAAAGAATCTTCCAGAATCTTCTAAATGACTCATAGAATCTTCCAAAATCTTCTAAATGACTCATAGAATCTTCCAGAATCTTCTGAATGACTCATAGAATCTTCTAGAATCTTCTGAATGATGCATAGAATCTTCTAGAATCTTCTAAATGACACATAGAATCTTCCAGAATCTTCTGAATGACTCATAGAATCTTCTAGAATCTTCTAAATGACACATAGAATCTTCCAGAATCTTCTGAATGACTCATAGAATCTTCTAGAATCTTCTGAATGACTCTCTCCAGGTGCCACCTATAAATCTGGACACTGTTCTTAAAAATGTAAGTAGAAATTAAATTGTATTGTATCCCGTCTGAAGGCCTGACAAGAACAGATAGCGAGTTAGCATTGTTAGCATTGTTAGCATTATTAGCATGGTTACAACTGAAGAATGTTAAAACAAACCTGACCCTCGGATCACATTAGGACTAATTGGTTGGCTTTGCCGGATCGTTTGCGTTCGGCCCTCGGGGCATCGGGGCATCCCAATACTGAACCGATCCCAACCTGACCATAACCCCACACCACCCGTGACCTTTGACCCGTAACTTAACCCTAACACTCACAGGAATCCTGACTTTCACCCCTAACCCATCACCCTGCATTCTAGCCACATCTGTTCAGAACTGAAAGACACACATCACTCCGTGTTTAATGAGCACACACACACACACACACACACACACACACACACACACACACACACACACACACACACACAAACACACACACACACACACACTAAGTACAGTCATGTCCGAACATCAGTTATTTTTTTAGCATTATTTTATTATTTAATCTTGAGACAGGTGCAGTTCAGCCATTTGAGAAATCCAGATCTGAAACTGGATTTTTTAATGATAATTTTATTTATTTATTATTATTATTATTATTATTATTATTATTATTATTATTATTATTATTATTATTATTATTGTCATTATTATTATTATTATTGTTGTTGTTGTTGTTATTGTTATTATTATTATATCTCATGAAATAAAAACAGATCCTCAATCAAATGTCAAACTCATACAGGATGGAATGGTGTGTTAGTAAAAGTCTTCAAAGATATTTAAATGAACATAATTTATTTTAAAAACTAATGCAAACTAATCATTTAACAGAACTTTTATATATATATATATATATATATATATATATATATATATATATATATTATCTGGATTTTTATCTCAATTTACTGTATTCTTTTATTTAAAAAAATAAAAGAATTAAAAACACATAATACAAAATAAATAAAAATGGATCTTCATTTCTGTAAAGCTGCTTTGTGACAGTGAGGTGATAATAAAAGTGCAGATAAAAAAATTCAATAGAAAATATTAAGAATAGTTTTGCGTTTCTGAGATTATTATATTATCAGCACTGAAACTCCTGTGTAGTGAAAATGAAAATGCTGCATGGGCCGGTTTCTCACCCTTTTAAAAAAAAACAGCAACATTTCCGTCTTTTTCCCCGCAAAACCTCCCAAACCCGGATATACAGTCCCCTGATTCCTGCTTCTCCGGACTTTCCTGTAAATCTCGGGTAGATTACTCCTAACGCCGCGATGTGCTTTCTCCTAAAACGTCAGCTTTATGAGCTCAGGGTCTCACGGCCCTGACGGCCTTCTGAAACGTCCGGTCTGTTCTCCGTCAGAGAAACTCCTCCGTGGATCTCTAACTCCTCTCGGCTCCGGTCCGTAATCCCTCACGCCTCTAACCCGGGATCAGGCTCTTCAAAAAAAAAAAAAAAAAAAAAGCAGTGGAGTTAGCCCTGGAAAATAGAGTGCATCAGTGAGAAAAACAAAAACACAGTGGCATTAAACGGACTTCCGTCCAATCCGCAGGCTCGAGCGTGGACGGGAAGTTCATGCTTTAAAGCGCTCGGCTTTTTTTTTCAGCTGCTTTTCAACTCCGGCTGTAATGAAACGCAAACACAGGAGAATTCCCCCGTTATTAAATAAAACATGTCAGTGGCCCGAGGCCGAGCATTGTCACGCCACGAACAAACGGCTTAGGATAATGCGTTCCATGACTATCCACTTTCCCAAAGAAAGCTTTTGGCTGATGAATTCTGCATCCTGATTGGTCAAAGGTGTTGATTAATTCTCTATAACAGCAGCTCTGACAGTATCGCAGGTTTGTATTAATGCGCTCGTTCTGATACCTTATCGTTTCTATAGCAACGGCTCGTTCACAGGGAATCGTTGACGTGGTGAGGTTTGCTGTAAGGAGACGTTTATGTAACATTCATGGAAGGAGTCTCCAGTGTCAGCGCTTTGTAAGGCTGTAACTTTAAGTTTTCCCAAATCTTCAGGACAGAGGAGTTCACGCTTCTTTGCGGTTTCTCTGTCACACGACAAGCTGTGGTTTGTTTTGTTTTTTGAAGAGAGAGAATAAAGAGAGGCCGGTGAGGGACTGAGTGTTTATAGCTGCTATAACGTAAGTGAAAACAGGAACTAACTCATTTTGCGAAGAATAAATGTAACTAAAAATGGATAAAAACGTTCTTTAATGAATAAAAATTTGTAATCATTGGCAGATTGGTGTGGTATAAGAGGAATAAAACACTCAGGGACATGCTGTTATGTGAAAATAATCAACGTCAGGGGGGTAACAGTAACTCCACTTCATCACACCAGCACGTTGTTGATTATTTTCCTACAACAGCGTGACACAGTGTGGGTTATCCTTTTACTTAAGTTGTTACATGCAAGCAAATGGTAATATATCACTGTTTATTATTATTATTATTATTATTATTATTATTATTATTATTATTATTATTATTACATTTATTATGTATTTGTCATCTTATTATTTAGTAACTACAGGAAAACTGATTTTTAGAGTTTAAATGCTTAAAATAAAGGTTTCGGGAAGATATTTCACAGGACAATGTGATGAACATATATTATTCTCCTGTCCTCATAAAAGCACGAAACATTTCAATAAAATGGAAAAAAGAAAAAATCAGAGATGCACACACACATTTTATTACTAAAACTGGACTCAATAAGATGTGTGGTGTGTTTTGCAGGGTTGCGTTTCCCCCTGAGACTGACCGGAGCGAGGAGTCGGCCTCAGAGACACGAGAGAGAGACGAGCAGGAAGAGAGGAGATGAAATCATGTGACCACTGGAGAGAAAAAACATCAGCTCTCTCGCTCTAACCAACACCTCGCTGTGGGATTTACTTAGAATATGAAGGGATTGGAGCTCCACCTGCTTCCACACACACACACACACACACACACACACACACACACACACACACACACACACACACACACTGACTACAGCATGAATCACACACATTGATACACACACACACACACACACACACACACACACACACACACACACACACACACACTGATTACGGCATGGATCACACACATTGATACACACACACACACACACACACACACACACACACTGACTACAGCATGAATCACACACATTGATACACACACACACACACACACACACACACACACACACACACACACACACACACACACACACTGATTACGGCATGGATCACACACATTGATACACACACACACACACACACACACACATACTGACTACAGCATGAATCACACACATTGATACACACACACACACACACACACACACTGATTACGGCATGGATCACACACATTGATACACACACACACACACACACACACACACACACACACACTGATCACAGCATGAAGCACACACATTGATACACACACACACACACACACACACTGATTACAGCATGACTCACACACATTGATACACACACACACACACACACACACACACACACACACACACACACACACACACTGATCACAGCATGAATCACACACATTGATACACACACACACACACACACACACACACACACACACACACACTGATTACGGCATGGATCACACACATTGATACACACACACACACACACACACTGATTACGGCATGAATCACACACATTGATATACAGACACACACATACACACACACACACACACATACACACACACAGACATACTGATTACAGCATGAATCACACACATTGATATACAGACACACATACACACACACACACATACACACACACACACACATCACAGCATGAATCAAACACATTGATATACAAACACACACATACACACACACACACACACACACACACACACACACACACACACACACATACTGATTACAGCATGAATCAAACACATTGATATACAGACACACACACACACACACACACACACACACACACACACACACTGACATATACACTCACACACTCTCTCACACACTCTCTCTCACACACACACACACACACATACACACATTAAATGTAAATGTAAATGAAAATAAATGTTTATTCTTTAATAAATAATTGTAATAATTGACTGTTCTATATGAAAAATAACACACTCAGGGACGTGCTGTAGTAGAAAAAGAATCAGCTTCAGGCTGGTAACAGTAACTCTGCTTCATCGTTGATTATTTGTCTATAACAGTGTGACACGCGCAGTGTTTAATTGTGTACATTGTTATTGTTTTGTGTGTATTCATGCTGTAATCATTTTCACACACGCAGGAAATTACAACCTCCATTTTTCTCCATTAGTTTTTACACTCGCGGTGATTACGCTGTGGAGAGATGATGGATTCACATGTCCACTCCAGCCGCTTCTGCACTCCAGATGAAAACCCGGTGTGTGTGTGTGTGTGTGTGTGTGTGTGTGTGTGTGTGTGTGTGTGTGTGTCCTGCACAGAGAAATGGATTGGCACAAATTCATGTGTTTTATGAAAAATGACTCAGAAGAAAGTGTGCTTCTTTGTCCAGAGCTGAGGGAGGGAGGGAGGGAGGGAGAGAAGGATGGATATAGGGAGGGAGGGAGGGAGAGAGATGGAGGGATGAGAAGAAATATAGATGGAACAAGGGAACATCTTTACTCGCCCCCCCCCCCCCCCCCCACCTCTTTCTTTCCTTTTTTCCCTCTCCACATTTTCTGATTCGTTGCTGCATTCTCGTCCTGCACTTAACATGTCTCTTCTCTCTTTCTCTTTTTCCACTGCTGCTGTTATTTACGCCTTCACTCACTGCCTCGTCTGACCTCTTCCTCTTCTCTTCCTCTTCTCTTCTCTTCCCTTCTCTTCCTCTTCCTCTTCCACTTCCCTTCTCTTTCTCTGTCTGTCAGATGGACACATGCCTGTGAGACTCTTCTTTTCTCTTCTCTTTTGTCCAAACTCATGTCTCTCTGCACAGGATTAAAAAACTTTACCAGTCCCATATGCATATATGTGTGTGTGTGTGTGTGTGTGTGTGTGTGTGTGTGTGGGTGTGTGTGTGTGTAATATTTAAGTGGTATGGATCGGCCCATTATAAAGAACCACACTGTTTCATTTCATGCCAGTTCGACTCTCCTCTTTCTCTCTGCTCTGACTGAAACCCTGACACACACACACACACACACACACACACTCAGCAGGAGTTTTTCCTCCTCTTTCTCCATTTTCTCCTTTTTCTCATTTAAATGTTTTCGTTGTTACTTTTCTCTCTGTGTGACGCTAAAAATTTTGTGTAAATCCAGAAGCAAAGGCTTTAAATACGATCCAGACGTCTTGTTTTCCCTTGTAGGATTTGGGAATAAACCGATTATGGAAGTTAATCAGGTAACTAGGATGTCTATTTCAAAACCCACAATATAAATAGTATTATTATTTATGACACCTTAAAGTACCTTAAAATGTCAATTATACCAGACTTCAGTATCTATTAAACATCAGGGGGAGAAAAAACAGGATCTGAGAATCACGTGTTTCATTTGCAAATGACTCAGAATCACTAATGTGAACAAATCAGTATCGAGTCGTTCTTTTGCTCGTTTGCTGCTATGCTTTGTGTAAATCGGCCAATCAGCAACAGCTGTGAGATATTGTCATCAAACTTAGTATTTACAATATCTGTGAATCATTTGTTCATGACCAAGATTCATTTGTCTTGCATTCAGTGAATTATTACCAATTTTCATTCTTCTCTCATTTAGAGGACCGGTGTTTGATTCAGTGATTCATTCGATCATGACCTTGATTTGCTCCGTTCACATTCAGAGGGTCAGCCATTGAATCAGTGAATCATTTTCTTATTACCAATATTCACTCCTCTCTCATTTATTGGATCAGTTTTTGAATCAGTGAATCATTGATTGGCCATGATTCATTTGCCTTGTTTTCACTGGGCCACTGTTTGAATCATTTCGTCATGACAAAGATTCACTCATCACTCATTAATCAAGGCGGTGTTTGAGTCAGTGAATCATTTTGGTCATGACTGAGATTCGCTCCTCTTGTGTTCGGTGGGTCAGTCTTTGAATCAGTGAATCATATAGTTATTACCAAGATTCACTTCACTTGCTTTCAGTCAGTGAAACAGTGAATTCTTCTTCTTCTTCTTCTTTTTTTTTCCTTTTTTTTTAACAAATAATCACACCTCTGTCATTCAAAGGGTCAACGACTAAATCAATGAATCATTCATTCATGATTGAGAATCGCTAATCTGTCATTCATTAGATCAGTGTTTGAATCAGAGATTCATTCACTCATGAAAAAGATTCACTCGTCTTGCATCCAGTGATTCTTTAGTTGAATCGCTGAATCATTCAGTCATGACAAAGACTCAATCCTCACTCGTTTTACAGGCCAGTGTTTGAATCATCGAATCATTTGGTCATGACTGAGATTGTAAATAGTTCTTGATTTCTAAAGGGGTTCTAAAGGAAATGATTTAAGGAAACACTCCGTTGTAAAGGTTCTATACGGATCGTTTTGCTCCATCAGAGACAAACTCCTCAGGGTGCTACTGAACATGTTTTCGGTGTAATTTTAAATTCCTGATGAAACAAACACAGTTCCTGGCTCTGTAAGACACTCTGCTTCTGAAACATTTGGCATAAAATCTAGAAATTTATTATTTGTGGTTTTCAAAATGTCTCAGAATCCACACTAAAGTGAGATTGAAAAGGAATAAAAGGTTACATTTCTGAGCAGAACCGATGTTATTCGGGAGATATATAGTTGAGGGGGGAAAAATAAGATTTGATGTATTTTAACCGAGCCAGACTTCAATGGAGCCCAAAATAAATTCAGCACTGTACATCATGTGGAACAGTGACAGGTCGTTTTTCTCGGGGCATCTGCGGTTGTTTTGGGGTCTCTGACATGCATAAATATTGTGAGAGGCACACAGAGTGGAGAAATTACGTTAATCTGTCTGGTCACTGTTCTGCCACCAGGTGTGCCGCCGATATTGTTCCTGCCATTTGCTTTAACTTAAGAACATCTGGTTTTAATGAGGGTTTGGGAACTGCAGCCCGGGAGGGAGGAGCAGCGAATAAACGGGCACGAAACGACCGGAAAATTAGTTTTCACATTTTCTACATCTATACCGAGTATGCACGGTACAGACCGTGTTATTTGTCCGTTTGGTAATTTCTTGTAATTTAATGCATGGATGAATTGGAGGAATAATTGTATGGGTGGAAGTTTGCTAACATTTATTTATGTGCAAAGAACCGCAGAGTTTTCATGCACACACACGGAGACAGAAATATAAACGTTCCCAAATGACGGCCAAGCAAATGCATGGGATGAGTAATGGGAAAGATCTTGCATGAAAAAAAAGCCTGGATCCTCCCTCGGTTTCAGGGAGTCACTCCACACACACACACACACACACACACACACACACACACACACACACACACACACACACGCACACGCATGCACATGCACGTGTAACCCGACGAGTACAGCAGTAGTACTCAGTGTTGACAGGCTCAGATACGGATAAACACATGCCGAGAACGAGAGAGAGAAAGAGATGACAGCTGAAACTGTCACACTCGAAATCTGTAATTTTGATACACACACACACACACACACACACACACACACACACACACACACACACACACACACATACACACACACACAAAATAAAGCTACACATACTTGGTTGTCAGCCCGCGTCTCTGCTACCACCAGCCTCATGCCAAAGCAATTTGTCTCTCTTATTGCTTTTGGAAGACGATCTATTTTAATTAAGGACATACATACAAACAACACGGATAATCCCTTGTTCCCACCATGACAAGCGGACTTCTTCAGATCTTTTTTTTTTCTCCGCATCACGCCAGACATACTACATTAATTAAAGCCAATCTGAGGCCTGAAGCCAATTATTGCAGAATTGAAGACGGCCGGAGGACACAGAGTCAAGTTTTCTTCAAGAGCTGAGAGGAAAATAAATTACCGCAGCCCTAAATCACAAATTTATATTAACGTGCTCGTTCTGATACGTTACCGTTTCTATAGTGACCTCTCATTTACTCATTTACTCATACGGCGGACGGTTCACTGACAATAAACTGATTAAAAAGTGCGTGTAACTGTTGTTATGGTGACGTTTTCTGTAACATTTTTTTTTTTTGCGGAAGGAGTCTCCAGTGTCAGCGCTTTGTAACAGAGGTAAAGCTGTAACTAAGTTTTCTGACATCTTCAAGACAGAGGAGTTTACGCTTCTTTGCGGTACCTCAGTAACACGACAAGCTGCGTTTTATATATTTTATAGAAAATATTAACGACGTTATACGTAACTATAAGCAGATAAAAAGTACAACGTGATGTTCTTTAATAAATTAAAAATTTTAGTCGTTGGCAGATTGCTGTGGTAGAAGAGGAAACGCGTGGGGACGTGCTGTTATAGGAAAATAATCAACTTCCTGCTGTTAACAGTAACTCCGCTTTATCAAAGCACAGTTTAGTGATTGTGTTTAGTTGTTACTATGGAAACTATAGCGTATTAAATTAATGAGCGCATTCATACAAACCTGTGATTTGCAGCTGCGCTGCCGTCGGAGCTGCTGTTATAGAAAATTAATCAACACCTTGTAACCAATCAGACTGCAGAATTTCACTAATATCTCCACAACAGTGTGTTCTGATTGGCTGAGAGCAGGATCATGTGACTAAAATAGATTAAAATAGATTGGAGGTTTTCATTGTGAACTCGGAGACACTTTGCTTTTTTCCGAAACCCACTAACACCGATTTAGGGACGGATTCGATGGCGTTACATCATAACACACGTAACGTAAAAACAAAAACAAATACAAGCCATAAAACATGACAACGTGGAGCGATGATTTAGAGATAATTGTTTAAAATTATTAGCGTGGCCAACAGCTGGAGTCACATTCAGCGTAATGAACTCAAACCATCGATTGGGATTAGTTACAGATTAATACACACATGCAGAAGGTCAGTGGAAATTTACTGCTTGGGAAACGATGTTTGCTTTCGCAGAACGTCAGCGTGACTTATAGCAACGTTATAGCAGCCCTCTCTCTCTCTCTCTCTCTCTCTCTCTCTCTCTCTCTCTCTCTCTCTCTCTCTCTCTCTCTCTATCTCTCTCTCTCTCTCTCTCTCTCTCTATCTCTCTCTCTCTCTCTCTCTCTCTTTATTAATCCTGCATTTTCGCCAGCGAGGCTATAAAACGCTCTTTAAGCGCTCACCGAGAGTGGATCGTGTTTCCTGCACATCCCCTTGTTCCAGACTTTGTCCTCCGATTTGTCCTCTGTCCAACATCAACGTCAGGCCACCTGTTTTCCGATTGCTGTCAATGCTAACAATAATGCTAGCGCTCGTAAATCAGAAGCTGTGCGTTTTTTAATTTTTTTATGTGCAGCTGCGTCTCCGTTTGACGTTTACGATATGAACGTACTCTACGAGTCCAAGCAGAGTTCCCTAAGAGTTAACGCGCTGTACTATTTCGGCTTCAGGAATGCGAACAAACTCAACCATTACATCATCATCATCATCATCATCATCATTATAATTAATATAGTCATTAGCAGCGATCATCGGGGTCCAAGCACCACAAAGTTTATATGACAGTCAATAGCTATTATTAATATAAATGCTGAATTAATTCAGAAGGAGACATCGATGGTGCCACACGGAACCAAAAACACATCAATTCCCGTTATTAGTGCTTACATCACTGTGGTGGAAAAATTTTTTGGCAACAACAAACATGTTTTAAAGGGAACGCTGCGGTACCTTTATTTTTAAGAGGGTAGAAAAAGTGGGTTCTTTAGATGCCTGAAATAGTTCTAACTGGAAAGTTTCTGTGTAAAACCTCAAAACAAGTGACTTCCTAATAGGGTAGAACCGTTTTACACAGCTAAGAACATCTAAAGCATGCTTGAAGAACCCTTTTCTTCATAGTGATACCATATAAGAACCTTTTCCCCTTAAAAACAATTTTTTATTCAGTTTATTACTGTTAAGCAACTTCTTCAGGGGTTCTTTAGATAAGTTTCCTAAGCTCCCTGAAGAAGTTCTACTTGGAACCCTCTCTGATAAGCAAACTCTTGTTTTGGGGCTCTAAATAGAAAGTTTAAGGTTTCCTCTAAAGGAACATCTGAAAATAATAATAATAATAATAATAATAATAATAATAATAATAATAATAATAATAATCCCTTTAAGTATTACATCTGAAATATATTACAAATGTTGTGTTACAAAAAGTCATAGAACTTTTCAGGGTTCCACCACGTCTTGGTTCCCTACAGAACACAATGGTTGATGGATCTTCAATGACTTTTATTGGTTCACAAAAAACACTCTGTTGCTAGGTTCTACATAGAACTCTTTTATGGTTACACCGATTTTTTGGTTCTTTAAGAAATGCTAGTGTTGATGGATCTTCAAGCATTTTATTTGGGCTCCTCAAGGGTTCTCTAAGGACTCATTGGATAATTAACGCTTCTTAGCTTCAAAATAGGGTTTTACTTTGAAACTCCTTCTTATAAGGAAACACTCTGTTATTGAGTTCTATTTAGAACCGTTAAGGGTTCCACCATTTTGGGTTCCCTTCGTCCATTTTTGTCAGTGCCACAGGAAATTTTCCCACCATTAATCTTACACTCTTAGCAAAAAAGGGTTCTTCACGGATAATTCTTAGGGGGACACTTTGTTGTAGGGTTCTGCATTAAGGGTTCTTATTTGCCTAAACATTTTCTACTTGAATTACTTATTGTAGGGATCTATACATGCCTAAAAGGTTCTACCTGGAACCCTGTATTACTGGGAAACACTCTGTTGTGGGGTTCTTTACAGAACCTTTGAGGGTTACATCATTTATGGTTTGCTAAAGAACATTACGATCAGTGGATCTTCAGCCATTTTGTTGGTGTCACAGGAACCCCTGATGTTGAAGAAAAATGGTTCTTCAAGGTTTTCATTTAAGGTTTCATTGAATAATTAAGGGTTCTCAGTGTCCAAAAAGGGGGTTCTACTTCTATAGAGAAACCTGTAGGCGAGGGAAATGCTTTGCTGTAGGGTTCTGCATTAAGGGTCTGTATTAAAGGTTCTCTGTAGAACCTTCTTTGACAAGAAATCAGTTATTGTAGAGATCTTCTGTACATTAAGGGTTAGTTGCCTAAAATGTTCTACGTGGAACCCTTTCTAATTGGGGAAACAGATATTATAGGGGTTCTCTCTGCGTGAAAATAAAATGCATTTATTCGGTTCTCTCGTGAGCTTTACATTCTTTATTATCTTTCTCTTTTCTCTTCTGTGAGATTTCCCGCTTTTGGTCCTGTTTGTTTTTTCCCGTGCCGTAATTATCGCCTTCTCAGAGCAGGAACCCTCGGCCGTTATCCGATCCCGGTGAGATGCTGGACTTTGGAGATTCTCCAAGAACCACTTCAGTGGGTGTCTGAGGATTTCAGCGCACTCCGTCACTCCGGAACGAGCCTGTGTTCTTCAAAAGAGCCTCTTTCCTTTTGAAGTGAACTTGTGGGATCGTTGTGGGTCGTCGCTCGCCTCCTGCTGAACTGCAGCCTAATTGATGAAGTGTGTAAGGAAAGAGTCGAGGATTGCAAATGAGGCGTCAGTCAGAGAGACAGAGACACGGGAGGCACGGACGGTAGCTAACCGGAACCCGGACGAGCGAGGGTTCTGTGTCCTTCATTATTCTCTCTTCATCACCGCAGGGTTTATCTCTGCTCATCTGACACGTGAATAAAGAGGCGATGCTACACGTTAATGTAGCGAGCGTAATATTTATATATAAATAACTGAGAAATGCGAACAAATGTAACACGGTGAACAGACACGTTCTGATGACATCATAGATACCGTCCCATTGGCTGAAATCAGTCACATGATCACCTACACTGTCATATGGTATCATGTAAAAACTTACATACATGTTTTTAATCGTTAAAAATAGTAACTGTAGCAAAACCAGCTCCACATGCAAAAGCAAAATTTTACAAAATATATTTATAAAATATGTGGAATAATTATTCAGACCTACAGTATAAGTATGAATATATTACCTTATAAATAATGTAATAACGTATCATTCAAAGTTTATTTTTCCTCTAACAGCACGTCCCCAAGTGCTTTATTCCTCTTACACCACAGCAACTTACCGACAATTACAATACTTAAAATCTATCTACTGTCCACGTCCCTGTGAAAGAGCCGTTACTATAGAAACGATAACGTATCAGAAGGAGCGCGTTAATACAAACCTGCGCTACTGTCAGAGCTGCTGTTACAGAGAATTAATCAACACCTTCTGACCAATCAGGATGCAGCTATCTTGATAGCCAACTGTAGAAAAAGAATTATAATTTTTTTTTTTTTGCCACTGCAAAGCGTTTGCGTTTTTGCAAACCGCTAGCAAAGGCACTGTTCATTAAGTTAGCATGCTAATGTCAGCTAGCACTGAACACGTCAGTGCGGTTTAACGTCAGTTTAACATTTGAATCGTTTTAACGTACGCGTAACATCGCTTTTTAAGTATTTTAGCAGTTTAATGTAAAGTAGCGTAGTAAACTCGATCAGGGTTTAACTTTAACAAACCTCTCATAAACAAATCCACTTGCTACATGCTAATTTTTTTAATGACTACGGCGTGGATATGTTTCAGGACATTTTCCGTAGTTTTACACGCAAACCCGATACGATACGAAGCTGAATCTTCTCTCCGTGTCGTAAACGTGGTCCTGGTGTCTCAGAGGAAGATAAATCAGCGACAGTGTCCCGGGGCTCGCTCTGACATTTAACAGTCTTTTATAGCGGAGAAAAGAAACACGTTTGTGTGTCAGGATTCAACTGCAGCGTATTGATCTCTCTCTCTCTCTCTCTCTCTCTCTCTCTCTCTCTCTGTCTCTCTCTCTGTCTCTCTCTCTCTCTGTCTCTCTCTCTCTCTCTCTCTCTCTCTCTGTCTCTCTCTCTCCGTCTGTTAGCCGTCCTGCTCTGATTGACAGATGAAAATTGGTAACGTTAAGCATTTCATATGTTATAGCGCCTGACATTTGCTTGCCTGCTCTCTGTGTCAATATTGTTGCAGAGCTCGACCTCTTTATGAGAGAAGGTTGTACACAGACGACGGCTTTGGGGTGTCCCGATACTTTTTTTTCCTTACAAAATGTAAGGGTTTTTTCTTTTTAAAGTAAAAACAGGTAAACACATGAATATTATTGTCTTATTGCTTTCCACAATAAAAAAAATAAAAAAAAGAAAGAAAGTAAAGCACCCAGTCAGGTGGAGTTTTTGTGTCCATCGGTGTTTAATGGTAATATTATTGTGTTCCACAAAAAAATTTACAAAAAAAATAAAAAATTAGAAACACAACCAGGCTTCTTTGTTATGCTAATTTTATTGTCTTAAACAATTTTCTTTTTTCCATCAATGTTTAATGCCGATATTGATCGTAAAAAACAAACATAACACAGCCAGGCATTTCTGTTTGTTTGTTTGTTTGTTTATCTGTTTTCAAACAAATCACAATGGAAAAAAAAATAATGTGACGAAAGCAAAATAACCAGCCAGGTATGTTTTTCCTTTTTTTTTTTTTTTTTTTTTTAAAGTGGTGTTTAATCCCAGTATTATTATCTTTTACAATTAAAAAATAATTAATTAATTAATTTAAAAAAAAACAAAAAAAGATGTTTTTCTCCCCCAAGTGTGTTTAATGCCAGTGGCTTTTTTTGTTTGTTTTTAAGTAAAATATAATAATATATAAATATTTTAAGTAAAAAATAATAATAAAAATGATTACACACACACAAAAAAAAATATATATATATATATATATATATATTTTAAAAATTAAGCATAATACACAGTCAGGTATTTTTTGTTGTTGTTTTTTTTTTTCACCTGTGTTTAATGTCAATATTTAAAAAAGTAAAAGCAAAATTAAAACTGTAAGTTTTTTCTTCTTTTTAATTGCTGTTTTTAAAAAAATCTGTTTAAAAAAATAAATAAATAAATAAAGTAAATAAATAAATAAATAAATAAATAATACCCACCTGGACAGGTATGATTTTTTCCCCAGTGTAAAAGGCCAACATTATTATTGTGTTCCACAGTAAAATTAATAATAAAAAAAGAAATAAAAGCATAATGCCCAGCCAGGTGTTTTATTTCTTTCTATTTATTCCAGCGGTGTTTAATGCCGATATTATTGTCCTCCAGCAGGAGCTCATGTTCTCTCATAATCGAGGCGTCTCCGTTATCGCCGAGCTCATGTTTAGGGATGAGAGCGACGCTGACTGTAAAATTGAGCCTCGGTGATTGATTCGTGTCGCGCGGCGGCCCTTCGACCCTCGCCGTCGCCGTGCAGAGGGGATTTTAGCGACCCGGCCGTACCTACTGCTGTGAGTGTGATTAGGAGATGATGTTGTAATCTGTTGCACATTAGCACTGGGATTTGATGGAGTTTTTTCCTGCTAGCCGAGAGGAGAATAACTCAGCGCTGTGTTTGAACTGCTCGACCCGGCGGGTGACGCCACGGCGGTGTGTAACGCTCGCTTTATTGAGCTACACGATTCTCATTAAGGAGTTTGTAATTATGAAAAAAATGGGACCCTTCCCCCGTTTTCCTCCATGATGGACAGGGATTAGCGGCTGGCGCTCACGCTGAATAACCGATTCATATACACTGTTAGCATGACGCTTTTCTTCCCTGTTATTACGGGAATTTAGGGATTACGGGATATTTTTCAACCTTAAGATTTTACAGCAGCTATGGAATTAAACATCTGACTTCTTATTTTGTGAAAATGAAATAATTCAGAGACGCTTATTTGGTTGCAGTAAACAGGAACGGATTTCTTCATGCATTGAGTGTTTACACCAGAAAAGTGGTGTTCAAGAAAATCCAGTTCGCTCGTAAAGCGTTCGCATCCTACGCTTCCCTCCCGAGGGTGTGTAAATGTCCGTATAAGGAGATTCGATAATGTGAACATCGATTGATTGGCTTCAGATCGTGTAATTGTCGATGAGCTCCTGAGATGTTATAGACGGATTACACTGACAGGTTCAAATCACTTATTTATTTCAGTTAGACACTGAACATTTTGTGAAACTTCCCAAACAAGTTCCAAAACAAATCCATAAATTGAAAGAAATAAGACTAGCCGTTCCATTTGGACAAAAGTAATGGCACCCTATGAGGAGGAAGAGGAGGAGGAGTTAGTGTGTGTCCGTGGTAGCCGACACTCTGCAGTGGCTGAGCTGCGTTACTGGAAGATTTAGCGCACAACGCTCTTTCGCAGATTAGTCGTCCCAAATTTCTCCGTCTGGGGATTAATAAAGCATTATCTCATTTTATCTTATTTTTGTCATTTTCAGATCTGGTTTTGTGGGCGTGGCTAAATGTAACTGTGCCACGAAGATGTACCGATTAACTGATTGGCATCTGAACATACACAAGTGAGTACGAACACAATCAGAAACTTTTGTAGATCTGGAGGGAATTTTTAGTTCAGTTTGTCCATGAAAACATTCACACACAACTTTACTGAAATATAAATAAACCAGGCTTAATGTTACCACTCAGCCACTCGGTCATTCTGTCCAATCTTCTTAATTTCTTCATTTTAATTTCTTCGTCTTTGATTCTTTCAGTCGAACACGGCGACCACCGATGAAGTTCGCTTTATGAGTGTGTACCGTTGGCTCGAATTCACTATTCAGGGCTCAATTAGTTGTTAATATGTCCAACTGCATGGTGTTTTGTGTTACAATTGAATGACATTAAATTATTAGAATTATACTAGAATTTTTAATAACATAACAAACAATATTGTCTTTGTATAAGTACATCAAGATTCCGCATGCAGTTTCTCATCAAGCTATTTTAAATAAGAAGAAAAGAATTTCTACATCTGTTAAATAACGCTAACACGTTGTTGCATAGGTGACACACAGACTTTGATTCAGATGAACCTGTGAATTCATTCAAAAGAATCAGTTCAAAAGATTCATTTGACGAGTCACTTCACTGAGCGCCAGCAGTGCTCTGATTGGCTGAGAGCAATGGTGCCATTAGGAGAAAGGAGAAAATGGTCACAGACATCTGTGACATCATCACGATCGCTTGCGATCAACAGGCCAAAGTCATTCCTTCATAATGCGACAAAGATTATTTAATACGATCTCGTGTACACTAAGCAGCGAACATTACTCCTCGATTCATTTCTGTCTAGTAATGTAAGAATAAAATAACCACCTGGATGATTTTAGCCGGACGGGACAGTGTCTAGACATCATGACGTAATAAAAAATCTCCCGTTCTACTGTATTGTGTATTTGAGAGACAAAAGGTGACACTGGTGTGTGTTTATGTTCCAGGTCATGGAGTTGAGTTTGATGGAGTGTGTTTTAAGCGTCGCCCTGAGTGCCGTGTGTCTGATCCAGGATCCAGGATTCTCTCTTTCTGCCCTCTTTTGAGCAGGAGTGTTTGTTGAGTAAATGTTTGGTCCTGAGCTCCTGAGCAGCTCCGTCTCTCAACAGCAAGCCTAAAAAAAATTACACACCCTCTATCTGTCTCTGTCTGTCTGTCTGTCTGTCTGACAAACCTCCTGTTATTTCTTCTCATGTTAGCATTAGCACCAAACTCGTCCAGACCACAACAAAGGTCACTACGTCTCCTAATTATTGTTTTTGTTCTGGTCATTTATCATCTCGAACCACTTTGATCTGCCTTCACACACACACTTTGTTACTCTGATGTAGTGTTTATTCCTCCTGAAGTTTCTTAAAACTGTCCTTTTAGCGGATTTGTACCTTGCCTAAGTTTATATACTCAAATAGACCTCACTGGTCAGGGTGGGGGGAATCCGGAGTCTATTCCAGGAACACTGGGCATGAGGCAGGAATATAATGCATGAGTCGGGAATATATATATATATATATATATATATATATATATATATATATATATATATATATATATATATATATATATATATATATATATATATATACATAAAATTAGCTAATTTTAAGCATTAAGCATTTATTTCTAGAAAGCAGCAAAATTATCTGCCAATAGAACAGACTATTTCAGGCTTGAAATGAGTAAATAATGTCTAGAAATGTCATATATTTGGTCAGTTGTAATCTAACAATAGGAAATACTAGATAAAGCTGATATTCAAGATATTTTCACTTACTAAGATGTCAGTTTTTGCAGTGTATTATTTTAATAGCGTTAGTATTTCATGGTCATTTTTTACTTAATATCCATTTACTTAATATCCATACAAGTCCATAAACCTTTAGTTTGTTTAGTTTAGTTTGTTCTTAGTTTGTCTAGCTTCTTTTTTTTTTTTTTTTACTTTTAGCAGGTTACATTTTTTACCTTTACAAAAAATATTTCAGTGCTTAACATTTTTTCACCTGAAATAATTAGCTAGAGTTTGTACCCCACAGTTTGCAGGTTACTAGAATTTATTAGTGAAATTTTGTTAATCTCTTACCATTTTGAACCTAAAATCATTAGCCAGTACTTTAGAGGTGTACCACAGGTTAAAAGCCAGAATTTATCAGTTACATTTAGTTCAAATGTGTCTGTACTTACCATCTTATTACCTAAAATCATTAGCCAGTACTTTAAAGATTGTGCCATAAAACTACCAGCTTATTAATGAGAATTTATCAGGGAAATGTAGTACACCTGAGTTTGTACTTTCCACGTTTTTATCTAAAACAATTAGCTAGAAATGTGGAGTTTGTTCCACACAGGTAGCAGGTTAAAAACTAGAACTTATCACTGAAAATAATATACAGTGGGTATAGAAAAGAATCACCCCCTTTAAAATAATCACATTTTGTTGCTTTTCAGCCTGAAATGAAGACGGACACAGTTTTTGTTTTATCCAGCTGTATTTACTCAGTGCAACTTATAACATCCAAGTGAAAGATATAACACCAACATGTCAGAAAAAAATTAATAAATAAATAAAAAACAATCACTGAGTTGGAAAAAGGATCACCCCCTTGCTTTAATTTGCCTTAATTGTTTAATTACAGCCTTTAGTCTGTTGGGATATGTCTCTACTAACTTTGCACATCTAGACTTTGCAATATTTGCCCACTCTTCTTTGCAGAACTGCTCAAGTTCAGTTAAATTTGATGGTGACCGTTTGTGGACTGCAGTCTTCAAGTCATTCCACAGATTTTCAATGGGGTTTAAGTCTGGGCTCTGACTAGGCCATGCAAGGACATTCACCTTTTTCTCCTTCAACCACTGTGTGGTCAGTTTTGCTGTGTGCTTTGGGTCATTGTCATGTTGGAAGGTAAACCTTCTTCCCATTGACAACTTTCTGGCAGAGGGCAGCAGATTTTCCTCAAGAATTTGACGGTATTTTGCCCCATCCATTTTCCTTCTATCCTGACAAGTGCTCCAGTCCCTGCTGTAGAGAAACACCCCCATAACAGGATATTACCACCTCCATGCTTTACTGTAGGAATGGTGTTATTTGGATGATGAGCTGTATTGGATTTCTGCCAGACATATCGTTTGGTGTTGAGGCCAAATAATTCAATTTTAGTCTCATCTGGCCATAACACCTTTTTCCATGTGGCCTCAGAAACTTCAAGGTGCGTTTTGGCAAAGCTCAGTCGTGGGTGGCTTTTTTCTTGCAACTCTCCCATACAAGCCACATTTGTGGAGAATTTGTGATATTGTTGTCACATGCACACAATGACCACTCTTTGTCATAAATTCCTGCAACTGCTTCAGAGTTGCTGTTGGCCTCTTGGTAGCCTCTCTGACCAGTTTCCTCCTGGCTCTTTCATCCAGTTTGGAGAGACATCCTGATCCAGGGAGGGTCTGTGTTGTACCAAATACCTTCCGTTTCTTAATAATAGACTTCACTGTGCTTCTAGGCATTGATAAAGCCTTTGAAATGTTTTTGTATCCATCTCCTGTCCACAACATTATCTCGGAGATCTTTTGACAGTGCCTTGCCACCCATAGTTCATTGTTTGCTTCAGTTGCACTACAAAATGCTCCAGGAAAGCTCTTTTCATGCTGAGCTAATCAAAATGACCACAGCTGATCACAGTTGAAAGTGAAATGGCTTTGTGTGCCATTGAGAAGGTGATTAGCTATTTTTAGGAGGGGGGGTGATCCTTTTTCCACCTCGGTGATTCTGCTTTTTTGGTTGTTGTTGTTTTTTTTTGTTTTTTTTCTGATATGTTGGTGTTATAACTTTCACTTGGATGTTATAAGTTGCACTGAGTAAATACAGCTGGATAAAACAAAAACTGTGTCCGTCTTCATTTCAGGCTGAAAAGCAACAAAATGTGCTTATTTTAAAGGGGGGTGCTTCTTTTCTATACCCACTGCAATCTACTTTAGTACTTATAGGTTATAAGCTAAAATTTATCAGTGAAATTTAGTTAATCAGTTGTGATACTCACCATCTTGCATCCCAAAGTAATTAGTCACACTGTTAGCAGGTTAAAAACTAGAATTTATCAGCTTAACCCTTTTGGTACCTAACATCTTGTAAAGTCAAAACAAATTCACCAGAAATTTGGAGTTTGTGCCACACATTTAAAAGTTAAAAACTACATTTAGTTTAAATGTTTTACTACTTTCAATACTTGTCTTTTCTACCTAAAATAATTAGCCAGTAATTTGGAGTTTGTACCACACAGTTAGCAGGTTAATGTGTAGAATTTGTCATTACTGATAATCTGATACTAGGTCACACTCAGGAACATGCTCATGGTAATTTTTATGTTCATGTGGCTCCAAATCAGCTCAAAACACCAAATAAATAGCATCATCAGGTATCAATAGAGCGTGTGTTGGACAGCGTCTCTGTTTCTGGTGCTATTAAAGATTCATGCTCGGCCCTGAGATGGAGCTGTCTTGTGGTCAGTAATCTGGGCTTTCAGGGAGCTGGAGATGCTATCTCAGGTAATCCAGGGATTAAGCACGCACCCAACTAATGGCACCCAGTGAGCAGAGACGCTTTTTAGCCAAAATCCCAAAGACCAAACGCTCAATAAGCCATATGCATTTAGCATCAGGGAGGTCCGGAGGCTTCTCCACTTTCAGCTCGTACCATTTGGACACCTTTTGTTTGTATCTCGCTAAAACTACAAAACGAGTCTCTGCTTGTTTGTTTTTTTCTGTGACAGATACAGACTGTTTCCATTTCCAGGAAAAGTCCCTAAGTCCTGCAGCTGCTCTGCACCTTTTTTCTTCTCAAACGGATATTGATTATTCACCAGTTTCAATAATAGTTTACGTTTACAAGTTGAATTATTAGTTTCATCTTCATGGTCAATGTGGTCAATTTAATTTGCATTATTACATATTTTTGCTAGATATTTCCTATAATTAATTCATTAATATCAAGTATGGGTCTAATGTCTAAAGTCTATGTTTATTTTTTTATTTTTTTATATGAAAATACCTACGTGCAGTTAAAGGAGTCAAACATGGAGATGCTCACAATAATAATAATAATAATAATAATAATAATAATAATAATAATAATAATAATAATAATACACAAAAGTCATATACAGTATAATCATGATATCATTGTCTTTTATCTGACTTTTCTTAAACGCATATAATAAATACATTTATATATTTTAATATATTTTTCTAAAATATTTAAGTCTATTTTTTCTACATTAAGATTCTTCTTTATACTCTTTTTATTTAACTTATTATTTTTATTAGTCTTTTTTATGTTTATATATATATATATATATACATGTACATTTTCTTTATACATATGTTTATACATACACATGTTTACTGTTTTGTGTTTTGTTTCTCAGGACGTCTTTTTCCTAAAGATTGCTAGAGAAAATTTCAGAGTAAATTCTACAAATTTTAAGCAGGTTCTTGAGCAGAGCTTGACTTTTACCATTAATAAACTTTTCAACGGTGTGATAGAGGGAGAATTATATAAAATTATATTATAAGGATCTTTGTAGAAATGCTAGAATTATTTTGTGTAACCGCTGATTTTTGTGTAAAAACAAACAAACAAACAAACAAACAGATAAATAATGCATAAAGCTTTTGTTTTTATTAATACCCTAAACATTTATTTTAATTTAAAACTGCATTAAAAACTACACACTTAGGTCATTTAGAACGCTTAAAGTGTTTCCTTATGAGAAGTTTGAATGCGAAGAACCCAGAATTATCCAAAGAACCGACAAAGAAAATTTTTTACAAAGACGGTAATATTGGATATTGACTAAGTGCCATGTATCATCGTCCCTCCGGCTGTCAGCCAATCAGAACGCAGCGCTCTGTGGTCATGTTGGGTGTTTAGGATGATTTTTAGGAGATTATGAAAGCGTATGTCCAGCGTAAATGACCTTGCGATGGTCACATGATCTCAAGGATTTGTTCATGTAAAGCTCAGGATTTGTGACCTGATGTAACCAGAAGAAGGAAAAAAAAACGTCTCTATTAAACTGTATTGTAATTTATTGTGGCGTCTGGTGGCGAGACTGTAAGACTGCACTTTAATTAGTATTTATTTGGGCTGCAATCAGTCACTGCTGCTGCACGGGGAAGAAGCGAAGTGAGCGCCAACGTTCGCACAAAAAAAAAAAAAAAAAAAAAGAAAGAAAAACGCCTCTCCTTGAATAAACTCGTTGCACTTGACTTGAGCGAGACGTGTTTGTCTTGGAAAGGTGAAGTGGCGTATCCTGAATCTCCCACTCTGGGAAATTAAAAAAGACGGAAAGACGGAAAACAATGAATAACGTCACCTGTCCTGTTGCACGAGTCACATCAGGTGTCGGCTGTGCGTTCAGTAAACCGCAGATTCGCCTATTTTCGTTTTTTAATCTTCATGACAACTATATTTTAATTCATGAGAATAATTTTGGATTCGGATTTGAAAGCTAAATTGTTTATAATCACGTAACAGTCACTGAACGGGTTTATTTTTAGTAGCCAGCTTAAAAACGAAATGAAGTCCCTCGTTTACTTTCCCTCGTGTACATAAGAAGCGTCGCAGGCCCTTTTTTCCCCGACTCACGTGAATCATTGCTGCTCATTTTCTAATCGGGGAGGATTACAACAAGGGCCTTTTGTGGAAAAGGGAGGCTTACATTAAGGGTCTCTGAACGAGCAGTAAGCCAGAATAAAAGCACTTTCGGAAAGCAGAGAGCACTAAAAAGCCCTGCGTTAGTGTTAGCGTTAGCATTAGCGTTGGAAGGACGGGCGTACTATCGGGAAATGCCGTGGATCAGCGAATCGAAGCGGATGATGCGGAAGTTGGACTCCACTTCGAGAGCGACGTCGATATGAAGTTAAAAAAAAAAAAAAAACAGAATGCAAAAGTTTTGCTTATTAATGAAAGTGAAACACGGCGCCACGAAGGCTAACGAGACCTCAAATGTTGTTACAGCTGATGTGTAAAGCTCTGATTGGTTAAGATCAGGGCGAGGGGCGGGAATACCGATCGTTCATTCATATAAAACTCCCACTTGATAAAATTATTTTATAAGTATTACAATACTAATCACTTTTCATAGACATAAATATACAAATTTGGACACGCCCCCATGTCCTCCTGCCAACCCTATTAGCATAGTATCAGTAACATTAGCTAACTTAGCTAACCGGTTAGCTACCTGCTAATAAAGTATCTCACGATTCAGTATCAGAGGTTCGATTTACTTAACAGCCAAAAACATGCCAGAAGCTAACATGTTACCATGACAACCATGTATACATCATTAGCGCTGCTTAAGTAAGCTAGCAGCCCTGATAGCTTTTAACACCATGCTGTAGAGTTCTGTGTGACTCTAAAAGTATACAGTAGCTTTAAATAAATTAATAAATAAGTCCTTTTAGGGTTCTTTAATGGTTGTAATTGAAACCTTTCTGATAAGAAAACCTTTTTTATTATTTTACACAGAATCTTTAAGTTTTTTTCTCCTGAGAAAAAAAAACAAAGAATGCCTCGTTTTCTAAAAGCGTAGATGGGATAACAAAAAAAAAAAAAAAAAAAAAATGTATGAACTAAATAAAACTTCTCCAAGTCTAAATAGATAAATTAAACATCTCCACGTTTTACAATAAAACTTGAATTGATTTAAATTGTATACGAATAAATTTGTATGTTAGCAGAAACGATTAGCGGAACCATCGTTGCGTCCTCGGACCTGCGTTCAGCTCATTATCAAAACGTACTAACATGCTGTGATTTTAATTTATGCTAATTTATTCAGGTTGCGTTCGAGTGATGACTGGAGTAAACCTTGGTTAGTAATGTTAAAATACAAATAAACAGAGGGTGTGAACTTTTACGCCACTTAGTATTGAAAGGTTGTGGTTTGTTATATTGATGTTGACTCGTGTAGTAAATAAAGTTATAATCAATGAAAGTTTTAATATTAAGCAAAACACGGTTTTATGTCAATAATGCAGTATTAAAATGTGTAATAATGTGATACATTTATGTTTCCTGCATTAAGGTACAGGCACTAATGCAATTAATAATTAGTTAATTAAAAGAGCTTTAATGTAAAACCTGATGTAAAAAAAAAAATAATAATAATAAAATAAAATAAAGAATTTTTTTTTAAAGTATCTGATGTTGTGTAATCGTTATTTATTTCCCATGTGGAAAAGGTTTGTAAGAAGAACATCATCACTTTTGAATTATTGTCAGTGGTTTGTTTTTACTGAAGTGAAACAGATCTTTTTGCTGCATGTGACGGAAAAATGCAAGAATGGTGTAGACCACAAGAGTGGCACATCTCTGGCAAAAAAAATCCAGTGGAAAAAGAAAAAGAGAGAGAGAGAGAGAGAGAGAGAGAGAGCGAGAGAGAGAGAGAGAGCGAGAGAGAGAGAGAGAGAGAGAGAGAGAGCGAGAGAGAGAGAGAGAGTTGCCATGCTGTGGATAAACAGGCTTACTTCTGCAATAATAAATATTTCTTTAAAACCTAAATTGATTCGAGAGCTTATTTATGAACCTGTCAGGTTTTTTATAGAATGTTGGAAAATGTCGACGTTCCCTCGGTGGATAAGTGAAATCCTCCTTTTCTGAGGTTTTGTAGCCACATGGCACAGAATGAACTCTCAAAATAAAATAAAAACCTTTTTTTAAAAATATTATTATTTTTGAGCTGACCAACTGTGACCTGCTTTTATTTTCATAAAGACCTCCTGTCTACACTATTTTATCTAATTTTATCATTATAATGAGCCATTAATTAAGTTTTTTAAATAATTACTCCATCTTTTTTTTTTATTTAACCCTCTATTGAATGAATTATTACATTTACATCAAAATGTGTATTTATACATTTTTATGACTTGAATTAGTTCAAGTAATAAAAAATATATTTTAAAAATTGAAAAGAATTTTTAGGAGGGGAGATGGTTGGTAAAATCGTTGCCGTATGGCAACAATGTGCAATTGTGGAACGTATCATACAGTCGAAAACAACACAAATGTATGAAATGGCATTTTTGTTTTTGTTATGTCAAAGTTAAAGCCCTCTTTTTTCCAGTTACATAGGAATTTTTTTGGAATTGGAAATAAATTAATAGTTGCCGTATGGCAACACCATGCAGTAAAAGGTTAAAGTAGGTTTTTGTTTTTATTACAATGTCATTAAGTAAAAGGAACAGTTTGTTAAAAAAAAATAAATAAAAAAAAAAAGTAAATATAATGCTAATGTAGAGTTATAAGTAATGGAAGCTACGTACAGTAACTAAAGCTGAATATCGAACATTGTCTCAGTTACAAGTGGGCAGTGGGAGCTCAGTGGTTAAGGTGTTGGGCTACTGATCAAAAGGTTGTGAGTTCAAACCCCAGCGCCACCACTGTTGGGCCCTTGAGCAAGGCCCTTAACCCTCAACTGCTCAGATGTGTAAATGAGATAAATGTAAGTCGCTCTGGATAAGGGCGTCTGCCAAATGCCAGAAATGAAGTACAATATGTCGCACTGTAAATACACTCACACACTACGACAAAATTAAATACACAAATATGACACTAGCTGTTAATTAATAATATCGTCACTTTAAGATCCACAAACAGATGTTTTCACACAGAGGACATTGGAGGAGACATGGCTTCTCTAGAGGAATGAAGATAAATGAATTTGTTACATCGTACGTTTGACGGCAAAGAAAAAGAAAAACTCTATTTCCTTCTTCAGTCCGTATTTTCTATCCCTGACTTTTTTCAGGTTTAAAGGTGAGTGATTGTGATTAAAGGCGGTGGTCTCGGAGGTGTGAAGTACACTCAGGTGATTTTAATGTGAAACTCAACTTAAAGTACCTGCGTAACTCGACTCTGAATACCAGGAACTTTCACCACATAAACATTAGCGTAGCGTTTGAACAGAATACGGAGAAAAACTTCTCTTCACTGGCCGATTATATTTGAGATGATGGGGATATTTTGGACGAGTCTCTCTTCTAAGTGAGTGTTAAAGTTTGAGCAGAATTAGCAATACTGTGCTCTCTCTCTCTCTCTCACACACACACACACACACACACACACACACACACACACACACACACACACACACACACACACACACACACACATATATATATATATATATATATACACACACTCCGAGAAAGAGACACAGTTACACTCATTCCCTCATTCTTCTTTAATCCAGCGATTGGTTTTATCTTATCACTGAACTTAAGGAGTGTATTCCTCTAAGCTGCAGGATTGAACCGCCGTTCGATACAGGTTTGCAAAACTGAATCTGTTGAGCCGTGAAGATTTGATACGGGTATTTAAAGCCCTGCGCGGTATTAACCAACATCACAACAAATAGCCGCGCTTAACACGGCCGGCGCGGATGCAAATGAATCTGAGCCACACACGGATTGAGGAGCGAGAGTGGAGGGTGTTTGTGTTTGTGTATATACATGTATTTAGCTGTTTGTGAGGAGCAAAAAGTCCTCAGAAAGACAGGACATCGTCAAATGTCCTTACAATCACTCATCCCCTACAAAAAATACAGTTTTTACAGATTTTATTAGACGAATTGAAAGGCCAAAGGATTACGTTAACGAATATTAATTAGCTACAGTAATGAATACGTTGATGGATGAAAAAACAACGTGTGTGTGTGGTGTGTATAAGCACCGTCACAAACACTGTTTACATTTTGTTTAATGTACTATATGTAAACACACCAGGATGTTTCCAGGCGACGTCACATCCACTAAAAGTATTGAAAACCTTTTTTTTTGTTTGTTTGTTTGTTTGGTTGGTTGTTTTTATAAGAAATTAGCTGTTCTTTAGTTAATTAGCATGTCAAAGCATGTTAAAATGCCCCAACACCTAGCTAGTTAAACTAGTTGGTTACTAGCTAGTTAAGTAGCTAAACATATTTTTTTTTTTTTTTTTAATCTAGCTAGCTACAAAATAATTAATAAAATGACGTATTAAAGAAACTTGGTACTTGTTAATGACACCAGGATGATCACCAGTAGTAAAATTTTCTGACTTATTAACTGTGATATTTACAGTACAGTAACTAGCTAGATAGATAGATAGCAAGATATATTATCTAGCAAACATCTTTCTGTATTCAAGCAACATAGACAAAATCTCACAATGTTCTGTTCACAGTAAATAGGAGTTAAATGGTACAGTCCATTGTAGGGGTGCATAAAGTGGAATTTCTTATTTAGATGATGAAACTGAAATTGTACTGCTTACAATTAATATATATATATATATATACACACAGTACTGTGCAAAAGTTTTAGGCACCTATTTTGTTTAGTACAGACTTTGTTATAGATGTTTTATTTGATGGCGTCTACATGATCGAGTCGGTACAAAAAACATTTCAGATTCCCAAACATTAGTTTTCTGGCACAAAATGAAATGTTACAGAAAAATGTTTGTATGTCATTAAAGAAAGCAGCGTATTACGTAAGAGACACTTTTCAGACAGTAAACACAATGAAGGCTGCTGGGTTTCACTGCAGAAATAAGAAGCGAGTGCGAAAGTCAAAGTGTCCAGAAGAACTGGTTCTGCAAGATGCTCAATAAAACTTACCAGCTCATTTCCTTATAAAACTGCACACATTGTACCGGAGACTACTGTTTTTATTTTTATTTTAATATTTTTTGTCACACCAAATATTGGCTTTGTTTCATTTACTACTGTTTACGGCTCTTTACTGTATTTTTTTAATGCAGAATTCATTATTTTGAAGGCATCTTTGTTCTACAGCATTTCTTTGCATGTGTTTAAAACTTTTGCACAGTACTGTATGTATGTGTATTTTTTTTAGCCAACCTTCAATCTTTTTAATTTTAACCGGCAATAAAGTCGTAATTAGAAGTTTCAGACCGTATGAATAGAGACGTATGTTTAGCGCCCTGCGAACACACGAGTCCATTTGGAGCTCAATTTTCCACAATAATGTTAATTCTCCTTTTATTTTTCCCGATTTTGGCATCAGTGTGAGTTAAGCGTAGTATTTGGTCGTCAAACGTGCCGTGACATTTGTTTAGCGTGTGGTATTTGGTTGTTTGAGGTTTTTATTAGAGTGGATTACTGCGTTATTGGATATCAGGAGCCGCCTGGTGCTTTAAGGCAAACAGGCAAATCAGATTAATTTATGTACAATGTACCATGAACCCTTAAACTCCCAGAAGAATTTAACATTCCAGTCCAGACTTGCTCCACTTCCACGTGCCATCAGGAACCTCCGGGCGAGGTTTATTTTCCATCCAAATTGTTTATACTGATCATCATTGAGAAAATATTTTGTAAATTGTTTACACCACAGTGCCGCTGGATTCCGCATCCTGATTGGTCAGAAGGTGTTGATTAATTCTCTATAACAGCAGCTCTGACAG
>CM042542.1:1130000-1132500 GCA_023630585.1 Cranoglanis bouderius | reverse complement strand
ATATGTTTATGTTGCATGTTCCCATGACTCCATTTTCAGCACAGAAACTGTGAATAAATGCAAAATTAGGACAGTTTTATGTAACTAATTACTATTTTTTTTAAATCTGAAAGTGTCTCAACACTCACACAATAAACTTTATAATTAAATTGTTAAATCTGCAGCAAGAACTGATGAACTTTAGATCAAATCTAACTTTAAAACTAAAACTTTAGCTCTAATAACTGTAAATATGATAAAGTGTCCTTGCTGAGTTGATTGTAATTTGATATACATCAAATATAAATATCAAAAATTAAAAATTGTGTGTGAATTACTATGTAGGAATATATATATATATATATATATATATATATATATATATATATATATATATATATATATATATATATATATATATATATATATATACACACACACATACACACACACACTAGTATTATTGCTAATCATCAATATTAGCTATATTTACAAATCTACTATATTTACTAAATAAAACATTACTATATATCTATATAACATGTATTTTCACAGTAGATATTCTATGATTACAAAATATTTATAAAAATCTATATCTATATCCAACACATACAGTAGACTATACTTACTAATTAACTTTATTTATACGTTAGATATAAACTAGATTTTATATTAATTATTAATTAACAATATCAGTGTTGTTACTAGTTAATTATTGTGTATATAGTGTTACATACAGTATGTTATTACTGATTAGCTGTATATGTTAGCTATATAATATATAGATAGACTAATAAACTAACTAAACTAGTTAAAGTGAATAAATATCGTGCTGCACTTCAGGTAACTTGTGTATCATGTGGTTGTGTGATTTCCCTGATGATTTAGTTAAATAATTAGTGACTAAATAAATGAAACAGTGTGTGACGCCTGGTCTTTAAGCAGTGTGTGTGTGGCTAATTGAGTCGACCCCTGAAGGTCTCTAATCTGGTCTTGTCCTGATTTGTCCTGTTTTCTGCCTTATCACCGCTAATTAGAGCTAATGGAGCGTTAGGCCTTTAGCAAACTAGCAACTTTACTGATAAACAGCTTTAGGGCGTAGTGACCGTGAGGGCTTTACTTCATGGGTGGCCTTTGTTTAGGCCTGCAGTGTGTGTGTGTGTGTGTGTGTGTGTGTGTGTGTGTGTGTGTGTGTGTGTGTGTGTGTGTGTGTGTGTGTGTGCTAACACCTCCTTGGAAATTTGACTCGAGGTGATGGCACAAATGTAACACTGGAGCTCAGGTGAAATGGTCAGGTTTTATTATTATTATTATTATTATTATTATTATTATTATTATTATTATTATTATTATTATTATTATTATTATTATTATTAATGTTGTTGTTGTTGTTGCTGTAATTTAACAAACACATTTTCTTCATAGTTTCTGCTACATAAACTAAACAAACAAACAAATAAATAAATAAATACAATGAACTGAACAGTGAATTCAATGAACTCTTTCTTTCTTTCTTTCTTTCTTTCTTTATGTCCTTACTTTTTCTTTTTTTTCTGTTTTCTTTCCTTGTTCCTTTATTTGTTTGTTTGTTTGTTTGTTTGTTTGTTTGTTTAGTTCTCTCCTTCTTGATCTCAAATCATCTGTCTGTAGCTGTCGCAATGAGGCCAAATTAAACGACATTAGACGTATAAGACAACAATAAAATCTAATTATAAAATCATCTCTGATTGGTTGAGATTTATATTCATAACTCAGTAAATATATTAGTATCTTATATTTTAATAGATATTTCTATAAAGGTATATGTTACTTAGAAAGCAATAACATTTATTTATTTATTTATCTATTTATCTATTTTTTTTATTTATTCATTCATTCATTTATTCATTTCTTTATTTTAGTATGTATATTGTTTTTTGTAGTCAAATTCTGACAATCATATTTATCAGAATTGTTAAATGAGCTTTATTTGTGTTTAATTGTCTCTTGTTGTCTCGTGCAGAGGCTTAAAAACCCAAAGTGGATGTTTGCGAAGGTGACAAGCGCCATCTGCTGGACAACACGATATTATCCAAAGCTGTTTTCACCAAAACTACTGCACGTATTTTATTTTTGCTCTCGTGACGTGTGTGTTACTGATCCGATGAACAGGAAACTGGAGAAAATAAAGATATAAATCTGCACTGATGTCCAAAAACAAAAACATAAATAAATGATAAGAATAAAATTGTGTCACTGCGCAGTGGTGAATTGTGCGTCTCTTTATCTGTGCGCTTGATCAGGCTCTAGATTTAGGATTACTGCTGTTCTGACACCGCCATCCACCGGGATTAGTGAATAATCCCTTTAATTTCACCATCTGTCACCGGAAACAGGCTACAGAGTATTGTTATTAGCGCTCGTGTGGATGTGATTGTCATGCCGTCAGTAAAAAATAGTAATAATAATAATATAAATGATTTTTTTTTTTTTTTTTAAGGAATGAAAATGACTGAAAGGTTTACGACACGAAACGACAGCG
>CM042542.1:1105000-1125000 GCA_023630585.1 Cranoglanis bouderius | reverse complement strand
TTATCTGTTAATTTTTATTCAAAGTATATTTTCACCAATTTCTTCTGTGTTCAGTTCAGTTTTATGTTCTAACTAAAAACAAATAATGGAGTTTATTTATTTGCATTTATTATTTCTTGGGGGCAATAATACAAAAAACATTATTGAATTTTTTATGAGCCTCTTCTAAACAGTTGAGGAGTTTAATAGCTTTAAAAACATTTTCAATAAGATATTTTCAAATAAAAAGACGCTCTCTTAAATAATAATCAAAATAATCACCAAAATAATTTTTGCAATGTAATTTATTTTTATTATACTTTTATACTCTTTTCAATTTTTATTTGAAGTATACAGTATTTTCACCAATGATTTCTCGTGTGTTTACATCAGTTACTCTAACAGGTTTTAACTAACATTTTCTTTTATTTGCATTTTTTGGCTCGTTAGAGGAAATATAATTGTTTTTGTTTTTAATGAACACAGTTTGTTTAATTATGAATTTTTTAATGAACCTCTAATATTGTTAAAAACACATTTTTAAACAAGATATTTTTAAATATAGAACCAGACTAAAGTTAAAAAATAATCAATAAATAAATAACAATATGTGTGAAATATTAACCTGGAATCGGTCTCGGTGTCGTTTACGTGGTGAATATTAGTGTTGAATCGGTCTCTGCATTGCTTAAGTGTTGAATATTAGTGTTGAATCAGTCTCTGTGTTGTTAGGTGGTGAATATTAGTGTTGAATCGGTCTCGGTGTTGTTACGTGGTGAATATTAGTGTTGAATCGGTCTCGGTGTCGTTTACATGGTGGATATTAGTATTGAATCGGTCTCGGTGTTGTTACGTGGTGAATATTAGTGTTGAATCGGTCTGGGTGTCGTTTACGTGGTGGATATTAGTATTGAATCGGTCTCGGTGTTGTTACGTGGTGAATATTAGTGTTGAATCAGTCTCGGTGTCGTTTACGTGGTGGATATTAGTATTGAATCGGTCTCGGTGTTGTTACGTGGTGAATATTAGTGTTGAATCGGTCTGGGTGTCGTTTACGTGGTGGATATTAGTATTGAATCGGTCTCGGTGTTGTTACGTGGTGAATATTAGTGTTGAATCAGTCTCGGTGTCGTTTGCGTGGTGGATATTAGTATTGAATCGGTCTCGGTGTTGTTACGTGGTGAATATTAGTGTTGAATCGGTCTCGGTGTTGTTACATGGTGAATATTAGTGTTGAATCGGTCTCGGTGTCGTTTACGTGGTGGATATTAGTATTGAATCGGTCTCGGTGTTGTTACGTGGTGAATATTAGTGTTGAATCGGTCTCTGTGTTGTTAGGTGGTGAATATTAGTGTTGAATCGGTCTCTGTGTTGTTAGGTGGTGAATATTAGTGTTGAATCGGTCTTGTTGTCATTAACGTGGTGAATATTAGTGTTGAATCGGTCTCTGTGTTGTTACATGGTGAATATTAGTGTTGAATCGGTCTCGGTGTCGTTTACGTGATGAATATTAGTGTTGAATCGGTCTCGGTGTCGTTTACGTGGTGAATATTAGTGTTGAATCAGTCTCAGTGATGTTACGTGATGAATATTAGTGTTGAATCGGTCTCAGTGATGTTAGGTGGTGAATATTAGTGTTGAATCGGTCTTGGTGTCGTTTACGTGATGAATATTAGTGTTGAATCGGTCTTGGTGTCGTTTACGTGATGAATATTAGTGTTGAATCTGTCTCGGTGTCGTTTACGTGATGAATATTAGTGTTGAATCGGTCTCGGTGTCGTTTACGTGGTGAATATTAGTGTTGAATCAGTCTCAGTGATGTTACGTGGTGAATATTAGTGTTGAATCGGTCTCTGTGTCGTTTACATGGTGGATATTAGTATTGAATCGGTCTCGGTGTTGTTACGTGATGAAAATTAGTGTTGAATCGCTCTGGGTGTCGATTACGTGGTGAATATTAGTGTTGAATCAGTCTCAGTGATGTTGAGTGGTGAATATTAGTGTTGAATCTGTCTCGGTGTCGTTTACGTGGTGAATATTAGTGTTGAATCGGTCTCGGTGTTGTTACGTGGTGAATATTAGTGTTGAATCGGTCTGGGTGTCGTTTACGTGGTGGATATTAGTATTGAATCGGTCTCGGTGTTGTTACGTGGTGAATATTAGTGTTGAATCAGTCTCGGTGTCGTTTACGTGGTGGATATTAGTATTGAATCGGTCTCGGTGTTGTTACGTGGTGAATATTAGTGTTGAATTGGTCTCTGTGTTCTTACATGGTGAATATTAGTGTTGAATCGGTCTCGGTGTCGTTTACGTGGTGGATATTAGTATTGAATCGGTCTCGGTGTTGTTACGTGGTGAATATTAGTGTTGAATTGGTCTCGGTGTTGTTACGTGGTGAATATTAGTGTTGAATTGGTCTCTGTGTTGTTACATGGTGAATATTAGTGTTGAATCGGTCTTGTTGTCATTAACGTGGTGAATATTAGTGTTGAATCGGTCTCTGTGTTGTTACATGGTGAATATTAGTGTTGATTCGGTCTCGGTGTCATTTACGTGGTGAATATTAGTGTTGAATCAGTCTCGGTGTCGTTTATGTGGTGAATATTAGTGTTGAATTGGTCTCGGTGTTGTTACGTGGTGAATATTAGTGTTGAATCGGTCTCTGTGTTGTTACGTGGTGAATATTAGTGTTGAATCGGTCTCGGTGTCGTTTACGTGGTGAATATTAGTATTGAATCGGTCTCGGTGTCGTTTACGTGATGAATATTAGTGTTGAATCGGTCTCGGTGTCGTTTACGTGGTGAATATTAGTGTTGAATCGGTCTCGGTGTCGTTTACGTGGTGAATATTAGTGTTGAATCGGTCTCGGTGTTGTTACGTGGTGAATATTAGTGTTGAATCGGTCTCTGTGTTGTTAGGTGGTGAATATTAGTGTTGAATCGGTCTCAGTGTCGTTTACGTGTTGAATATTAGTGTTGAATCGGTCTCGGTGTCGTTTACGTGGTGAATATTAGTATTGAATCGGTCTCGGTGTCGTTTACGTGATGAATATTAGTGTTGAATCTGTCTCGGTTTTGTTACGTGGTGAATATTAGTGTTGAATCGGTCTCGGTGTCTTTTACGTGATGAATATTAGTGTTGAATCGGTCTCAGTGATGTTACGTGGTGAATATTAGTGTTGAATCTGTCTCGGTTTTGTTAGGTGGTGAATATTAGTGTTGAATCGGTCTCGGTGTCATTCACGTGGTGAATATTAGTATTGAATCGGTCTCGGTGTTGTTACATGGTGAATATTAGTGTTGAATCGGTCTCGGTGTCATTTACGTGGTGAATATTAGTGTTGAATCGGTCTCGGTGTTGTTACGTGGTGAATATTAGTGTTGAATCAGTCTCTGGGTTGTTAGGTGGTGAATATTAGTGTTGAATCGGTCTCGGTGTCGTTTATGTGGTGAATATTAGTGTTGAATCGGTCTCGGTGTCGTTTATGTGGTGAATATTAGTGTTGAATCGGTTTCGGTGTCGTTTATGTGGTGAATATTAGTGTTGAATTGGTCTCGGTGTTGTTACGTGGTGAATATTAGTGTTGAATCGGTCTCTGTGTTGTTAGGTGGTGAATATTAGTGTTGAATCGGTCTCGGTGTCGTTTACGTGGTGAATATTTGTGTTGAATTGGTCTCGGTGTTGTTACGTGTTGAATATTAGTGTTGAATTGGTCTCTGCACTGTTTACGTATTGAATATTAGTGTTGAATCGGTCTCTGTGTTGTTACGTGGTGAATATTAGTGTTGAATCGGTCTCGGTGTTGTTACGTGTTGAATATTAGTGTTGAATTGGTCTCGGTGTTGTTACGTGGTGAATATTAGTGTTGAATCGGTCTCTGTGTTTTTACGTGGTGAATATTAGTGTTGAATCGGTCTCTGCATTGTTTATGTGGTGAATATTAGTGTTGAAATGGTCTCTCTGTTTTTACGTGGTGAATATTAGTGTTGAATCGGTCTCGGTGTTGTTACGTGGTGAATATTACTGTTGAATCGGTCTCTGTGTTATTGCTTGGTAAATATTAGTGTTGAATCGGTCCCTGCATTGTTTATGTGGTGAATATTAGTGTTGAATCGGTCTCGGTGTTGTTACGTGGTGAATATTAGTGTTGAATCAGTCTCTGTGTTGTTAGGTGGTGAATATTAGTGTTGAATCGGTCTCTGCATTGTTTATGTGGTGAATATGAGTGTTGAATCGGTCTCTGTGTTGTTAGTTGGTGGATATTATTGTTGAATCGGTCTCTGTGTTGTTACCTAGTGAATAGTAGTGTTGAATCGGTCTCGGTGTTGTTACGTGATGAATATTAGTGTTTAATCAGTCTCGGTCTTGTTACGTGATAAATATTAGCGTTGAATCGGTCTCTGTGTTGTTACCTAGTGAATAGTAGTGTTGAATCGGTCTCGGTGTTGTTACGTGTTGAATATTAGTGTTGAATCGGTCTCCGCATTGCTTACGTGTTGAATATTAGTGTTGAATCGGTCTCTGCATTGTTTACGTGGTGAATAGTAGTGTTGAATCGGTCTTGCTGTTGTTACGTGGTGAATATTAGTGTTGAATCAGTCTCTGCATTGCTTACGTGTTGAATATTAGTGTTGAATTGGTCTCTGTGTTGTTAGGTGGTGAATATTAGTGTTGAATCGGTCTCTGCATTGTTTATGTGGTCAATATTAGTGTTGAATCGGTCTCGGTGTTGTTACGTGGTGAATATTAGTATTGAATCGGTCTCTGTGTTGTTACGTAGTGAATAGTAGTGTTGAATCGGTCTCGGTGTTGTTACGTGGTGAATATTAGTGTTGAATCGGTCTCGGTGTTGTTACGTGTTGAATATTAGTGTTGAATCGGTCTCTGCATTGTTTACGTGGTGAATAGTAGTGTTGAATCGGTCTTGCTGTTGTTCCGTGGTGAATATTAGTGTTGAATTGGTCTCGGTGTTGTTACGTTGTGAATATTAGTGTTAAATCGGTCTCTGTGTTGTTACGTGTTAAATATTAGTGTTGAATCGGTCTCTGTGTTGTTACGTGTTGAATATTAGTGTTGAATCGGTCTCTGTGTTGTTAGGTGGTGAATATTAGTGTTGAATCGGTCTCTGTGTTTTTACGTGGTGAATATTAGTGTTGAATCGGTCTCGGCGTTGTTACGTGTTGGATATTAGTGTTGAATCGGTCTTTGTGTTTTTACGTGGTGAATATTAGTGTTGAATCGGCCTCTGTGTTGTTGCGTGGTGAATATTAGTGTTGAATCGGTCTCTGCGTTGTTTATGTGGTGAATATTAGTGTTGAATCGGTCTCGGTGTTGCTATGTGGTGAATATTAGTGTTGAATCGGTCTCGGTGTTGTTACGTGGTGAATATTAGTGTTGAATCGGTCTCTGTGTTGTTACGTGGTGAATATTAGTGTTGAATCAGTCTCAGTGATGTTACGTGGTGAATATTAGTGTTGAATCGGTCTCTGTGTTGTTAGGTGGTGAATATTAGTGTTGAATCGGTCTCGGTGTCGTTTACGTGATGAATATTAGTGTTGAATCGGTCTCGGTGTCGTTTACGTGGTGAATATTAGTGTTGAATCAGTCTCAGTGATGTTACGTGGTGAATATTAGTGTTGAATCGGTCTCGGTGTTGCTATGTGGTGAATATTAGTGTTGAATCGGTCTCGGTGTTGTTACGTGGTGAATATTAGTGTTGAATCGATCTCTGTGTTGTTACGTGTTGAGTATTAGTGTTGAATCGGTCTCGGTGTTGTTACGTGTTGAATATTAGTGTTGAATCGGTCTCGGTGTCGTTTACGTGGTGAATATTAGTGTTGAATCGGTCTCTGTGTTGTTACGTGGTGAATATTAGTGTGGAATCGGTCTCTGCGTCATTTATGTGGTGAATATTAGTGTTGAATCGGTCTCGGTGTTGTTACGTGGTGAATATTACTCACAGTGTAATCCTCACTTTGTCCAGGCTAAACTCTTTAGCAGTTCTTGCTAATCTTATCTCAGCCTGTGGGGTCAACAGCAGCATGTTCGACACGTTGTCTTTAACCGCAGTGTCTCCAGACCTTTATCAACTCAACATGACAGACTGATCCTAAATAAACCAGACACATCCGACCGCTCGCTGCTGCTCGTGAAGTTCCACACAGATCACTGATACTTAACCAGGGTTTAACATCACTACTCACATACGAAACTCTTCAACTTCAACAAATTGTTCTTTATAGTCGTCTTTCTTCACTAAACTACAAGTCAGTCAACACTCTGAGATTAGTATCAAAGACCTTTTCTGCTTTATGAATCCATCAGCAAACATAAAAATAACGTGCACTGGATATCCTCTTTTTATTATTTTATTCATTTAATTCAAAAACACATTTATTTGACAAATTATTGATATAAATTTCACTTAAGTGAAAGTAAAAAATTTTAAACAAAGGTTACATCTTTGATTATTTAATTGATTATTTAAAAAAAAAAAAAAGATAACGTCTCCAGCCTGTTTACAAGAGTTATCTTTCTATTATTTAAAAAAATAATTAATTAATTAATTAAGCAATTAATTGGTCTGGACCTCAATCTTTTTCTCAAAGGCTAGTCAAAAAGTCAAAGAAGTCAAAGAAAATGAAAGATTTCAGAAGTGTGTGTGTGTGTGTGTGTGTGTGTGTGTGTGTGTGTGTGTGTGTTGTAAAGTAAATGTATAAGTGTTAATGTACAGGATGTGAGGTAGAAACAGCATCAATGGCAGGAACAAAATAATAATATTTTAATGTATTGCAAAAACATAAACCAACTCAAGTGTAACACACACACACGCACACAACATACACACACGCACACACATGCACACACACACACACACACACACACACACACACACACAAAATAAAGAGGAGGACAGGTTCAGTGAAACAGACAAATAAATGAGTGTGTGGGCTCCATGCGGTATGTGTGTGTGTGTGTGTGTGTGTGTGTGTGTGTGTGTGTGTGTGTGTGTGTGTGTGTGTGTGTGTTTGAGTGAGTGAGTGAGAGGATGCTTGGCTAGATAACTAGTATGATTTACACACACACACACACACACACACACACACACACACACACACACACACACACAAACCTAAACATTCCACTGTATCACATTGAAGCCGTTATTAAAAATTTAACGAAAAGTCATTAAGTGAAATTTCATCATCATACTTCATTACCATAAATCCAGTAAGGAGCATTCTGATTGGTTGACAGCATCAGCCCTATAATACTATACAATATAACACACACACACACACACACACACACACACACACACACACACACACACACAGCGGAGGAACTGAGTCACTATCACGTGTTAGATATTAAAAGTCGACAGCAATTAACTCTGTGTTCAGTTTGAATAATGAATTTTTAAACAATAAATATTTAAAGAAAATGTCGCATTAGTGTTTATAAATTTATTAAACTAATGATCGTACACTTAAACCTGATTTATATTTTTGCTGTTGTTGTTTTTTTGGTTATATATTTAGTCCCAAAACATTAACCTGACTTTTTTTTTTTTTACAATTATTTAATACACTTATGTCTTTCATCAGTTATGTAATTTTATATTGTATTTTATGTAAATAAAATTAATTTTCCTATATTTTTATATTGTTTAATACATTTTATCTATTTTATAACATATATCATGTATTTATATATTATTTTAATAAGTGCTATAATGTTTTCCTTTTTTTTTTAACCATATTTTACTTATATTTTCATATATTTCATCAATTGTTATACACTATATGGCCAAAAGTATGTGCACCCATCCTAATAACTGAGTTCAGGTGCTTCAGCCACACCCATTACTAACAGGTGAATAAAGTCAAGAATCTCCGTCGACAAACACGACACGTACTGAAGATCTCAGGGCACAGATTTCACCTGGAAGTGTTATTATTGTGAAGTGTCTCGGAGCAACAACAGCTCAGCCATGAAGCAGTAGACCACAAACTCACAGAGTGGAGCTACTGAGTGATGAAGCGTGTAGCGTAAATATCATCTACTCTCTGTTGCATCACTCACTACGGAGCTCCAAACCACCTCTGGAAGCAACATCAGCACAAGAACTGTGCGTCAGGAGCTTCATGAAATGCACACAAGCCTAAGATCAGTATGCGCAAATACGAGTGTGAGCTGGAGTGGTGTAAAGCACTGACACTGGAGCAGTGGGAACATCTTCTCTGGAGTGATGCATCACGCTTCACTATCTGGCAGTCTGATGGACGAGTCTTGGTTTGGTGGATGCCAGGAGAACGTTACCTACCTGAACACACAGAGCCAACGGTAATGTGTGGTGACGGAGGCAAAATGATCTGGGGCTGTTTTTCAAGAACCGGAGAGTCACAGAACCCTGACCTCAACCCCACTGAACACCTTTGGGATGAACTGGAACTGGAGCCTCCTCACATCAACATCAGCGCCTGACCTCAACCTCACTAATGCTCTTGTAGCTGAATGAACACAAATCCCCACAGCCACGCCACAAAATCTAGTGGAAAGCCTTCCCAGAAGAGTGAGTGGAGCTCATTATAACAGCAAAGGGGGAATAAATCCATATTAACGCACATGGTTTTGGTCGTATAGTGTTTAAATTATGTGACATCACACAAAAAGAAATTCAGTGTATGTACATTTTAATGTAATCGTATTATTATTAAGTAGATTATTTACAAAAGTTTAATTAAATAAAAATGTAATGACCATTAATCCTTTTTATAATAAAAACAAAAATCTTGCTTGACTAATGTATTTGAATTTAATAAAAACAAAAGTTAAAAATCTTAGCTTCACTTTTGTTTGTTCACAAAATAGCAAAAAAAAAAAAAAAAATCTAATTATGTGGTTGTTAAAAAAAAAAGAATCCTTTTACACAATTCACATCTAATTGATGAACTGTTTGATCAATAAATTAAAATTCTGTAGCTACACAATTGTGCCTAAATTTTGAAAAATGTCATTTTCACTAAATGTTCTGAACAAAGTTTTTAAAAAGCTGTACATTTTCTGCAATAAAACGGCTCAAGGAGTAAAATTCTTGCACTAACATAAAGAATTTAGAGAAGTTTGAGCTTAAATCTGGATTTCAATAAATAAAGAATCTTGTTAAATTTTTTAAGCAGAATTTTTTTTTTTTTTTGCAAAGAATTAGATGTGTAAATTTATAAGTACATTTTGTTACTTCATGTTTTAAGAAGAATGATCTATATTTGAAGGGGTAGAAGTATGTGTGTGTGTGTGTGAGAGTGTGTGTTTGTGTGTGTGTGTGTGTGTGTGTATGTGTGTGTGTGTATGTGTGTGTGTGTGTTCTCACACTCACATTAGCAGCCTGCTAATCTGTGTTAGTGGCATATTTGGAAAACAAACCTGCAGGCTGTCAGTCGCAGCGCTACACACACCCGGCCCTCACCGTCATTTCTGTCGTTCGCTGATAACCGTGTCATCGTCCATCCGTCTCTCGCAGCTCCAGTGTGTGTGTGTGTGTGTGTGTGTGTGTGTGTGTGTGTGTGTGTGTGTGTGTGTGTTTGTGTGTCAGGATGATGTGAAACATCTGTAGCTTTATCGATGCCTGTCCACACTCTCTGCAGTGGAACACAACGAGACTCCAGAAGCCGAGACTCCGGAGCTGCAGGTGGAACTTTAATCATCAGATATATTTAGGAAATAAATTTGAATCAGGAGTGTGTGTGTGTGTGTGTGTGTGTGTGTGTGTGTGTTCAAATCTGGCCTTCATACTGCATCAAAAAACATTAAATCTGTTTTATGTTTTACTAAGAATTCATTTTATATATATATATATATATATATATATATATATATATATATATATATATATATATATATATATATATATATATATATATAAATGTATATATACATTTTTAATATATTTTTTATTGAGTTTTTAGTTTTATCTGTTTAATTATTTTTATTTTATCTTTGTTCCTCCTTCAAGTTTGTCTTTTTATTCTCTTCTTGAAGTTTTGCTACTTGCCCATAAATAAATAAAGTTATAAATAAGAATTTGTTCTTAATGACTTTCTGGTTAAATTCAGGGTTAAATAAGTTAATTAAAGAAAAAATTATAAAGAAAGCAATAAAATTCTGCTCCTGTGGATAAAGTCAGATAATGATACTTATTGTTTATTTAAATGTCCAAAGTGTCAACATTTTAATCAATTAAAAATAGAAATCACTCATCACAATAAAATATTTGCCGTAAATATAATGCCATACTGACCGCTATTTCTCAGAAAATGGGTTACCAAAAATAAAAAAATAAAAAAAATCAAAACATAACCAAAAGAAAAGCATTCCAGTTCATAAAAAATACACGAATAATACATTAATATGGATAAAATAACTTAATAACTAATTTTGGACATTTCTAATGAGAAGGGTTAAATGAAAATGGAATTTAAACTCATTTAAAATTGTCTTTTGTTTTTACATACATGTAGTAAAAGTATAATTATTCATTCAGAATTATTAAATTATTTATTTATCATTGTTGTTTCTTTGTGATTTAATTCAATAATGAATTAATGAATTGGTAAAAGAAATTGGCTTCCAAAAAAACAACTCAATAAAATAAATTAAAGTATCATAATTCAAAAAATAAACTGCAAAAAATTACATTTTTTAAATTTGAAAAAAAAAACAAAAACAGAAGTAAAAAGTGTTTTTCATTTTCATATCAATGTAGTAAATATGCAGATATTCTGAATTCTTAGGTTAATTATTTAAAATTATGTATAATAATTAATTGATTATTATCGTATTATTAACTGGTATTTTTCAGCAAATCAGCTGCCAAATAAAAAAATCAACATGTGAAGCTTAAAATAAAAACAAAAACACAAACAACAGACCTGGAAGCCGATTCAATTAAATTCAGTTTTATTTGTATAGCGCTTTTAATAATGGACATTGTCCCAAAGCAGCTTTACAGAAATATATAAACTCAGGATATAGATTTTAAATGTATGAATTTATCCCTAATGAGCAGCCAGAGGTGACGGTGGTGAGGAAAGAAGATATGAGGAAGAAACCTTGAGAGGAACCAGACTCAAAAGGGAACCCGTCCTCATCTGGGTGACACCGGATAGTGCGATTATAAATAAATAAATCCCTTCTATAAATGTGCTAATGCTACATGGTCAAATAGTGCAGTTGTGTAACCAGGAAAATTCATTACAGTTTTTATATGAAGTCTGTTTTGTTGAACTTCTCCAAAACTGTTTGTGGTAATTGTAGTCCTAAAGCCATCATAGCATCACTGTTCATATGAATTGAGGTCCAAAGCCATCTTTATGGTTTTTAAGTGGAAACATCTTCAGTAATCTCAATGATCTTTAGGCTGCACTGTGTGGGGCCTCAGCAGCAGCATGTGACTTCCAACTGATGAGATCTCCAACCAGAAGTAGGGTTAGATCAGGATGGATCAGGCAGGTCCAGAGAGCAGAAGGGGTCGGGATCACTGGCATCTCAGGAGTATCATGTGTAGCTCGACAGGAAGAGAGAGAGAGAGAGAGAGAGAGAGAGAGAGAGAGAGAGAGAGAGAGAGAGAGATTATAGAAAGAGAAGCCAAGAAAAGTGTACTATTTTTAAATTTTGAGATTTGTAATGAGAGCTTTGAAGGTTTGAGTGAAAAAAGGAGTAAAATGTGTCTTTTATTTTTTATAGAAATATGATGAAAAATACATGTATTTATTCTAAAATTATTCTAAGATGAAGTTCAAGTTCACTAAAATTAATTTTTAAGTGAATTCTTACATAAAAGTATAATTACATAAATACTTCTATTTTTAATTCTGCAAATACTTAAATACAGATTTGATTAGACGTGTGTGATGCTACTTTTCAACACGTGTGTGTGTGTATGTGTGTGTGTGTGTGTGTGAGAGAGAGAGAGAGAGAGAGAGAGAGAGAGAGAGAGAGAGAGAGAGAACCTGTTTTGTGTTTCCCTTATCTTGGTCTCTCTATGTGATTAGTGTGTGTCGGTAGTGGGGGGAAGTTTAGCGTGTGTGTGTGTGTGTGTGTGTGTGTGTGTGTGTGTGTGTGTGTGTGTGTGTGTGTATATTCCAGCACTGGATAGTGTTAGGTGGGGTCAGGGTCTGGAATGTGCTCCTCCTTATCAGCCCGAGAGACAGAAGGAGTCGGAGACGTTACTAAAATCTAAACTGTGCATTAACACCGCGACTCATTTCATCATTTATCACACAGTAATACAACACACACACACACACACACACACACACACACACACATACACACACACACACACACATACACACACACACACACATACACACACACACCGCCACGGGTCGACATTTATCTTCATTTCCTCCTGCATGCTTTATTTTTAAAAATGGTGCTGCATTTTTCAACACTCTTTTTTATTTATTTAAATCTCCAACATAGAATAAATAGAATAAAATAAATATCACAGTTCAAGGGGTATTTGTGGAAAAATAATAAGGTATTAATAAATAATACGCAGTGACTGCAGACTTCGAGAGTCAGAGCATTCAAGAGTCGGAGCTTTGGAGAGTTGGAGCTTTGGAGAGTCGAAGCGTTAGAGACTCGAAGCTTTAGAGAGTTAGAGTCAGAGCGTTGGAGAGTTGGCGCTTTAGAGAGTCGGAGCGTTCGAGAGTCAAAGCGTTAGAGACTCGGAGCTTTAGAGAGTCGGAGCTTTAAAGAGTCGGAGCGATTGAGAGACGGAGCGTTAGAGAGTCGCAGCTTTAGAGAGTTAGAGTGAGAGCGGTGGAGTGTTGGCGCTTTAGAGAGTCGGAGCATTCGAGAGTCGGAGCGCTGGAGAGTCAAAGCGTTAGAGACTCCGAGCTTTAGAGAGTTAGAGTCAGAGCGTTGGAGTGTTGGCGCTTTAGAGAGTCGCAGCCTTAGAGAGTCGGAGCGTTCGAGAGTCGGAGCTTTAGAGAGTCGGAGCTTTAGAGAGTCGCAGCCTTAGAGAGTCGGAGCGTTCGAGAGTCGGAGCTTTAGAGAGTCGGAGCTTTAGAGAGTCGCAGCCTTAGAGAGTCGGAGCGTTCGAGAGTCGGAGCTTTAGAGAGTCGGAGCTTTAGAGAGTCGCAGCCTTAGAGAGTCGGAGCGTTCGAGAGTCGGGGCTTTAGAGAGTCGGAGCTTTAGAGAGTCTGAACTGTAGAGAGTCGCAGCCTTAGAGAGTCGGAGCTTTAGAGAGTCGGAGCTTTAGAGAGTCTGAACTGTAGAGAGTCGGAGCTTTAGAGAGTCAGAGTGTACGAGAGTCAGAGCTTTAGAGACTCGGAGCTTTAGAGAGTCGGAGCTTTAGAGAGTCGCAGCCTTAGAGAGTCGGAGCGTTCGAGAGTCGGAGCTTTAGAGAGTCGGAGCTTTAGAGAGTCGGAGCTTTAGAGAGTCGGAGCATTAGAGAGTCGGCGCTTTAGAGAGTCGGAGCGTTAGAGAATCGGAGCTTTAGAGAGTCAGAGCTTTAGAGAGTCTGAACTTTAGAGAGTCGGGCTTTAGAGAGTCAGAGTGTTCGAGAGTCAGAGCTTTAGAGAGTCGGAGCTTTAGAGAGTCGGAGCTTTAGAGAGTCGGAGCTTTAGAGAGTCGGAGCTTTAGAGAGTCTGAACTTTAGAGAGTCGGAGCTTTAGAGAGTCGGTGTGTTCTAGAGTCGGAGCTTTAGAGAGTCGGGCTTTAGAGAGTTGGAGTGTTCGAGAGTCAGAGCGTTTGAGAGTCGGAGCTTTAGAAAGTCAGAGCATTCAAGAGTCGGAGCTTTAGAGAGTCGGAGCTTTAGAGAGTCAGAGCGTTCAAGAGTCGGAGCGTTCGAGAGTCGGAGCATTAGAGAGTCAGAGCTTCAGAGAGTCGGAGCTTCAGAGAATCGGAGCTTCAGAGAGTTGGAGCATTAGAGAGTCGGAGCATTAGAGAGTCAGAGCTTCAGAGAGTCGGAGCTTCAGAGAGTCGGAGCTTTAGAGAGTCAGAGCGTTCGAGAGTCGGAGCTTCAGAGAGTCAGAGCATCAGAGAGTCAGAAGTTCAGAGAGTCGGAGCTTTAGAGAGTCGGAGCTTTAGAGAGTCGGAGCGTTCGAGAGTCGGAGCTTTAGAGAGTCAGAGCATCAGAGAGTCAGAAGTTCAGAGAGTCGGAGCTTTAGAGAGTCGGAGCTTTTAGAGAGTCGGAGCGTTCGAGAGTCAGAGCATTCGAGAGTCGGAGCTTTAGAGAGTCGGAGCTTTAGAGAGTCGGTGTGTTCTAGAGTCGGAGCATTAGAGAGTCGGGCTTTAGAGAGTCGGGCTTTAGAGAGTCAGAGTGTTCGAGAGTCAGAGCTATAGAGAGTGGGAGCGTTCGAAAGTCAGAACTTTAGAGAGTCGGAGCTTTAGAGAGATGGAGCGTTCAAGAGTCGAAGCGTTTGAGAGTCGGAGCTTTAGAGAGTCGGAGCGTTCAAGAGTCGGAGCTTTAGAGAGCCGGAGCTTTACCGAGTCGGGGCGTTAGAGAGTCGGAGCGTTAGAGAGTTGGAGCTTTAGAGAGTCAGAGAGTTAGAGAGTCGGAGCGTTCAAGAGTCGGAGCTTTAGAGAGTCGGAGCTTTAGAGAGTCAGAGCTTTAGAGATTCGGGCTTTAGAGAGTCAGAGCGTTCGAGAGTCAGAGCTTTAGAAAGTCGGAGCTTTAGAGAGTCGGGCTTTAGAGAGTCGGAGCGTTCGAGAGTCAGAGCGTTCGAGAGTCGGAGCTTTAGAGAGTCGGAGCTTTAGAGAGTCGGAGCTTTAGAGAGTCGGAGCGTTAGAGAGTCAGAGCGTTAGAGAGTCAGAGCTTTAGAGAGTCAGAGCATTAGAGAGTCAGAGGTTCAGAGAGTCAGAGCATTCGAGAGTCGGAGCTTTAGAGAGTCGGAGCTTTAGAGAGTCGGAGCATTCAAGAGTCGGAGCGTTCGAGAGTCAGAGCGTTCGAGAGTCGGAGCTTTAGAGAGTCGGAGCTTTAGAGAGTCGGAGCTTTAGAGAGTCTGAACTTTAGAGAGTCGGGCTTTAGAGAGTCAGAGTGTTCAAGAGTCAGAGCTTTAGAGAGTCGGAGCTTTAGAGAGTCAGTGTCTTCTAGAGTCGGAGCTTTAGAGTGTCGTGCTTTAGAGAGTCGGAGCGTTAGAGAGTCAGAGCGTTCAAGAGTGGGAGCTTTAGAGAATCGGAGCTTTAGAGAGTTGGAGCTTTAGAGAGTCTGAACTTTAGAGAGTCGGGCTTTAGAGAGTCAGAGTGTTCGAGAGTCAGAGCTTTAGAGAGTCGGAGCTTTAGAGAGTCGGTGTGTTCTAGAGTCGGAGCTTTAGAGAGTCGGAGCGTTCGAGAGTCAGAGCGTTCGAGAGTCGGAGCTTTAGAGAGTCGGAGCATTAGAGAGTCGGAGCGTTAGAGAGTCGGAGCTTTAGAGAGTCGGAGCGATAGAGAGTCGGAGCGTTAGAGAGTCGGAGCTTTAGAGAGTCGGAGCTTTAGAGAGTCAGGCTTTAGAGAGTCAGAGCGTTCGAGAGTCAGAGCTATAGAGAGTGGGAGCATTCGAAAGTCAGAACTTTAGAGAGTCGGAGCTTTAGAGAGTCGAAGCGTTTGAGAGTCGGAGCTTTAGAGAGTTGGAGCGTTCAAGAGTCGGAGCTTTAGAGAGCCGGAGCTTTACCGAGTCGGGGCTTTAGAGAGTCGGAGCTTTAGAGAGTCGGAGCTTTAGAGAGTCGGAGCGTTCAAGCGTCGGAGCTTTAGAGAGTCGGAGCTTTAGAGAGTCGGAGCTTTAGAGAGTCGGAGCTTTAGAGATTCGGGCTTTAGAGAGTCAGAGCGTTCGAGAGTCAGAGCTTTAGAAAGTCGGAGCTTTAGAGAGTCGGGCTTTAGAGAGTCGGAGCGTTAGGGATTCGGAGCATTAGAGAGTCGGAGCTTTAGAGAGTCGGAGCGTTAGAGAGTCAGAGCGTTCGAGAGTCGGAGCTTTAGAGAGTCGGAGCGTTAGAGAGTTGGACTTTAGAGAGTCAGAGTGTACGAGAGTCAGAGCTTTAGAGAGTCGGAGCTTTAGAGAGTCGGGCTTTAGAGAGTCGGAGCTTTAGAGAGCTTTAGAGAGTGGGAGCTTTAGAGAGTCGGAGCATTAGAGAGTCGGAGCTTTAGAGAGTCGGAGCTTTAGAGAGCTTTAGAGAGTCGGAGCTTTAGAGAGTCGGAGCTTTAGAGAGTCGGAGCTTTAGAGAGTCGGAGCTTTAGAGATTCGGGCTTTAGAGAGTCAGAGCGTTCGAGAGTCAGAGCTTTAGAAAGTCGGAGCTTTAGAGAGTCGGGCTTTAGAGAGTCGGAGCGTTAGGGATTCGGAGCATTAGAGAGTCGGAGCTTTAGAGAGTCGGAGCGTTAGAGAGTCAGAGCGTTCGAGAGTCGGAGCTTTAGAGAGTCGGAGCGTTAGAGAGTTGGACTTTAGAGAGTCAGAGTGTACGAGAGTCAGAGCTTTAGAGAGTCGGAGCTTTAGAGAGTCGGGCTTTAGAGAGTCGGAGCTTTAGAGAGCTTTAGAGAGTGGGAGCTTTAGAGAGTCGGAGCATTAGAGAGTCGGAGCTTTAGAGAGTCGGAGCTTTAGAGAGCTTTAGAGAGTCGGAGCTTTAGAGAGTCGGAGCTTTAGAGAGTCGGAGCTTTAGAGAGTCGGAGCTTTAGAGAGCTTTATAGAGTCGGAGCTTTGGAGAGTCGGAGCTTTGGAGAGTCGGAGCTTTGGAGAGTCGGAGCTTTAGAGAGTCGGAGCTTTGGAGAGTCGGAGCTTTGGAGAGTCGGAGCTTTGGAGAGTCGGAGCTTTAGAGAGTCGGAGCTTTAGAGAGTCGGAGCTTTGGAGAGTCGGAGTTTGGAGAGTCGGAGCTTTGGAGAGTCGGAGCTTTAGAGAATCTGAGCTTTAGAGAGTCGGAGTTTGGAGAGTCGGAGCTTTGGAGAGTCGGAGCTTTAGAGAGTCGGAGCTTTAGAGAATCTGAGCTTTAGAGAGTCGGAGTTTGGAGAGTCGGAGCTTTGGAGAGTCGGAGCTTTAGAGAGTCGGAGCTTTAGAGAGCTTTAGAGAGTCGGAGCTTTAGAGAGCTTTAGAGAGTCTGAGCTTTAGAGAGTCGGAGCTTTGGAGAGTCGGAGCTTTGGAGAGTCGGAGCTTTAGAGAGCTTTAGAGGGTCGGAGCTTTAGAGAGTCGGAGCTTTGGAGAGTCGGAGCTTTAGAGAGCTTTAGAGGGTCGGAGCTTTAGAGAGTCGGAGCTTTGGAGAGTCGGAGCTTTAGAGAGTCGGAGCTTTAGAGAGCTTTAGAGAGTCGGAGCTTTAGAGAGCTTTAGAGAGTCTGAGCTTTAGAGAGTCGGAGCTTTGGAGAGTCGGAGCTTTGGAGAGTCGGAGCTTTAGAGAGCTTTAGAGGGTCGGAGCTTTAGAGAGTCGGAGCTTTGGAGAGTCGGAGCTTTAGAGAGCTTTAGAGGGTCGGAGCTTTAGAGAGTCGGAGCTTTAGAGAGCTTTAGAGAGTCGGAGCTTTAGAGAGCTTTAGAGAGTCTGAGCTTTAGAGAGTCGGAGCTTTGGAGAGTCGGAGCTTTGGAGAGTCGGAGCTTTAGAGAGCTTTAGAGAGTCGGAGCTTTAGAGAGCTTTAGAGGGTCGGAGCTTTAGAGAGTCTGAGCGTTAGAGAGTCGGAGCTTTAGAGAGTCGGAGCTTTAGAGAGTCGGAGCTTTGGAGAGTCGGAGCATTGGAGAGTCGGAGCTTTGGAGAGTCGGAGTGGAAGCTGCATTGTGGGTCTGTTTTGAATCAGAATCAGCAGCTCAATGGTAAATGATGTGTGATGTTTGTACACTGAGTGCTCTGAGTCCTGTTTGTGTGTGTGTGTGTGTGTGTGTGTATAAATCGTGTGTTTTAGCGCTCAGCAGTTGAGGAGTTGGAAAGAAAATCCCATCATTACTGTCATTTTGAGGGAAAATATCTAGAAGCTGAGGATTAACACTCCTCAAAATGTCCAGTGATGTCATGAGAAAGGGCTTTATCTAAAAAAAACGCTTCTAACTGCACGTTCTGTCACTGTTACGAGACGTAGCGCTGCGATTAGCTAAAAGGGTCACGTAGTGACTCATCACCGCTCTTTACTCTCTTTATCCTGCTGTTGCTCTCTCTTCTAATTTCTCTCCAGAAATTAAAAACATCTACACACACACTCTTTACTGCACACGTTATTATACTTTAGACAGAGCCAATAAAATTCTGAACAGTGTTCATGTGTATCTCTGCAGAACAGGCTGGGGTATAAAAAAAACATGCTTATAGGGGCCTTGAGATGACCTTCGACCTTTAGGGACGAGTGATGACCTACAGGATTTAATAAAAAAGATAATGTGTGCAAATGTGTCTTTTAAAAAGCATGAACAAAACAAATAGATTTATCAGAATTTATGATTGCAAACACTTTTCCTAATTTCTTCTCTGTTAGATATTTGTTTTGTTTTTGGTATTAATTAAAATTTATTAATTTTGTGTATATATATATATATATTATTGTATATACATATTTAAAGAATTGTGTCATTTTTTTATTTACATCATTTAAGTTATAGCATTAATAAACATAATTTAACTTAAAGGCATTTTATACAGCGGATTTAAATTGATATAAAAAAAACAAAAAACGACTCTAAAATGACAAGAAAAAACATTAAAGTTGTTATTCCTTATTGGTGTTATTTATGTCACTGATTTAATACAGAATTATTCTTTTCTTGTCAAATTATGTTTTTTTATTAAATAGTTTTCATACAAACAAATAAACAAACAAACAAACTTTAATAATTAAAAACTGTTTTGTGTTCTATTGATCTCTCTAAACAGCTAAATAAAATGTACTTTAATTGGGTTTTTTTCCTTTAAGGCCAAACTTATTAAGCCAAAGCGTAACAACAAAGTCTTAACACACACACACACACACACACACACACACACACACACACACACACACTGCTCTTAAATTCTCTGCTGTCATTTTCTTAATCTTCTTTATGACCCGTCCAATCAGCACTCAGCTTTATTCTGGTGACTTACAGTGTGTGTGTGTGTGTGTGTGTGTGTGTGTGTGTGTGTGTGTGTGTTCGTATCTCACTGTCTGTGTTTAGTAATATACTGTATAAAGGAATGGTATCGTGCCTGCAGGTGTGACAATTTTGGTCACTAGAAAGATTTTTATATTCCACTTAAGTATAATTCTGTAGAACCTAAAGAACAAAGATCTCCCTTTCAGAACCAGTTTTCTAAGCGTGCAAAACAATTAACTGTTCAGTGAACCTTTGAGAACCTTTTTTTCTAAGAATGTTAAACCTTGAGGAACCTTTTTGAAGAATGTGGAACTTATAATCACCCAAAGAACCCCCAAGGAACCATGTTTTCATGTGGTGTAGAACCAATAACCAACAAGGAACCCCTTTTTTCTAAGAACCATTAATCATCCAGAAGAAAAACAAAAAAAACCCCAACAACTTAGGGAGCCATTTTTTCAGTGCAGAACCGATAAGCAGTAAGGAACCCTGAAGGAACTTTCCTTTTCCCCAACGACTGTGGAACTATAAACCATCAATTTAAACACAGAGGAACCTTTTTTTAAGAGTGTAAAACCATTACCTACCCAAAGAACCCCCAAGGAACCATTTTTTCTAACAGTGTGGAACTGATCAGCACCAAAGCACCCTTAAGGAACCCCCTTTTAATCTGCAAAGAGTGTAGAACCATTAACCATCAATCAGAACCCTGAGGAACCTTTTTTAAAGAGCCAATGTTCACTTAAGGAACCCAATTTTCTCATTAAAGTGTAGAACCATTAACCATCCAAAGAACCCCTAAGGAACCGATTTTTTTGAAGGGTCTACAAACTTATAAGCACTAAGGAACCCATAAAGAACCCCTTTTTACCCGAAGAGTACAGAACCAGTAACCATCAAGAAACCCTTAAGGAAGTTTCGTCAAGAGTGTAGAACCGATATCATCCAAGGACACACATACACACACACACACACACACACGTATACACACACGTTCCATCATGAT
>CM042542.1:1040000-1100000 GCA_023630585.1 Cranoglanis bouderius | reverse complement strand
TTCCTCTGAAATGAAAATCAGTGTTTTTGTTCCTGTCACTTAGTGCTTTGGACATAAATACCTAAAAAATACTATATCAAACAATATATATATATTTATTTTAAGTTTGTTGTTTCAAGTAAAACGATTAAAAATGTTTTGATGACTCATCCCGTACTATTCTTGTGTTTGTCCAATTAAACGCTCCCTAGAATGTACTGTGTAAGCCCCCGCCCCCCATGGCGTGGTTTGCTCTACAATAGCAGCTCGTTAGCAGTAAACATGGTTTGTATTTGCAGACAATAAATGTTTGGAGTTCATTCCTGTTGAAGAGGGCGGAGTTTGTGTGAGTTGGTGGTCATGTGACTTTTCAGAGGAGCGTTTTATTGCCGGACTTGCCGGAATTTCGCTCCCTCAGACTGCTGGAGAATTCCATCTTTATTCCCCGTCTCCGTCAGTAAGGTTCAGTAATATCATTTTATCTCCCACTCAGATGTGTAAGACGTCCCCCTGCGGCTCTCCGTCACCATCGGCGACGCCGACGCTCGACCTCGACTCGAACGCGTACGCCATGACTCCAAACACACACACACGGCGTCTCGGATAAACCTGCACCAGTAAGCGAGGCTGTAGAACCACACACGTTCAGGAGGTTCTCTCCATGAGGTGTTCCTGATTATTTTGGGGTTTTGGTTATCACTGTGGATTCCTGATGCCTTCAAAGAGGGAGATCTGAAGTGCAAACTCACTCGAGAGCCGTTATCTTCAGCGTGTCATGTTCAACTTCACTTCTGGTTTCACTTCCCCCCCCCCCTCACCCCCCCTCACCCCCCCACCTCCAAAATAACATTTAAAATATTTCTAATTTTAAAATAATGGAATTAACTGCACTCATTAAATATTAATAAATACAGTATAACTTAAACTAATGCAATCTAGACACTGTTCATTTAATACAGCATTTAATCTTATCATACTTTTTAAAATTTATTTATAATTTATCTTAATGTGTGTTTTAATGTGCAAAAATTATTTTCAAGTGGAAATGAGTTTATCGGTAAATCATTTGTTCCTTAATTTTTATGTATTATATTCTAGTACAATTTATTTATTTATAAACTGTCTAGTAGAATTTATAACTACATTTAAAGTGTTTAATAATAAATAACGTGTGTATGTGTGTATATATATATAAAATGTATTTATTATTTTTACTGAAATATATTTTAATATATGTAATATTACTAATATTTAAATCTGTATTTATATTATTTATATTTATATCTTGTGCTAGCATGATTTATATATACATATACATAATATATGTTCTACTATAATTTATTTATTTGTACAATTAAACTCTTTTACTGATCATATATATATATATGTAATGTTATAAAAGTGTATTTAACTGTAGATTTAAAGCAGAAAACAAAAATCAAACCACAGAAATAAAACAAGTAAAAAAAAAACTTTAAGTGGCACATTTATAATCAGTGTAATGTGATCGTTTGAAGTTCCTCCTCGTTATCTGTCGGTTCCTCTCTCCTTATCTGTGGAGCTGAAGTGGAGAACAGATCTGCTGCGGAGTTTCACACACAGAGAGAGAGAGAGAGAGAGAGAGAGAGAGAGAGAGAGAGTGTTAAACCAACATGGCCGCTCTCAGTGAGAACAGTGTAAAGTTCTTCTTCTCTACTTTTAAATGAGTTTATAGATCAGTTCACACACACACACACACACACACACACACACACACACACACACACACACACACACACACAGTACTTGGCTAAATCTATAACACCGACCGTACCGTAGTAATCACTGTTTTGAGAAGCTAATCATCAATGCTAGAGTTATCACTGACGCTAGCAGGCTAGCTTGTTGCTAAGCTACTTGCTGTGCTGCGATTTCAGTCCAAAATGCTGCGAGAATGTTTGAAGGTCACTTCAGTAGATCAGATCCAGGAGCCACTCAGACCTGTAACTGTAAACATGCGGTTAAAGAAGAGCTTTACGCTCTGATGGAGTAAACAAAAACACGACTCAGGTCTACTCTAAAGAACTTCCTTTACTGAAAAGATCTGCTGTCCTTTTATTTCCTTTCTTCAGAAATGTGATCATTAGTTTTTTATTTTGTTTTTTTTTTTTGTTGTTGTTGTTGTTGATGTTTTTTTTGTTGTGTTTTTTTTTTTTAATGCTGCTCCACTTTTTCTCTTAGACAGCACCGTCGGGTTGAGTTCTGGAGGGTTAGGTTTGGGAGAAGTGTGTGTTTTTATGTCTTGTTGGTTGTTTATTGTTTGGTATTTTTCCAGCTTGTTTTATTACTTATTTATGTATTTATTTTAAATTTAAATGGGTATTAATATTACTACTGGGATTTCATTTCCTTTCATCCTTAAGTATGTAACTGTGAAGTTTTATGTTTTTGTTTAAATAACTTCAACTGCAAAAGATATCATTGGGCGAAATTTCAAATAAAAATATTTTAAACCAAATGTGGACAAGTTCAAGGGGGGGTGAATACTTATGCACACCACTGTGTATTTATTCACTTATTTATTTATTATTTAGCTACATGTTTAGTTAGGACAATGAATAAACATAAACAACTGTTTAGCCTGTGTATTGCTAACTAGCGTGTTTGAGTATGATGTCATGTGACCTTGATGTGACCTCGATTTCAGCCAATAGGAACGCACCGTGTGCTTAGCATTATTGAACTTAACCGAATTAAATGTGAGTTTTAATGTTCTCATACGAGAAGGAAAAATCAATTATACTCCGTTTATAACTTCGTACAAGAAAGCGTTCAGCTACAACGCGACGGCAGGACGACGGCGGCCTGAAATGTGAGGAAATGATGTCACGGCGTGACGGAGAAGGACCGCACATGGAGATGTTTAGCTGCTGTCTTTATGACGGGACGTGGAGGTCAGTCCTCCCGACACAAACACTCCTCTTACTGCGGATTAGCTCCTGTCAGAGCCTCCGTGTCCCTGTCTCTTAAAACACAGCCGTTTTTACAGCCGTGTGTGTGTGTGTGTGTGTGTGTGTGTGTGTGTGTGTGTGTGTGTGTGTGTGTGTGCTAGCGCTACGCTAGGCTCTGCTTTAGCCAGCTAGCATTGCCAGGTATATAGTGGATTAAAGTGTGGGACGGAGAGGTTAAGGCCGCGGGCTCAGTGCCTGGAAAGTGGAGAGTGTTGTCATGCCTCTGTGTGTGTGTATGTGTGTGTGTGTGTGTGTGTGTGTGTGTGTGTGTGTGTGTGTGTGTCTCCCGGTGTGTTTGTGACTGACAGGTAGCGGGATTTAGCGAGCCGCTCTTTGCATGAGAGCCAACAAGCGAACGTGAGCGTGCGGATTAGCTGGGATTATCCTGTCAGAAGGAGGTTTGATGGACAAACTGCTCAGGAATAAATTGCGAATCTGTCCAAGATTTCTTTCTTTTTTTTCTCTCTCTCTCTCTCATCGTGTCCAAAATGACGAGAGGAAAATCATTAATAATTTATAAACAAGCCCGGCTAGTCCTGGTTCTGATGCTAGTCACCTGGCAGGCTCGCGCGTTTTTTATTTAACGTCCTGACAGACTGCTAATGGAGATCGCTCGAGCTTGACCTGAGGAAGCTTGAATGCTAACACACACACACACACACACACACACACACACACACACACGCACACACACACACACACTCTGATTATATCTCTGTTTACAGCCTCAGGTGTGTTGCGCTAGGTTTCAGCAGGTGCACGGTACGCTAGCAGTTTACAGTAGCATTCAGTGGCATCGTGAAAAGAGTTGTCGTTTCTATAGAAGTGGATTTCTGTTTATACGTTTTATAAATAAATATAAAAATGTATTTATAATTTTCTATTCATAAATGATTTATTTAAATATATAAAACAATATTTAACTGTAGAGTTTAGCATAATTTGTTTCTTAATATTTGCATGTTGTGTTCTAGTACAATTTATAATTTAATATAAATATTTTATATATATATATATATATATTCAGTTGCTGAGTTCATACATATTCTTTTGTTCAATAATTGTTTTTGTTTATTATGTTCTGACAATATATATATACATATAAATATAAATATGTATTCATAATTTTTATTAATGATTAAATATTTATAAATATGTACAACTTTATTTAACTGTAAAGTTTATAGGTAATAACTTGTTCCTTAATTTTTGTGTATTATGTTTTATTAATGTTTATTATGATTATAAATATGATTATATTATGATTTATTTATTTATTCATTTATACAATTTATTTATTTGTGTATTGTTTCAGCGCAATTTATAAATAAATGTTTTTAAAAATCATAATGTACTTACACATTTATATATACAGTGTGTGTGTGTGTGTGTGTGTGTGTGTGTGTGTGTGTGTGTGTGTGTGTTTTAACAGTTGAGTTTAATTGTTGTGTATAATATTCTAGTACAATTTGTAAGTAAATAAATTATTATAAAAGTATCTGTGTAATTTCTTATAAATGTATTTTTTTTTAAATATATGAAACTGTTCATCTTTAATTATTTGTTTTTATAAGTTTTGTGTGTGTGTGTGTGTGTGTGTGTGTGTGTGTGTGTGTGTTTTAGAATAGTACAGTTTATTTATTTATAAATTGTTTTAGTATTTGGTCTAGTGTCTAATCTTTTCTATAGTATTAATGCATTAAAGTATTCATTTGTTCCCTAATTTCTGTGTATTGTGTTTTTTTAAATTATTTATTTATCCATGATTCTAGTAGAGTTTATAAATGAATGAATATAAAAATGTATTAATATTTTATATTCGGAAATGAAACTATATTAAACTGTAGTGTATCTCTTCAGTATTCATTTGTTCCCTAACGTTTGTCTGTTATGTTACACAATAAATGTACTTTTATTTTAATATCTTTATAAATCTTTCTCATCCATGTGTAGAAGTTGGATATTTCTTGCCGCGTCGCCACATCATGCTAACGGCGTAGCCGCGTGCGGATGCTAGCACGTGTGTCCTGTTTCCTGTGTTTACAGCCTCACGAGTGTGTTGCCAGGTTGCGGTACTCGCACGGTACGCTAAGAGCTTGACGTTAGCTTTTAGCGACATGCTAAAAGGGCTGGAGTGTGTGTGTGTGTGTGTGTGTGTGTGTGTGTGTGTGTGTGTGTGTGTGTGTGTGTGTGTGTGTGAGCAAGACTTCACCGTGTTTATGATGAGCTCCATTAATTGTGAAGAGCTCTTGGCTGCTAAATCTCTGGCAGTAAATCTGCGGCTCTCGTGATGAACCGGGCTTCTGTTTTCTGTTCTGCTTTAACTCACACACACACACACACACACACACACACACACACACACACACACACTCGAGAGCTGTCTGTAATGTTTGCCTTAAAGGTCGAATTAAGCAAACCGTGTCTGCGTGTGTTTATAATAAATACGCTGCAACCTACGTTCAGATGATTTTTATACATGTTTGAGTTCAGAATGAAATTAAACATTAAACATTAAACATTAAACATTAAAGCAGACGTTAAGCTCATCGAATGTTTCAAATGATTTGTTTATACGTATAAATGTTTAACGTTCTCGGACGTTTATAATTAATACATCGCGCTCGTTTCGGGTTCGGCTCACGAGGCCTCTCGCACCGCTAACTCCCTACTGCCAGGGAACTAATTTCACACGTTGTGTGTTCTGTAGTTTTAGTTCATGTAAAATTAACCTCTATTAGCAAAATATTACAACATTTAAATATATATATATATATATATTAAAATATTAAAACAGCTCTTCATCCTCATACAGAATACCACAACCTATAAACTCGCATGAATATGCAAATTAGAATTAGAATTAGAACTCATATTATTCACGTTACACAACCAAAGACCTGTCACGTTACCATAACAACCACAGTCTAAGCGACATTAGCTAGGTGACTAGCTTAGCATGCATGTTCTAAAAGTAAACATTTTTACGCTCGCCACCTCGTCACCGTTGTCCTCGAATAAAAAAATATATATTTTGCATATCGGACCTCGATTGGTATAAATCATTGAAGCTGTTTTGTGATGTCACAAATCGAGCTCATATGTAGCCATCCCCCCTCCCCCCCGCCCTCCTCCAAACCCCTCCCCCCTCCCCCAACCCACCACCAAATCACTTTTACACAGGAAAAGTTTTTGTTTTTTAAGGAAAAATGTGAATATAGTGAAAATGTAGTCGTTAATTGTTGATTTTACATCTTATACGTTAATTAATCAGCATGACATTTTAATTTTTTCAAATTAAAAACAAATTTAATTCCAAATTAAAATGTAATACTTTCTGTATAAATTTAATCTCAAGGGTTAATTTTAAAAAACATTCATACACATAGAAATGTTAGATTATTTTATCTGAAAAGCAGGATTTGAAGAAGCTTTAATATAATTTATAGTTGGATAAATTAATTTAGGTGGGTTTTTTTTTTTAGCTGTTGCTTAACAGACTAATTAAAATGCAAGCTAATTAAACATCATTAGATTTAACACTTTTGCTAATGTGTTAGTTGTGTTAATTACGTTAGTAAATACCTTAGTACATTAAAAAAAAAACAGTTGTTTCCCCAATTCTGCATTAGATGAATGAATTATTGTGATGAATTATGATGCAGGAGGATGTTAAGTTTCTAATTTGCATAATCATGCATATTTATGAATCGTTGTAACGTGTAGAGATGTTTTTAGGCCATGTTTCATGGTTTCGTGAGTAAGATTAAGACGTGTTCAATAATTTATTCTACGCTGCTATAAAACGACGTGTTCCGATGAACTTTATAAAGTTTGGTGTTTACTTTATTTGCTGCTTTTTCGATCTTTTGCACACGCGCATGTTTTCCTGAGTGAATGTCATGTCGGCGTCTCCCCCGTGGGGAAAAGCGTTAATTAGAAACACACGCAGGCTGATTTCAGAAACGTGTCTCACAATACCAATGAGGCGACGGCGTGCCGCTGCGGCAGGACGGGGCGTCTGCGCTCGGCGAGAGCGTCTGTACGTTAAACATATGAATATGCATCAGCGTCTAACATCCTGCTCTGAGATTTAGCGATGCGCTGCGGCTGTGAGCGGAATAATAACAACAACAACAACAACAACGACGACGACGACGACGACGAGGGAAGAAAATCTGCTCTGACATCTCTACCCTGAATCTGATCACACGTCTGATTTGTGTCTGGTTTTATCTCATGTCTGTGTGTGTGTCTGATATCACAGACAAATCTCTATCGTGTGAGGAAAGATAATAAAGATTTCAGAAGATGAATTCCAGCGTAAAGGATCTCATTTTTCGTTTAACAGCGAGCGTGGGGTGTAAACGTGACTACAGGCGGTACGATACGACTTTTTCTTCTTCGGTATCGATACTGAAACTTTGCCCATCAGCCGATACCCATACACATCCCATATCTCCTGCTTTCTCTAAAAGATTAAACATTTTGAATGCAGTTAAACTCTTTCACACAGAAATCACTTACATTGTAGATATAATAAAGTTAAAAGTATAAATATAATAAAATCAATCCTAATAAATAAAAAAAAAAAACACTCAGGTCTCTTTATACAGTATGTAAACATTTCCAATTTCAAAAATATATTTATTTTCCAAATCTGATACCAATCTTCACCATTAGTTACAACAGTTATCAAATCTGATATCTGAAATTCTCCGAAATCTGATCTCCGAGCTCCGAGCTGGTATCGACCCGATACTCGTACCGATACCGGTATTGATACTGATAGAGATAACGATACCAATAACAATAACAATACTGATAACGATAACGATAGCGATAACAGTATACAATAATAACAGCGATAACAATACTGATACATAGGTTACTGTTATCACAGACATGTCAAAGTGTCATCACTTCCTGTGCAGGAGGCTTCGAGTGAATTTTTCATACTTTTTTTCTTTTTAAACAAAAGCCTCGCTGTGAGAGATTCAGTAACAAGACAATAATATCATAAACCAATGATAAAATATTCAGTAATTAACATATTAGGACTGTTTCATCTCTGTGTGAAACAGACTGTGTGTGTGTGTGTGTGTGTGTGTGTGTGTGTTTCACTCGTTGTTTGACCGAGCATCGTCTCAATAAGCTCTCGTCCGGATCGAGGCTTTAGCCGAAGTGGCTGTGAGAAGCGCTAATCGCTGCCATTACCGTTTATCCTCTGCCTTAATCACCTCTGGCGACACGCTAACAAATATTAGCTCCTTCTGCTAAAGCCACTCATGGCGGAGTGTGAGCGCGAGTTTACCTCAGGATTTACTCGGCTTAAGGCCACACGCTAATCTACACGCCAAGTTTGGGCTTAGCCCGCTGAGCCATGTGACCTCCAGGGCCTCGTCTGATTGGACGCGGAGGGCCGAGAGCTGCGAATCTACTGGCTGAGGGAGTTTGTACGAATGTCACTCGGAGATCGAAGCCAGAAACTCTTTCTGTAGCTTTTCTTTCTCGAGTTTATTTAATTTCTTCATTTAATAAAACAAACATAACAAATAACATAAACAGCGAAGATAACAATCGCGCTGCTGACACGAGAGAACGTTTGTACGTTAGAAGCGAGAATATACTTCCTGTTTGATTTGCAGTAATCTGTAGAAACGAAACGAGTTTCACGTGTAAAGCTGGAGAGAGCGACGAGTTCGTTTCTATGGTAACAACAAGCGATGGTGGATTGTGATTGGTCAGAAGGTCTTGATTAATTTTCTATAACAGCAGCTGTGACAGTATCGCAGCTGCAAATCACAGGTTTATATATAATTAATTGATACGTAATCGTTGATACGGTGAAATTTTCTGTAAATGTAACATGTATGGAAGGAGTCTCCAGTGTCAGTGCTTTGTAACAGTCAGAGGTAAAGCTGTAACTTTAAGTTTTCCCACATCTTCAGGACAGACGAGTTTACGCTTCTTTGTAACACACGTAACAAGCTGCGATTTTTTTGTCTTATTAACTTCTTATCAGCTCTCTTGTGGAAGTGGGCGGAGCTAATTTACATGCCATAAAAATCTAGAAGCCTGAAATGAAGAAGCTCGTGAGATCGACTATATGACGTTAGTGAGAATTTCTGGTTTTTTTGGGTATAGAAAAGAATCACCCCCCTTTAAAATAATCACATTTTGTTGCTTTTCAGCCTGAAATGAAGACAGACACAGTTTTTGTTTTATCCAGCTGTATTTACTCAGTGCAACTTATAACATCCAAGTGAAAGATATAACACCAACATGTCAGAAAAAAAATTAAAACCCAGAATCACTGAGTTGGAAAAAGGATCACCCCCTTGCTTTAATTTGCCTTAATTTTTTAATTACAGCCTTTAGTCTGTTGGGATATGTCTCTACTAACTTTGCACATTTAGACGTTGCAATATTTGCCCACTCTTCTTTGCAGAACTGCTCAAGTTCAGTTAAATTTGATGGTGACCGTTTGTGGACTGCAGTCTTCAAGTCATTCCACAGATTTTCAATGGGGTTTAAGTCTGGGCTCTGACTAGGCCATGCAAGGACATTCACCTTTTTCTCCTTCAACCACTGTGTGGTCAGTTTTGCTGTGTGCTTTGGGTCATTGTCATGTTGGAAGGTAAACCTTCTTCCCATTGACAACTTTCTGGCAGAGGGCAGCAGATTTTCCTCAAGAATTTGACGGTATTTTGCCCCATCCATTTTTATTCTATCCTGACAAGTGCTCCAGTCCCTGCTGCAGAGAAACACCCCCATAACAGGATATTACCACCTCCATGCTTTACTGTAGGAATGGTGTTATTTGGATGGTGAGCTGTATAGGATTTCTGCCAGACATATCGTTTGGTGTTGAGGCCAAATAATTCAATTTTAGTCTCATCTGACCATAACACCTTTTTCCATGTGGCCTCAGAATCTTCAAGGTGCGTTTTGGCAAAGCTCAGTCGTCGGTGGCTTTTTTCTTGCAACCCTCCCATGCGAGCCACATTTGTGGGGAATTTGTGATATTGTTGTCACATGCACACAATGACCACTCTTTGTCATAAATTCCTGCAACTGCTTCAGAGTTGCTGTAGGCCTCTCTCTTTCATCCAGTTTGGAGCGACGTCCTGATCCAGGGAGGGTCTGTGTTGTACCAAATACCTTCCACTTCTTAATAATAGACTTCACTGTGCTTCTAGGCATTGATAAAGCCTTTGAAATGTTTTTGTATCCATTTCTTGACTTGTGTCTGTCCACAACTTTATCCCGGAGATCTTTTGACAGTGCCTTGCCACCCATAGTTGATTGTTTGCTTCAGTTGCACTACAAAATGCTCCAGGAAAGCTCTTTTCATGCTGAGCTAATCAAAATGACCGCAGCTGATCACAGTTGAAAGTCAGATGGCTTTGTGTGCCATTGAGAAGGTGATTAGCTACACCTTATTGAGTTTACAAGTCATTTTTAGGAGGGGGGTGATCCTTTTTCCAACTCGGTGATTCTTCTTTTTGAGTTATTTATTTTTTTCTGACATGTTGGTGTTATATCTTTCACTTGGATGTTATAAGCTGCACTGAGTAAATACAGCTGGATAAAACAAAAACTGTGTCTGTCTTCATTTCAGGCTGAAAAGCAACAAAATGTGATTATTTTAAAGGGGGGGATTCTTTTCTATACCCACTGTAATATTGGATTTGTTATCATCATTCTAGATGCTCCTCTGCTGCTCCCTCTTCACCGGCCCTGTTCTGCTCGACTCAACGATAAACCAAAATTAGCTCGTCTATTCAGTTTGGCACTTTTATATCAAGAATTTTTTTATCGGATATAAGAAAGGTTGGCATTTGTCCATCAAAAAAATGATTAAATCGTTTGAATGCACCATACAGGGGCGGACTGGGACTGAAAAATGGTCCCGGACTTTCTAGCTCAGAGCGGCCCACGGTACCCGGTATTTATTTATTTATTTATTATATAGGCTACCATTGGATAAAGTATACAATAGTGATGATATTAAAAGGAGGACAAATGAGCGTCCGGCTCAAGGCTGTGCCGGTAGACGGACATGGTATTTTAAAACCGGACTGTCCGATCTAAAATCAGACAGATGGCCACCCTATTTAGTATTTTTATTTTAGACCGTTGGTAAATATCGCTGTATTCAGCCTCGTCATGTTCAGCTCCTTACATCTTACCTCGCATTATTCAAGCGTTAAAAAGCACCGCACTGAATTACTGCTTGGGCTCGACTTCTGTGAACAGTAAACCCCGCCTTCTTTGATTTGATTGGCCATTGGTCATCTCAAACATTTTGTCATTGACGAGCTCTGTTAGATTAGACTGCTGCGATGAGCCAGAGCCACTAAATAGATTAATCATTTTGAGTCATGTTATATATATATATATATATATATGCAATTATGAACTGACTAGAGATACTTTATAAACATTAAAAGTGACTAAAAAGTTATAGAGATAATAAACGGTGGTGTTTTAAATAAATTTGCATAATTATTTTATTTTCATCTCTCTCTCTCTCTCTCTCTCTCTCTCTCTCTCTCTCTCTCTCTCTCTCTCGCTCTCTCGCTCTCACTTTGGTTTTTCCTCAGATCACTGATCAGTAATCAGTGGAGGATTAACAGCATCTCAAACACACACGACAACTGGGGTTCTCCCCCTCACACACACACACACACACACACACACACACACACACACACACTTCACTAAGCAGCCTCTCATAGCGTGTGTGGAGAATGAAGTTGAAAGTCCTTACTTTACTGATATCGTGCATTTAGAGGATTATGCTGTATAAACACACACACACACACACACACACACACACACACACACACACTCTTCTGTCTCTCTCTTCTCTGTGCGCAGTGATAAAGTGTATTCCATCATGTTTGACCCTGTGTGTGTTTGTGTGTGTGTGTGTGTGTGTGTGTGTGTGTGTGTGACCGGTGAGTGACCCCACAGGGTCGGTCAGGTGTGACTGGACACTCGTTAATCCACTATAAACACAGGCGTGATGAATAACCATGGCGCGCACACACACACACACACACACACACACACACACACACACACACACATTTACATTTTATAAATATTTGTAAAATAAATGCAAATATCACCTCATAAAAAAATGTATATATTTACTTTGTGATCATATTTATAGATTTAGATTTTACAATGTTTCCTAAATGTTTATATATATTTTAATTTTAATATTTTTGTAACTTAGTTCCATTTTTATATTAATTATTAAATTATTACATTTTAAAATTATTCATGTGAGTTTCTTCGATATCGATTATTGGGATACGTCCTTAATATAATATTACAAATAATACATCATTATTAATTCTATATTTTGTGAAGAATCCAGGGAGTAACTGTAGTGTTCTTCAGTATAATTTAAATATTTAAATGATTTTTATTTTATTTAGTTATTAATATACTGTACATGTAAAGATATTACATTAAATCTTAAACTCTTGAACAGTGAATGTGATAAACACGTCACGAACTTTCACGAGGTTTGCTGGGGGGGGGGGGGGGGGGATGGTTCTCACTACATAGTGTCAGGTCAATGATTGCATTATTACAGCCTGTCAATCAAATAAGCCACACCCCATGGGTCATGGTGATGTCAGGTCATGTGATTTAAATCTAACAGAAGTTTCTTAGGAGATATGATAGTAACGAAAAGGAACGTGTGTGTGTGTGTGTGTGTGTGTGTGTGTGTGTGTGTGTGTGTGTTAGTTTTGTTTTTGTTTTTTACATTTTTTTTCTATGTTTTTATAGAATATTTGTGTACATTTTAATCTCCTTATCTGCTTGTTTTTTATTTATATTTTCATTATTCAGGCAAATTCTATTACATTATTTTTATTTTGTATTTTTTATTATTTAGTTCTCCTCTTTCTATTATTACTATCATCATTATTATTATTATTATTATTATTATTATTATTATTATTATTATTACACATAAAGGAAACACACACCACTGCGTCACAGCAGTTTGGAAACAAGTGGGTCAGGACTTAAGTCATGAGGATTTCTTGATAACTGGTGAAACAAAACCGGTTGTTGCTGCGACTGTAATAAAAGGAGCCCTGACGGGAAGGAAACACACACACACACACACACACACACACACACACACACACACACACACACACACAGAGGAGGTAAAACAAATATTAATCATTGGCCTAACACACAACACAAGAAAAGAGGAGAGGACACACACTGTGGAGAACAGAGGGCTGTAATAATAACTCTGCAGTGTGTGTGTGTGTGTGTGTGTGTGTGTGTGTGTGTGTGTGTGTGTGTGCGTGTGTGTGCAGATGAAATGTCCTCATACTAAAGCCTAAAGCGCCGTGTATTCAGACCTCAGACGTAACTTCAGACTATTCAGTAGTTACGTTAGAGTTACACACACGTGGGCGGAGTTTGTCTAAAACAGGGGCGTGTCTCGGTTACACCTGATTCTGATCTAAATCTTATAAATAGTATAAATTTATACTGTCTTTTTATTTTTAACTTTTAAATTATCTCTTGCGTTTATGTTACACTAAAGAGAAAAAACACAGCATTTCCTTCTTCAGTCCGTATTTTCGGGTTTAAAGGCGAGTCTTTGTGTTTAAAGGCGTGGTCTAAATTAAAACTGGCGTGGGAAACAAAGCATTACTTTTTAAGATTTTGTTCCACTGGTGAAAATCACGACCCATAGTATCAAAGTTATTATATTTAGGGGTCCAAGCACCAAACCCACACCTAATGTGTTCTGTCAGTGGAGAATTCAGGAAGAGAAAGTCCTATGGAATATATACTATGAAATAAACTTCATAAAACGCCGTCTGTGACGCTGCTACTCGACAAATCTGGCAACCCCGGAGGCCTGAACTACACACAGTGTAGTGATTTTAAAAATCTGAATGTGGAGCTCAGAAAATCCACTTCATGTTTTTTAGTGTAATGAAGCAAACATGACGTGTTTTTTTTTGACGCCAGCGAGGCTTCTGAGACGAACTCGTCCACTTCTGTCCCCTCGCTTCTGTCCATCTCTCTCCGATTCCCTCCACGCTGCCATCTGCTGCCCGCTGCAGCCGCGCCAACTTCACCAACTTTCCTTTCTGTGTTTAAATAGCACATATGAGTAAACAGAGCTAGCGACCAGGGCCAGGTGGCACACACACACACACACACACACACACACACACACACACACACACAATTTCTGTCTAACAAATATTCACAAATTCTCACACACACACATACACACACACACACACACATGTCTCATACTTTTTCTATCTACAGCTTTTGTAATAACACACACACACACATACACACACACACACACACACACACACACACACACACAGTGGTGTTTCAAAGGCAAGTCGGGATTTAGGATCTAACTGGCCCCTAATCCGCTGCCTTATTGACTCCATTCATATTGAAATGTGTGATTAAAGAGAGAGAGAGAGACGGATGGAGAGAGATAAAGACAGACAGAGAGACAGAAAGAAAGACAGGTGAAGACGAAGCGTGAGACACATAACGCAGAGATGAAGACAGAGAGACAGAGCTACAGGTGGAGTGAGACAGATTGTGACAGACAGATAGAGAGACAGGTGGAAAAAAAATATAGGGACAACTGGAGAGTGAGACAGATGGAGACAAAGACATGGTGAAGTAGCTGGAAAGACAGGTGGAGAGAGAGAGAGAGAGAGAGAGAGAGAGAGAGAGAGAGAGCGAGAGAGAGAGAGGGGCATAAACAGAGAAACACAAAGAGAGAGATAAATGCATACAGGGATGGATGGAGAGAGAGAAGCAGAAAGAGAGATACAGGTGGAGACAGAGAGACGAGTGAAGAGAGAGACAGATGGAGACAAATACAGAGTGATAAAGCTGGAAATCCAGAGAGAGAGAGAGAGAGAGAGAGAAAGAGAGAGACAGACAGGTGGAAAAAGTTACATGTGGTGAGAGAGACAAGTGGAGAAAGAGACAGGTGGGGTGGAGAGAGAGACAGGTGGAGAGAGACAGGTGAGGTGGATAAAGAGACAGTTGGGGTAGAGAGAGAGTGACAGGTGGAGGGAGAGACAGGTGGGGTAGAGAGAGAGACAGGTGGGGTAGAGAGAGAGACAGGTGGGGTAGAGAGAGAGAGACAGGTGGGGTAGAGAGAGAGACAGGCACAGCTGCACAGATGGAGTTCCACCATGAGACACTTTATTAAAGAGTTTATTAAAGAGACTCACTGATTTAATTTGGCCTTTGGCACACAGTGAGTGTGTTTTTATAAGACGTGGCAACCCACGTGTCCACTGCACATCATAATGCGAATAAATAAATAAATAAATAAACAAACAAACAAACAAATAAATAATACAGGTTAGCTTTAAAATATTTAACTATTTAAACAATTTTGAATAAAGTATTTATTTTAAAAGTCAGTGCAAATTAAAGGTTGTGAATTTGCTTTCAGTCTCTGAGCTGAATTTTGTTGGAGAATCATAAAAAGAAAAAATTGAATTAAATTTGGGAATTATTAAACATATTTAAACATAATTAGTAAAACATATATTTAAAAATCTTTCAAATGTTTATCTTTGCACTTAATATATGTTTACATTGTTTTAATTGTTATATTTATCGTGATGGGCGTGGCGAGTTCCTAAGGCAGGAAGGAGACGCAGCGAGACTGAAGCGGCTCCCGGAGCCGTGTTCTGGTCGTGTTTTGGACGAGTCCGAGGTGTAAAAGAGGTGAAGAGCTTGAGGCCCGGTGTGCATTAGAGGCGTCCCGAGCTCCGTCCTGTAATCCGTCTGGAGTGTGTTTAGAGTCTCGAGTCGGCGGACTTGGTCTGAATCCTTGTACAAATTGAGCCTCAGTTGACGTCTTATTTAAAGCTCACGGCGCGAGGAGCCTCGGTGCCAAGCAATTTCACAGATATTTACAAAAGATAAACCTCGGATCTGGAATCAGAGTGGTTTAATCTGACAGCGGGGGAATGTTACTGACGCTAAAGCTTAGGCTTTTTTTCTGCATACGATGAGGTGACACTAATTACCTGAAATTCGCTTTTTGTCTCTCAAACACGACGCTTTTATATAAATTATTACTTCATTAAAATATGAGACTCTTGGTGCATGAAGTCGCTACAAAAAGAAATCTCGCTAACAATTAACAAAGCTAACAGATTAGCTTCATTCAACGTACTGTATATCTACTCTAGACTGTTTTTAGTGAAAGAAGTCTACAGCTACGCGGTGACAGGCAGGAGCTGCAGCCAATCAGAAGGATAAGTGACAGTACAAGAGGAAAAAAAGATTCAGGGTAGCGCAGGTTTATATTAATGTTCTTGTTCTCATATGTTGGAGGTTGTGATGAATTGCTGTGGTATAAGAGGAATAAAACACTCAGTGGTGTGCAGTTATAGGAAAATAATCAACAGTAACTCCTGTCAGTGTACAGGATATTACACAGATTTCATGTACAGCACACACCCGGAATTTACGCTTTCCTTGTTCTCTTTAGCATTAGGAAAACCCAGAGAAATGCTTTGTGTGTGTGTGTGTGTGTGTGTGTGTGTGTGTGTGTGTGTGTGTGTGTGTGTGTGTGTGTGTGTGTGTGTGTGTGTTTGAAGCCTGTTTAGACGCATTGCTTCACTCAGAAGCTGTAATTTGCCATTTGATGATCTGAAGGAATGAGTGTTTAAGCCTCTGTGGTCTCTGTCTGACTCACACACACACACACACACACACACACACACACACACACACACACACACACACACACACAGAAAAAGCTACTGTCTCAGTAACATGTTAAAGGTTTGTCCTATATGGAAAAGCAATATATTTAAAAAGAAATATAGAAATTATACAGTATTTTATGATCATTTGAATCATTTCTGATGGACAAGCCCCGCCTTTAGACTTTAGGCCACGCCTCCTGGCCTTTTGTCCATGTCCTTTGCAAAAGACATTTTATTTTTGCTTTATTTATGTGATTTATTTCTCTACAAGTACAAATAAAGTGATCTACAGTGTATATACTGTATATAACACACACACACACACACACACACACACACACACACACACACACACACACACACACACTCCTAACGCAGTCATATGGCCAAGACGTGATTGCGACTCAGGGACACGCAGAGATTTATCACATTTCCGCTGAAGCCATAAAATTCCCTGATTTCTTTAGTGTGTGTGTGTGTGTGTGTGTGTGTGTGTGTGTGTGTGTGTGTGTGTGTGTGTGTGTGTGTGTGTGTGTGTGTGTTTCCAGGATAAAGATTTTTAAGCACATCTTTATTTGAAGAATGAAGCCGTAACTCACTGCGACCTGGAGCTCAGCACCGAGCCATGGCAGTGTTTCAAACCTTTAATCCTGCTCTCTCTCTCTCTCTCTCTCTCTCTCTCTCTCTCTCTCTCTCTCTTTCTCTCTCTCTCTCCTTCAAAAAAAAGAGGCCAGAAGGCCACAGAGAGTTCGAGTAAGACTGAATTCACTGATCTGGAATCAGGAATGTACCAAAACTCGTAAATAAACTCATAAATAAAATTAATTTAGGGTTTTTTCCCCGGTGTCTGCAATATCTGTCTTCTGTGGTCGGTGTTCACCTGCTTAGCTTGGCTCGAGCGCCATCGTGTGGCCAACATCATCACCTGCGCGTAATAATAATAATAATAATAATAATAATAATAATAATAATAATAATAATAATAATAATAATAATAATAATAATAATAATAGCAGTGACAACAATAATGAAAATAAAAAACAATATTACTACCACTGTTATTATTAACAATAGTAAATTTATAAGTATATAATATTATATATATATTGTGTGTGTATCATTGAATATTTCTTGTATATTATTCTTGTTTATTGTATATTATGATTTATCTTATTTATTATTATATTGTAAATCATTTATTTGATTTATTTTCATTTCAGAAACCTTCAGTGTTAGAAATAACACCATTATTATAATTATTTTATTTTATTTTATTTTATTTTAACCATATTCCTCCCCCTCGTTCTCTCCAAACGCTTCTCGCTGTCCTCGTCTCTCACTTCCTGTAAATATTTACTCGTAATTACACCATAAACCAATCCTCAGCATTAGACGAATCATCATCATCTACTATGTTTACATTTGTTTTGTTTTGTTGGGTTCTTTGTTGCTAATCCGTCGCACCCTCGGTTATGATCGTGACATCGTCCAAACATCCAAATACGAACATTAGCAGCAATAGCCGTGATTCATAGCCGATTAGCGTCGGATTAGCACTGAGACGCAGGGTGGAGACGTGCACTAGCCGTGTGAGATATCGGTCTCGCGGGCCCACCCACGTGTAGCCAGTTAGCCACACTGTCGCTCGGTAGCATTGCCAAAGCAGAGCGTTTTAGCGTCCGGCCCACGCACAGGGCAAATACTGTTTTGTTTTCTTTCTCGCTGACTCACACATCAGCACTTCAACACCACCTTTAACAGCACGTCGGTCTCTTCGGGATGATTGACAGCGGTCGTGTTTGGTGTTTTTCAGGCGTCGGGTCTCCTCAGCCTCGGGGAGTTCTCCTACATGCGGCAGAAGGGGCCTGTCGGGGCAGATTTTCGGGTGGGAACCGAGAGACATGGGGATTAGAACCCAAATCTCCCTGAGCTCCTCGCAGGATGGGTGGCATCGTCCTCCAGAAACTACCACCAATCTGTTTGCTTCCACTCATTTCATTTTTTTTTTGGATAAATCTATCGCGATTGAACTGAAACGGTCCGAGTACTGAACCTTAGCTGTGATTTTTGGTAATTCTTATGAATTTATTTGTAGTTTTGAAATTTTCTTTACTTCACTGAAGCTGTACTGCTGTTTAAAAACACTAAATACAACTAAAGTCATTCTTTATGCTGATTTATATATATATACACTGTAACACCACTTTCATACATCAACACATATACAGTATGTAAGGAATAAAACACTTCAGGTCATGCACTTATAGGAAAATAATCCACAACAAGGTGGTGTGATGAAGCGGAGTTAATGCTACCACTTCACAGATGATTATTTTCCTCTAACAGCACGTCCTCGAGGGTTTTATTCCTCTTACACCACAGCTACGATTTTTTATTGAAGGAGCGACACCTCATACTGTTCCTCTGTTTATAGTTCCAAGTTCCTGTTCTCACTTACGTTATAGCAGCTATAAACAGTCGTTCCCTCACCAGCCCTCTCTTTATTCTCTCTTTATTAATAAGCCAAAAAAACAAAACGTAGCTTGTTACATCATGTTAATAATAATAATAATAATAATAATAAATGATTATTTGTTAATCTGTTTATTATTAGTCCCTGTGAATGAGCTGTTACTATAGAAACTATTAGAAAGAGCGCGTTAATATAAACCTGCGCTACTGTCAGAGCTGCTGTTATAGAGAATTAATCAACACCTTCTGACCAATCACGATCCACTTTAAATATTTACATCTTGCACTTTTTAAGATCTAAATCAGTATCAGTTTATGGACTGTGTAAACCGCTAACCAGAACCGCAAAAGCAGCAACACCCGGAGCGGATCGGGAGAACAGCGGCTAATCCGGGTGATAAATCCGGAGAACGGAGCAGCGTGGAGATCCGTGTCTAGCGTCTAGCGAGTGTCCTTGTGCTTAGCTTTACTCCAGCTCAGATAGCGCAGACATAAGCCGGGCTTTTCCGAGCTGAGCTCCAGAGGACCCGCTAAAGCCGTAATCAGAGAAAGGATGTGGGCTTGTGTTTGTCTTCAATGACACTAACCCCTGGACCACACAAATTAAAACCTCCTTCACAAACACAATACGGGCCCCGAAAACCTTTTCACCGCCTCGACGGTTTGCACTGGAGGTCCCCGGCAGTGGATTAGCGCTGATCTCTTAGCCTTTTGCACTTTGTGCTCGCTAATAATAATAACTGAGTTCTTACATGTGCAGCGGGACACCTTTTTTTCTTTTTTTTTTGTGAATTGAATCGTGAATTGAGATTAGCTTTGGCGTGACGCACTTTGTTAGCCGTTCAAATATAGGAAAGACTTCGCAAAATCAGTGGTGTTTGTTGGGTAATAAGATGAAGAAGAGAGCTACGACGCTAGCTTAAATTAGATATACCGAAACAAAGCTAGTTACACAAAAATAACTTCCCCTGACAGGTTGAGATCATTCGTAAGCATTCGAGTGATTTATTTATTTATTAGTTTTTTTAGGCACCAGGATTTCGGAGGCATTACACGTTTTCAGGACGGGGATCTGATGCAATTATGAGTGTTTGCTCAGCCCATGTGCGGCCCCGTCTGCTGCTCTCTGCCACCGGCCAGGCGAGATGAACAGAAAGAGAAGAAAGGAGGCGAAGGGAAGCCAGCATGACTCTGTTTGTTTTTAGAGTTTAGCCCGTCTCCCCCCTGCGGGACACACAATAGGAAAGCCCCCGCCCCCCCCCCATGCTAATTAAAGAAGCTAACGTTTGAGTTGAGTTGAGAACGGGGGGGGGGACGACTTAAAAAGATGTGTTTGTAGATGAAATTGATCTGAAAAAGAAAGAAAAACAAAACAAAGGAATGGCTGGGAAAATATACGCAGCGTGCGATGGGATGTAATGGGATGTAATGGGATGTGATGGGATGTGATGGGATGTGATGGGATGGGATGTGAGGAGAGAAAGTATCCCCCCGTGTCATGGAGCGCTAGCTTTTATATAAAGGTTTATATAAGGATTTAAAATGGCCGCCCGATTAGCGGGGTTTTTGTGCGTTTCACGGCAGGCGCCTCATTTACCTCGTCCTCAAATATTTTCTTTTAAAGACTCCTTTTTTTAAATAAAAATATGAGTTTTTCATGCACACACACGCTCTAATCTCTCCACCTCGCCTTGTTTGACTTTATTATATTTTGACTTTGTATCGCGGGACACGGCTGACATTTTGCGCCCGTGTGTGTCTTGCGGCTGAAACGATGATATTAAGCAAATGTTCGTGTTTGCTCGGAGGAATTTAAAAGTGCGAGCGAGACCGGAAGGACCTCTTCACCACCTGAGAGAGAAACGTTCCATATTTGCAGAGCGGAAAGCCTTAGCGCTAGTGCGTTTAACACACACACACACACACACACACACACACACACACACACACACACACACACAAACTGTACCGTTCAGCAAAGGGTATGTTTGTTATAATCAATAATAAATTTACTCGCAGGATTGATATAGTGCCACAGTTTTCCCCAGAAAGCCCCGGAATTCGCCTTTAGCTATGAAAAATTTGCCGTAAATGTTAATTAGCGATATAATGAACGTTACAGTAAAAATAACAGCTAGCATACACTCCTAGCTACACTGGAATGCGTACGTATGCTAATATGAGTTTGTCATTAGCGTAGACTTTAATAACACGAAATCCTACACATCCTACGCTAATTCTGACGCAGGTTTACAAAGTATTTCAACATAATCGTTAAGCGATTTCTAACTAGCTGCATGTATAAAGTTAAATGCTAGCTTTCTAAGATATTTTATATTAAATAAACAGACAGCATGTCTCTGCTTTATGATGAAATCGTATCGTAGAGTCCTGATCGTCAAAGCGAGGTGAGGAATCCCACAGGGTTCCACAACGTGTCCAATTTTATTTGCGTTTTGTTGACGATGTAACGACGGAGGAAGTTCCTTTTGGGATGTAATAGTTTAATAACATGGTTTGTTCAATACGTTTCAGTAAATAAAATATTAAATATTGATTATTAAATAGATAAATATTAAATATTTAGTAAATAAATAAATGAATACATTTAAGAAAAATGTCATTATATTTATATAATTGTGCACTGATCCTGTGCTACACAGCTTCAGGCTTATAAAATTATGTTTAAAAAAAAAAATAATAATAATAATAATAATAAATAAACAGAACAGACTGGTGTTGTAATTGCGGCAAATTATACTCGGGGGGAAAAAAGAAAAGACACTGCTGATATAAACGTGAAGATCTAAATAAATAAATAAATAAATACTTTAAAATAATTCATATTTATTTCATATTAAATATTTAGTAACCAGATGATCAAACAAAACAAGTTAATTAATTACTTAATAAATTTAGAATAATGTCATTATGTTCACATAATTGTCTATTGATCATTTTTCCATTACGCTACATGATTTAACGTTAATTTATTTTTATTTTTTTCTTCGGCAGGACAATGTGTGTGTTTTGGCTCTGCATCTTATGCAGAAAGAAAAAGGAAAAAAAATGACCATGTGCTGATATCATGGAACATCAACAACACAAAATAAATAAGGAAATAATTTTTTTTAAAAATAATGAATGTTTATTTCAGATTAAATGAATAAATATTACGTATATAATAAACAAACAAACAAACAAACAAACCAACAATTCATTACTTAATTATTTAATTAATTAGAAAAATTATATGATATACTATATTCACATAATTACCCGTTTATCATTTTGCCTGAACTCTTATTGCATAACACTTATTTATTCATTTCTCTGCACGCTAAGCCAGACTGTGGTGTGGTGTAAGTGCTTCAACTTATGCAGAAAGAAAAGAAAAAGAAAATAAAGAAGAGATGAGCCAGCTGATGGAGGTCTGAAGAACACCGCTGTGGTGTAACGCTCCTGTCATTGAGCAACGCAGCCCAAGGCCAGGCTTAAGTGTGTGTGTGAGGTAGCGCTCATTGTCTGCGAATCTTTTCTGCTGTCTGTCTGTCGTCTGTGTGGGAGGCAGACAAAAGGACGCGTCCCGTCTGGGTTAACATCGCACGTCGTCTTCTTTTTTTCTTCTCTTTCTGTAGTGCACTTTGAATATAAACGCGAGGAGGCCGTGCGTGTTCTGCGTCGGGTTCGCGACTAGCCGTTAGCGTTGTTGTACATTATCCGGGGGTCGTCATGGCGCCGGAGTCACTGAGAAACCCAGACAGAGTGTGTTAACGAAGTAATTACATAATTGACGTGCAAATACAAACACACAGCCGGTCTTTCCCACATGACAGCGTAGCGCGGGGTTTTTTTTGGTGGGTGTTGCTGGCTATTTCGACGACGTCGACGTGTTGCGCAAGACGGCGGCCTGATGTGAAAACCACACGCATTACAGCCCACTTAAAACACGGCAAGCCGCTTAAACCCAGTCGATTAAAACCCCGTCCGTTATTTCACACGGTCAGACGCCAGATTAAGTCTTAAACCCTGTAAAGAGGTGTTGCTAATCCAGCGTTTATACAACGGTGTACTTCATCCTGTCCTGATCCACACTAGGAGTGTGTGTGTGTGAGGAATACGGGGGGTTTCCCTCTTTTTATTTATTTTCTGGATACATCAGCGGCGTCAGGTTGAATCCCGGGCCAGGGAAGTCTCTGACAATAAGCTAGCATTAGCGCTAAAGATACGGATTTACAGCTCAAACACAGCGGGGTGGTCTTTATTCCCGCTTTACAGACGCACTCGGCCATGGCAGCTCCGGGCTTTGGCTCGATCAGAACTCCTCGACCTCTTTCTTTGAATCTCGGCGCTCAAACACTTGTTTCGCTCATTAACGTCGTCACCCAAAAGCTTTACCGCATCCAGACGATTTCAGATCGCTTAAAGGGGTTTTGCCGATTCTTGTTCCAGCTTTGAAGGCGGGATATTTATTTTGCGGGCTGCGCAAACACAGCATGAAAGAGAGCAGTGTGGAGGAACGCTCATCAAAGCGGAGGAGAGGCCTTGACTAATGCCGGGAAGAGACGGGGAAATTTTTAATTGCGAGCTAAGCCTCGACTCTTATACAAACGCCGCGTGGCCGCGTGCAAAATTAATGGCGGGCGATGGCGTTTCTCAACAATGCTGTTTTTGTTCCAATTGCATTAACGGGTCATGAAATTCCGAAAAAACATCACGAACGACATCAAGCACAGATACGCTAAATAAACAATTCTAATAATTAATAGTAAAGGTGACTGTTAGGGCATATAAAAACATCAGATCCAAACTGTTTTCATCACGTCCACAAGTGTTTTATTCCTCTCATACCACAGCAATTTACTAACAAGTACTATTTATTATTTATTAAAGAACAAAACACTAAAATTATCATTCTTATCTGTTTATAGTTACATCTAATGTCAGTGAAACGAGTTAGTTCCTGTTGTCGCTTACGTTATAGCAGCTATAAACATCAGTTCCCTCTTTATTCTTCTCTCTTCAAGTTAATAAGACAAAAAAATAAAGAAATAAAACGTTCGTCTGTTCTTTCCCCTCGAGGTCTGACATGTAGAAGAATTTACCAGTTGCGTAATTTACTACGCAAACACTTGGACTTGGAAACACACACACACACACACACACACACACACACACACACATACACACACACACACACTGTTTTTTATTTTTAAATTGTATGGTATATTAAGTATGCTTTGGGGTGCCAATAATTTTGCCACACATTTCACAATATATTTTGTGAGAAAGCTTTTGGAATAGAATATTATTATTTTAAGCATCAACTGCTTGAGGGTTAAATCTGTTTATTTAACGCAAACGTTTTTGCACATTTTCTTGAAGGGTGCCAATATTTATTAACATAAACCATATCATATATAAATGAATAAAACTCGGGACGTTTAATCTGCTGGCGTGAGAATCAGAGTGAAGTTCACTCACTCATTCACAGTTCCCGGCTGCTCCATCTTTCATCTGCTGCCATTATACACACACACACACACACACACACACACACACACACACACACACACACACACACACACACACACACAGAGAGAGAGAGAGAAATGTGCCGCCTAATCGCCGTGTCACTCACACAGACAGGCAGGAAGTCTGACTCTCAGACGGCTCAGTAACGCGACACACTCTTGGTGCGTGGATGTGACAGGAATTCTGGTATCGTGCTTTCATACACACACACACACACACACACACACACACACACACACACACACACGCACACACACACACACACACACACACACACACAGGCTGGGAGGTCAGTTAGGTCACGGCAGCATCGGCCTTTTCATAAAACAATTAAAAAGTTCATTATAATGAGTTTTACTTCTAATGAGAATGAGACAGACAGACTGACAGACAGAGAGACAGACAGAGAGACAGACAAATACAGAAAGACACACTAAAAGACAGACAGAGAGATAGATAGAGAGACAGACAGAAAGTGAGAGACACACAGACAGACACACACAGAGAACAAAAAAACAGACAGACAGACAGAGACACACAGACAAAAAGAAAGACAGAGAGAGAGAGAGAGAGAGAGAGAGAGACAGAACGCAGATGGACAGACAGACATAAAGACACAGAGGCAAGAAAAAACAGACAGACAGGAAGAAAGACAAAAGGGCAGACTGACAGACAGACAAAGAGACAAATAGACTGACAGAGAAGAAGAGAGTGAACAAGAGAAACAGACAGACAGATTGGCAGACAGACAGAGAGACACAGACAGACAGAAACAGGCAGACACACACACAGAAAGAGAGAGAGCAAGAGATAGAGACAGACAGATGTGCAGACAGACAGAGAGAGGGAGAGACAGACAGAATGCAGACAGACAGACAGAGAAGAAGAGAGAGAGCAAGAGAAAGAGACAGACATACAGACAGGCAGATTGGCAAACAGACAGAGACAGAGAGAGAGAGAGCAAGAGAGAGAGACAGACAGATGTGCAGACACACAAAGAAAGACAGACAGAGAGATAGACTGACAGGCAGGTTGGCAGAAAGACAGAGAGAGAGAGACAGACAGACAGAAAGACAAACAGATGAATAGACAGACACAGGCAGAAAGAAAGAAAGAAAGACAAGCTGACAGACAGACAAACCAACTTCTATAGACAGACAGACAGACAAAGATACAAACAGACAGACGGACGCAATGATAGACAGACAGATGATCAGACAGACAGATGTTTTACTGCACACTTAAATTCCAGGACTCATGAAGAGTTGTGATGCAGTTCCACAGTGTCACCATCTGGCAGTGTCTCTCTCTCTCTCACACACACACACACACACACACACACACACACACACACACACACACACACACACACACACATATGCACTCACTAAATATAATAATTGAAGGAGAAATCTTTTGATCCCCATCTAAATATTGTGAAAGACAACTCGGCCCCTGTGACATTTTTTCTCCTGCAGGTTTTATTTACTCGCTCTGTTTACCTCCGCTGCCATTTTGGCTGTTTGTCAATTTTCTTTATGAGGCCGCGAGCGCGTGCAGGAACGATGCGTGTTTGCCTCGCAACCCGATGATATTTGCGTGTGGACCGAGGACGCGCTCGCGTGTGTGAAGTGATTTCATATCTGTTGCTGCGAGAAAGAAAATGATTATTGTTGATTAGAGACGGACAGTGCAGCGTGGATTCACCTGTCAATCACAGACACGGAGAAACTCGTTACAGTCAAATAAAATAAAATAATTACACATTATTTTTACACATTGTGTGTACAGCATGTGAGCTACACTGCACTTACTTAAGCTGTATTCTTAAATGTCTTTTATATTTAGTGCCTGGTATTAGATATTAATACACAACATGAAAGTGGGAGGAGCTAGCAAAGCTAACATTCAGACCTGAGGGGGAAAAAAACGCTTAGTCATGCTAATGTATTAGCATTCATTTACAGATAGTTTGGCCAAAAAAAAAACCTCAGTTGGTGTAAACATTTTGTTCCCAGTTGTAAAGACGTACTTTTTTTAAATTTATTTATATAAACGATGAACGTGTGTGGTCGTGACTTCCTCTCGTTATTTTCTTGTCACTCACAGTTAGCTAAAGCTAGCTGGGTAATTTCACCAGGACCACACACAGTGTCTTAAAATTAGCAAATAAAAGCTCTGGGTGGAAAGAACGGTATGTATGAAGTTATTTTTATCAAACTGTTTGTGTACAAATTGTGTGTTTTTAGATTAATTTACATACTTCACAGCGAGTGTGTGAGGATTTAGCGGCATTAGCTTTATAGTTTTAGTTTGGTTGACCAACTTACAGAGCTGCACTCAGCTACTATATATATATATATATATATATGTGTATGGGTATAAGAAATAAGGTATAAGAAATTCAAATATTTAGAACATATATAACAACATGCATATAACACCTATATAACACACAGATTTACAAAATATAACATACACAACATAAAACACACATATATAATTTATATAACACAACACTCACATGTGCATACAACGTATCCATATAAGACACCGATATATATATAAGGTATATAAGGTTTATTACACACGTATATAACATACACACGTATACAACAGTGTTGACTCTGGTGTGATCTATGGAGACATCTTTCTTCTGATTTTCTCAGGATTTAGAAATGACTCGAGCGAGCACCTGCCTCGACTCGTCTCTCTCTCTCTCTCTCTCTCTCTCTCTCTCTCTCAGTCTCTCCATCTGTCTGTCTCCCTTTTGATGTCTCTTTTCCCTCAGAGAGAGAGAGAGAGATGGTGGGTAGAGGAGGGGTATGGGGGGGTTGGACGTATCCCAGTCCTGAGCCTCTGATGAATTGCACGCACACACACACACACACACACACACACACACACACACACACACACACACACACACACGGTTGTGAGAGAATGAGTGAAACACTCCAGCAGATTGTTTTCTTTCCATTTTAAATGAAGATAAAGAAAAAGAAAAGATCTGGGGAGCCGATCTGTTTCATCTACATGCAGTTCGAATAAAAAAAAAAAGATTTCCGGACGTCTCTGAGTCGTGTTTCTCTAACCCTCCACATCAGATCATATATAATATTACAGAGGTCAGACCTCACACGGCCTGCGAGTGTGTGTGTGTGTGTGTGTGTGTGTGTGTGTGTATCTCAGCAGTGATCTTGTTTTTACAGACTGACCAGACGAGCTCTGTAAGACGAGATCGAGGTTTTTAGTGATGGACAGCAGTGTGGGAGTCCTGCGGTCTTGTCCCAAACCGTGTGATGTTTGAAGACAGTGTGTGTGTGTGTGTGTGTGTGTGTGTGTAAGCAGGAGAGAAAAATGTTGCAATGGTGCAAGTGTGCCCCCTGCTGGACAAATTCACATTCTCATTACAGGTGAAAAAATAATATCCATTAAAAATCCTAAATACAGATGAATCTATTTAATCCCATAAAATAAATATAAATAATATATTTCTAACAGACACATGAGATTATTACTTAATTACTTAACCCAAATAAAATGATTGAATCTAGACATTTTCATCAAATTTTAAGAAGGTTGTCTTCTTGCTCTGACAGATAATTTTATGCTTTTTAAAAAAATAAATACTTGAAAGATACAAAATGATCTCTCAGTGCTGTAGGGAGAAATGTCTACAACCCCGTTTCCAAAAAAGTCAGGACGCTGTGTGAAATGCAATGATGTGCAAATCATTTAAACCCTTTATTTCACTGATAGTACAAATAGCACAAAGACAACATACCAAATGTTGAAAGTGAGAAAGTGTATTATTTTTTGAAGAATATATACTCGCTTTGAATTTGATGCCAGCAACACTTTTCAAAAAAGTTGGGACAGGGGCAACACAAGACTGGGGAGAAAAAAAACACCTGCTGGAACATCTCACAACTAATTAGGTTAATTGGCAACAGGTCAGTAATGTGATTGGGTATAAATAGTGCATCAAAGAGAGGCTGAAGTCCTTCAGAAGTAAAGACGGGGAGGGGTTGTATATATATATATATATATATATATATATAGGATTGTCTGAGATGGCAGCAGTTGCAGGTAAAATGTATGAGGCAAAGTCAGGATCAAAAACAGGCAGAAGGTCAGACACTACAGGCAAAATTCAAAAAACAACACGTCAGGTAAGATTCACTGAGCGATACTTCAGTCCTGAGTGTGTGTGTGTGTAATCAGTAACCGGTGGCGGCCATGTTTGTAGGTCATGAAGCCGTGTGGTTAAGAGTTACCATGACAAGAGTAAATGATTTGAGTAATTCTGTAATAATGTCATAATGAGAAAAATTAGATAAATTCACATATACTCTTTTTTATTCAACTAACAATTATTTCTGATGGTATTTGTTTGCCAAAGGTTTTAGCAGGCAGGCTATTAAAGGGTTAAAATGTAAACACTGCAACTACACACAAGGAGTTAATCAGACTTTATGATTCTTTTCACTTTTCTAAACTTATTTTTGTTCATTTTTATTTCAATATATTTTTTTTTTCATCGCTGTGTTTTCCTTTAAACTTTACAGAAGTACCAGCAGCTCTGAGGCCCACTGGAGAGTGAGTCTGTCGTCATGGTGACTGATGATGTCATCACGGTTAAAGAACTGAGGTTGGACGCTCACAGCTCACATTTTTATCACCGATCGGACACTGAGAAAGAGAGAAGAGATGGAGAGACTTAAGTGGGATAAGTGACTTTATATTTTTATCATTTTGTCCTCATTATGGGTTTAAACAGATTTAATAAGATGTAAAAGGATATAATTATACCTATACCATTATTATTATATATACCTATACCATTATTAATATTATTATACCATATATTTTTTTAATTACTAGTAGGTGACTAAAAAAGGTAGAAAGATAGAGAGAAGAAACAGGAGGTAATCTCACATGCTGTTTGTCGTGAAGGAAATATATTTAATCCCAATGAATAAATAACACCGTTCTATTGGTCGTATTATGGTCATGTGACTCACAGACCTTTTCCCATTGGTCATCAGTTCGAAGGCGTGGTTAATCTCCTCCAGAGAGAGTGTGTGTGTCACAAACTCATCCAGCAAGATTCGGCCGCTCATGTAGTCCTCCACCAGTTTGGGTACACTACACACACTCTTCCATCCTGTTCAGTACACACACACACACACACACACACACACACACACACACACACACACACACACACAACCAGTATGGATAAATCCAAAAACATTCTAAAAACATTTTTTGCCTTCAGATTTTTTTTAAAGCAGAAATTAATTTTAATAAACATTATGTAGCTACGAGTATCTAAGTGATAAATCACTCGTCTCTTACCACCCAAGAAGGATCCTTTAAGCTTTCGTCCCAACACGAGGTCCTTAGGTGACACCGAGAGAAGGTTTTTTTCAGTCCATCCCACAATCACACAGGTTCCCCAGGCGCCATTGCAGCTCTCGAACGCCGCCCTCTAGTGGAGGCAAAACACATTTATTCATCTGAGTCTGAATCAGAACACCCTCGTTTGTCTCAGTGACACCGTTTACAGACAAATCCATAGAAGAACATCAATCAAATCAAATGTGAACTTTATTATCATCTGGATCATATGTACTGTGGAATCTCTGCCTTCAGAAGATGAAGAAGGAGAAGATGAAGAAGGAGAAGAAGAAGAAGTTGTTACTGCAGCTCAGTCACACTGAAACTTATATTTCATGAATCAAACTCAAACCCACCATAAGCGTGACGTTCCCCACACACTCGAAGCTGTAGTCCACTCCTCCCCTCGTCATCTCCACCAGCACCTCCTGAATGGGTTTGCTGTGATCTTTAGGGTTCACAAACTCAGAGACACCGAACTTCTTGGCGATTTCACGTTTCTCTGCGTTGATGTCGACGCCGATGATCCTGGAGGCTCCGGCAGCTTTACAGCCCATCACAGCGGCGAGGCCGATGGCTCCCAAACCGAACACGGCACAGACGGATCCGCGCTCCACCTGCAGAGACGAGGAGTAACAACCACAGGGTTCAGAAAATAAAATAAAATAAAATCATATAAATTCATCCACAGTAACATGTGAGAAGTTCAATTAATGTATTAATGTAGTGCAGGGATGCTACGTATATACACTGCCTTTCTAATTCACTAGGATGAACTCGTTTAGGCACAAGGAAGTGACATCATTTAGGCCACACCTACCATTATATTTATTTTTAAATGGGACTTATTCTAACTAAGGACAAGAACAAGAAGGGGGAAAGAAGAAGAAGAAAATAAGAAGAAGATGAAAGAAGAAGAAAAAGGAGGAGATGGTGAAGAAGGCAAACAGGAATGAAAAGGAAAAGAAGAGGAAGAAGAAGCAGGAGGAAATGAAGAAAAAGAGGGAGAAGTAGAAGTTAAGAAGAAAAGAGGTTAGGTTAGGATCAGTTAGGGATTGATACTGACTTTCAGGTTGGAGCCGCATGGGGGCTCATGGATAGAGCTGTTCCGATCACGGGCTCATGGATTGAGCTGTCTGACCACAGGCCTGTGGATAGAGATGGCCAACCACATGCTCATGACTAGAGCTGGTCGACCACGGGCTCATGGATAGATCGTCCAACCACAGGGTCATGGCTAGAGCTGGCCAACCACGAGCTCATGGACCAAAAAGGCCAACCACAAGCTCATGGATAGAGCTGGTCAACCAAGAGCACATGGATAGAGCTGGTCAACCACAAGCTCATGAATAGAGCTGGTCAACCACAAACTCATGGCTAGAGCTGGCCAACCATGGGCTCATGGCTAGAGCTGGCTGACCATGGGCTGGTGGACAGAGCTGGCCAACCACAAACTCATGGATAGAGCTTTCTGACCACAAGCTCATGAATAGAGCTGGCCGACCCCAGGCTTGTCAACAGAGCTGTCTGACAACAAGCTCAGAGCTTTACAGAGCAGTGGGGGATTCAGATTAAAAGTCTGAAACTCCATGTCGTAGTGTTTATTAAAATAAAAGTGCATCAGTGAGAGTTTATAAACATTTAAAGTGTCTCACCATGCCTCCATGACATGGAGTTTAAAGCCCTCCATGAGACGGGACAGTGGGTTAATCAGTAATATGATGTCCTAAGATAAACCATTATATTGAATGTACAGGTTACTCTTTAAAAGTTGTTGGAAAGAACACAAACACACACACACTTTGGCCGCATTTAGTTCCGCTCGTGGACAGAGCTGGACAACCACAAGCTTGTCGATAGAGATGTCCGACCACTGGCTCGTGGATAGAGCCGGCCCGCTTATAAATTCACACCATATAGATAATAAATAAAACACAGCCTTTGACTGATCCCTGAGGTACACCTTGCTTTACAGAGCAGTGGGGGATTCAAATTTAAAGTCTGAACTCTATGTCATGGTGTTTATAAAAAAAAAATAAAAAATTTAACTACAGCAGTGTGTGTAACTACAGCAGTGTGTGTAACTACAGCAGTGTGTGTAACTACAGCAGTGTGTGTAACTACAGCAGTGAAAGTTCATAAACGTTTAAAGTGTCTCACCATGACTCAGGAGTTTAAAGTCCTCCATGAGACGAGACAGTGGGTTAATCAGTAATATAATATCCTGAGATAAACCATTATATTGAATGAACACAAACACACACACACACACACACACACACACACTTTGCCAGCATTTAGTGCCGCTCCGTATCCCGTAGCCACTCCACAGCCGAGGAGACAGACTCTATCCAGCGGTGCGTCTTGGTGAATCTTAGCGACGTTGTATTCAGAAACGACCGTGTATTCAGAGAAGGTGCTCAGACCAATAAACCGGTGCACCTGCTGCCCCTTACAGGTGAAAAAACCCGTATCATCAGCTAACACACCCTTCTTAAGCTTCTCCCTGAGAGAGGCAGACAAACAGAGAGATAAAACGTCAGTATAATCAGTCGAGGAACCTTTTTGTCAGGGTCAAAATATTATTATATAGTCCTATTAATAATAGACATTGTCACAGCACAGCTTTACAGAAATCCAGATATAGATTTGGTGGAAGAAACCTGAGAGGAACCTGATTCAAAATATGAAAAGTATTATATAATACTGTATGTTCTGAATATCATTGTGTTACAGTAGTGAAGACAGAGTCTCTAAGGTTTGCTCGTGTTGATCATCAACATCAACAACAACGTCCTCACCAGTTCTTTTTGCAGAGGTTCGTCTTTGAGCTCAGACAGAACTCACACTTATCACAGTGAGGCAGGGTGACAGGGATCACCTTATCACCTAGAGGGAAGAAGAAGAAGAAGAAGAAGAAGAAGAAGAAGAAGTAAACAGCTATGCTTCTATCAACTTTCTGCGCAATTAAAGGTATTATAAAATAAAAGGGTGTGAAAAAATATTTGTTTGTTAACTGTTGTCCCGTAGGTTTTGGTTTATCAACAAAAAATAAAATAAAAGAGAGATATGTTTTCATCTCTAATTCAGTGTATATCGCAAATTTTGTACCTTTGGCTTCCCGATACAGGTGAGAGATGATACTCAGGCTCAGACAGCTGCTCATTACTGGCCAGTCCATAATAATTCTTATGTGTCAGCTAATTAACCCAAAAACTTCACTACCAGGTCTTTCAGAACAAGAATCTCCACCTACACACCAAGGTTGCTGTTTACCACGCTGTCTGGATATCAGCCCTCCTCTACAGCTGGGTTTCTGGAAGCCTGGGTCACATCCTGAAGGACCATGAGTGTTTCCACATATTGTAGGATCCTGGGACTCACCTGCTGTGATCATGTGCCTCATACTGACATACAGACCAACTGCAGAAGTATTGAGGCCGTGGTCAGACAAGAACAACTACACTGGGTAGGTCACGTTATCCGAACCCCCAGAACCAACTGCCCCACAGAGTACTTTACAGTCAGCTACATTGTGGCCAAGGTTCAGCAGGTAGGCAGAAGAAAAGGTACTGTATAGAGAACAGGTGAAGTTTTTACTAAAGAAGTGCAAGATAAGACTTGAGAACCTGTAGGGCGCATCTGCTGACTGTAACACCTGGCAGCAGCTCGTCCTTAACGGGACTCGGACACCGGAGGAAGAGGACAGGACTAGTAGGAGATACCATAAGAAACGGAGGAAGAACATACCGGAGTATCCTGATACCACCACAAGCACTTATTAATACCCCACCTGTAACACAACTGTTTAGCCGTCTCTGAACGCACCATTACAGGACAAAAATCATCATCAGATTACAATGGACAACAAGCAAGAGTGTGTGTGTGTGTGTGTGTGTGTGTGTGTGTGTGTGTGTGTGTGTGTGTGTGTGTGTGTGTGTGTGTGTGTGTTTAGTGTACCAGGCTGCACAGCGGTCACCCCCGGGCCGACGCTCTCCACCACACCAGCAGCCTCGTGACCCAGAATGAGGGGAAACGGCAGAGTCTTCACTCCTTTCTCACAATCATACAGATACGTCCAGTCTGTGTGACACACACCAGTCGCTGCTATCTGTAACACACACACACACACACACACACACACACACACACACACACACACACACAGCTTTAATCAGCGAGTGGGTCCAAAAGTCAAGGCTGCAACCAAGATTTTATAGAAGGAACAAACTCCTGTTAGAGCTGAGGAGGAGAAACACGGACCTTAATTCTCACTTCATGGTCTTTAGGTGGAGCAACTTCCACTTCTTCAACAGAGAGAGGTTTCCCAGGTTCCCACGCCACAGCCGCTTTACACCTGATCACCTAAAATAACACACACACACACACACACACACACACACACACACACACACACACACACACACACACACTGTTGATTATCATTAGGTTTACATGTAAACCACTCGGAAATCAGCGAGGCAGCAAGTTTCTGTAGGACTCTGTAACCCTCTGGAGGAACCTTTACACTGTAGGTGATTCCAAAGATTTGTAGTGTTACTATATTTTCTGATGACTTGTCTGTTACAGGTTTCACATGTCACTTGAGTGCTGGAACCTTTTCATCAGGACTGAATCCTCTAAGTCTGTAAAAGCCACACCCCTAAATTTATGTGCTACCAGATTAACCATGGTTTGGTGATGACCACAGTGATATACGGCTGTTTACGGGAACCTCAATATCTCGGCTCAGGATGGTCCTAGCTCCATGGAACCAAAACTGATCTCTAGAGTACATTACAAGCTACAGATACAGTACTGTGCAAAAGTTTTAGGCACATGCAAAGAAATGCTGTAGATCAAAGATGCCTTCAAAATAATGAAAGTAAATGTTTCTACATTTTAAAAAAATACAGTAAAGAGCAGTAAACAGTAGTAAAAGTACTTTATTTGTGCATTTTGCACAACAAATAATAAAAATAAATAGTATTTTACAGTAATTATGTTTATGATTGACATACAATAGCTTGCGCTTGAGATGGAATGACCCATGGGATAAAATCAGTGTAACACACTTCATCGAGTGGTGTATTGCTTTAATATACAACCACAGGGTTTATTTTAGATCATAAGAGTTTATTTTATATTAAGATAAGATTTTATATTATAAGGTGCATAAAGCAGCAGCAGAAGAAACGACTCCGGTAATAAATCAGTTCCTACCTTATTCTCAGTTCCCATTTTGAAAATAACCAGATCTTCAGTTAGACGTCCATAAAAAAGCAACACACACACACACACACACACACACACACACACACACACACACACACACACACAAAAACCTTATTACACATTCAGTATAATCTAAAAGTGTACAGTAGTTAGTGTGCACTTTATTAATTTATTAAGTTACAGAGGCATCCTACAGAACATTACCTGTGCTGAAGTGTGTGTGTTGAAGCGTGTGTATGTTGAAGTGTGTGTATGTTGAAGTGTGTGTATGTGTTGAAGTGTGTGTATGTTGAAGTGTGTGTTCCTGTGCTTGCTGTGCTACATATTTATAATACTGGAACTCTTCCAGGATGCACGTTCTGTTTTCCATGTTTGTGACAGAGTCATAAACCCAACACTGCCACCTGCTGTACACTCCTGACATCCACAATAACACACTGAATCTCTGAGAGAGAACAAGAACCCACTCTAGAACAGGTCCTCATCAATAAACTACAGAACTCTGTATTAGTATAATGGGTTAAAGACATAATCTAGAGGGGTAAAAGGTTAAAACATGTAGGTGACTATGGTGGTTGAATATGCCAGTTCCCTGCTGAAAAAACAGTAGAAACCCTCATAGAATTTGTAATGGTTTTAATGGTTATAATGGGAATTGTATTGGTTTTAATGGAAACTGTAATGTGGGTCTCTACTGGTAATTTGTTGCCTTCTATTGTTAGCATGTTATAATTAATAATAATAAGTTACATTTATATAGCACTTTTCTAGACACTCAAAGCACTTTACATAGCACAGGGGGTAAATCTCCTCAACCACCACCGGTGTGTAGCCTCCACCTGGATGATGCGACGGCAGCCAGAGTGCACCAGTACATGGGCCAATGGGGGAATTTCGCAGGGGTTATAGCTCTACTCTTTACGAAAAGTGACCTGGGATTTTTAATGACCACAGAGAGTCAGGACCTCGGTTTAACGTCTCACCCGAAATACTGTGCTCTTTTTACAGTATAGTGTCCCCATCACAATACTGGGGCATTAGGACCCACACAGACCACATGCTGGCCTCCCTAATACCACTGCCAGCAGCAACCTTAGTTTTCCCCAGGAGGTCTCCCATCCAGGTACTGACCAAGTTCAACTCTGCTTAGATTCAGTGGGAAACCAGGCAAGAACTGAAGGGTGATATGGCTCTGACATGTTAAGTCTAGTGGATACCATTAAGGACCAATAATGGTAATGGGTTTAATGGTTAGCTGACGGTTTGTAGTTGTAATGGTATTTGTAGTGGAAACCATTAGAATTTCTGTGATGGATTCTACTGTTTTTTTCAGCATGATTGGTTGCTAGGCTGTTGCTATTCAGAATGAAAGTACACACACTACAGCTCTAACTGCACTTCTAAACATTTTAAAAAATTAACTAAGTAATTAAAAAATCCCTGACAATTCAGAATAAAATGAATCTCTATGGCTTGCTTATTTATTTGTTTCCTTTTATTTATTTATCCCACGCCCCTCTTTTTATTGGACGTTACACGTCCCGTCGCTGATAATAAGGTGTACTTGTACTACATCACAATGCCTCAGTGTTTTATTATCATATTTATTTACAATCACAGCATTAACACATGAAGGACAAACACACAGACACACGTCTTCTGTCCCGAGTTTCCGTCCACGTCGCTGTGTTTTCCTTTAATACTTTACAGAAGTACCAGCAGCTCTGAGGCCCACTGGAGAGCGAGTCTGTCGTCATGGTGACCGATGATGTCGTCATGGTTAATGAACTGAGATTGGATGCTCACAGCTCACATTTTTATCACCGATCGGATACTGAGAAAGAGAGACAAGCAGGAAGTGATAAGTGGGATAAGTGACTTTATATTCAGCGTTTATTTTTTAATAAAGTGTGTCATGATTTTTGTCCTCATTTTTAATTAGATCACAAGTTTAAACAGATTTAATCAGCTAACAACTTTCAAAAAAAATACTAGTAGGTGACTAAAAAAGGTAGAAAGATAGAGAGAAGAAACAGGAGGTAATCTCACATGCTGTTTGTCGTGAAGGAAATATATTTAATCCCAATGAATAAATAACACCGTTCTATTGGTCGTATTATGGTCATGTGACTCACAGACCTTTTCCCATTGGTCATCAGTTCGAAGGCGTGGTTAATCTCCTCCAGAGAGAGTGTGTGTGTCACAAACTCATCCAGCAAGATTCGGCCGCTCATGTAGTCCTCCACCAGTTTGGGTACACTACACACACTCTTCCATCCTGTTCAGTACACACACACACACACACACACACACACACACACACACACACACAACCAGTATGGATAAATCCAAAAACATTCTAAAAACATGTGGATTTTGCCTTCAGATTTTTTTTAAAGCAGAAATTAATTTTAATAAACATTATGTAGCTACGAGTATCTAAGTGATAAATCGCTCGTCTCTTACCACCCAAGAAGGATCCTTTAAGCTTTCGTCCCAACACGAGGTCCTTAGGTGACACCGAGAGAAGGTTTTTTTCAGTCCATCCCACAATCACACAGGTTCCCCAGGCGCCATTGCAGCTCTCGAACGCCGCCCTCTAGTGGAGGCAAAACACATTTATTCATCTGAGTCTGAATCAGAACACCCTCGTTTGTCTCAGTGACACCGTTTACAGACAAATCCATAGAAGAACATCAATCAAATCAAATGTGAACTTTATTATCATCTGGATCATATGTACTGTGGAATCTCTGCTTCAGAAGATGAAGAAGGAGAAGATGAAGAAGGAGAAGATGAAGAAGGAGAAGATGAAGAAGTTGTTACTGCAGCTCAGTCACACTGAAACTGATATTTCATGAATCAAACTCAAACCCACCATAAGCGTGACGTTCCCCACACACTCGAAGCTGTAGTCCACTCCTCCACTCGTCATCTCCACCAGCACCTCCTGAATGGGTTTGCTGTGATCTTTAGGGTTCACAAACTCAGAGACTCCGAACTTCTTGGCGATTTCACGTTTCTCTGCGTTGATGTCGACGCCGATGATCCTGGAAGCTCCGGCAGCTTTACAGCCCATCACAGCGGCGAGGCCGACGGCTCCCAAACCGAACACGGCACAGACGGAACCGCGCTCCACCTGCAGAGACGAGGAGTAACAACCACAGGGTTCAGAAAATAAAATAAAATAAAATCATATAAATTCATCCACAGTAACATGTGAGAAGTTCAATTAATGTATTAATGTAGTGCAGGGATGCTACGTATATACACTGCCTTTCTAATTCACTAGGATGAACTCGTTTAGGCACAAGGAAGTGGCATCATTTAGGCCACGCCCACCATTATATTTATTTTTAAATGTTATTTATTCTAAATAAAAACAAGAACAAGAAGGAAAAGAAAAAGAACAAGAACAAGAAGTTGAACGAAGAGGAAAAGGGAGATGTCCGACCACTGGCTCGTGGATAGAGCCGGCCCACTTATAAATTTCCACCATATAAATAATAAATAAAACACAGCCTTTGACTGATCCCTGAGGTACACCTTGCTTTACAGAGCAGTGGGGGATTCAAATTTAAAGTCTGAAAAAAAAAAAAAAACTACAGCAGTGAAAGTTCATAAAAGTTTAAAGTGTCTCACCATGACTCAGGAGTTTAAAGTCCTCCATGAGACGAGACAGTGGGTTAATCAGTAATATAATATCCTGAGATAAACCATTATATTGAATGTTCAGGTTACTCATTAAAAGCTGTTGGAACGAGTACAAACACACACACACACACACACACACACACACACACACTTTGCCCGCGTTTAGTGCCGCTCCGTATCCCGTAGCCACTCCACAGCCGAGGAGACAGACTCTATCCAGCGGTGCGTCTTGGTGAATCTTAGCGACGTTGAATTCAGGAACGACCGTGTATTCAGAGAAGGTGCTCACACCGGCAAACTGGTGCACCTGCTGCCCCTTACAGGTGAAACGACTCGTACCATCAGCCAACACACACTGCTGAAGCTTCCCCCTGAGAGAGGCAGACAAACAGAGAGACACATTAAAAGTCAGTATAATCAGCTGAGTAACCTTCTTGTCAGGGTCAAAATGAACCTCATCATTATTGAGCAGTGAGGAGAAATATAACACACTACTCATTCCTGATATTACAGACATTATCACGGCAAAGCTTTAGAGGAATTCAGACATAGATTTAGAGGAAGAAACCTTCGGAGGAATATTATTATGTTACAGTAGTATAACAGAGTCTCTAAGGTTTGGATAAAAAAAACAAAACAAAACAAAAAAAAACCATCAAGAACAACAACGTCCTCACCAGTTCTTTGTGCAGAGGTTCGTCTTTGAGCTCAGACAGAACTCACACTTATCACAGTGAGGCAGGAGGACAGGGATCACCTTATCACCTGGAGCGAAGAAGAAGAAGAAGAAGAAGAAGAAGAAGAAGAAGAAGAAGAAGAAACACTGAGCAAAATGGTATGATAAAATAAAAGGGTGTGAAAAAATATTTGCTCAGCCTGTTTCCATCAGACTTACTTTTAGAGTGAGTAAGAATGCTTCACGTGGTTGTCGTTTCCTGGAGATTCAGTGTATCGCAAATTGTGTGCCTTTGGCTTCTCTATAACCCGATACAGGTGAGAGATGATACTCAGGCTCAGACAGCTGCTCATTACTGGCCAGTCCATAATAATTCTTATGTGTCAGCTAATTAACCCAAAAACTTCACTACCAGGTCTTTCAGAACAAGAATCTCCACCTACACACCAAGGTTGCTGTTTACCACGCTGTCTGGATATCAGCCCTCCTCTACAGCTGGGTTTCTGGAAGCCTGGGTCACATCCTGAAGGACCATGAGTGCTTCCACATATTGTAGGATCCTGGGACTCACCTGCTGTGATCATGTGCCTCATACTGACATACAGACCCCTCTGAAACTATTGGAAAGGTGAGGCCAGTTCATTTGTTTTTACTGTAGACTGAAGACATTTGGGTTTGAGATCAAAACATGGATATGAGACGAGAGTTTAAAATTTCAGCTTTTATTTCCTGGTATTTATATGTAGACGAGTTAAACGGCATAGATCATAGCACATTTTGTATCAAAACATCCAATTTGTAGGCTGGTAAAGATATTGGAGCACATTGACAGTTGTCTTGTTACCCGGGTGTGTCCTGTTAGATTGATTGTTTAAACATCTACTATTGGTTTTAGCCTTCAGTTTCACCTGTGAAAACTGCATTTGTTGTTAAAAAGGATAAACCAACATGAAGATCAGAGAGCTGTCTATGGGAGAAAAGCGAGCCATTTTGAAGCTGAGAAAAGAGGAATAATCAATCGGAGCTATTGCACAAACATTGGGTATAGCCAATACAACAATTTGGAATGTCCTGAAAAAGAAAGAAACCACTGGTGTACTGAGCAACGGACACTGACTGGGTCGGCCACGGAAACAACACAGAAACATTGTGAGAGCTGTGAAGAAAAACCCAAAAACAACAGTCAGTGACGTCACCAACAACCTCCACAGGGCAGGGGTGAAGGTATCACCATCCACCATTTAAAGAAGTCTTTGAGAGCAGAAATATTGAGGCCGTACCATAAGATGCAAACCACTCATCAGCAGTAAGAATCGGAAAGCCAGAATGGAATTCACAAAGTAATACAGAGACGAGCCACAAACGTTCTGGAACCAAGATGAACCTCTACCAAAGTGATGGAAAGGCCAAAGTGTGGAGAAAGTAAGGATCTGCTCATGATCCAAAAACATACAAGCTCATCTGTGAAACATGGTGGAGGTAGTGTCATGGCTTGGGCTCGCATGGCTGCTTCTGGAACAGACTCACTAATCTTTATTGATGATGGAACTCATGATGGTAGCAGCAGAATGAATTCAGAAGTTTACAGGAACATTTTATCTGACAAGTTACAGAGAAATGCATCCGAATTAAACATGAGGAACTTCATCATGCAGCAAGAGTCAATCACCAGACCTTAACCCAACTGAGCAGCATTTCACCTCCTGAAGAGGAGACTGAAGGGAGAACCCCCCCCCCCGCCCCCGCCCCCCCAAAACAAACAACAACTGAAAGAAGCTGCAGTGAAAACCTGGAAAAGCTTCACAGCAGAAGAAACCAACAGTTTGGTGTCAGTGAGTCTCAGGATTGATATAGTTATTGCAAGTAAGGGACATGCAACCAAATATTAAGTGTTATTTACTTTCATTTACTTCAAGACTTATCTGTTCCTATACTTTTGCTCACCTAAAAATTGAGTGGTTCCATGTTTTATGTTGTTTAACACGTCTAGATGTAAACACCAGGAAATAAAAGCTGAAATCCTAAACAGCATCTGCTGACTGTAACACCTGGCAGCAGCTCGTCCTTAACGGGACTCGGTCACCGGAGGAAGAGGACAGGACTAGTAGGAGATACCATAAGAAACCGAGGAAGAACATACCGGAGTATCCTGATACCACCACAAGCACTTATTAATACCCCACCTGTAACACAACTGTTTAGCCGTCTCTGAACCCACCATTACAGGACAAAAATCATCATCAGATTACAAGGGACAACAAGCAAGAGTGTGTGTGTGTGTGTGTGTGTGTGTGTGTGTGTGTGTGTGTGTGTGTGTGTGTGTGTGTGTGTGTGTGTGTTTAGTGTACCAGGCTGCACAGTGGTCACCCCCGGGCCGACGCTCTCCACCACACCAGCAGCCTCGTGACCCAGAATGAGGGGAAACGGCGGAGTCTTCACTCCTTTCTCACAATCATACAGATACGTCCAGTCTGTGTGACACACACCAGTCGCTGCTATCTGTAACACACACACACACACACACACACACACACACACACACACACACACACACACAGCTTTAATCAGCGAGTGGGTCCAAAAGTCAAGGCTGCAACCAAGATTTTATAGAAGGAACAAACTCCTGTTAGAGCTGAGGAGGAGAAACACGGACCTTAATTCTCACTTCATGGTCTTTAGGTGGAGCAACTTCCACTTCTTCAACAGAGAGAGGTTTCCCAGGTTCCCACGCCACAGCCGCTTTACACCTGATCACCTAAAATAACACACACACACACACACACACACACACACACACACACACACACACACTGCTCTTCAGATTTAGTAGAAAACTGATAGTTAACTGCAGTCAATTACAGTCACGATCATTGGGTTCATAACACATGTTTGAAAAGATATCGTAACAAGCATTTTAAAAGTAAATGCCAAACTAACAAGAAAATAAATAAATAAATGTCTTAAATGGCAAACTTGCACAATTATAAATATAATATAATCGGAGTAATCACCGGAGGTCACAGTGTAAGATCGTGTAGGAAAGATTAACTCATAATATCACACAAAACTAATGTGCACATCTGATTCCTAAAAATATGTGCTGCGCTGTCAACACTCGATGATGATGATGATGATGATGATGATGATGACCACAGTGATATGTTTATTAAAATAAAATGGTATTATTAGTACTAGTAATGTATTTTTTTTTTAAAAACACATGGATTCCAGTCTGAGCGTTCTCATTCACGTGGCATGGCCACTTATATATATGATACTTAGATATGAATCCGATCTGAAAAGATCGGATGTGTCACATTAAAGCTGAAAATCAGATTTACGTGTCTAATGTGAACGCGGCCTAAAATCCTGGATTTATGCACGCCTGTGACACATCATAAATTAATTCTGTATTAATTTTAAACCAATAAAACTCTTAGTCTTAAGATGCCGTTCTGTCCATGGTCCATTGAGCCGGGAGAATTGTTTACTGTCAATATGATTCATGTTAATTAAAATTATTTATTAAAAACACTGGATTTTATCAAATTGTTTCTGTTGCTGTTTTATAAAAGCGATAAGTGTGTGTTACAGTGATTTTATCACAGGTATGGGGATTTTCCACTTCACACCCTGACATCATCGTAAAATCAGTGTAACACACTTCATCGAGTGGTGTATTGCTTTAATATACAACCACAGGGTTTATTTTAGATCATAAGAGTTTATTTTATATTAAGATAAGATTTTATATTATAAGGTGCATAAAGCAGCAGCAGAAGAAACGACTCCAGTAATAAATCAGTTCCTACCTTATTCTCAGTTCCCATTTTGAAAATAATCAGATCTTCAGTTACACGTCCTTAAAAAAGCAACACACACACACACACACACACACACACACACGCACGCACACGCACACACACACACAAACCTTATTACACATTCAGTATAATCTAAAAGTGTACAGTAGTTAGTGTGCACTTTATTAATTTATTAAGTTACAGAGGCATCCTACAGAACATTACCTGTGCTGAAGTGTGTGTGTTGAAGCGTGTGTGTGTTGAAGTGTGTGTGTTGAAGTGTGTGTATGTTGAAGTGTGTGTATGTTGAAGTGTGTGTATGTTGAAGCGTGTGTGTGTTGAAGTGTGTGTATGTTGAAGTGTGTGTTCCTGTGCTTGCTGTGCTACATATTTATAATACTGGAACTCTTCCAGGATGCACGTTCTGTTTTTTATGTTTGTGACAGAGTCATAAACCCAACACTGCCACCTGCTGTACACTCCTGACATCCACAATAACACACTGAATCTCTGAGAGAGAACAAGAACCCGCTCTAGAACAGGTCCTCATCAATAAACTACAGAACTCTGTATTAGTATAATGGGTTAAAGACATAATCTAGAGGGGTAAAAGGTTAAAACATGTAGGTAGCTATGGTGGTTGGTTGCTAGGCTGTTGCTAGGTTGCTCCTGTTTTCCAGGGAGTGGTTTAAGGTGTTAGGGGGCGGAGCAATGCAGTATTAATTGTCATCAGTATATCTGAATTAACACAGCTTCAAATCATGTGATGGCAGGACCGGTGAAGCGTCCGCTTCAATTAACTAAGCAATTAAAAAATCCCTGACAATTCAGAATAAAATGAATCTCTATGGCTTGCTTATTTATTTATCCCACACCCCTCTTTTTATTGGACGTTACACGTCCCGTCGCTGATAATAAGGTGTACTTGTACTACATCACAATGCCTCAGTGTTTTATTATCATATTTATTTACAATCACAGCATTAACACATGAAGGACAAACACACAGACACATGTCTGAGTTTCCGTCCACGTCGCTGTGTTTTCCTTTAATACTTTACAGAAGTACCAGCAGCTCTGAGGCCCACTGGAGAGCGAGTCTGTCGTCATGGCGACCGATGATGTCGTACCGATTCCGCGCTCACAGCTCACATTTTTATCACCGATCGGATACTGAGAAAGACGGAAGAGACAGAGAGGGACGAGACAATAAATGAAAGATAAGTGGGATAAATTCCACAACTGTATATTTAATGTTTAATTTTTATATCAACTCATTTAAAGTTATATAGCTAGCTCAAATGGCTACAGATAAAACCCTGAAAAGTAATCCCGTTGAATAAATAACACCGTTCTATTGGTCGTATTATGGTCATGCGACTCACAGACCTTTTCCCATTGGTCATCAGTTCGAAGGCGTGGTTAATCTCCTCCAGAGAGAGTGTGTGCGTCACAAACTCATCCAGCAAGATTCGGCCGCTCATGTAGTCCTCCACCAGTTTGGGTACACTACACACACTCTTCCATCCTGTTCAGGAAACAGCGTTTGTCATAACGGATGAAATGATGGATTTTACACCCGACACTCTGATAAATGAGAGCTGCAACAGTATAAACTGCTCATCTCTTACCACCAAAGTAGGTTCCTTTAAGAGTTCGTCCCATCAGGAGGTCAATAGGTGCCAGCGAGAGGCTTCCTGTTTCATTCCATCCCACAATCACACAGGTTCCCCAGCCGGCTCTGCAGCTCTCAAACACTGCCCTCTAGTGGAGACCAAACACATTTATTCACTTCACACAATAAAGCACAAGAAGAAGAAGAAGGAGAAGGAGAAGAAGAAGAAGTTGTTACTGCAGCTCAGTCACACTGAAACTGATATTTCATGAATCAAACTCAAACCCACCATAAGCGTGACGTTCCCCACACACTCGAAGCTGTAGTCCACTCCTCCCCTCGTCATCTCCACCAGCACCTCCTGAATGGGTTTGCTGTGATCTTTAGGGTTCACAAACTCAGAGACTCCGAACTTCTTGGCGATTTCACGTTTCTCTGCGTTGATGTCGACGCCGATGATCCTGGAGGCTCCGGCAGCTTTACAGCCCATCACAGCGGCGAGGCCGATGGCTCCCAAACCGAACACGGCACAGACGGAACCGCGCTCCACCTGCAGAGACGAGGAGTAACAACCACAGGGTTCAGAAAATAAAATAAAATAAAATCATATAAATTCATCCACAGTAACATGTGAGAAGTTATCTCAAGAAATGAAATTCGGATTAAAGCAGCAATGCTATGTTTAATGTATACACTGCAGTGATGCTATATAGACAAACACACACACACACACACACACACACACACACACACTTTGGCCACGTTTAGTGCCGCTCCGTATCCCGTAGCCACTCCACAGCCGAGGAGACAGACTCTATCCAGCGGTGCGTCTTGGTGAATCTTAGCGACGTTGAGTTCAGGAACGACCGTGTATTCAGAGAAGGTGCTCACACCGGCAAACTGGTGCACCTGCTGCCCCTTACAGGTGATTCGACTTGTACCGTCAGCCAACACACCCTGCTGAGTCTTCCCCCTGAGAGTGAGAGAGCGAGTGAGAGAGAGAGAGAGAGAGAGAGAGAGAGAGAGAGAGCGAGAGCGAGAGAGAGAGCGAGACTGCACTTTTTATAGACATCACTACTCAGAGTGTAGAGGAGAACTCTAACACGCTACTCATTACTACTCATTAATAAGTAACGTGTGTGTTAGTAATATTATAACACAGTAGTAAAGATGGCGTCCGTAAGTTTTGGTCGTGTTGGTCAAGAGTTTACATCTGTACAGCTGTTTGTGTGAAAAAGGAAAAAAAATAAGGTTTAAAAACAACGAACTCACCAGTTCTTAAAGCAGAGGTTCGTCTTTGGGCTCAGACAGAACTCACACTCACCACACTGTGGCAGGAAGAGAGGGATCACCTTATCACCTGGAGAGAAGAAGAAGAAGAACAACAACAACAGGAACAACAACAAGATGAACATGAAGAAGAAGACAAAGAAGAAAACAAAGAAGAACAACAAAAACAATAACAAGATGAACATAAAGAAGAACATGAAGAAGAAGAACAACAACAACAAGATGTACATGAAGAAGAATATGATGAAGAAGAACAACAAGAAGAACATGAAGAAAAAGAAGAGGAAAACAAAGAACAACAACAACAACAACAAGATGAACATGAAAGTGAACATGAAGAACATGAAGAAGAAGAACAACAACAAGAAGAGGAAGAAGAAGAAGAAGATGAAATCGGTAAGCACCCAGCGCAGCCTGGTAATTCTTCTGTGAGCAAAGAAAAAAAAAATCACTCTGTGCTTCCGGAAAATCTTTCCTCAGTAAACCCTGCCAGAACTTTTCCAAGATGGAGTCATTTATTACTGGTGAAGGAGACGAAGCTGGACGCAGAACTTAAAAGCTATAACTATGAAAGTGATGTCATGACGGTCCTTGCTAATACTAAATCTAGTCCACATGCTAAATCTAATTAAACCAGTACAGGTTCTGGGGGGCGGAGCTTTGTGTACAATGGACAGGAATAGAAGGGTGGGCTGAAGGAGTAAAAAAAAAAAAAGAATTTGTATCTTTTATTCAGCACCTGTTTAACTGTTAGAGACGTAATACTGACATTCCTGCTGCCACGAGTCACTGATCGCACCTTTAAAATAAAATCTAAAGGGAAACTTTACCAAAATAAAAACATTAACGTGAATAAACAGCTGAAGAACAGACGGAGTAACGCATTACAGCTTGGTCAGCAGGATCGGGAGAGGTGTGTGTGTGTGTGTGTGTGTGTGTGTGTGTGTGTGTGTGTGTGTGTGTGTGTGTGTGTGTGTGTGTGTGTGTGTGTTTAGTGTACCAGGCTGCACAGCGGTCACCCCCAGGCCGACGCTCTCCACCACACCGCCACCTTCGTGACCCAGAATGAGGGGAAACGGCGGAGTCTTCACTCCTTTCTCACAATCATACAGATACGTCCAGTCTGAGTGACACACACCAGTCGCTGCTATCTGTAACACACACACACACACACACACACACACACACACACACACACACACACACACACACACACAGAGCTTTAATCAGAGAGTGCATCCAAAAGTCAAGGCTGCAACCGAGATTTTATAGAAGAACAGAAGGAACAAACTCCTGTTAGAGCTGAGGAGGAGAAACACGGACCTTAATTCTCACTTCATGGTCTTTAGGTGGAGCAACTTCCACTTCTTCAACAGAGAGAGGTTTCCCAGGTTCCCACGCCACAGCCGCTTTACACCTGATCACCTAAAATAACACGGTGTCCACTTCCATTTCAAATAATAACATAAAAGCATCATGTGTTATTAGTATATTACATCACATTACACACTTCTGAGTTCTGGATTGTGATTGGTCAGAAGGTGTTGATTCGTTTTATATAACGGCAGCTGGGACAGTAGCGCTCGCTCTAATACAAAACTACTAACATTTTACTCGTTCTAATAAAAAAAAAAAACCTTTTCCGACATCTTCAGGACGGAGGAGTTTACGCTTCTTTGCGGTTTCTCGGTAATAATGCGTAACGATTTTTATTTCTTTCGTCTTGTTAACTTGAACAGAGAGGCTAAAGAGAGGCTGCTGAGGGAACGAGTGTTTATAGCTGCTATAACGTAGGTTAGAACATTAAACGTAGCTATAAATGGATAAAAAGTATGCTGTGTCAGTGTTTAATAAATAGAAAAAATTCATTGTTGGTAAGTTGCTGTGGTGGAAGAGGAATAAAACACTTGGGGATGTGCTGTTAGAGGAAAATAATCAACATAAAGGTGGGAACGGTAACTCTGCTTCATCACACCACCCTGTTATCAGTGTTTTACTGAAACACACACACACACACACACACACACACACACACACACACACACACACAGACTTTATTAGGTGTTTATCATATATGCAGGTGTATGCCTACCTTATTCTCAGTTCCCATCTTGATAAAAATAAGATCCCCAGTTATACGTCCTACCTTTTATAAACAACAAGCAACACACACACACACACACACACACACACACACACACTCCTTATTGCACATTCAGTATAAACCAAAAGTGCACACTAGTTAGTGTACACATCTACCACTATTAAACCTTACTGCTGTTAGTGCAGCATGTAGAGTTACAGAGACGTCCTGCATGACATTACCTGTGCTGAAGAGTGTGTGTGTGTGAGTGTGTGTGTGTGTGTGTGTGTGAGTGAGTGTGTGTGTGTGTGTGTGTGTTTGTGTGTTGAAGTAGGTGTGTTCCAGTCTTGTGTGTTTATAATCCTGGAACTTCTTCACTTCTTCTGTGGTTCTGTGAGAGAAACCCCACACTGCCACCTGCTGCACACAACTGCATCAACATTTTGTGGAATCATTTTTACACTTCTTTCTCTTGTAAAAGTTTTAGGTGCAAATTAAACATCACATGATTATAAATATCATCTAAAAAATATCATCTTTGGATTTATTTGATTTGGTTTTTTTTGTTTGTTTGTTTGTTTGTTTGTTGCTGTTGTGGAACACCATTTCTTTCTTTCTTTCTTTCTTTCCTTCTTTCCTTTAGTTCTTGTTATCATTTCTACATGTAATGTGATTATTTAATAATTAATTAAACCCTTTGAAAAAAGCCACAATAATATTACAAGTGATTCTGTTTTGGCTTTTTATTTTTATTTATTTATTTATTTTCAGTTTTCAGACAGCATATTCAACCCATTTCTTTCTTCCTTTCTTTTTCTTTTTTTCATTCTTGTAATGATTTGATTATCCGATGTCTAATCTTATTTCTTTTAATAAATGAATGAATGAATTTCTTTCTTGTTTTTTCAGAAAAGTGAAGCCAGGTCTTGACTGAGCACAGATTTACCTTGATTTTAACTTTGGTAAAGAGAGAGAGAGAGAGAGAGAGAGAGAGAGAGAGAGAGAGAGAGAGAGAGAGAGAAATAAAGGCAGCTCCCCCTGGCGGCGCTGTGATGTACTGCGGCAATATCTGCCTTCTTACAAAGTGGGCGTGGTCTCTCTAAACCTGCTCTGTGAGGATGGAGCTGATTGGTTAGAAATGGAGTAAGGGAAACGATTAGGGATTAATTAATGGCACCTGTACTCACGGCTGCGTGATAACACAAGCACACTTCCGGTTTCCGGTTTGTGAGGCTTTACTGCGACCAGCATGAACCCTGATGGAGCTGTGGAGTTTAGCAGCTGTTTTATTCCTCTTTAGCTTTCTCACACTGACGAGTGGTGAAGTAGGAGGTGATGAAGAATAATTAAAGATTAATTGGGGTTTAATTGGAGATTTGTTTAGCAATAATAACATTTTATAATATTTTTTTTCCACTCACTCTTTCAGGCTTGTTTGATTTATTTGATGTGTGTGTTTCCCATGATGCTCAGAGCCCCTTCATTCAGACCCACAGGATGAGGGAGATGAGATAGATGAGGGTGATGAGGGTGATGCTGCAGGTGGAGTCTCCGGTTCTTCTGTCCACATGGAGAAGGTTTATGGCTTTGGGAGCTGTGTGTTTGCTGTGCTGCTCTACGGCAGTAACTACGTCCCTGTCAAAAAAGTGGAAACTGGAGATGGTGAGGAATGAACGGTTCACCTCCTCATAGTTTTATTTATTTATTTACTTATTTTTTAAATGGTGTTATAATTAAGGTTGGAGTGATAAAGGATCAATACATCATGATGTCATCTTCATTACAGCTTTTTCAGTAACTTTTTACTGTGATAATGTCTTTAAGACATTATTTATTTCCTTTAAAATGTAATAATGATTGTGATTTCATCTCCGTTTATGCACCATGAGATATTATTATTATTATTATTATTGCAATTATTATTATTAATAATAATAATAATAATAATAATAATAAGTTATATAGAGCACTTTTCATGGACATTGTAGCTCAAATAGCTGCACTATCAAGTAGTAAAAATTAAATTATAAAAAGTAATGTAATCAGAAATATGAAATTAAAATTGTGAGGAGATTAAAAGTACACAACTATAAAATAAAATGTATAAAGATGAACAAATCTTTGAATCCTCCACAGTTTTAGAGAGTAAAGACTTTTTTAACGGCAGTATGAGGAGTTTATAATTTAATACACAGATGTCGTTCAGTTTTAAAAAAATCAAACTTTGAATCTGCGATTGTCCAAAAAAAAGTGTTCACCTGGGAAATTTGTGTTAAACTTTCTGCTCTTAACAGGAAATAAGCAGCAGCGTTAATCTGTTCCAGTGTTAATTGTCGGATTGTAGACGACGTCTCGGTGTGTGTTCCTCACACAGGTATGTTCTTCCAGTGGATCTCCTGCGCTGCCATCTGGGTCGTGGCCCTGATAGGAGATGTTCTGCTGCGATCCTCTAAAACTCATCCAGCTGCCATGCTGGGAGGAATGATCTGGGCCACTGGTGTGTGTGTGTGTGTGTGTGTGTGTGTGTGTATTACAGTAAATACTGAGTAACAGGGTGTGTGAGATGAGGTGGAGTTACTGTTACCACCCTGAAGTTGATTATTTTCCTCTAACAGCACGTCCCTGAGTGTTTTATTCCTCTTCCACCACAGCAACTTGCCAACAATATTATTTATTTAAAAATGCCACACCTTACTGTTTATCCGTTTGTAGTTACATTTAATGTTAAACGAGCTAGTTCCTGTTGTCACTTACATTATTGCAGCTGCAACAGTCGTTCCCTCACCAGCCTCTCTTTATTCTCTTAAGTTAATGAGACGCAGCTTGTCATGTTACCGAGAAACCGCAAAGAAACGTAAACTCTTCTGTTTGAGTGTGTCTGAGAAGATACGGTGCCATGTTGAGTTGAACTTTGTTTATGTTTAAATCCTGAGCAGATTGTGAACTTTAACTCGTGTTTTACAGCAAATATTTCCTCAGTGCTGGTGGTGAAGTGTGTTGGTCTGGGTGTCGGGATGCTGCTTTGGGGAGCCAGTGGTCTGCTTATTGGCTGGGCGAGTTCACTGTGAGATCATTTTAATTTAATTCATTATTAATAATTATTCATTATTATTCATTCAAAGTCAGCAATAATTCTGTCTCCTGCTCTCTTGCTGTCTCTCTCTCTCTCTCTCTCTCTCTCTCTCTCTCTCTCTCTCTCTCTCTCTCTCTCTGGTCTTAGGTTCGGTTTGTTTGGAGTGGAACCTGAGGTGGTGTCGAGACCTGTGTTGAATTACTGTGGTGCTGCCCTCTGTCTGCTCAGGTCCGCATAACATCCCACTAACATTACTGACTCTAGTCAATCTTTTACACTGCACAAAGTATTGGCACCCCTCTGTGGCGGTCCCTTTCTCTAGCAGATATGATTTGGGTGGTGGTTTATCCTCAGTGCAGCACTGACACTACAGGAGTCCCTCAGAGGGAAGTTCTCGGTCCAATCCTGCTCTGTTTTTGTTTCCTTTTCCAGCGTGGTCATATTCTTCTTTGTGAAAAGCGACACGCAGAAACCTTCATCCTCTGAAACCACGCCGGTTCTCATACAGGAAGTGAGGTTACCGTCGTTGCACCATGTTTGCTCTTCTTTTATGACTGGTCATAATTTATACATGTTTCTCTCGTTCTGATTGTTCAGAGGTCGTTCTCTGACGGTCTGTGCTCCACCGACTCGTGGGTGGACACAATATCGCCAAAAACCAGACGACTGTTGTAAGTATTTGAATCATAAACATATTTGTTTGATATCAAGCTTCATTGCTCCATTAAACCTTGAACAAAGTCAGAATGAAAAATACAGGATCTATATGTATGTGTGTATGTGTGTGTGTGTGTGTGTATGTGTGTGTATATATATATATATATATATATATATATATATATATATATATATATATATATATATATATATATATATATATATATATATATATATATATATATATATATATATATATATATATATATGATTAAATAAACTCCGACTGCAGCTGAATCACTGAGCACCCTGATCTGAGACTGTCCTGATGGGTGTGTCTTAATAGTCTAATGAGCAGCTTGACTGACAGCCATCTGTCTGAGACTCCGCCCCCAACGTCACTCAAGCAAATAAATCCATGTCGCAACATGCAATTATAGAGTTACGCTCAAAGCTGTGTGGGTGGGACAAGTGACATCAGCCATATGATTGGTGAGGGAGGTGTTTATGCAAGCTTTAAGCTATGACTAGCTCCGCCCTCTCTCTCTCTCTCTCTCTCTCTCTCTCTCTCTCTCTCTCTCAGTGGCTGTATCATAGCGGTTTTATCAGGTTTGCTGTTTGGCTCCTCGTTCGTCCCGGTACTTTACATTAAACACCATGGCGTCAATAATAACAGTATGTTCACTGGCTCCAGTCAGAACGGTGAGTGTTGTGTAATTGGCACAAATTATTGGCACCCTTCATTAAAAATATGATCAGTGAGTGATATGTTATGGTTAACAATATGGCCACACAATTTATTTATTTTTTATTTCCTCGCACTCAACCTGCAGCTTCACCAAATATTAGTGACTTTTAAATGTGTAGACCGGGGCGGCCATTACAAAACAGTTATAATATTTAATATTTTTATCCACTGAGTTTATCAACAAGATATATTCAGTTAGGACCTGTAATTTTATTAGAGAAAATGTACCTATATTTTGAACATTCTTTTGAAGTGTGCCAATACTTCTGCACATGCTCAATGATGAGTAATGATGAAGTAGATCCTGATGGGATGAAATGTTCTTAGTGTCTTCAGATCTGGATTACTGTTTCACTCAGAGCAGTGGGATTTTCCTCATGAGTACGCTTTATTTTCTCATCTACTGCGCTTTGATGAAGAACCGACCTCGAGTTTACCCCAGAGCCGTGTTACCAGGTGACCACAAAAAACCACAAAAAACAAACGTATATCTTCGGTTTTTGCTTTTTAAAAAAACTACTTCTGACCAATCAGAATCCAGAGCAGCACCGTGGTGTAAATCTCATGTTAATTACATAACAAAGCCAGCGAGCTCGATCAACATTAAAATGTTTGGTTTTGTAGTAACTTCAGCTAAATAACTCAAACACAAACGTTGGTGTACAGTGTATCATCACGGTGACTCTTCTAATGTCGTTATATTGTGTTAAATGTTAAACATTTTTAAAAACTGGGAAGCTGTGGATAAATACTGAGCAATATGACAACTCTGGAAAAGTCTCTATACACACTGGCATTAATCATAACATGACTGAAGTACATGTGTTTTATTCATATAGTTAATGTTTGTGTAGTTAATGTAAGTTTTTATGTGGTTTGTGTATTGTTTGTGTAGTTAATGTTGGTGTTTATGTGGTTTGTCGTTACTGTTGGTGTGGTTTGTGTAGTTAGTGTGAGGTGTTTATGTGGTTTATGTCGTTATTGTTGGTGTGGTTTGTGTCGTTATTGTGAGGTGTTTGTGTGGTTGATGTGTGTGTTTTGTGTAGGAGTTCTGACGGGTGTGATGTGGGGAATTGCGACGTTCTGCTGGTTGATGGCGAACCGCCACCTCGACCCCGTGGTCACCTTCCCCGTAGTGACTGCTGTAAGTGACCTGATGTTTCCTCACACTCTGGAATTCAGATTTAATTGAAGAAGTTATTCTTATGACCAGTAAAGTGTGAGGGGGGGAAATGAGCTGCTTTCACATCAGAGTTACAGATTAATGAAAATGCTAGACATTAAAATCAGTGTTTATCACATGGTGCGTGTGTGAGATTTGGTGTTCGTCATTAACCCACATTATGCTTTTTTCCCCCGTGTTAACTGATCCAGAACGTTCTGTTCTGACATGTCGGAAATGCATCGTGACCTTGAACACCTTTGACTCAATGGATTGATTCATTTAATTGACTCAGATTCAGTGACTCAACTGATTCAACTGTATTGTGAGCTGTCAGTTTGATTGAATCGATTCAATTGATTCAGTTGTATTGTGAATTGTCAGTTTGATTGAATCGATTCAATTGATTCAGTTGTATTGTGAATTGTCAGTTTGATTGAATCGATTCAGTTGTATTGTGAACTGTCAGTTTGATTGAATCGATTCAATTGATTCAGTTGTATTGTGAACTGTACTTTTCAATGAATCAATTCAGCCCAATTCAGTTGAACTGTCTTGATTGAACACTTTCAGTGAATCGATTCAATTGTACTGCGAACTCAATTCAGTTGTACTAGAGAGCTTGAATCAATAACGCTACGTAGACGCTACACGACGTTCAGTTCCGATGGACCTGTGAACCAGTTTTAATGATTCATTAAAAATAATCTGTTCAAAACAACTGGTTTGAATCAGACATCAGTGGAACACTTTTGGAGCATCATGTTCTCTCTCGCCCTGTGTGTCACACAACAATCATACACAAGTTAACAAGGTGGTGTGTAACTTGTGCCAAAATCGAACCCCAAAAGTGTAAAAACATCTCCAGCAGTGATGAATCGGTTCACTCACCTTTTCAGCCTTCATTAACATCAGACATCAGAGTACACACTCGTTCTCTTCAATCTTCTTTATAGCACTCGTCCATCATTCTGTAAAAATTGTTGTGTAAATGTTTGTGTTTACAGGGATATGGTTTAGTGGCTGCTCTGTGGGGAAGTGTGGTCTTCAAGGAGGTCAAAGTAAGTGTCTCGGTTAAAGCCGAGGACGAACTGGAAAAAACATCATATTACAGGAGAGAATATTTTAAATAATAATTTTTTAATTTAGGCCTGCTAAGAGAGTGCCAAAAAAAATAATCTTTTAAGTTTACCATTTAATTAAAAATGCATTGTCAGCCTTTATTTGTTTTATTTTGTTTGTTTTATTAGTTTAAAATTCTTTTATTTGTATGTATATATTTTATATTATTTATTAATGTTGTGAATTTATTTCTTTACACTATCCTTGTGTATATTTTATCATTTATTTTTTCTACTTTTACAGCATTTTGAGATATAATGAATATAAAAATTGCATTATGAATAAAGTTTATTTTTAAATTAAAATGCTGCTTTACAATTAAACTTGTATATACTGTAGTAATAATAATAATAATAATAATAATAAGTTTATTTTTACTTGTAAAGCATTATTGTGTGTGTGTGTGTGTTTACACTGTTTTGCTTTTTTTATGGATGTTCTCGCTCTGAATGATGTTTTCTTCTGTCTGGATCCTATATTTATTTCCATTTCTGTTCCACTGAAGCTCTCGGGTTCTTGCGGGTTCTTGCTCTGGTGTGTTTTGTTTTTTTGCTTCTTATAAGTTTGCTTTAATTTAATTTCTTTCCCCCCAGGGGCTGGGGAACGGCCTGCTGTTTGCTGTGGCATGCTGCATGGTTCTGACCGGTTCTCTCCTCACTGCCTTCTCCAAACTCTGAGACATTCTGATGAATGACGACTGTTTATTATGATACAATCTCAGATTAATGTTGATTGATTAATAATGTTTGTATGAAGAGTTATTTATTTGAATTAAATCCTTTTGTTCATTCGGACATTGTGACACAACACGAAGACAAAGTTTCTCTTCCTGTCCTGATTATCGCACACGGAAGTCTACATTTTTTTTTTTTCCCTTTAACGTGATTATGGCATGATTTGGGATGAGCGTTTGTTAAATCTTCCCCTAATAAGGCAGAGTTATGAAGTAACTCGTTTTCGCCGGAGACCGCTTTCTACCAGCAGGTGGCGCTTTAATATCTGAGAGTTTGTGAACTATTTAGTGTGAAGGATTTCAACGTCATTTTTCCTCTGTGGAGAGTCAGACACGGAGTGGTGTTGGTCCAGGAGTTCGGGGTGGTGTTGGTCCAGGAGTTCGGGGTGGTGTTGGTCCAGGAGTTCGGGGTGGTGTTGGTCCAGGAGTCCGGGGTGGTGTTTATTACTTTATTAGACTTTGTCAGATCAGTATTTAGTATATTGACACTATTCAGTGCGCCGCGCGCGCTTTAAGGACGCGGAGGTAGTGTTCTCGGAAAAGAAAAAATAATTACGACTAATTGGACTCGTTTTCTGTAGATGGAGGTGAAGAGAGAGTGAGAATGGGTGCGTGTTATATCTTATCTTACATAAAAACCCAATTGAAATGATTTTTTTTTTTCAGCGACTGCACGTGCGTCAACCAATTAGCGCAAATTTTCCGATTTTATGCGACATTAAATATTCCTAATTTTTTTTTTTCTTTTTTTTTTTTGGCGAACTCGATATTTTTAATTATAAACAGCATTCCGGAAATTAAGGAGGTTTATTTGTTCACCAGCTCTGGACTCGTGCTGTCCGGTTCCAGGCTTCAGCGCGCGCGAAAATGAAACGTCAAGAAACCATGTGGAGATAACCTTTACACCTTCACATCCTTATGGAGAAACATCTGATCCGTCCTGGTAGGAGCTCTCACACACTCATCCGTCTGACCTGCTTGTCCTTTTGGAGGGTCTTAAGATCCTGCTGGAGATCCTCCAGGTCCAGGAGAGCGTTACTCCTCGCCTTCGCCTGCTTGCTCTACCTCTTCTGCTTGGAGTTGTGGATCAGCCGTGGAGATCATGACCGAAACCTGACTGAGGACAGGAGATGGATTTTGGAAAGGATTCCGGGATCTCCTTCTCCAACGCGCTCCAACGTGGTCTACATCACCCTCAAGTCCAAAAGACACAAACCTGCTGTCCTGAGGGCGACGCTGCGCCCCAAATCGCGCAGGAAGAAGGTGAGGAACGTGGAGAACCAAAGCCGAGACGCAACCCACAATCATGGAGAAGATACGCTGAAGCGTGTTGAATCAAGAGACCCATGGAGGCAAGTTCTTCATCCATTTTATAAACCAGGACAGCTCGATGATGATGATGGAAGCTCCATCCGGATCTACAGCCAAAAATCTCCACCTTGGTTCAGCCAAGCCGATATAGAAACCATGCGCTTGCTCTCCATGTGCAAAATCGGCCGTGTGGAAGTTCTCGAACCGGAGAACGCTCCTCCCGCACTCCTGTTTAAGAGTGTGAGTGGGTTTAATCAGAGCTTGGGCCATGCAGGAGGGTGTGATGGACGATGTGGAGTCATTAAGAGACCTGAGGACATGAGCGAAGTGTTCGCTTTCCACCTGGATCGAGTTTTAGGGCTCAATCGGAGTTTAGTGACCATCAGCAGGAGGTTCCACGCTCTGGGTATGTCACAGTTCATGTATTAGAACAAGCACATTAATATAAACCTGTAACAAATAGAATCCAGAATTCATCAGCACTCTTCTATAATGCGTATGAGATTTTCGTGATGATAACCGTATCGTTGAGCGATATATGATCTCATCACTACAGCGTGTTATTTCAGATGGTCAGTTGTGTCCGGTGACCCTGTACGACCCGTCTGTGGTTCCGGTACCCGAATCGAGATCGGGTTCTCTGAGGTGGAGCTCGTATCAGACGTCGTTACAGTACAGGTGCTGGCAGCGCGGCGTCCCGAAACCCGAGTGGAGCTGCAGCAGCCTCCATCATCACGAGTGGAGCAAGGTGACGCTGTTCGATTTCCTGCTGCAGGTATGGATGTTAATGTCTGTGTCACAGTTTGGAGGGCGGGGCTTCTACATGATGGGTGTGGAGTCACTTGTGGAGCTGATTTGATATTAATTCTGTTTTGTTTTAAGAGGGCTGGAGGATATGTCAAAAATATCACGTCACTTTAAAGCATTTTCATAATTCTCCACACGCATCACAGTATTTATTCTGGTATGATATTTTTTCTTTATGAATAAGTTGACGACAAATCTGTATGTTACAATATCTTTCAACAATTACAGTACATTTATAAATGTTAATAATAAATAAAATTTAAAAATTGTCAGCCGCTTGTTACAATGAGTACAGTGTTTTTTGTTTTTAAAAAACAACAACAACTTGGAACCCTTAAGGGTTCTTTGTTTTTCCCTCTGTGGAACCCTGTAACAAAGTGTTTCTATATCAGAAAGTATTCCAAGCTTATTATCCAAAGAACCCTTGTAGAAAACCTTTTTCTAAGATTGTACCAAGTACTCGGACTATTTTCTTCAGTTGTTCCTCTTGGGGAAACCCTTAAAGGTTTTACGTAGAACCCTAACACAGTGTGTTCACCATGGAAAGGGTTCCAAGGTTTGGAAGGTAAGAACACTTCACTGTTTAACGAAGAACTCCTTGAGAGAAGAAAAATTGTACCAAGTACCAAGATAGTTTAGTTCTTTGGTTGTTCTTTTAGGGGAACCCATAAAAGATTTATGTAGAGCCCTAACACAGTGTTCACCATCAGAAGTGTTTTCAAGATTTTTTAAACTTAAGAACCCTTAATTATCCAATATGTAACCCTTGTAGAACCATTTTACTAAGAGTGTGCAAGTACCAAGACGTTTAGTTCTTTAGGTACTCCTTTGTGGGAACCGTGAAAGGTTTTATGTACAGTAGAACCCTACAACACAGCGTTTCCATATTTTACAGGGTTCCAAGTAGAATGCTTTCAGAAGGCTAAGGACACTTAATTATTAAGTGTCTTTTTAAAGAACCCCTCAATGAGCAATAATTTGGAGTTTGTTCCACACACTTACCCACACACTCATAGAAAGAAGGGTTCTTTTAGGGTTTATAGGATCATTAAGGGTTCTTGGCTTCCTGAAAAAGGTTCTGTTTGGTATCCTTTTTGTTTTGGACACACTGTTGCGTGGTTTTACACGGAACCATTAAGGGTTCCACCAGAGGGACAAGCGAAGGACTCTTAAGGGTTCGGTGGGTTAGATCAGTGTTCTAAAAGCAGTGATACTCACTATGGTGTTATAGTGTTTTCGATTTTTCCAAAAGAACGTGGCCAGGTATTTTCTTGGTTTCAGAATCACCAGCGGCTCGACAGGAGCTGCTGTGGTTTCAGGCCACGCCCACAGGACAGCTGCGTCCAGCTCGGCTATCACAGAGAGTGCGGTGATGTGGACAACCTCGAGCTTTCACACATCGTCCATCGCAAGAACGACCCGAGACGCCTCGTCTACGTCAACAACAACGCCTTCTTCGACCGGGACGAAGAAAACCTGGACTTTAAACTGCTCGAGGGAATCAAAGAGTGAGTTGTTTGACCTGAGCAAACTCAAGTGTGTTAAACATTCAGCAAAGTCTGAATGAATAAATAAATAAATAACGAGACGTAAATGTGATAAAACACTGAAAAAAGAAGTTGATCTCATTGAGCGTGGTGTCCTAATGGGCATGGCCTACTATTCTAATGAGCACACTTGATTGACAGTTGTGGGCAGGACAAGTGACATCAGCTTCGTTATTGGTGAGGGAGGAGTTTATGCAAATGTTTACCTATGCTTAGCCCCGCCCACTTTATACTTGAAGAGGAGAAATGGTGAAGCTTAAGTTTAATTCAGCAGTAATTCAGACTTTGTACCCTGTGTGTGTGTGTGTGTGTGTGTGTGTCAGACTC
>CM042542.1:1005000-1035000 GCA_023630585.1 Cranoglanis bouderius | reverse complement strand
TGCGACTTAATGAGAGGTTCAGCCTACTGCAACCAAGTTCATCTGGGGTTGTGAGAGAGAGAGAGAGAGAGAGAGAGAGAGAGAGAGAGAGAGGGGGAGAGAGAGAGAGAGAGTGTGTGTGTGGGGGTGTGGACGGAAGGAAAAACGGGGTCATAGTTAGCCATGAAGTGAAGTGATTATGCTGAGAAACTGCACTTCATAAAGACTCTTCTGTTAAACAGAGAGAGAGAGAGAGAGAGAGAGAGAGAGAGAGAGAGAGAGAGAGAGAGAAATGGATGGAGGGAGGCTGAAATGGAGTGGGAGAAACAGAGAAATGGAAAGTAGGATTGAGAAGAGAAGAAGAAATGGATGGAGAAACTGAGAAGCTTAAGAAGCTAAATAAAGGGAGTGATATTAATTAGCAGAGAGAGAGAGAGAGAGAGAGAGAGAGAGAGAGAGATGAAAGTCTTCAAAGCAAAATTTGGAGCAAATCATCTCTTCCTCTCCTTCCCTTCATCCAAACATTTCTCTCTTATTCTTTCTATCTCTCCTTCACTTTCTCTCTGCCTGTATTTCTCTCTTTATCTATTTCTCTCCTTCTATTTATGTCTCAGAGAAATGTGTGAGAAACAGAAAAGATCAACTGAAGGAAAGGGAGGTGATGGGAGAGAAACATGGAGCACAACAGGGTTAGGTGGAGCAAGGTCGAGAGAGGGGGGGGGAAGGTATGAGAGGGCAGTGTAAGATAAGGCAGGGCAGTGTAAGATAAGGCAGGGCAGGGTGGGGCAGGGTGGGGCAGGGTGGGGTGGGATGGGAACAGTGCAGGAACGTCTTCATTTACATGATGTTTTTTTTATGCAAAGTGATGTGATGATATTTTACATGAGTGTGAACACATCACACACTCATCACACACTCATCACACACTCATCACACACTCATCACACACTCATCACACACTCATCACACACTAATCACACACTCATCACACACTCACGCACACTCACGCACACTCACACACATTAATACCATCTGAAAAAAGAACAGAGGCATGATACTGAAATTCATTTTCAAATTGAATTTCTAGTACTATTTTCATTTGAACTTTAATTAATCATAATTAATATTCAAATGTATGTGTGTAAAATGAATATTAATGAATGTAAAATGAATAATAATAAGTGTATGACTACTAATGAGTGTATAAAGCCATCGAGTAAAAATAAACCTGAAACATTAAAGTTGATGATAAATGTCTCATAAAATTTACAAATCAATCTGAACTAAACTTTTAGCTTAATAGCTTTCTCAGCTATTAGCTCCGCCTTCAAACTTTAGGCCCCGCCCCTATCCGAGTATGTTGCTGCTGGTGTGGAGAGACAGTTATACCTGGACTAATCTGCTGAATCAGACACTGTTAGAGGTCACTGCGGTCAAACTCGGGTCCTGAAAGGTCACGACATTGCAGATGTTTAATTTTAGTTCTTCAAAGGTTTAGCAATGAGTGAAATCAGGTGTTAAGTGAAGAAATATCTCTGTTCCTCATAGATGAACCATCACGTTAGTCTTGAACCGTGGGTTCGCTGAATAAACTCTCGCCACGATAAACAAACAATCCCAAGCCTTGGCTTTTACATGTCTGGTAAGGTTCTTAAAGGAAATGATGTCATATTTACAGGAAGACAAACAGGATGAACATGTGGGCAAAGTTCAGACAGGAGAGAGGAAGGACGAAGAACAGCCGAGGGAAAAAACAGACCATTCCTTCCATCCAGAGTCATCTGGAGACTTCAGACTGTGCAGAACTGAAACACACACACACACACACACACACACACACACACACACATTAGCCCGATGCAATTCACTTTCCAGAAAATGAAGTACACTCAGTTCTGGGGTTGTCACGCTGTTGCATTAAAATATTAGTGAAGTCCTTCTGGATTAATAAATCACTGTTTCAGAATGAAATGTACAAATCTCTAGTGTCCTGTGTGTGTGTGTGTGTGTGTGTGTGGATGTGTGTGTGTGTGTGTGTGTGTGTGCAGGCACTCTAAGAGGAGGTTAAAGTGTGAAACATCACATGTGTGTTAAGATTAGACACAAACAAAAGCTGCTCAGTGTGACATTCTGCGATTAACACATCGGTCATCCAAAAATAAAATGTCCATGATGTCCCTTTATCCCAAAACGGAGGCTCTATGAAGCTAATGTAGCTAACAAATAGTGTAAACCTCCAGTTTGGAGGATGAAGAAGTAAAAGAGATTTGAATGTGTAATAAAGTTCAGGTTTGAATATCTGTATATCTATTTTTAATAATATAAATATTTTGTACATTTGTATAGTGACAAACGTCTCACGTGCTTAGCTATCGTGCTAAACTGGAGGCTATACGTTTTTTTTTCTTATTTGTTAGCCACATTAGCATCAGACACCAAACTTTGTCATGGCTGACTGACTAGATTTGGAGTAATTTCACTATTCATTATAAATTCCTATTTTTAATCAGTTTGATAACAAAAAGCTAAATAAAAATGTCAAATATTTTTTATTTAATTCGTCAGTTCAAACGCACTCTCTGTAGCGATAACAACGTTTACACCGCCATCTTGTGGCCAAATAAAAGTCCTACCTGCAGAGTTTTGTATAATACATAGTTTAGAATAATATTTCTAAGCCATTATTTGTATTCACTAAATTTTATACAATAATATAAAGCTTTAGATATTTTATTCAGGCGCGCAAGTTGGGCCAGAATAAAAATCACTACATTTGAGGCAAAGTGACATCATATTTGGCACTCCTTAAAAAAAGTGTAATAATAAATATACACTTCCGCAACGTGTTTACATCTTTATTATTATTTATCCTTCTCTTACATGTTCAGTTTTTGCGTGTGGTGTTTCATTTCTACTGTCCAGTAAAAACACAACAATATAATCGTAATACTGATCTTTCTGTAAAACACAAACATTTCTACCATTTTTAACCTGTAATAAAACAATGCGGTAGTAAAATACTTTACTTTTACACGTCATATTACGTCAAAAAATATTATTTTAAAATAATAATAATAATAATATAATTAAAAGAATACAAACGACGCCTTCTCAGCACAGTCACATCTCAAAACCGAAAATAAAATATTCTCCAGCTCCCTCCTGACTTGTCTTCGCTGTGCGCATGCGCGGATCCGAACAGTTTGGCGGGTTGTTTGAGCTCAGTTCCGGGTTTAACACACAGTTTATATTAATATTTAAATCATATCATTAGATTTTATTTGATTATATTTAAGAGAGGAGATGGTGGAAGGACCGGGCTGCACACTGAGCGGAGACAAAATCCGCTCCAGAGTGAAGAAGGGACAAAAAGTGCTGCAAATTAGAGGAAACGCGGTAAGTGTGTGTGTGTGTGTGTAGTGTGTGTGTGTGTGTGTGTGGGGTGTGTGTGTGTGTGTGTGTGTGTATAGTGTGTGTGTGTGTGTTAGACGCAGACTTACTCTCTGTACTAGATCTAGAGCACTGACGTAGTGTAACAGTTCTAGAAAGATGTCTCATTGTACTAGTTCTAGAACACTGACCCTGTCATAGCGGTTCTAGAACACTGATCCTAACATAGCCGTTCTAGAACACTGACCCTGTCATAGCGGTTCTAGAACACTGATCCTAACATAGCAGTTCTAGAACACTGACCCTATCGTAGCGGTTCTAAACCATTGACCCTGTCGTTGCGATTCTAGAACACTGATCCTAACATAGCAGTTCTAGAACACCGACCCTGTCGTAGCGGTTCTAGAACACCGACCCTGTCGTAGCGGTTCTAGAATACTGATCCTATTGTAGCGGTTCTAGAACACTGATCCTAACATAGCAGTTCTAGAACACTGACCCTGTCGTAGCGGTTCTAAACCATTGACCCTGTCGTTGCGGTTCTAGAACACTGATCCTAACATAGCAGTTCTAGAACATTGACCCTGTCGTAGCGGTTCTAGAACACCGACCCTGTCGTAGCGGTTCTAGAACACCGACCCTGTCGTAGCGGTTCTAGAACACCGACCCTATAGTAGCGGTTCTAGAACACTGATCCTAACATAGCAGTTCTAGAACACTGACCCTATCGTAGCGGTTCTAAACCATTGACCCTGTCGTTGCGATTCTAGAACACTGATCCTAACATAGCAGTTCTAGAACACTGACCCTATCGTAGCTGTTCTAAACCATTGACCCTGTCGTTGCGATTCTAGAACACTGATCCTAACATAGCGGTTCTAGAACACTGATCCTAACATAGCCGTTCTAAACCATTGACCCTGTCATTGCAGTTCTAGAACACTGATCCTAACATAGCAGTTCTAGAACACTGACCCTATAGTAGCGGTTCTAAACCATTGACCCTGTCGTTGCGATTCTAGAACACTGATCCTAACATAGCAGTTCTAGAACACCGACCCTGTCATTGCAGTTCTAGAACACTGATCCTAACATAGCAGTTCTAAAACACTGACCCTATAGTAGCGGTTCTAAACCATTGACCCTGTCGTAGCGGTTCTAGACCATTGACCCTGTCGTAGCGGTTCTAGACCATTGACCCTGTCGTAGCGGTTCTAGACCATTGACCCTGTCGTAGCGGTTCTAGAACACTGACGTAATGTACTAGTTCTAGTAAGTCACCGGTTATCTGCAACAGTTCTAGAACACACTGACCCTCTGGAGTAGTTCTAGAACAATGACAGTGACATAACGCCACCAGACCAAAGTGATTAGAGAACAAGAAGTTGTAAATTGTGTGTGTGTGTGTGTGTGTGTGTGTGTGTGTGTGTGTGTGTGTGTGTGTGTTTTTACAGAACCATGGTGGCGGTGCTCAGGGAGACCTGTCCCAGTGTTTTGGTGGCTGTGTGTACACCGGAGTGCAGACGCTGGGTAAAGAACTCTTCATGTACTTCGGAGGCCGAGCGTTAAGGTAACTCTCAATTCCACTTTTTTACCCGTTTTCGGAATTATTATTTTGTTGTTGTTATTGCTGAAGCAAAAACAGAGGGGATTATTTTTTTAAAATAAAATATTTTAGTCAAATATCATCAGAGATGCAAACTGCAAAAAAATACAAACTGAAAACAAACAAAATTATTTTCTGGGAAACAGAAACTGAAAACACAAACAAACTCACAGTGTGCTTTACTTCAACTGTTTTACTTTAATGATTATAATACACAAGCAGTGTGGCATAATATGTGTGTCATCTGTCGTGTGTGTGTGTGTGTGTGTGTGTGTGTGTGTGTGTGTGTGTGACGCTCAAATGCCTCATCAAACCGGATCTAGACCTTTTTTTAATAATAAATAATAAAATAATAAAGTTCCCAGCGTGAGCATTTTTGTTTTCCGGTTATAACACCTGGATTTTGGATAGAACTCCTCTGACACTGGAGACTCCTTCCATAAATGTTGAATAAACACCACATCAATGATTACACATTTTTCTTTGTTAAACTACCGCATGCTTTTTAAAAACAAATAAAATAAAATTATCAAATGATTATTCTCAGATTAAGTGGAGCGTCTGCCGTACAGGTCCCTGTTACTATAGCAACAATAACGTAATGGAACCAGTACGTTAATATAAACCTGTCGTTACAGTCAGAACCACAGTCCGAGCCGTGCCGCTATATATAAATGTAATGCACACCTTCTGACCAATCAGATTAGAGAACTCAGCCGTGCTGTGGTATAACTGGGTTTCATTTCATTCGCATTTCTCTATGGAGAATATTATTTATAATCAGAGAGATGATGGAATTTAATCTGTTCTCACTGTGTCACATGACACTCCTGACGCTGTGTGTAACTCAGTGCCGTGTGTTTGTGTTAGGCTGCACTTCGGGATGGACGGCTCGATGCGTATAAACACGGCGGAGAGGAAAGACAGCAGAGGAAATCCGCCGACTCTCATCATCTCACTCACTGAAGACACGCTGACCTTCTACAGCACCACTGCTGAGATCCGGTATCAGCCTCTCCCGCTAACACACGTGTGTTCACGGAATTAATAAGATAAACGGGTCACTTGCTGATCCTCAGGGTGTGTGTGTGTGTGTGTGTGTGTGTGTGTGTGTGTGTGTGTGTGTGTGTGTGTGTGTAGACTCTCTGAGGACTGCAGTGAGAAGGTGCGTCTCATGGCGAGCCTGGACGTCTGTTCTCCGAGCTTCAGTGTGTGTGATGCGGTGGAGGCGGTGTGTAGAGAGAGCGGCCGCGGTGTGTGTGACGTTCTGCTGGATCAGTCGGTTCTACCCGGAGTCGGGAACATCATCAAGAACGAAGCGCTTTTCCTCACTGCTCTTAATCCTGCAGTCAAGGTTAGAAAATAATAATAATAATAATAATAATAAATATAGCTGCAAGCAGCAATGGCGAATTCCTCCTTAAGGTTGTGGACCATTAAAAAATTGACATGGTAGAGAAATGTGTTTTTTGTAGTTTTCTGCAACTGATCATTCCGAGACAAACAGCGCCATCTAGCGGACGATAAATATATTGTTAAACATAATATAACAGATATTATCAAAGTTATTCCTTTTAATGTCATTGTTTTTGGAGATATGAGGTTGCCATCGCTCATGGTAACGTACTGAAGTGTCCTCTTTGTGTGTGGAATGGAACGAGTCCATAGGTTAATGTTCCATTGATGTGTGGACACAAGAAATATGTGTAACAGTTGTCAATTCACCGATATATAAATAGTTTGACCAATTTTTATTTGATTCCTTATTGCTCATCACCTTATAGGGACACATGTATCCCACACATATGTACCACGGTTCAAGTCAATCGGACCTACGGTTCATGAGGAGAAGAGTTTTGTAGTTTTGGACAAATTTTCAATGTACTGGAAAATCTGTCATGGTGGACTTTATGGGTCCTGATGGCTTTTTTTTGTTCCCCATGAGAAATAAGGCATGTACACCAATTTTCAGACATTTTGGACTTACGGGGCGGAGGGAAAATCACGTAGACTTTGGGTGTGGCCCGTAGCGCCACCTATGGGCGTATGTGGGTCATTTGTGGTGTGGGAGTTACTCGTGGCCTGCAGTATCAATGTACCAAAATTCAAAACTTTTTACCATTCAGATCTCGAGTTATTGGGCACTTTAGGGAGATAAGGAGAATAATAATAATAAGAAGAAGAATACTAACAATAATGATAGGTTCCTCCTGATGGAAGAATCCTATTAATATTCAAAAATAAAAAAAAAGGAAAGAAAAACAGAAAGAACATATATCAAATGTTACAATCTATATCTTTTTCCTTTATTACAGCAATTTATTAATACTAATTTATTGTAGCATTATTAAAATAACATTTTTCATTATAGCATCATTGATGTGAAATGATTTTATTATAGTCGTATTCAAATGAAATGATTTATTATAGCACCGCTATCAGTGAAAATAGAAATAAATATTAAAGTTATTAAAGGTTTTAATATGTGGTTAATACTGATGTGTATTGTGTATTTTGTGAGCATGACATGTCAATCATTTTTTTTTTTATTTATATAGAGTTTTTAACATTGTGGACATTGTCACATTGTCCTTACGCATCATATCGAGTAATCCTGATAATGTAGTTATGCCATGTGACGTGTTCCTGTACTTGGGTGTAATTATTAAAGTTATAAACCGTTATGTTTGCAGGTGAATCAGCTGAAGCCTGAACTCGTCCGGCATCTGGTCAGAATGACGCGGGATTTCACGCTGCTCTTTTATCAGGTGCTGTCACTTCCTGTATATGTTTCGGAGGTGCAGTGACGTGAGAAATTCCTCACGCAACAATCGTACGACATTATATGACATTTATCGCATCGTGATATCCGATTATTTTCACATAAACGTTATTTAAAACTGCAGCAACGTCTCGGTTTCAAAGAACATTTTTGTGACGTTATCTACGCTAAATCATTTCTGATACGTCGTCATAGCGACAAGCAGATCTTTAGACTCTTCGTTTCTCTGTGTCAGTGTCGTAAAAGCGGCTCGGCGCTCTGTAAGCACTGTAAGGTGTATAAACGCTCCAGCTGTGGTCGGTGCAGTGGTGCCGTCACCGTGTGCCGCTTGGGGAACGATAACAGGATGACGTACTTCTGCTCACGCTGCCAGACTGAAGATCCGACTGAAATCGACATCAGGTGAGACTTTCTCTCTTTAAAATGGCTCCTTACTCCCTATTACAGCATTACATTCTATACAAATACACACACACACACACACACACACACACACACACACACACACACACACACACGATGCTCAAATGATACTCTGTGGTGTAACAGTAAACTCCCCGGTCCGAACACGTCACTGAGATGGACGAGTCAGAGATCCGTGCAGGACGTGGACCACATAGCCACAAAAGAGGAAGAAGAGTGGTCATGTGACCTTTGCACTCTGATTAACCGACCAATCATCAAGTTCTGTGAAGCGTGTATGAGTCCTCGACCACTGGGTGAGTCTCATAATGCAGAAGAAAAACTACACAATTCTCACTGTAACCAATCAGATCTCAGTTCCCGCCCCTTTGACACTGTAACCAATCAGATCTCAGTTCCTGCCCATATTCTCACTTTAACCAATCAGATCTCAGTTCCTGCCCCTTTGACACTAACTAATCAGATCTCAGTTCCCGCCCCTTTGACACTGTAATCAATCAGATCTCAGTTCCTGCCCATATTCTCACTTTAACCAATCAGATCTCAGTTCCTGCCCCTTTGACACTAACTAATCAGATCTCAGTTCCCGCCCCTTTGACACTAAGCAGATCTCAGTTCCCGCCCCATTCTCACTGTAACCAATCAGATCTCAGTTCCTGCCCCTTTGAAAACTAACTAATCAGCTCTCAGTTCCTGCCCTATTCTCACTGTAACCAATCAGCTCTCAGTTCCTGCCCCATTCTCACTGTAACCAATCAGATCTCAGTTCCCACCCCTCTGTCACTGTAACCGTATTAACTCGTGATGTTAAAGTTACTGACTAATTTCCAAATATTAATTAAATAATAAAATAAAATAGACACTCATTCACACATTCCTCTGCAACTGAGACTAAGAACGCTGTCATCTTTTCTTCCTCTCTCTCTCTCTCTCTCTCTCTCTCTCTCTCTGCAGGTCATACAGATGCAGTGAAGGATCCTCCCTACTGTAGTACACTTATCCGCTTCCCTCACAACACTTTCTCCAAACCGCAGGAAGTGAAGCTCCACTGCAGAGCTGCGTTCGGGAACACCACCCTCGTCCTGTCTGACCCCGGCTGCGGACCCGCCACACCTCCCAGTCACACCACCGACCGCAGGAGCGGCATAGGGCTAGGGAATGACTCCAGCACTGCTGGGATTGGGACACCGCCCACAGGAGCTCATATCTTCAAACGAGCCTCGCCTGGATTTCCCAGCATTCCCAGCAAGAGGAGGAAGACGGAGAGCGAACGTCTGAGCGGAGGAGAGGTGCAGGATAAAGTCCAGCCCACTTCAAGGTGAGGCTGTGTTTAAATCGCCTGTAGTGTGCACTACACTACTTTCTGCTATCTCTAGGTTTTAAAACAAATCTGCTATGATTTTGTCTCATTCCAGCAGTGGCACTACATCACTACCCACAATCCCTTGCTGCACCACTCACCGCCGTCCCAGCATCCTCAGGGTGGTCACTAAAGAAGGAGACAATAAAGGCAGGCACTTCTACACTTGCGCCCTTCCCCGAGGCTCCCAGTGTAACTTCTTTGAGGTAAAAATTTTTTTTAGATTTATTTAAATAAAATAAAAAAAGATAAAGAAAAAAAAAATAGAGATCAAAACATTAAATATGAATAAAGGAAAGAATTCTCGAAGGAATATTACGTAGCTTCTGGTTGCGTAAGGAACAGGAACGTAGCGGACGCTTCAGCGCCTCCTAATGGTGGAGTTTATTTAGTGTTTGTCCTGTTAGAGTTGCCGAAGTTCAGCTCATGTTTTGTATTGTGGAGATAAAAAAGTCTAAAAGTCGTTACAGTGCAGCGTTTAACACTGAAAGTTTATTATTCTCTTATTTTCTTGTCCTGTGTCGTGGCAGTGGGCCGACCTGCACTTCCCCACGTGTCATCACGGTAAACGTTCCCTGATGAGAACCGTCCTCAAACTGGGGCCGAATAACGGGCGGCGCTTTTACGTTTGTCCTCTGAAACGGGGGAAACAGTGCGAGTTCTTCCAGTGGGCGGAGAAAAGCCCGTGAACCAATCAGCTGCTCACACGTCATCACACACAGTTCCATCCAGCAATGTGGATTATTTTATTGTAAATATTACATTTAAATATGCAAACGTAAATCATTTCATTTCTTTTTTGATGTAGCTGCTTTCTTTGGTTCCAGTGAATCAAAAAAATTTAACACTTACTTTCACTACATTTATAAAAATCTTTAGGAATGTAAGCTATATTATATTTGCATACAACTTCTTATTTTTTACATTTTTATTTTTTAAATAGATTTAGTTTTAATTTTGGGGTAAAAAAAAAAAAAAAAAAAAAGAATGTAAAGAATTATTTGAAGAATCACAGTAATAAAAAGATTGTTTAAAAATGAAATGTCCATTTGTATTCAAAAATTTTATTTCATTTTGCCAGATTTCTAAATCAGACTTTTTAAATTGCGTAAATACATATTTACATCTATATTGAATAAAATATTAATATTGAACATTTATTTTTTTTTAAAGTATCGTTAATAAAATGAGTTTCTCTTTATGTTAATGTGCTAATAATGTGCTGTATTATTGTATTTAAATTAGTGGTTAATGTTGAAGGGACTTTCTCCGATTCCTCAAATAAATACATTTTCTTCTTTGAGTTTGAAAAAAAATATTTATTCAAAATTCAACAATCTGTAATAATTAAATATGACCCCTGTGCTACAGTGTGTGTGTGTGTGTGTGTGTGTGTGTGTGTGTGTGTGTAAAATCAGTGCTACACACAGTCGACTTTGTACAGTTCAGGTTTGTTGCTCTGATGATTAAACACGGTGAAGGGAAACTGTGAGAAGCCTGAGATTTTATTACACGCTGCACCTTTAAAACAACAAAAATATTAGAAAACATTATTTATACTGGAATAAACAAACACACTTTTATTTATTCTTTAATAAAAATTACATTATTCCAAATGATGCATAACAAAATCACCGCTTTATTAACTTTAATGATTGTTTATTATATTTATTTATTTAAACATCTCGGATACTGAAAGAGCTTTTACAGCTATATTTGTTTTTATTTTAATAGGAAAGACGTTTTATAAACTACAAATTCACTGTTTTACATTTAATTATCTAAAAAAAATACATATTTTAGTTAAAATAGAAATATATATATATAATAATAATAAATTAAATAATAACAGCTTCATTATTCTTAACTGAATTTTTAAGTAGTTTAATAAATGCAAAGTTTTATGGAAGCAGCTTTTATTTTTCCTTTTATTTTGTTCTCTAAATAATAAAATATATTAACTTTTTTTTTCTGTTAACCGAAATGATAAAGTATTAATTTTCTTTATAATATTATTTCACAATTATTTAAGACCTTTCTTTTTTCTATGTAGTGCAAAAAAACTACATGAAGAATCTTTTATTGTTAAATATACAAATGAATCGCTGTTAAATTAAGTGATTTATTAAACCTCTGAGAGTCCTTAAAGGTTATTTAAATATAAAATTAGTATATTTATTTATATACACATACAGTACAATGCAGTCATTTATTTTTACTCATAAATTAGCAGCTTTCAAGTTTATTATAACTTAACTGTTTATTTAAATGAAATGTAACATTCATTATTAACGAGTTAATTTAGATGAATGAAGTAGATTTATCTCCGAGTAGCGAAAAAGTATACAAAGTATTTTAAAAAATTAGTGATGATCAGTTAATCTAATACTCATTAAACATTTATTACATTTATTAATAGTATTTATTTTACTATTTTATTATATAATTAATTATTTATACTCTATATACACAATGCGGTTATTTAACCCGTAAATGAGTCATTTATTTAATCTTTATGTAAGCCATAATACAGTAAGTAACGATTTTTAAAATTAAGTTTAAAAATAAATTTTGATTTGAATTTATTAGTTATATATCGATGGAAATAATACCGAATAAAATATTGATTATTGTTGACTTTAGTTCTATAATAATAAAATCTTAAATGATTTAAAATGTCAGCTCTGGTTTATTACCTTTAATTCACTAAATGAGTCTGAAGCACAGAACGCAGCTTTAACTTTATCACCACAGTAAGAGTCTTAAACTCACCGAATCCGCCCGTTCTGTTGGCACAGATGACCGCCCCAAAGAATTCTGGGTAATGTTTCTTCATCCTGTAGATGGCGGTTTTGCAGGCGGCGTCGGGTTCGGCTCCTGACCTCATCGACTCCACCGCTAAAAAACTGTCAACGGTCACACCAATAAAAGCATCAGTTATTTTGTTATTAATGTTATTAATGTTATTTGTTTAATAAATAATGTTGTTTATTTAAAACTCCATTTTTAACAACTTTGCCAAATATGACATTTATTATAGATATATCAAAATATTATCAAAAATATTTTCAGTGTCTTATTTCCGTGTCCTTAAAGAGACAAATGTCATTTACCTCCTAATTAGCAAGTACTTAATTAGTATTTTATGTATTTGTTTGTTTATATTGTTTTATTAATTTATTTCTAAACGTTATTTATTTATTTAAGAAAATAATTTATTATTTATACAGTTAAGATAAAAACAAAAGCTTAAACGTTACTCAGTAAATGAATTCTTTATGTTTAAATGTAATTCACTTTAATAAAACATTGTGAGGAATATCAGGAAGTGAGCAGTGCATTATGGGTAAGTTGTGCTCCTAAAGTCAACGCTAAGTTTCACCTCAATCTTTAGATAAATAAAACTTTTTTTGTTTTGGTGTTTTTGTAACAGTAAAAAAACAAAAAAAAAACAAACAAAAAGAAACAAATGAATAGTTACCTGGGCAGGAAACGCATCATGATGTCACCATCACCTGTCGCTGCAGCGCCCCCTACTGAGCTGTCTGCGTACGCACCGGCTCCTGCTATCGGAGAATCTCCAACACGCCTGCAGAAACACGCGTATGATAATAATATAATTATATACAAAAAAAATTTACATTTCCAACAGTCCACAATCACAGCATTTTATAAATAAATGATTAATTTTTTTTTTTCTGATAAAGCACATTAATACAATGAATGAAAAAACAATAATGAATTAACTATAACTATAAACAGTAGTAGTAAATTAATTTTTAAAAAGTATCCATTTTTAAATTAACAGTATCATTTTAAAATTTGTTTTCTTTCACTGACCCTGGAACTTTATTGCTCGCTCCATTGGTAGACGTCGCAGCAACCACCTCACCGTGCCGTCCAATCACAATCATTCCTAATCAAAACAAGAAAAACGAAACTAATTCAGAGTGATCTTAAATGACTCAAAGTGATTCAGAATGATTTGGTTTGATTTGAAATGATTTTGAGTGATTCAGCATGATTCGCAGTGAATCAGAATGATTCAGAGTGATTCTGAGTAAATCGGAGTGATTCAGAGTGATTCAAAGTGATTTGGAGTGAGTTGGAATGGTTCAGAGTGATTCAGAGTGATCTTAAATGAATCAAAGTTATTTGGAGTGATTCTGAATGATTTGAAGTCATTCAGAATGATTTGGAGTGATTCAGAATGATTCAGAGTGATCTTAAATGACTCAAAGTGATTCAGAAAAATTCAGAGTGATTTGGTGTGATCTGAAATGATTTTGAGTGATTTTGAATGATTCAGCATGATTCGCAGTGATTCAGAGTCATTCTGAGTGATTTAGAATGATTCGCAGTGATTTGGAATGATTCAGAGTGATTCAAAGGGATTTGGAGTGATTTGGAATGGTTCAGAATGATTCAGAGTGATTCAGAGTGATCTTAAATGATTCAAAGTGATTCGGAATGATTTGGAATGATTCAGAATGATTCAGAGTGATCTTAAATGATTCAAAGTGATTGTGATTCAGAGTGATTCAGAGTACTTTGGAATGACTTGGAGTGATTCGGAGCGATTCAGAATAATTCGGAGTGATTTGGACTGATTCAGAGTGATTCAAGTCTAGAGCACAAAATAAGTTCTGGATGTCCTGATGGTGGTTATTTGATGTTAGAGTGTCCATACAGTGTGTGAGGGAGAGTGTATTTATTACCCATAATGCCCTGCATATGACCGGGATGTCGGTTTATAACTGCCTCATTTAGATGAGTGTGTAAAGAAATAAAGTGTAAAGTGAAAGCTGAGTTCTCTGGAACACCGCGGTCATGTCTGTTCATTTACACAGAGCGCTAATACCATACGCTAACCGCTAATACCATACGCTAACCGCTAATACCATACTCTAACCGCTAATTCCTAATTTTTTTTCTTTATGACGCAGTGTTTATGTGCAGCGTTCCAAAACACGATGTGGAACTTTATGTTGTCGTGTGTGTGTGTGTGTGTGTGTGTGTGTGTGTGTGTGTGTGTGCGTGTGTTATTTATCTCCAGTACATCAGAATGAATGTAATAATATCATTACCGATGGTATCGTGGGAGCGGAGGTTAATTAATCCACGCTTCTGCCTCGGCTTCACTTCAGCTTGGGGTTTATACGGCCCACATGACACGGAGGGGTCCGGAGCAACGTTCTGGAAATTCAGGTGGAAAAAAAATATTTTAATCCAATTCCTAGATTTAATCATGAGAAAATAATAATTTTTTTTTAAAGAATACAAAATATATAAAACCCAGTTCTTTATTCACATCTCATTAACACATAAATGTGCTAAAAGGTGTTTAAAGTCTAATTCCTGTGCTTCAGTAATTATTTTGTGTGTACTGTGTGTAAACCTGCACTGTCTCTGAGATTTAAATAAATGTAGTAATTTAAATAATCCTGGTTCATAGTGAGATGAAGGGATTCTTCATTACTTATGTTATGTTTCTCTCTGGTTCATTTTTAAGGAATTTTTCTAAAATTCGTTCTGGTTCGCTCACCTTCCTGTAGTTCGGTTGGCATTTATTACTCAGCCACTGTGAGAAAGTCTTCATCGACTCGTTAGTCAACAAACTTTCAGATTTGAAGCCCATGTCCTGAGCGAACACTGAGGCTGCATGGGTAAAAAAAAACAAAAAACAGTGGGGGCAGTAAACACTATTCACTGAAAACCAGGGACTAAATGTCAGAAATCTTATAAAAGTTCTTATAAAATCTTAAAAGTTAACAGAAAAAAAGTTAAATGTGTTATATAAATGATGCACACACACACACACACACACACACACACACACACACACACACACACACACCTCTTAAAACTCCCCTAATCCAGTTAAATCTATAAACTAGTGCATTATATAGTGAGCAGTAGTGAGTTGGAATTCTGGATCATTTCAGTGAGTCGGTTCTTATGACTCATCTCACTGGAAAGAGTCGACTCTTTCAGCTCCCAAACGACTCACTGTCCATTTTAGACAGAAATGAACAATCTTTTGATCTTCTTTGTCTAATTATGGCTGAAATTGTTTCATGAAACCTTCCTCAACCTTCTAATTAAGAATATTATGATAATTTAATCCTTTAAATTTAATTTCTGATTCAATTATATAAATTTGAATCAGAAATATATACTGTATATAAAACAGAGTTTCTGCATGAATATGAGGTCACGTTACCTGATTCTCCCACTAACAAGGTGTGCCGTGTATGATCCATCACGGCTCTAGCCACGCCCACTGCGTTCTTCACCCTCCTCAGATCTCCCACCGCTCCCACCTCCATCGTATTACTGAGGAACACAAACACACACACACACACACACATACTGCTGTCTCATTCCTGGTTGTGATTGGTTAGAAGGTTACAAAACACGGGTTTTTAAGAATATGTGCAAAACATTTCTCCCCTTTTTTGTGAAGGCTAATTAGTAAGCTCATTAATATTAATGACCACCAAGGTTAATTTTATGAATATTAATGACTAGTGGGTGGGTCTGAGTGAAAATCTACTGAGACACAGAAAAATATTCTCTTTCTACTATTTATTATCGCTTTATAGACATGATTGTAAGATTAAAAACACTGGAGATGTGATTCAGACACTCAGGAATATTTAAAAAAATATCTGACTGTAATAAAATACAGTAGGAGCTTTAATAAAGCTCTCCTCCCTCTTTACCCGTTCATGATGAGGGCGTCCAGTGTGGTCTCTCCTGTCTCGTCAGGATGTCCACCGAAGCCCACGCTGCCGTCACACTGCTCCTCTTCACACACAGAGCATCCTCTCTGTACGGCGTCCAGAGGAGACGAACCCGCCTGCAGGGAGCGCCATGCTGGACACGCCCAACACACACACACACACACACACACACACACACACAATCACAAATAAGTCGGGCGTTAACACTGTGTGTTTCTGTTCTAGTAAAGTGATGAAGCAGAGTGACTGTAAACACTCTGAAGTTGATTAATTTCCTGTAACAGCGAGTCCAGTGATGAGGTGTTTCTTTTTTTTTTTATCCATTTACAGTTGCTTTTAATTATTTTTCTATTCTACTAAAACTCTATTCTACACCTTCAGAAAAGTTTCCTTCATGATATTCAAACGACGATTTAATGAACATGCTAACATGCTCAGACGTCATCTGGTGACTTCTAGCGACTTTCTGAACTATCTATTTTCCCCTGAAAAGAGTTGGTGAAACTGAACACGTGATCCAGTCTCACCTGCACATGACTGCTACCTGACTGGAACTCACCTGCTATAGTGGCGTTCTTAAAGCCCCAGGTGTTTATCACTAGCGGTAAAAAAGCCCCATTTGTCGGGGATAAAAAAACGAAAAACGAGAATAAAAGTGTCGGGATCATGGCGGAAATCCTCCCTGAACCTTTCTAACTGAGTTAAAACACCACACTGTGTTTATTACAGCCTCTTCATCCGGTTTCATTCACATGACTGCAATACCTCGAGAAATTGTTTTTATTCTGGCTGCGTCCCAAAACGCGCTCTACTTCACTAAATAGTGTGCACAACTACAGGTTACCATAGTTACTATAAGTAGTGAGCTACGGAAATTCGCCTTAAGGGCTTGGTTTGGAACAGAACCCTATAAAAAAAAAACCGACCGTTACAATGAATCGCGTCACAAAATGGCAGGAATAATAAAATGTTAATAATAACTGCTTTAATTTAGTTTCGCCAGTATTTAAAAAGTCGATTCAGTGCAATATTTTAACTATTTTGGACGTTATTTCAAATACGAACTGTTTACTTCCGTGTTTAATCATGTGGTTTCAGTCTTCTTCTTCTTCTTCTATGGTGCGTCGGGTTTTAGAGGCGGCGCCCCGCCACCTGCTGGCGATATTCAGCATTACAACCAAAGAGCATTAATAGAAACTAATCTAACAAATCTACCAGTTTTAACTTTAAACCTAAACAAATATATATCACCTCTACAATAAATAAAAAAACGATATTGAAACAGAGGAAATATTCTGTCATAATAATCTGTTGGCAAAATTACTGGCACCCTTTTTTTTTGGGGGGGGGGGGGGGGGGGATATATAATATATTATAAAATACTTACACACTCAACAATTTAAACTTTACAGACAATTGTAGAAATGACTTTTCTTTTCCTGAACTAAAATCACTTCTTTTTGATTTTGAAAATCAATTTTTTTTCCCTATCAAAATGCGTGACTCCCCGAAACAATACTTTAAAATAATCACAAACCAAAAAAAAAAATAAAAAAATTAAAAAATCATCCTTCTTGTGTTTATTTTGTATTTTGTGTTTATTTACAACAAACAGAGCGTTCCTGGAGAATATCCTGGATATTGTGCAAATTTTATCTGATTTGATGTTTAAAAAATAATTTGTACTTAATCTGTAAAAATGTAAAATAACATTAAGTTGTGAAGTTTTTATTGTTTTTTAAAAATATTTTTTTTAATTCATTGTTTTAGAAATGTAAGTATTTTTAATATAAAAAAAACTATGTATAAACATTAACATAAGTATTTAAGTATTTAATAAGTATTAAACAAACTATATATATATATATATATATATATATCATAATCCATAATGTATCGTGTTTCATAAAATAATAAATATTGTGATTAGATACTTTTGTCAAATCGCTCAGCACTACGTGTAAAACCTCAGTTTAATGGATAATAAACAGAATTATTCCTCTGTGTGTAAATGTTAGTGTAGTTAACGTTATTAAATATCTGAGTGGAAAGGAATTGAATAATAATGATAATAAGGAGATTCTTTAGCGTTAAAAAAACTTATTGTTTCTCTTTCTGTTCCTCCTTCAGAAACAGCGCTGAAGCTCAGAGACCGAATTAAACACTTCTCTACTTCAGGTGGAATGAAAGACTTTCCTTATAAACATGTTGAGAAATCCTACAAGCTCAAACACACACACACACACACACACACACACACACACACACACACACACACACACCGTTGTTCTCCAAACAACAAGCAGACGGCAGCGAGACGAAAGGAAAAGCGCAGCAGATATTGTGTTTTAGGTTTTGTAAATTATTCATGAAAGCGGTTTGGGTGATATTTTATTCATGGCCTCGGCGTCCTGCATTAACGCTCAGATGAACGAGTGGAAGAACGAGTGCGTGTGTGTTTCCTCACACAGCCACAGAGTGTGTTATTGAACACGGCAAGGTCACTGTTCTCACTTTCTCACTTACTGACCTCACTTTACAGTCAACTAAGAGCTGAACACACACACACACACACACACACACACACACACACACACACACACACACACACACACACACACACACACACACACACACACACACACGCGTGTTTTACTATCCTCATGACTACCTTCCCTCGATGTAATTATTCATTTTATTTCATCTCAGCAACTAAAACAAAACCTTTCGGCACTTTTTCAGTTTTTTGAACCATTTTTTCATTAATTATTTAACAATAGATCCGGAATCTTTACACACTTATTTTAAACTGTTACTTAAAATCGAATATCATGTCAATTTTAATTTTGTCTGTGTAAACTGGACTAAAGAGGACCACTGAGTTACCTTAATACAGCAGGAAACACACAAGACAACGGGTTTTGTTTTTTTGTTTGTTTATTTATTTAGCATTTTTTTTTATCTTTTAAATTTACTCATTTAATATTTAAATGTATTCATTATTTAATCATTTAATAGATTGATACATGTGTAGGAATACTGAAAAATTCTCAAAGGATAAACAAAAATTCAGGTCTGAAACATTAACATTAACAATAACCCTCAACTGCTCAGGTGTATAAAAAATGAGATAATTATAAATGTCTCTGGATAACGGCGTCTGGCAAATGCCATGACTGTAAATACTGCAGTAATATTCTCAACTGTTTTTCTCCAAAATGATTTGCCGATAATGTACATCTGATGTCTTCCTAAACCCAGCCTTACGTAAGTGTGAAGTGTGTATAGTGTGTACAGTGTGTACAGTGTGTACAGTGTGTATAGTGTATGTACAGTGTGTATAGTGTGTGTATAGTGTGGAGAATGTGTACAGTGTGTAGAGTGTGTATAGTGTGTATAGTGTGTGTATAGTGTGTGTACAGTGTGTATAGTGTGTGTACAGTGTGTATAGTGTGTGTATAGTGTGTATAGTGTGGAGAATGTGTACAGTGTGTAGAGTGTGTATAGTGTGTATAGTGTGTATAGTGTGTGTACAGTGTGTATAGTGTGTACAGTGTGTATAGTGTGTGTACAGTGTGTATAGTGTGTATAGTGTGTGTATAGTGTGTATAGTGTGTATAGTGTGTATAGTGTGTACAGTGTGTACAGTGTGTACAGTGTGTATAGTGTGTATAGTGTGTGTACAGTGTGTATAGTGTGTGTATAGTGTGTATAGTGTGTGTACAGTGTGTATAGTGTGTGTACAGTGTGTATAGTGTGTATAGTGTGTGTATAGTGTGTACAGTGTGTATAGTGTGTGTACAGTGTGTATAGTGTGTATAGTGTGTGTATAGTGTGTATAGTGTGTGTACAGTGTGTATAGTGTGTATAGTGTGTGTATAGTGTGTATAGTGTGTATAGTGTGTGTACGGTGTGTATAGTGTGTACAGTGTGTATAGTGTGTGTATAGTGTGTATAGTGTGTGTACAGTGTGTAGTGTGTACAGTGTGTATAGTGTGTGTACAGTGTGTATAGTGTGTGTACAGTGTGTATAGTGTGTGTATAGTGTGTGTACAGTGTGTATAGTGTGTACAGTGTGTATAGTGTGTGTACAGTGTTTATAGTGTGTGTACAGTGTGTATAGTGTGTACAGTGTGTACAGTGTGTACAGTGTGTATAGTGTGTACAGTGTGTATAGTGTGTACAGTGTGTACAGTGTGTATAGTGTGTATAGTGTGTACAGTGTGTGTATAGTGTGTACAGTGTGTATAGTGTGTGTACAGTGTGTATAGTGTGTATAGTGTGTGTATAGTGTGTATAGTGTGTGTACAGTGTGTATAGTGTGTATAGTGTGTGTATAGTGTGTGTACAGTGTGTATAGTGTGTATAGTGTGTGTATAGTGTGTACAGTGTGGATGATAAAAGGGTTAAATAAAGCATCAGCTCTACAAGGTCACACCTGTCAGGTATTCCTGTCCTTGTGGGGACATCTGGTCCTCACTAAGACATCACATCTTCTTCTCTTTCTTCTTCTAGTTGTTTTTTTTTTTTTTTTTTGTAAAATAAGATTTCAATGTTTTCATCTTCATGCCTAAAGACTCACAAATCCCGAAACGCAGCATGCTGTCAGCGTGCCCGGGTAAAGGAACGTTGCAATATAGCGAGCGCATGTTTCCTTATTACATTGTGCTGAAGACGCAGCCGTGTAACTGCGCTCATGATGGATGTGAGTGAAGACAGAGATCAGAGACAGACGTAGCCTCCGGCCTGGAAACAAAATATCATCAGGGCTGAAATTGTTTGAAGCTGCATTTTTTTTCACTGTTTAAAATATAATAAGAGGCGTGCAGGTGATTTCTCCACGCTCACCGCAGACCCAGCGATTCCTTATAAAGAAATAAAAAGAAATAAACCTCCCTGAAGTGCCTTATAACAGATGAGCTCTGAGAAAGGATTTTCTTCTCCACGGTGCTGTTGCTGAATTCTGGATGCTGATTGGTTGATTAATTTTCTACAGCAGCAGCTCTCACAGTAGCGCAGGTTTATGTTAATACGTTATCGTTTCTATAGTAACAGCTCAGTCACACGGATTTGAAAACGTGTTGTTAGGAGAAATGTGTTTATGTAACGTGTATGGAAGGAGTCTCCAGTGTCAGCGCTTTGTAACAGTCAGAGGTGAAGCTGTGACTTTAAGTTTTCCGACATCTTCGGGACAGAGGAGTTTACGCTTCTTCACGTGGCATATGAACACTTTCCGCATCGCCTCGTTAACGCTCTGAGACTTAATGAAGTAGCGCAGGATGAGTGCTCTTTATCGCACCTTCTCCTTTTTTTTCCCTCAACCTCCAGGTGGCTGGTTTTCCTTCAGCGCAGTAAAATGTCGGAGCGCGACTCTCGGCAGAAGGATAACGATCTCCTCCGTCCGTATCTCGGCTCTGATCCGTCAGCGTTTCTGTTCCGTTAACGACGTTCGCTGTTTCTGTAACGTCGAGCTCCAGGACACTGAAACACACTGAGCACAGCTGAGAGCCGTCGCTCGCTGCCACTGCGGCCTTTACAGCAAAATAAAGAACAGTCCTGACCAGGAAGAAAATACGCTAATATACACGTATATACAGTCGAGTGCGAAAGTCTGTGCACCCCTTCATTTCATTTGAAGCAAAAACACATATTTAGTGTGTTCAGTTCCACAGAAGCTGCAAAACTGCATTGTAGTATATTATTAGCGCATATAAGAAAATTATATAAGTGCTCAAAAGTTTGTACCCCCTTTCTAAGTGTGATATAAATATTTTTTAATAACAAACCTGTCAGGTGTAATATTCTTTCTGCCTATTATTATTATTAATATTATTATTATTATTATTATTATTATTATTATTGTACAGTTTATTTTTTAATAAACCGTAAAACTGACATATGTTTCTATTCCTCTTTTACCCAGAAATTCTTAATTCTTAAACTTAATTTATGTCATTAATCGACACAGAATACGCCATTATTTACAAATAGAAATTGTAAAAAGTCACGATTGCATAAATATTCACCCCATTACTGTGAAGCTCCTAAATAACCATCAGAGTCGACCTGTGCGTAATTAAAGTGTCACGTGAACTCGATATAAATCCACCTGTTCCTTGAAGAACCCAGAGTTTGTTAGAGAAAAAAACATCTCAAACTTTGAACATCCTGGAGAGCACCATTTAATCCGCTGTTACAAAATGAACACAATACGACGCAGCCGTGACTCTGAACACGATGCTGCCACCACCATGTTTCACTGTGATGATGATGAGCATTAAAACTAATTAACTAATCACAGAAAGTTTTCTAATTTGTAAATAATATTGATTTTCTCCCTACTTCAGTATTAAGGAACATTTTGTGTAGATTCATGGCGTAAAATCCCAGTGAAGTCCATTTCAGTTCCAGGTTGTAACAATACAAAGTGTGGAAATGTTTCTTATGCACTTATGCACACACTGTATACATGACATCTGAATAAAAGTATTGTACTGTTTTATTTTAACAGTACAGACAGGAAATCTATCTCTCGTATATCTGTGTGTTTTATGTAACTATAACACACAACAACATTTTTCAGAATCATGCAACAGAAATTCACTTTTATTGCGACTCTTTGTTTTTCTAAGCAACTTCACAACTCAACATTAATGAAATATAATGATCTTAATGTGCAATGTTTTCTTTTCTTTTTAAAAAAAATAATATTTGATGTTTACTTGATGTCTCATTTAGTACTAAAAGATCAGTTTATTTGTATTCATGCTTGTGGAGTTTCCTGACCTCTGTGTTTTAAACCCGTGATCAGTCCTCCTTCTGGTTTCACTTCATCTCACTGATCATCGTTCTGTACATTTATTATTTATTCGCTTCTATAAGCTGTGGATGATGGAGAAGAGAGGCACTCAGACGCCCTGCAGAGGCTCAAAGGCAACGCTGAGATTCACATCTCTGATTTGTGGAGATGAGAGTAAAGAACCATCGTCGGCAATAATCAATCAAGAAAAACAGAAATATAAACGGCAGCAAGAAAGGCAGCAGTGATGAGAAGAACCACGCCAGATAAAACAAAAAGGAAGAGAACCATGTTAGGCAAAAAACAAACAAACAAACAAACAAAAACAACTCTGATGTGTGAGATGTGCAGATGAAGAAAAAGAAACATGCAAATCAAAGAAGAGAGAAGAACCACGAAAGAACAAAAATGTGAGATGTGTGGAGAAGGAGGAAAAAAACAATAGCCAGCTTGCAGTGACAACAACAACAACAACAACAACAACAACAAAGTTTGTGATGCATGTTGAGTAAAAGAACTATGATAGACAAAAAGGAAAAAAGCAAGAAAGACAAACAAACAAACAAAAAGACATGGATAAAGAAACATGCTAGCAAAAAAAAAAAAAAAAAAGCTAGCCAAACAAAAGGGGGGATAAGTCCTGTTCTGTGTGGTGATAAAGTAAAAGAAACATTCAAACAAAACAAAATAACCAGTCAGAAGTTCTGAGGTTAACTTTAAAGTTTGGTAATAAACTATTTATAAATAAGTAATACATAATTTATAATTATTAATGAATGAATGTATGAATAAGTGATGTTTAACTGTATTAACACTTCAGGTATCAGGTTAAAACATAATAAAAATAAAAGTTTATTCTGAAACTTTCCCCGTTTTATTAAGAAATTAATTCATCAAATTGAGAAACTCTGTCGACATTTTTATTATTTGTTGTAAAAACTGTTTAATTATATATTTAATGCTAATTCCATAATATAAGACACTAATATGTAAAAATGCATGGACATTTTTCATTAGTAAACTATGTATTACCTGCTTATAAACAGTTTATTACCAAAGCTTCAGAGTTTTTAAAAATATATTTATTTTATAGAGGAGTTTAGGAAATGTCAGATTGTACCAGATAATAGTGTGTGTGTGTGTGTGTGTGTGTGTGTGTGTGTGTGTGTGTGTGTGTGTGTGTGTGCGCGCGAATCACTCAACGTTCTGTCGCCCTGTGTGTCGAAGCCGTTCCACCTTCGGCGCTCATCAGCATTCCGACCCCAGCGTTCCGAACGAGACGGAGTGGACGTGAGAGATGTAAATGTGCATAAACGTGTAGTGTAATGTTGAGAATGTGCTGATAGATTGTGTGTGTGTGTGTGTGTGTGTGTGTGTGTGTGTGTGTGTGTGCGAGATTTCCATCCGAGCAGAGATTAGAGATTTCTCATTTCCACATGAACAGCGGGAGGTCTCCAAGTTTCATCCTTCCGACGCTTTGAACGTTGGATTGTGAGCTGAAGGTGGAAAAGTATTTTGATGTGAAAGTCTTTGTGGTGGAGATTCTGGTTCGAGCACGCTGATGGACGTGAAGGTGGCCTTGAGATGCAGCAGCAGCAGAAGATTGGGAATTAAAGCCTCGATCGTGCTCCTCCAACACTGTCGTTAAACTTACGCAGCGTCACATAATGACTTTCAGCTTCGTTCCTGTCGCACCGTTCAATGCATCAGATCAATAAAGAATCTATACAGTAAACTGCTGAGTGTTAAAGCAATAATGCACTCGCAATCATGTGGTTATACTGAGTATCTACACAGCTGTGATTACCTACGACCTCGTACCTACGGCCGAATCACAGCCATGCCGATATTCAGAATAACCGCATAATTGTGAGTGAATTATTGCTCAATTATACAACAGTTAGTTCCGGTCCTGGTTCACTAATTTGATTGGACAAGCAGCTTTCCAAGTGTGATATTTGGTAAAATGGCAGTGGATACAAGCTTGCATAGTTATTTCTCACATTCTGTCCCACAACTGAACTGAATGCAGGGAGGAAAGAGCGGACTGACACCAAACCAGCTGAGAACTGGAGAAAAGAGACACAGAATGGAGACTCTGGACTAAGACCATCAGAAAGAAGACAAATGGTCCATCATGGATGAGATTAAGGACAGAAGCCCAGAGAAAGCCATTTGTCATGATCAAGTGAGACAAGAAGCATGCTGCAGGAGGAGAGAGGGAGAGAGGATGTCTGAGACAGAGAGGAAGACAAAGACAGAGCCCTCCTCCAACAAAACCCAACAACCAAAAACTACTAATCCCCCCAACAAAACCCTACGAACAAAAACTACTAATCCAATCCAATAAATCCCTACAAACAAAAAATACTAATCCCCCAACAAACCCCATGAACAGAAACTACTGATCCTCCAACAAATCCCTATAAACAAAAACTACTATTCCCCCCACAAAGCTCTATGATAAAAACTACTAATCCCCCAACAAACCTTATGAGCAAAAACTACTAATCCCCCAACAAAACCCTACAAACAAAAACCACTGACCCCCCAACAAATCCATATAAATAAAAACTACTAACCCCCCACCAAATCCCTAAAAATAAAAACTACTATTCCCCCAACAAATCTTATGAACAAAAACTACTAATCCCCCAACAATACCCTACAAACAAAAACCACTAACCCCCCTCCAAATCCATATAAATAAAAACTACTAATCCCCCCCAAAAGCCATATGATAAAAAACTACTAATCCCCCAACAAACCCCTACAAACAAAAACCACTTAACCCCCTACAAATCCATATAAATAAAAACTACTAATCCCCCCCCCCCCCCCACAAAGCCATATGATAAAAAAAACTACTACTCCCCCAACAAAACCCTAGGAACAAAAACTACTAATCAGATCCAACAAATCCCTACAAACAAAAATACTAATCCCCCAACAAACCCCACGAACAAAAACTACTAATCCCCCAACAAATCCCTATAAACAAAAAGTACTAACCCCCCACAAAGCTCTATGATAAAAAACTAATAATCCCCCAGCAGAACCCTACAAATAAAAACGACTAATCCCCCAACAAAACCCTACAAATAAAAACAATTAATCCCCCAACAAAACCCTACAAATAAAAACAACTAATCCCCCAACAAAACCCTACAAAATATCATATCTTTGATATATGAAATATATCTCAGTGTTTCCTAACAAACTGCCAGCAAAACAGAAAAAGATCACAATACAGAAAAGTGGGACAATTGATCAGAAGGTCAGTGTTAACTCATCATATTGCATCCTAAAGCAGAAATAAAAGAACTTGTACTTCATCGATTTGTCCCTGATCACTTAACAAATTATACTTAATAACACTATAATTTATATATTAAGCCACTTGTCTGATTTCCTCTGAGCCGAGCAAAAGTTTCTGAACAAACTGAGAAGTGCTGGTCGGCCGTCTGGGAGGTGAAGCCTGTAGATCAGGAGATTTCAGTGGGGTTTAGTGAACAGGATCTGTAGTGCTGTCATGAACAATGGAAAGGAAACTCCTGGAGCATCCCCAAGGTCTATCATCAAATAACTGCTGATATGAGTACGAGAGAGAGAGAGAGAGAGAGAGAGAGAGAGAGAGAGAGAGAGAGAGAGAGAGAACAAAGTCAGCTTACAACGCTACTTTAAAAGTGAAGTGAAGGTAACAGCGTCCTGTAATGAAAGGGAGAGAAACAGCAGACGGGTTGATCATGTAGATTGATCCTGAGTTTTTCTTTAAGAAAGACAAAACAAGAACTGCCTTTACCTGTTTCTACACACTCCTCACACAACCTGCTTGGAATAATAAACCTCTCCAAACCTGTTCATCTTCAGATCACCGAGTGCATCTGCAACCCGTCCCTTCTTTCATCAGACGTCAGGTGTGTGCTGGTCCAGTTCTCTGTAGAATTTGTTGGGTAAGTTTAGATTTGTGATCCTACAAAACGCATCAGATACTGAAAGTCACCTCAAGGAACTGCTCGGTAACTGCCATCTGTGTTTTCTTCTTTTTCTTTTTGTGCAAAACTCAAAAGCAGCGGTTAAAGGTGTGCGTGTGTGCGTGTGTGTGTGTGTGTGTGTGTGTGTGTGTGTGTGACAGTGAGGACGATGTTTCGTTTCTTTTCACACACACTGTAGTTGTGAGTTGTTCCATCTCTAGGTACATTTCCCACATTTACATCGTCTCCTGTAACGTCAACAACTCACTGAGCACACACACACACACACACACACACACACACACACACACACACACACACACACACAAGTACAGGAAGTGACCAATAAAGAATAAACCGCTGTGTGTGCTGCTGTTATAGTAAAATAATCAATACAACATCACGACCCCAAGTGGCACGCTGCTTCGTGCCGTGAAATCCAAATGTCGTCGCATAGAACGACTATACAGGAGAAACAGGCCTCACAGTGCACTCATTAGCCCTGTCTGAACATCAGCTTACATATAAAACAGCCATAAATACCACACGCTCTTCATATCTGTCTTCTATCATCAGAAATGCAAGTTGCCGACCCAAAGCTCTTTTTTTCTACGGTTAACAAGCTGATTCACCCATCTGCAAATAATGTTCCTGCTCTGTTGCTCGTTCCTACACTTTCTCCATGAAAAAATCAACAATATCTGCCACTCTTTTTCTGAATATGACCCTAAAATTGATAGTTTTTGGCCTGAGCATTCTATCAACCCTCTCTCCTGCTTTACTCCTACCAGTCCATCTTACATCAGTAATCTAATACAAGAATCAAACTCCTCATCCTGACGACTAGACCCTGCTCCAACACCCCCACTTAAAAGATGTGTCTCTGCCATATCTGATCCTATCACACATCTGATTAATGCCTCCTTTACTTCTGCTACTGTCCCTGATAACCTTAAAATTGCTGCTGTATCTCCAGTGCTCAAGAAACATAACCTGGATTCGTCTGTTCTACTAAATTATCGTCCAGTTTCAAACCTGCCTTTTGTATCAAGTTACAATCTCATTTAGCAGAAAATAACCTTTATGACCCTTTTCAGTCGGTTTTCGAAAGTTTCATAGCACAGAAACGGCTCTTGTGCGGGTCGTAAATGACCTCCTCCTCTCTGATGACTCTGGTGGTCTCAGTATTCTAATACTGCTCGACCTGAGTGCTGCGTTTGACACCATCTGCCATAAAACACTCCTCTCCCGTCTCGCAGACATGAGTATCACTGGCGATGTTCGAGCTTGGTTTCTATCATATCTCACAGATCATAGATATTTTGTTTCTATTAAAGGTTTCAAATCCCCCACTCGCCCTCTTATCCGTGGCGTTCCCCAGGGCTCCGTTCTTGGCCCTCTCCTTTTCATAATATATTTGCTTCCCATTGGCCGCATTATTCGTCGTCACAATCTCCAATACCACTGCTATGCGGACGACACACAGATCTATGCAACCGGCCGGTCTGACATATCCATCTCAGTCTGTGCACTAACAGCCTGTATTCATCAAATAAAACAGTGGCTAAACACTAATTTTCTTAAACTCAATGCTCAAAAAACTGAAATAATGATTTTCGGCTCACGAGCTCGCAGACAAAATGTTGAAATAAGCCTGGATATCGATGGCTTCCTCACAAAACCCTCTGAAAAAATAAAAAATCTTGGTATTGTACTTGACCCATCACTGACTTTTGAAGCGCTCATCAAATCTATCAGTAAAACTGTCTTTCTTCACCTCAGACAAATCGCCAGACTGAGTCCTATTCTAGACATGAAGGACGCTGAGACACCGGTCCATGCATTCATAACATCACAGCTTGATTACTGCAATTGTCTGTTTTTTGGCCTCCCATCTAACCTGATTACCAAATTACAATACATTCAAAACTCTGCAGCACGCGTTATTACTCATACAAAACTCTTTGAACATATTACTCCCACTTTAGCCGGTCTGCACTGGTTTCCTGTCTCCTGTCACATTAAATTCAAACTTCTGCTCCTCACCTTCAAAGCCTTAAATGGTCTAGCACCCCAATATCTTTGTGACTTACTGCACATTTACACACCAACACGCTCCCTTCGCTCATCAAACCTAGGTCTTCTCTGGGTCCCTAAATTCTCTTCTCCCAGCACTATCTCTCTACTTCTGATGCCTGACCTTCTGGAATTTCTTTGTCTATATATTCAGTTGATGTGTGTTTCTGATTGTAAAGTGTCCTTGAGCTATGGAAAGGCGCTATATAAACAAAACTTATTATTATTATTATTATTATTATTATTATTATTATTATTATTATTATTATTGTTTTATTCCAGCAAGTTACAAATGATGTTTAAAAAAATTTAATTCATTGTGGAGAAAGTTGAATAAATTAAGACACTTAAGTTTAACTGAGAAGGCGATTTTTTTTTTACAGTGTTTAATATATATATAATACATTTTAAATAATTCTATAAATAAGTTAGTTAATGTAAATCTGTACGTACTGAACCCCGACAGCAGGTTTTTATAGAAAGTATTGTGAGATTTTTATATTTTCTATATTGAACTGTGAATTCTCTTAATGTCTCTGAAACACGTTTCAGTTCAGGAAAGTTGGCAGGTTCCAGAATCTCGAATATATACAGTATATAGCCATGTTTATTTTATTTTAATATCTGTGGACTTTTCTTTTTTGCTGATTCTCGTCTCCTTCTGCCTCGGCATCACCAGCACCGTTTCCAACTGAATAACTTTAATGTGTTTTATTTTCCCCCAGTGGCATTAAATCAGATCTGCTCAGCTTGTGTTGTTGGTTGTAGTTCCTGAAGCTCGTGTGTGACCGTGATGGAACTGCGGCCGTATGTTTCTGATGTTTTTATATTCATTTTTGAGCCTCATTTTGATCCGCAGCTTATG
>CM042542.1:967500-1000000 GCA_023630585.1 Cranoglanis bouderius | reverse complement strand
AGAAGAGGAGCAGGAGAGAGGAGGTGAAGGTGATGATACAGTATATGGTACATGATTAATTAATGTTATTACTGCACTGGGAAATGAAGCTTCACAACCACACGCAGATAAACAAACAAACAAACAAACAAACAAACGACTAAATGAATATTAGAATATTAATGATTTTATTTTTATCACTTAAAATGCAAAGTTTAAAATGTGCATGTGAGTAGATATAATAATAATAATAATAATAATAATAATAATAATAATAATAATAATAATAATAATAATAATAATAATAACGTGTGTGTGTGTGTGTGTGTGTGTGTGTGTGTGTGTGTGTGACATCAGGATCCTTCAGGATCTCACTATCAGAAAAGGTTCCAGGTAGAAACCTGTTAGGAAGCAAAACAAAGATAAATGACTTAAGAATCCAAAGAACCCTTTTTAAGAGCAGACAATACACAAATAATAATCTAAGAGAGAGAGAGAGAGAGAGAGAGAGAGAGAGAGAGAGAGAGAGAGAGAGAGAGAGAGAGAGAGAGAGAGATTAATCTAAAAGGAGGGAATGAAGAGACATTGTCGTTCATTAATATAATAAAATGCTAATAAACAGAGTTTAAGAGAAACAGAAGGTGTTAGAATAAACAGAACCCAGTCCTGTTCGGTTCTGTTTAGTGAAAGCTGAGGTTTTTCTACACAGCGGGTTGCCAGATTGGTGTTTATCCCTCATCACCGATTGTTGTATCTGTGGATTAAAGTGGATTTAATTAGGTTTAGATTTAATCAATTTACAGTTAATGTTGAGTTATAGTTTAGAATCCACAGTGAGCAGCTCTCAAAAGCCAAAACTATACATTTACTCAAGGCAAAAGGGGACAAATGTGGTTTTTATAAAAGTGTTTTTTAATAAATTTGCTTTTTTTTTTTTTTTTTTTTTTTTAAAAAGTAAACTTTCAATTTTGTGCAAATTACATTTAGGAAAACACACACACACACACACACACACACACACACACACACACACACACACACACATATATATATATATATATATATATATATATATATATATATATATATATATATATATATATATATATATATATATATATATATATCAGTAAAACATTGCTTTATAATTTTTTTCTCTTTTTATAAAATCATGTCATGACATACAGCTGATGCAACTGCTGATGACTACTACAGCCAAAGTGATCAGGGAGACAGGTAGGAAGGTGCTAGGTGTGTCATCTGGAAGGAGGAAAGAAGACAAGGAGACTTGGTGGTGGAATGAGGAAGTTCAGGAGAGTATCCAGAAGAAGAGGTTAGCTAGGAAGAAGTGGGACAGTGAGAGGACGGAGGAAAGTAGACAGGAATATAGGGAGATGCAGCGTGAGGTTAAGATAGAGGTGGCAAAGTCCAAACAGAAAGCTTATGAGGACATGTATGCAAGGTTAGATAGTAAGGAAGGTGAGAGGGATTTGTATCGGTTGGCGAGGCAGAGGGATAGAGATGGTAAGGATGTGCAGCAGGTTAGAGTGATTAAAGATAGAGATGGAAATGTGTTGACAGGTGACAGGAGGGTGAGGGAAAGATGGAAGGAGTAGTTTGAGGAACTGATGAATGAGGAAAATGACAGAGAGAGAAGAGTAGTAGAGGCAAATATTGTTGAGCAGGAAGTAGAAAGGATTAGCAAGGGTGAAGTTAGGAGAGCTTTGAAGAGGATGAAGAGAGGAAAGGTAGTTGGTCCTGATGACATACCAGTGGAGGTATGGAAGTGTCTAGGAGAGATGGCAGTAGAGTTTTTAACTAGGTTGTTCAACGAGGTCTTAAAGAGTGAGAGGATGCCTGAGGAATGGAGGAGAAGTGTTTTGGTGCCGATTTTTAAGAACAAGGGAGATGTGCAGAGTTGTGGAAACTACAGAGGTATTAAGCTGATGAGCCATACAATGAAGTTGTGTGAAAGAGTAGTGGAAGCAAGGCTAAGGGGAGAAGTGAGCATTTGTGAGCAGCAGTATGGTTTCATGCCAAGAAAGAGCACTACAGATGCAATATTAGCTTTGAGAATGTTGATGGAGAAGTACAGAGAGGGTCAGAAAGAGCTGCATTGTGTCTTTGTAGATTTAGAGAAAGCGTATGACAGGGTGCCAAGAGAGGAGCTGTGGTATTGTATGAGGAGGTCTGGAGTGGCAGAGAAGTATGTTAGAGTGGTGCAGGATATGTATGAGAGCAGTAGGACAGTGGTAAGGAGTGCGGTAGGTGTGACAGAGGAGTTCACGGTGAAGGTGGGACTGCATCAAGGATTGGCTCTGAGCCCCTTCTTGTTTGCGGTGGTGATGGACAGGCTGACAGATGAGGTCAGACAGGAATCTCCATGGACTATGATGTTTGCGGATGACATCGTGATCTGTAGTGAGAGCAGGGAGCAGGTGGAGGAAACTCTAGAGAGGTGGAGGTTTGCTCTGGAGAGAAGAGGAATGAAGGTTAGTCGCAGCATGACAGAATACATATGTGTGAATGAGAGGGATCCAAGTGGAACAGTGAGGTTACAGGGAGAAGAGATAAAGAAGGTGCAGGATTTTAAGTACTTAGGGTCAACAGTCCAGAGCAACGGGGAGTGTGGAAAAGAGGTGAAGAAGCGTGTGCAGGCAGGTTGGAAGGGGTGGAGAAAAGTGTCAGGTCTGTTGTGTGATAAAAGAGTACCAGCAAGAATGAAAGGAAAGGTGTACAGGACAGTAGTGAGACCAGCGATGTTGTATGGTTTGGAGACAGTTGCACTGAGGAAAAGACAGGAGGAAGAGTTAGAGGTAGCAGAGCTGAAGATGTTGAGGTTCTCTTTGGGAGTGATGAGGATGGATAGGATCGGGAATGAGTACATCAGAGGGACAGCACATGTGAGATGTTTTGGAGACAAAGTTAGAGAGGCCAGGTTGAGATGGTTTGGACATGTTCAGAGGAGGGAGAGTGAATATATCGGTAAAAGGATGCTGAGGTTAGAGCTGGCAGGCAGGAGGCCGAGAGGAAGACCAAAGAGGAGGTTTATGGATGTAGTGAAGGAGGACATGAAGGTAGTCGGTCTGAGAGAAGAGGATGCAGGGGATAGGGCTAGATGGAGGCAGATGATTCGCTGTGGCGACCCCTGAAGGGAACAGCCGAAAGGAAAAGAAGACATACAGCTGATGCAAACATATATTTGGATTAATGCAGAAGTTAGTGAATGGGTCTTGATACTACAATCACACTGCTCCTTTTTTTCCATTTTCAGTGGGGCAGTAGATGATGGTGGTGACACTACACAATCACCACAACACTATCACCACAACACAATCACCACAACACAAAACAAACTTCAACTATACATGAAAATGTGTGGAAACATCAGAGGTAATGCTTTTCCCAGAGAAAATGTTTATCATCACTGCTTCTTCCACAGAAACATTAACATGATGATGGCTTTGAAGGAACTCAGGAACTTCAGGAATATCTTTACACGAGGAACCGGAGCACATATGGGGAAGCAGAGCTTGCTGAATTCTATCTACATCACTGATTGGTCGAAAGCAAGCTGCACCATATGTCCAACAGGAGACTTCCAGGGCAACCTGGGTGGAAGCCTTAGTGTTTCCCTTCACTGGAACTGGAACTAAACAAACCTGTTCCAGCACGACACAAAGTGCACAGAGTGAGCTCCATGAAGACATGGTGTGTGAAGGTTGGAAGAAGGTAGAAGAACTGGAGTGTCCTGCACAGAGCCCTGACCTCAACCCCACTGAACAGCTTTGGGATGAACTGGAACTGGAGCCTCCTCACATCAACATCAGTGCCTGACCTCAACCTCACTAATGGCTCTTGTAGCTGAATGAACACAAATCCACACAGCCACGCCCCAAAATCTAGTGGAAAGCCTTCCCAGAAGAAAGAGTGGAGCACATTATAACAGCAAAGGGGGAATAAATCTGGAATGTGATGTTCAACAATACAATATAAGTGTGATGGTCAGGGGTGCACATACTTTTGGCCATATAGTGTAGATACAAAGATAGATAGCTAGATCAACAGAGAGAGTTATCTTAATGATAAAGGCTACCATTGAATGTATAGTTTGTGTTTGATGGACAGGAGGAATGATGTTTATGGAGTTTAGTTTTCAGTTTGTCAGTTTCTCCTATCAGAAAGGGTTACAAGCAGAACCCATTTTTAGATGCTAAGAACTCTTGGATGTGAACATCTAGAACCTGTCAGGAGTTTAACGTTTAGCTTCTTAGTACTTGAAAAAGAGTTCTTTAAGGGTTCACTGGATAATGAAGGGTTCCTGTCCTCTTCATATGGTTCTACTTGGAACATTTTGTGATAGGAAAAAAACTCTACTGTAAGGTTCTACATAGCAGTTAAAGAGTTCCAGAAGACAGAAGAACCCTTAACGAGTCTAAGTACCAATTAACCATAAAAAGTCATTTCTGTGCTTTATGTAAACTAACATGATGAAATTAAAACATTAATCAGACTTCATTCCAGTGTGTGACAACATTACACAGTAATAATAAACACCGTGTGGTGCTGCTGTAGGAAAATAATCAATGACTAGGTGGTGTGATGAAGTGAAATTGCTGTTACCACCATGCAGTTGATTATTTTCCCATAACAGCATGTCCCCACGTGTTTTATTCCTCGTATACTACAGCAATACTTTTTATCTGTGTAGAATTACATTTAATGTTCTGTGAAACATGTTAGTTCCTGTTGTCACTTACGTTATAGCAGCTATAAACACTCGTTCCCTCACCAGCCCTCTCTTTATTCTCTCTCTTTATTCTCTCTCTTTATTCTCTCTCTTTATTCTCTCTCTTTATTCTCTCTCTTTACTCTCTCTCTTTATTCTCTCTCTTTACTCTCTCTCTTTATTCTCTCTCTTTATTCTCTCTCTTCAAGTTAATAAGACAAAAATCGCAGCTTGTCGTGTTACAGAGAAACCGCGAAGAAGCGTAAACTCCTCTGTCCTGAAGACGTTGGAAACTTACTGTTACAGCTTTACCTCTGACTGTTACAAAGCACCGGCACTGGAGACTCCTTCCGTAAACGTTACATAAAATTTCACCATAACAACGATTACACACGTTCTTTAATCAGTTTATTATCAGTGGAGCGTCCGCTGTACACGTCCCTGTGAACGAGCCGTTGCTATAGAAACGATAAGGTATATAAACCTGCGCTACTGTCAGAGCTGCTGTTAAAGAGAATGAATCATTTTTCATGATTTTATGTCACAATTAAAGTTTATTGAACAGTTTTATCACGGCATGATGCTGAACAAGCTAATAATCGCGCTATAGGGATAGTGATCTAAGAACAAACGCAAAATACGGAGATTTTCGATGTCGGAGAATTGGGGAAGTGTTTTTTAAATATCTGGCAACCATGAAGGGTTTTTTTCATCCGGATTTTGTGTGTGTGTGTGTGTGTGTGTGTGTGTGTGTGTGTGTGAGAGAGAGAGAGAGAGAGAGAGAGAGAGAGAGAGGAAGCTGCAGCTGCTTACACACACACACACACACACACACACACACACTGTAAATCCTCTCATCATCCTCATCATCGTCTCTTTCTCCGCGCTGTTCGGATCAACTTTGGAAGTTTATTTCCGTCCAGAACCGCGATGGAGCCGTGAAGCCGGGGTGAGTGTGTGTGTGTGTGTGTGTGTGTGTGTGTGTTACATTTACGATGACCGCGCGCGCGTGCAGCGGCTTTAGTTCGCATTTTGTTCTTAACACACTCGCATTTTACCGCATCTTATTCATGCACAGTTTGTGTAACATGCAGCTGATCCGCATTCTCTAAACACACTTCAAAAAATAAATTATAATAATAATTGACAATAAAAACGCTGGAGATTGAATGCACGTGAGATGCAGTGATGATGAACACGACATGGACTGTGTTATTAATTTAATTAAATTAAATTTTTTGCTTAATTGATTTGATGGATTTGAGATTCTGAGCCAGTTTATACGAACTGTTTCCTCTGTGAGGCTTCATGTGTCATTCATCTGAGCTTAACATTTCTGAAATAAGAGAAGAGCTACTCTCAGTTTTATTTATTTTTTTATTTATTTATTTATTTTTGTTTAAACCTTTATTTCAGCAGTGTAGATGAAGATGAAGATGAAGAAGAAGAAGAAAAGGGCAACACAACAGTTCGCTAATAACCAGCATTCAGACACTAATAACAGCATTGTGAATGGATTAAAAACACTCACACTGACCCACTTCTCTTATAAATAGCTTCAAAATCAAATCTGATTAAAAAAAACAAAACAATTACACACGATTTAGATGTTTTGTTTTGTAGAATAGTTTTGTGTCCAGACTTCATCCACAGATCCAGAGAGAGAGAGAGAGAGAGAGAGAGAGAGAGAGAGAGCGATAAGCCTTAGCAACATCATTACATGATATTACTCATTAATTATTGACATTAAATATTGTGATAACTCTCAGTATCATAGATTGACCAAAACTTTGACTTCCTTCTCTCTCTTTTTTATTTTTTATTATTATTATTATTATTTTTAAAATCCACAGTGTTAATATCTGTAATATTAGAGCAAGCGTATCTGTTATATGAAGCATGACATCACTTATGGAAGTGAATTTTACTTTTTGTTTATTTGTTCCTGAGCAGAACGTCTCAGAAAATGAGTTAAAATGATGTTTTAGTGATTTTAGTGATTGTTTCTGAAACATGTCGTGACATCGCGACTGCATATAGTGCTCCATGAAAAAATAACACAAATTTCCCTCTTTTGCATCTCTTTAGAACGAATAAATCACCTTTTTTATATCACTTCAGATGTGTATAGTGGATATTTTATACACTTTCAGCCGTATATCAGGTGTTTTCCATGTTACGATCAGGATAAATCATCGACTGACGAGTCTGTTCTGTAGAAACGTTCGCTTTCTGTTGGAGTGTTTGGTATTAAAACTAATTTTAACTTTTAGAAGTGAACACTAATTTCTAATTCAGTGCAAAGAGAGGTGTATAGAATTTATTTTAAAAGATGAAAAAAATACAGGTGTAATCAGTGAATATATATATATATATATATATATATATATATATATATATATATATATATATATATATATATATATATTGCATGAGTCATTTTATTTTTATTTGTATTACCCTTTATAGGTTTATATTTATATTTTTTATATATATACAGTTGGCCAGAAATGTCCTTCAGGATCAATAAATCTTATCTTCTCTATTATTATATATTATACGCTGGGAGTTTATACGACTTTCTGTTGTGTAAATTATTCCCAACGTGCAAGTTTAATTTTAATTAAACAGTTATTTCATTCATTTTAAAGCTGATGAAGGTCTTGTATCCAAAATATCTGGAGAAAGAGATCTAGTCAATTTTATTAAACGCATTACATTCTATTTTGCATTAAAATAAAATAAAAATGAAAAAAAGAAGTCAGCTTTTATTATCAAACGCTTCCGAAATTTTGGCCTGCAGTTTATTTGTACGAGCGTTTGAGCCGGGATTTTTATTCCCTGCACGATTCAATTTCATTACAGTTCGAGTTTCCTGAATGCGATTATAAAACACTTTCTTATGCATCTCGTTGCATCTCAATTTCTGATTTTTTTTTACATTGTGATTTTTTTTAACCATGACCACCTGCTGCTTTTAAAGCCTACTATATTGTATTTTTTCACCCTTCATGAATAACTTCGCCGTAATGCCTCTGTAGTGATTCTTTTTCATCAGGAAGGTTTTACTGAGGGGGTTTTTCACTGAAAGTCTGATTACAATATTTTGTGCCTGCATGCAGCGTCTTTCAGGAGAGAATCTCAATGCATCTGATTCATTTTCACTGCTTTAATATATTTGTGTGCATATATGTGTGTGTGTGTGTGTGTGCGCATGTGTGTATATGTCCATATATGTATGTATAAATGTTTATGTGTGAATACTGTATGAGTTGCCAGATTATACGGTTTACCAGTTTTAGAGAATAGGATGGAGTGTGTGCGTGAAGACGGTTTAGTGTTTATTTTTATTTTCATTGTTCCGATCTGAAAAGGAAATGCTTCCATGGTGAAATCTATGATATTCTCTGTGGTTGAATATAAAACACTGCTGATGATTCACAGTAGGGCTGTGTGATGTGGAGATACGTATCATAACGCGATAGAAAAATGTCTACTGATAGATATTTTCTTATAGCGTTTATATCGCTGGTGTCACAAAAAAGGCCACTTTTAAGGTGGGAGCTGTTTCGGTGTAACGAACACAAAAACCAGCATGGAGGAGTGTGACACCGAGCGAAACTCCCCACGACAGGGAGGTAATTCTGTCGTTTGGGTTAACGAATCACACACTGAACAGAAAACAGAATCACAAACTGAACAGATCAGTCATGAATGCATGCAGTTATTTTCTATAGACCGTTTTTTTCATCAATGAAATACAGCTTTCAAAACTTACTTCACAGGAATGTTCATAGATTCATATTGTGCACAAGACTGCAGGATCAGGATTAAGATCAGGGTCAATATCAGGATTAGGATCAGGATTATGACAGGGATCGGAATCAGGATTGATGGATGTTCTCCCTGTTAGTCCTGTATTGTAGAGGCTACAGAATTAAAATTAGGATCAAGATTAGGATTAAGGTCAGGATTAAGATCAGGATTAATATTATGCTCATGATCAAGATAAGGCTGAGGATCAGGATTTAGGAGCAGGGTCTGAATTTGGAGCTCAGAAAATCCACTAAGCAACTGCATAACCTGACTCTGAATACGAGGAACTTTCCTGCGTAAATGCTCATGTAATTGTTGTACAGCCGTGGCCAAAAGTTTTGAGAATGACACAAATATTAATTTTTACAAAGTCTACTGGTTCAGTTTTTATGATGGCAATTTGCATATACTCCAGAATGTTATGAAGAGTGATCAGATGAATTGCAATTAATTTCAAAGTCCCACTTTGCCATGAAAATGAACTTAATCCCAAAAAAACATGTCCACTGCATTTCAGCCCTTCCACAAAAGGACCAGCTGACATCATGTCAGTGATTCTCTCGTTAACACAGGTGAGAGTGTTAACGAGGACAAGGCTGGAGATCACTCTGTCATGCTGATTGAGTTAGAATAACAGACTGGAAGCTTTAAAAGGAGGGTGGTGCTTGAAATTATTGTTCTTCCTCTGTTAACTATGGTTACCTGCAAGGAAACACGTGCAGCCATCATTGCTTTGCACAAAAAGGGATTCACAGGCAAGGATATTGCTGCTAGTAAGATTGCACCTAAATCAACCATTTATCGGATCATCAAGACCTTCAAGGAGAGAGGTTCAACCGTTGTGAAGAAGGCTTCAGGGCGCCCAAGAAAGTCCAGCAAGCGCCAGGACCATCTCCTAAAGTTGATTCAGCTGCGGGATCGGGGCACCACCAGTGCAGAGCTTGCTCAGGAATGGCAGCAGGCAGGTGTGAGTGCGTCTGCACGCACAGTAAGGCGAAGACTTTTGGAGGATGACCTGGTGTCAAGAAGGGCAGCAAAGAAGCCACTTCTCTCCAGGAAAAACATCAGGGACAGACTGCTATTCTGCAAAAAGTACAGGGATTGGACTGCTGAGGACTGGGGTAATGTCATTTTCTCTGATGAATCCCCTTTCCGATTGTTTGGGGCATCTGGAAAAAAGCTTGTCCGGAGAAGAAAAGGTGAGCGCTACCATCAGTCCTGTGTCATGCCAACAGTAAAGCATCCTGAGACCACTCAAGTGTGGGGTTGCTTCTCAGCCAAGGGAGTGGGCTCACTCACAATTTTGCCAGAACACAGCCATGAATAAAGAATGGTACAAAAACATCCTCAGAGAGCAACTTCTCCCAACCATCCAAGAACAGTTTGGTGATAAACAATACCTTTTCCAGCATGATGGGGCACCTTGCCACAAGGCAAAAGTGATAACGAAGTGGCTCGGGGAACAAAACATCGACATTTTGGGTCCATGGCCAGGAAACTCCCCAGACCTTAATCCCATTGAGAATTTGTGGTCAATCTTCAAGAGGCGGGTGGACAAACAAAAACCCACAAACTCTGACAAACTCCAAGCATTGATTATGCAAGAATGGGCTGCCATCAGTCAGGATGTGGCCCAGAAGTTGATTGACAGCATGCCAGGGCCAATTGCAGAGGTCTTGAAAAAGAAGGGTCAACACCGCAAATATTGACTCTTTGCATAAACTTCATGTAATTGTCAATAAAAGCCATTGACACTTATGAAATGCTTGTGATTATACTTCAGTAACAGTAACATCTGACAAAAAGATCCAAAAACACTGAAGCAGTAGACTTTGTGAAAATTAATATTTGTGTCATTCTCAAAACTTTTGGCCACGGCTGTACATAAAAACAATATTTATAATAACATGTAATCTCTAATCTTCCTCTTTCTTTGTGCTTCTGTCCTCCACACCATCATGATAACGAACGTACGTGTGTGTGTATAGACAAAAAAATATATATAAACAAGACTCATTTACAGTGTAGATACAGTCTAGGGTTGCCAGATTGGTATTTTTGTTTTGGACCATTAATAGTTTAATTTCTAAACATACAGTGCAATTTTTATAAATGGAACAATGTGATAGTCTGTGAAAATTCCCAATCTGGCAACAATCTGATAATCTCATGTACACGTAAATGTATTAGACGTGCTGGTGTTTTTTTGTTTTTAGTTAAAATGTATTTATCTTTTCCTAAGTATCTGTGTTAATTCAGAACTTTAGTGTTAATTTAATTCTAGGTGTCTATTTGTCAGTCTGCTCGGTGTGTCCTTACCTGCCGCTCACGCTAAATTTCAATTAAAATCCCATTAACGGCTGTTTTGATGTCGTGAGTAATTGAGTCGCTCATAAAAGACAATTAACACCTGATGAGCTTTTCGCTAATATCGCTAATGTATCACTGAGTGAGTGATTGCAAGAAACACGACAAGGACATGATCATTTCAGCCTGAGACCATTCATCATAATCATCAACATCACCATCTTCAACACACACACACACACACACACACACACACACACACACACACACACACACACACACACACACACACACACACACTGAGAGCTCATTAAAACCTTCAGTGGTGTCTGATTGCTCCAATTGATTTGATTGATTTTGTGGGAAATTGTGTTAATTCATGTTGCAGGCTACAATTCGGACTCGAAATCTCGGTCTGTGCCATTTGTGTGTGTGTGTGTGTGTGTGTGTGTGTGTGTGTGCATGGGTTTGAGTGTGTGTAGGTGTGTGTACACATGCAAGATTGAACAGTTTGTTGAATTATTTATTGCTTGTTTCATCAGCAAAACGTAACGTGACGACCTTTAAACTCACGACAGTTGGGTTTAATTCTAAGCTCAAAAGACGTCATGAACGGAGAGACTAGACGAGACGAGCTGCAGTGTCTCAGGTTTTTAAATAAAGTTTTAAATTAACTAATAAATTTGAGCTAACACTAATAGGTGTTTTATGAGTACATGCATCGATTGAAGCTGATCAGTAGCTCCGCCTACTGTTTGTTTGGGTCTAGGTATATATAGATCACAGAGGTCAGATGTTTCTTGTAGTTGGCCACCAGGTTTGCACACATCTCAGGAGGGATTTTGTCCCACTCCTCTTTGCAGATCCTCTCCAAGTCATTAAGGTCTTGAGGCTGACATTGGGCAACTCGAACCTTCAGCTCCCTCCACAGATTTTCTATGGGATTAAGGTCTGGAGACTGGCTAGGCCACTCCAGGACCTTAATGTGCTTCTTCTTGAGCCACTCCTTTGTTGCCTTGGCTGTGCGTTTTGGGTCATTGTCATGCTGGAATACCCATCCACGACCCATTTTCAATGCCCTGGCTGAGGGAAGGAGGTTCTCAGCCAAGATTTGACGGTTCATGGCCCCGTCCATCGTTCCTTTGATGCGGTGCAGTTGTCCTGTCCCCTTAGCAGAAAAACACCCCCAGAGCATAATGTTCCCACCTCCATGTTTGACGGTGGGGATGGTGTTATGACTTGGGGTCATAGGCAGCATTCCTCCTCCTCCAAACACGGCGAGTTGAGTTGATACCAAAGAGATCTGACCACACCTGACCACAACACTTTCACCCAGTTCTCCTCTGAATCATTCAGGCAAACTTCAGACGGGCCTGTACATGTGCTTTCTTGAGCAGGGGGACCTTGCGGGCGCTGCAGGATTTCAGTCCTTCACGGCGTAGTGTGTTACCAATTGTTTTCTTGGTGACTATGGTCCCAGCTGCCTTGAGATCATTAACAAGATCCTCCCGTGTAGTTCTGGGCTGATTCCTCACCATTCTCATGATCATTGAAACTCCACGAGGTGAGATCTTGCATGGAGCCCCAGACCGAGGGAGACTGACAGTTTCTTCCATTTGCGAATAATCGCACCAACTGTTGTCACCTTCTCACCAAGCTGCTTGGCGATGGTCTTGTAGCCCATTCCAGCCTTGTGTAGGTCTACAATCTTGTCCCTGACATCCTTGGACAGCTCTTTGGTCTTGGCCATGGTGGAGAGTTTGGAATCTGATTGATTGATTGCTTCTGTGGACAGGTGTCTTTTATACAGGTAACAAACTGAGATTAGGAGCACTCCCTTTAAGAGAGTCTCGTTACCTGTGTAAAAGACACCTGGGAGCCAGACATCTTGCTGATTGATAGGGGGTCAAATACTTATTTCCCTCATTAAAATGCAAATCAATCTATAACTTTTTTGAAATGTGTTTTTCTGGATTTTTTTGTTGTTATTCTGTCTCTCACTGTTAAAATACACCTACCATTAAAATTATAGACCGATCATTTCTTTGTCAGTGGGCAAACGTACAAAATCAGCAGGGGATCAAATACTTTCCCCCCCACTGTAATAATAATAATGTCTCTTTAAAATGAATGAAAACTCCGTCTCAGACGGGGACTAAAGGCACGAAATCTAAAATATGTTTTAAAAATTGAAGACGTTCATGTTCTGCAGTAGGCTGTGTTTCTACAGCAAGACTTACTGACTTTATTTGAAGAATGTAGTTTGAGGAGTGTTCTTACAGAATACGTCACTTAAAATATTGAAATGTTAGCCATACTGATTCACTCACTCACTCACTCACTCACTCTCTCACTCACACACTCACTCACTCACTCTCTCACTCACACACTCACTCACTCACTCTCTCACTCTCAATCTCTTACTCACTAACTCACTCTCTCACTCTCTCACTCACTCTCTCACACACTCTCTCACTCTCTCACTCACTCACTCATTTACTCACTCACTCACTCTCTCACTCACTTACTCTCACTCTCTCTCACTCACTCACTCACTTACTCTCACTTACTTACTCTCACTCTCTTACTCACTCACTCACTCTCTCACTCACTTACTCTCACTCTCTCTCTCACTCACTCACTCTCTCTCTCTCTCTCTCACTCACTCTCTCACTCACTTACTCTCACTCTCTCTCACTCACTCACTCACTTACTCTCACTTACTTACTCTCACTCTCTTACTCACTCACTCACTCTCTCACTCACTTACTCTCACTCTCTCACTCACACACTCACTCACTCACTCTCTCTCTCTCTCTCTCTCTCACTCACTCTCACTCACTCTCTCACTCTCTTACTCTCTCACTCACTCTCTCTCACTCACTCTTTCACTCACTCAATCACTTACTCTCCCTCTCTTACTCACTCACTCTCTCACTCACTCACTCTCTCTCACTCTCTCTCTCTCTTACTCACTCACTCACTCTCTCACTCTCTCACTCACTCTCTCACACACTCTCTCTCTCACTCTCTCACTCACTCACTCACTCACTCACTCACTCACTCACTCACGCAGTCTCTTACTCACTCACTCACTCTCTCAGTCTCTCACTCACTCTCTCACACACTCTCTCTCTCACTCTCTCACTCACTCACTCACTCACTCACTCACTCACTCACGCAGTCTCTTACTCACTCACTCACTCACTCACTCACTCACTCTCTCCCTCTCTCTCTTACTCTCTCTCCCTCACTCACTCTCTCACTCTCTCACTCACACTAGGGAGTGCGCACTTCCCCCTGCAGCTCTCCACCCGCTACACTCGATTCTTATTACCTAACGCCCACGTTCACTTTAAACCTCCATCATCAGATTTCAAGTTCCTAATCGACTTAGCTCTACCTACCTTCCTGTAGTCCCCACACACACACACACACACACACACACACACACACACACACACACACACACACACACACACACACACAAGGTCTGATTGTTTTTTTTAAGCTGCAAAATATTTTAGATATTAAATATTAGCAACAAGAATAAAAGGTTGTGATTTTCTTTGCTCAATAAGCGACACAGTAGAAGATAAATGCAGAACTTATGAGGGGATCTGATCAAAATGATGGTGTGTTTTATTAATGTGTCACTGAGAGGAAATTCATTTACCTTTAAAAAAAAAATAGACAAATATGCAGGTTTCGTTTCATGAGTCTGTATAAAAACGGATATCAGACTCCATCCTGCGCTCTTCTGCAGGCTGAAATAAACAGAAATGAACGGAAGTAAACAACAATAACGGAACGCTGTGTCTCAGGAGGAGGAACCGGAGGAACATCGAGTGGGAAGTGTTCTGCAGACGCTGCTCATTTGCTGCAGGAGGAAAAGGTCAAACTTTACACGCCGTCTCGTGTCCGTACCGCGTCCCCGGAATAACACCGAAAATAAACACTACACAGCTTTGTAGCGCAGGACGTGGAATATGTGGACTTTATTTCCCTTGTTTCAGTGTGTGTTATAGATAACGACAGAAATCAGACGAGTGGTGCATCACTAATGCTCTGAACACAGTAATGCTCTACACACCCTAACGCTCTTCACACCCTAACACTCTGAACACACATACTCTTGTGTCAGTGTTGTGTGAAGAGGAAAAAATACAATACAAAACACCACAACGTTTTATCAGATGTTCAGATTTTTAGTGACAGAGGGATAAAAACGTAAAAGTGAACACCGCATTCAGCACTAGTGTTCGTTATAGTGACAGGTTCTGGCTGTAAATCATAAACAAACCCAACACTGTGTTAATTCTTCACTTTATTGTTAACCGTGATGTTAAAATTATGACTGAATCTTTAATACGTGATATTCAATAAAAAATAAGTATGTATGATATGTAATTATGTTCATTATTCAAATTAACACCTGAACATGGAAGAACTTCATCAGAGTGTTGACTTAAAACATTACTGAGTTAACACTTTCAATGCTAAATTAACACCTTGCAGTTGAAAAATTAACACCATATGGTGCTAATAATGCTTACAATGCAGAACGAACACTGTATGGTGCTGGATTAACACTGAATTGTGCAGAATTAACACTGTATGGTGCTGGACTAACACTGTATGGTGCTGGATTAACACTGAATTGTGCTGGATTAACATTGTGTGGTGCTGGATTAACACTGAATTGTGCTGGATTAACACTGAATTGTGCTGGATTAACACTGAATTGTGCTGGATTAACACTGTGTGGTGCTGGATTAACACTGTGTGGTGCTGGATTAACACTGAATTGTGCTGGATTAACACTGAATTGTGCTGGATTAACACTGAATTGTGCTGGATTAACACTGTGTGGTGCTGGATTAACACTGTGTGGTGCTGGATTAACACTGAATTGTGCTGGATTAACACTGAATTGTGCTGGATTAACACTGTGTGGTGCTGGATTCATGCTTAGAAACTTGAATTACCTCAGGATCCCAAATTAACGCCGTATAGTGCTGTTTTAAATTAACACCTTGATGCTGAATTAACTCTTAGTATATTGAATTAACATTTACAACACAGAGTTAATACTTGCAATACCAAATGAACACTATAAAGTTGTGAAATATGGTGTTGAATTAACACTTACCATCTTGAATTAATACTACATGAATTAGGGTTTCATGGTGGTAGATTAATACTTACAGTGCTTGAGTTAAACTGCTGAATTAACACTTTAAGATCTGGAATTTACACCATATGGCGCTGATTTAACATTACACTTAAATTAACACTATAAAGTTGTGAGTTGACACTGTACAGTGTTGAATTAATTCTTACACTGAACTAATACTTTGCAACGGTGGATTAACACACAGTGTAGAACTAACACACACAGTGTAGAACTAACACACACAGTGTAGAACTAACACACACAGTGTAGAACTAACACACACAGTGCAGAACTAACACACAGTGTAGAACTAACACACTGCAGTGTAGAACTAACACACTGCAGTGTAGAACTAACACACACAGTGCAGAACTAACACACACAGTGTAGAACTAACACACACAGTGCAGAACTAACACACTGCAGTGCAGAACTAACACACACAGTGTAGAACTAACACACTGCAGTGCAGAACTAACACACACAGTGCAGAACTAACACACACAGTGTAGAACTAACACACACAGTGCAGAACTAACACACTGCAGTGCAGAACTAACACACTGCAGTGTAGAACTAACACACTGCAGTGCAGAACTAACACACTGCAGTGCAGAACTAACACACTGCAGTGCAGAACTAACACACTGCAGTGCAGAACTAACACACTGCAGTGCAGAACTAACACACTGCAGAGCGGATCTAACACACTGCAGTGCGGATCTAACACACTGCAGTGCGGAACTAACACACTGCAGTGCGGAACTAACACAGTGCAGTGCGGAACTAACACAGTGCAGTGCGGAACTAACACAGTGCAGTGCGGAACTAACACACTGCAGTGCGGAACTAACACACGCAGTGCGGAACTAACACACTGCAGTGCGGAACTAACACAGTGCAGTGCGGAACTAACACACGCAGTGCGGAACTAACACAGTGCAGTGCGGAACTAACACACGCAGTGCGGAACTAACACACTGCAGTGCGGAACTAACACACTGCAGTGCAGAACTAACACACTGCAGTGTAGAACTAACACACACAGTGCTGAACTAACACACTGCAGTGTTGAACTAACACACTGCAGTGCAGAACTAACACACACAGTGTAGAACTAACACACTGCAGTGCAGAACTAACACACTGCAGTGCAGAACTAACACACTGCAGTGCAGAACTAACACACTGCAGTGTAGAACTAACACACTGCAGTGCAGAACTAACACACACAGTGTAGAACTAACACACACAGTGCAGAACTAACACACACAGTGCAGAACTAACACACTGCAGTGTTGAAACGTCACAAGCCTGAATTAACACGTGGAGCACAGTGCTGCTGACTTTCTCAGGACTTCTGTATAAAAATGTGTGTGTGTCTGTGATGTCACTAAATAAACTCAGCGACTTAAACCAATCAGGTTTGATATGCTAATGAGTATCGGTTGAGGTCGTGATAGCCGCACTGAACGGAATCGTGGTCGCTATGGTAACGGGTTTAGGTTGCTGTTAAATAAATAAACGAGAAATTGAGGATGGAGACTCTGACACTCTGCAGTCCCACTCGAGTCCACCTGTGACCCGTCAGTGATGTTAGGGACGGCAGGAGGGCGCTGGGGGTGTTTCTGATTTGCATATTCATGTTTATTCATACGTCCTCGAATTGTTAATGAGGGTGAAAGGTGTAGAGATGTTTCTGTGCCATTTTTTAGCCTTTCCCTCTGCATTAAAAAGCATATTACACAATTTAATTCTAGACAGATTATGGAAATGATAAATACTTTAAATACTTTAATACTCAGATGTGTTTTTAAAGCACTAACACAGCATGGAGAACCTAAATGATCAAATATTTCATATTGATACAGAAAATATACAATTATCTAGTTCCATTATCGAGCTGTGTGTGTGTGTGTGTGTGTGTGTGTGTGTGTGTGTGTGTGTGTGTGTGTGTGTGTGTGTTAAGCCTTGACTTATCCTTCATTCAGTTATAACGACACACTGATTTGAAAGGACAGGAATGTAAAGAGTAATCGATAAGTGTAAATCTCTGGGGAAAATCGTACATTGATGGAATCCTGTAACGTCTCTGGAGGCGTTTCACCTTCGCTACACACAACACGACTCCAATATCGATTATCTGTTAATGCTCTGAGCTGCTAAAGTGTCTTACACAAGTGAACAAATTTAATGAGGTTTTATTATTGGTAGAAGTATTGGCACCCATCATTAAAAATAATAATAACATGCAAAGGTTATTAATACACTATTTTTATATATATATATATATATATATATATATATATATATATATATATATAAAATATTTTTTGTATATATATATATATATATATAAAATATTTTTTGTATATATATATATATATATATATATATATATATATATATATATATATATATACAGGTGCATCTCAATAAATTAGAATGTCGTGGAAAAGTTCGTTTATTTCAGTAATTCAACTCAAATTGTGAAACTCGTGTATTAAATAAATTCAGTGCCACAGACTGAAGTAGTTTAAGTCTTTGGTTCTTTTAATTGTGATGATTTTGGCTCACATTTAACAAAAACCCACCAATTCACTATCTCAACAAATTAGAATATGGTGATATGCCAATCAGCTAATCAACTCAAAACACCTGCAAAGGTTTCCTGAGCCTTCAAAATGGTCTCTCAGTTTGGTTCTCTAGGTAAGCCACAAACATTCATTGCCAAAGAAGCTGGCTGTTCACAGAGTGCTGTATCCAAGCATGTTAACAGAAAGTTGAATGGAAGGAAAAATTGTGGAAGAAAAAGATGCACAACCAACCGAGAGAACTGCAGCCTTATGAGGATTGTCAAGCAAAATCGATTCAAGAATTTGAGTGAACTTCACAAGGAATGGACTGAGGCTGGGGTCAAGGGATCAAGAGCCACCACACACAGACGTGTCAAGGAATTTGGCTACAGTTGTCGTATTCCTCTTGTTAAGCCACTCCTGAACCACAGACAACGTCAGAGGCGTCTTACCTGGGCTAAGGAGAAGAAGAACTGGACTGTTGACCAGTGGTCCAATATCCTCTTTTCAGATGGGAGCAAGTTTTGTATTTCATTTGGAAACCAAGGTCCAAGAGTCTGGAGGAAGGGTGGAGAAGCTCATAGCCCAAGTTGCTTGAAGTTCAGTGTTAAGTTTCCACAGTCTGTGATGATTTGGGGTGCAATGTCATCTGCTGGTGTTGGTCCATTGTGTTTTTTGAAAACCAAAGTCACTGCACCCGTTTACCAAGAAATTTTGGAGCACTTCATGCTTCCTTCTGCTGACCAGCTTTTTGAAGATGCTGATTTCATTTTCCAGCAGGATTTGGCACCTGCCCACACTGCCAAAAGCACCAAAAGTTGGTTAAATGACCATGGTGTTGGTGTGCTTGACTGGCCAGCAAACTCACCACACCTGAACCCCATAGAGAATCTATGGGGTATTGTCAAGAGGAAAATGAGAAACAAGAGACCAAAAAATGCAGATGAGCTGAAGGCCACTGTCAAAGAAACCTGGGCTTCCATACCACCTCAGCAGTGCCACAAACTGATCACCTCCATGCCACGCCGAATTGAGGCAGCAATTAAAGCAAAAGGAGCCCCTACCAAGTATTGAGTACATGTACAGTAAATGAACATACTTTCCAGAAGGCCAACAATTCACTAAAAATGTTTTTTTTATTGGTCTTATGAAGTATTCTAATTTGTTGAGATAGTGAATTGGTGGGTTTTTGTTAAACGTGAGCCAAAATCATCACAATTAAAAGAACCAAAGACTTAAACTACTTCAGTCTGTGGCATTGAATTTATTTAATACACGAGTTTCACAATTTGAGTTGAATTACTGAAATAAATGAACTTTTCCACGACATTCTAATTTATTGAGATGCACCTGTATATACACACACACACAGGTGCATATCAAAAAATTAGAATATCGTGGAAAAGTTAATTTTTCCCCATAATTTAATTCAAAAAGTGGAACTTTCATATTTTCAATCTGGCTTACAGCTCATGGAAATCAAAAATCCAGTATCTCAAAATATCAGAATAAAGAATTTATAATACAGAAATGTCGACCCTCTGACAAGTATGTTAATTTATGCACTCAATACTTGGGCACCAAATTACTGCATCAATGGGGCGTGGCATGGAGGAAATCAGCCTGTGGCACTGCTGAGGTGTTTTGGAAGCCCAGGTTGCTTTGATAGCGGCCTTCAGCTGGTCTGTATCATCGGGTCTGGTGTCTCTCATCTTCCTCTTGATAAAATTCAGGTCAGGTGAGTCGGCTGGCCGATCAAGCACAGTGACACCATGGTCAGCAAACCAGTTACTAGTAGTTTTGGCTCTGTGGGAGGGGCCAAGTCCTGCTGGAAAAGGAAATCAGCATCTCCATAAAGCTCGTCAGCAGATGGAAGCATGAAGTGCTCTAAAATCTCCTGGTAGACGCTGCATCGACTCGAGAAAACCCAGTGGACCGACACCAGCAGATGACATGGCACCCCAAATCATCACTGACTGTGGAAACTTCACACTGGACTTCAAGCAACTTGGATTCTGTGCCTCTCCACTCTTCCTCCAGACTCTGGGACCTTGATTTCCAAATGAAATGCAACATTTACTTTCATCTGAGAAGAGGACTTTGGGCCACTGAGCGACGGGGTTTTGAGTAAAAAGTTAATTAGCTGATTAGAGTCTTCTCAGGTCGACATTTCTGTATTATAAATTCTTCATTCTAATATTTTGAGATACTGGATTTTTGATTTCCATGAGCTGTAAACCGTAATCATCAAGATTAAAACAAAAAAAGGCTTGAAATATTTCACTTTATGTGTAATGACTCTAGAATATATGAAAGTTCCACTTTTTGAATTAAATTCTGGAGAAAAATGAACTTGTCCACGATATAAAATTTTTTTGAGATGCACCTGTGGGTGTATAATATATATATATATCAGATTATTCAATCTGATAATAATAATATTCATATCTAATGAAGGCCCAGGTCCTCTGGAGAGATTATTATCAGCGTGGAGTCTCTTCTGTGATGTTTAACGAGATTTGAGACATTTGTAGAAGATCTTGGTCCCCTCCTCCACGTTGAACATTTTAATCTTCTTCATGTTCACATCTTCTTAAGGGTTCAGAATCTTCAAATGGAGACTGTGATCATCATAATCATAAGACGCAACATTTCTGTGGTGATTTTTGTTGACTGTGTTTGAGCTCCGTCTGGCGATCAAGTCTTAACGTAACCTCCTGGCAGAGGCAGTCAGGTTCTTGGGCTGAAATATCTTGGAGCTTAGCGTAATTCATGTTCAGTCTTCACAAGAGACACAAAAACAGTCCCAAAGCATTGATGATCATCCTGCAGACGTTAGCAAATGTTTGTTTTCCTTGTTTTGTATTTTTCCTTTTTTCTTCAAACCTTTTTTCTTCAAACCTTAATCTCATTTGACCACGAAACGGTTCAGGAGAACGACGCATCATACTTTTTATCCGTTTATAGTTGGAAAACGAGTTAGTTCCTGTTGTCACTTACGTTATAGCAGCTATAAACAGCGGTTCCCTCACCAGCCCTCTCTTTATTCTCTCTCTTCAATTTAATAAGACAAAAAAACGCAGAAAAACCGAGAAGAATCTTCTCTGTCCCGAAGATGTCGGAAAACTTCAAGTTACAAAGCACTGACACTGGAGACTCCTTCCAAAATATCACAAAATATCAAGGACTACGCACATTTTAAAAAATCCGGTCATGTGGAGCATCTACTGTTACTATAGAAACGATAACGCATCAGAACGAGCGCATTAATATAAACCTGTGCTACTGTCAGAGCTGAGACTGAGAGTTATAGAGAATTAATCAACACCTTCTGACCAATCAGAATGCAGAACTGTGGTGTAGAACTGTAATAAAAGACAGCTACATGTAGTGAGTAATAAACTGGCGAGTCAGTATCTGCTGATTCAGTTTGTTTTCCTGTCGTTAAATTTAGTGCTGTTGTAAATATTCAATAAGACAGAGAATAAAAACGCAGTTATATGTCTGGTTTTTATTGCAGCTCTTTACATTTACACTGATGTGGGATGAAGATCGAAGCTCAGTGATCGATGTGGTTAGTGATGATCATGTTTCTGAGGTTCCATGAACCTGCGCCCTTATTGACGTTTCCCCTTCATACGTATGTTATACGTGTGTACGTAGATGATGGCTAAGAAGCGCGTCCTCCATCACACACGGCTTTAGGTTTGCGTTCACTTTGCTGCTCCTGCAGCACCTGACATTTGGGAGAGCTATTAGACAGGAGCGTCTGGAGGTCATAATGAGAAGATGTGTCCCGGCTGATTGGATCTGACCTGTTTTCCGATCCTGTGCACTGATGTGTCTCATGAAGCTGTGAAGGTGAACAATAGTGATGAGCTCAAGTACTGACGAGTGACAGCAGTGATCGATCAGTAAATACATAAACCAGTCCCTCCAGGATTCCGTGATCGCAGAAATTAACGCAAAATCAAGCAAGCGAAAATATTCGCAGGAGTTTGGGTCGAGACGTGTCACGTGACGTCATCACGACGGGCATTCAGCCAAAGCCCTCTTCGATTCACGTGCGTCGAACATGAGTACAGCTAAAAGCTCTCATTTACCAACAAACATCACCGCGAAAGACTGTTTGCATATTTTTTTAAAAAGCCGCAGCAAAATCAAGCATTTCTGGTCGCAACAATCACAAAATAACTCCGTGAAATCCTGTACGGTCCGATAAAGAAAAGTTTATTTAATTTTATTTTCAAATTAATTTTACATCGATTGAATCCGTCTAGAAACAGAGGTCGAATCTTCATTTATTGTGTCTTTTAGGCTTTATTTTAAAATTCACGCTTAGTACTGACCAGCTAACAGCTAAAGACACGCTGATGTTCAGTTTAGTCGAGTTCAAAAACACAACAGGACAGAAAGTCGTCACGAGATCAGCGCCTTCAGCCTCGGCAAATTAAAGTACTCATTTTCTCCGTCCGGTCCCTGAGCGCGAGATTAAAACGCACATCTCTGTCAAACACGGCACATCGATTTATCTCAAAATCTGCCGCCATCTTGTCTCTGATTTTTTTTAACTTTGTCTGAGAACCAGATTGATATATTTCATGTTATTATATCATCTTACACCATGCTGCTGTTCTGCACCAGTTCTGCATTCCGATTGGTCAGAAGGTGTTGATTAATTCTCTATAACAGCAGCTCGGACAGCAGCGCAGGTTTATATTAACGCGCTCGTTCCGATACGTCATGGTTTCTATAGTAACGGCTCGTTCACAGGGACGTGTACGGCGGACGCTCCACTGACTTGTCCTTCTTTAATAGAATAATAAATTGCTGTGGTATAAGAGGAATAAAGCACTTAAGGACCTGCTGTTACAGGAAAATAATCAACTTTAGGGTGGTAACAGTATCTCTACTAGAAGAAGTTTAAACCGCTGGAGTATTTTAAGAGCAACTTGCTGATCATTGAATCATTTCCATACTTTTTCTCGTCTCTAATCCGACGCTTTATTCCGGACGTCACTCGAAACGTCTGCTACGATATCTGTTTTTTATTTTCAGCTAATCACCACCGAACAACATCTGTTTCTCTGAGCCGGTGTTGATTTTTATCCGCTGTGTCTCTCTCGTTCCTGCACTCACGTGTGGGCAGAAACAGAATAAATTAAAGACTCAGGCGTTAATGTGTCTATATGTACGTGGATAAGGGGTTCGATTCGCCTCATTTGCATGCGGAGAATAAGAGCATGTCTTTTATCATAGCAGACTTCCAGCTGTTTATCACCTCAAAACTGTGATACAATGTGTAGATAAACATCTGCTCAGGAACTCTGGGTTTGGTGAGGAAATCTACGATTTTTAGAGCATCACATTGTTTCATCTTCACATACTGAATATACAACAATCAGCCATAACATTAAAACCACCCGCCTAATCATGTGTAGGTCCCCCTTGTGTCGTCAAAACAGCTCTGACTCGTCGAGGCATGGACTCCACAAGACCTCTGAAGGTGTGCTGTGGTATCTGGCACCAAGACGTTAGCAGCAGATCCTTTAAGTCCTGTAAGTCGCGAGGTGGGGCCTCCGTGGATCGGACTTGTTTGTCCAGAACATCCCACAGACGCTGGATCGGATTGAGATCTGGGGAATTTGGAAGCCGAGTCAACAACTTGAACTCTTTGTCATGTTCCTCAAACCGTTCCAGAACAATGTTTGCGGTGTGTCAGGGCGCATTATCCTGCTGAAAGAGGCCACTGCCATTAGGGAACACCGTTACCATTAAGGTGTGAACTTGATCTGCAGCAATGTTTAGGTAGGTGGTACGTGTCAAAATAACATCCACATGAATGCCAGGACCCAAGGTTTCCCAGCAGAACATCACCCAGAGCATCACACTGCCTCCGCCGGCTTGCCTTCTTCCCATAGTGCATCCTTCTTCCATTGCTCCATGGTCCAGTTCTGATGCTCACGTGCCCATTGTAGGAGCTTTGGGAGGTGTACAGGGGTCAGCATGGGCTCTCTGACCGGTCTGCAGCTACGCAGCTCCATACTCAGCAAGCTGTGATGCTCTGTGTGTTCTGACTCCTTTCTATCAGAGCCAGCTTTAAATTTTTCAGCAGTTTGTGCTACAGTAGCTCTTCTCTTGGCTATCCTAACGCTCGCCCATTGTTCCTGCTTCCAACACATCAACTTCAAGAACTGACTGTTCACTTGCTGCCTAATATATCCCACCCCTCGACAGGTGCCACTGTAATGAGATAATCAACGTTATTCACTTCACCTGTCAATGTTATGGCTCATCGGTGTATATACACACACACACACAGTGTAGAATAAATTAATAAATTAATCAGCCATATTGTCTTTATTTGAACTCGAGGGACGGCACGTCAAATCTTTTGTAAATGCAGCAGGAGGATTATGTCAGAAACATTCAGTAGCTTTATTCTTATACGAAAATAAAAGCATAATAACTGAGAATCAGAAGAGATCATTTGTTTCACGTTCTAGCTCATACTAAGAATAAAACCACAGTGTGCTGAAAACTAATAACATTATGGTCCACTAAAAAACATTATGGTGTATTAAAAATAAAACACACTTGGGGCTGTGCAGTTATAGGAAAATAATCAGCGGCAGTGTGGTGTGATGTGGCGAGTGTGAGTTACTGCTAACATACAGGAGTTTTCTCATAACCACACATGTTTTATTCCTCTTATACCACAGCAATTTACCAACAATTACAATTTTTATTTAAAAATGACAATGTCATATTTTTTATCCATTTGTAGTTATGTTTAATGTTCATGAAAATAATTTGTTCCTGTAATCACGAAAGAGACGTTCCCTCAAATGCAAATGTGTTCATTCTTGTTTAATTGTATAATTTATCTAACCATTGAATCTAATCATAATGCTTCTTTAACATCACTGTATTTCTGACCAATGAATGACCGAGTTTAATGAGGACGTTTTTAGCTCCACCCACACGCTAGACAGCGTTTTTTTCCCCCCCGATTGTTTATGTTCAGTGTGAAACAAAGGCAAACTATATAACAAACGATTCAAAAGAATCAACTTTGCTGTGACTCAGACTGAATCGTTCCACCACTATCTGTTACGCTGTTGTAGGAATCATCTTCGTCTCCTCTTGGTGGTTTTCTCTCTCAGTTTTTTAGTAACAAATTGTTTTTTTTTGTTTGTTTTTTTCAGCGCAGTGACACTGAACAAACAGAGTTGAGCTTGATTAGGAATCAATAGGAATCACTAATGTTCACTAAAATCTAGCAAACTCACAGTCGACTCAAAACTCTTTACAGTCAACAATTAAGTCCATAATTTCACTGAGACTGTAAATTGGTTCGTTTGTCTTCATTTAACCAACTGACAAAAAAAACACATTGAAGGTAGAAATCACACAAACAAACAAACAAAACCCATAAAATGAATGAATGGTGGTCATGATGATCTGGCAACCCTGCACCTAACATTCAGTTCTAGACTTGTACAGAGTGTGTATGTGTGTGTGTGTGTTAGTGTACAGAGTGTGTATGTGTGTGTGTGTGTGTGTGTGTGTGTGTGTGTGTGTGTTAGTGTACAGAGTGTGTGTGTGTGTGTGTGTTAGTGTACAGAGTGTGTATGTGTGTGTGTGTGTGTGTGTGTGTGTGTTAGTGTACAGAGTGTGTATAAAACTCTGTCACTTTGTCCATGCTGTGGAAGTTCAATCCTCCTGTAGTCCCTGTGGATATATATATATATATGTGTGTGTGTGTGTGTGTGTGTGTGTGTGTGTGTGTGTGTGCATGTGTGTGTGTTTTATGTTTGCTGTAAATGTCCTCCAAACAGAATTCTGAGCTGCAGACAGTGCACTTTTTTGATTCCCTGTAGCATCTTCCTCCTACATAGACCTTAATTTCTCTCTCCCTCCTGCTGTGCATGAATGTGTGTGTGTGTGTGTGTGTGTGTGTGTGTGTGTGTGTGTGTCTTTCTGTCTGTCTGTATGATTCTCCATGGACCATGTTACTCTCCCGAGCTGTTTTCCTAGAGAATTTCCTTTAACCCTTTGTGCTCTAAATCCATTATTAATAAACGTAAAAGCATACGACACACACACACACACACACACACACACACACACACACACACACAATTGACTGTGCATCGAGTGACCGTCCACCAAATGCCAGTGAGGGGGTAAACAGGTCCTGCTCACCACACTGAGAACACCATGCACACTGTGAAGCACGGTGGTGGTAGCATCGTGTTCAGCATTCCACTTGTCCTATTAGTGGTTTCCCGGACTAATCCCCTAATTACTCTTTCACTGACATTTCGAGGATGTGGTCTGGTTGTGGACTCATGTGGAGTCATGGTTTTATTTATTAATAAGTTTAAATGTATTAATATTTATTATTATAAATATATTTTTCTTGACACTGTGTGTTTAGGTTTTTTCTCTAACAAACTCTGGGTTCGGCCAGGAACAGGTGGATTTATATTGAGATGCGATCGCAACTAGTGACTAATCCCAATTAGTTCAATGAGGAAAATTTCAAAGGGGGTGAATATTTATGTAGAAGGTTTATGTTTATAAGATATATACATATATACTTAGCATACATATACATACTGAATATATATATATTTTTTTTTTTTCACAAAAATCACACTCTGGTGAAGATTTCATCGGACTAACTGAGTGTGCAGTGAGATTATGGTGTTTGGAGGAAGACTCCGGATCATTTCTCTGGAATTCCGGCTGTAATTTAGTAAACTTCCTGTCCTCACGCTGCAGTCTGGCGTCTCCCTGCGATCCTCCAGCACTCGTGTGTTAAATTATAAAAGTCTGAAGCACTTTCGCCGTGCGGAATTAAAAATTCACGTCAGGCCCGACAGAGCCGAGTGTTTCTTACATAATCCTGACCTACATAACCTCCAGAAACATGAGAGGACTCGAGAGGAGCTTTTATCAGAGCGAGAACAGGAGGAGAGCAGGACGGTTCGATAATAAAGACTCCTGTTTAATGAGTTCAGGAAATTAGCCATCTTTAGGATGGAGACGTTTGGAGAGGATTAAAAATACCCCCAGTGCACCTTTATACCAGTTCTTTACACCATCCAAACACAGCTAGACAATCAGTATCATATTTACACGTCTGAGGAATATTTACTGGATATATGTATGAATGTATCCATGTCTATTTATATTTATTCATTTTATAAATTAACGTATGTAATTGTTTTTAATCGTTGTTGGTTCTGAGTTTCATCATTATAGGAATAACTGGTCTTGTTATTTTATATTACTTTAATTATTTTCTTTCATAATTAGATTGATTGATCGATTGTTTGGTTTATCTTCATCTTTTGGAAGTCGCATATTTAATCCATGCAAATGTGTACTACAGGGTCATTTTAAAAAAAAAATTACTGTTGGGAATATGTCTTTAAATTAATTTAATAATGATCAGTTTGATTAGTTTAAATAAAAAATAATAATTTCTCAAAGTAATTTCTAATATTCTCTCCCAGCTCTGAGTTGCGAGCATTTCTAAAAAATAATAATAATAATAATAATAATAATAATAATAATCTCAACAGTAAACAAACGTCTCAGGACTGATTTCTGCTGATTTTAATGATAAAAAAGCGGAATGTCACATTTATGTGACCATTTAAACGTCACATCCTGACATCTGAGTAGTCTAGAATTATAATATATATATATATATATATATATATATATATATATATATATATATATATATATATATATATATATATATATATATATAAGACATGTATTATTGTAATTATTGCAATTAAATATAATTTTAGAAGCATAGTAATCAGTATAAATTATCTAGAGCGCTATAAATTCATACTAACACTGTGTAATGGAAAAGTGTCTCTCTCTCTCTCTCTCTCTCTCTCTCTCTCTCTCTCTCTCTCTCTCCCTCCCCCTCTCTCTCACTCGTTGAGAAAACAAGCCCCGGAAACCATCGAAGCTCTCACGTTGGTTAATGGAAGCGTGCCCTGTTTCACGTCTGCAGTGCCTTTATTTATTTTTTTTTCTTTTTGTCGTTTGTCGTGTCATTCTCTGAGTGCAAGAGAGAGAGAGAGAGAGAGAGAGAGAGAGAGAGAGAGATATGGAGCAGCAAAGCACATGAATTATGCAGAGCTGTCAAAGCCAGATATTGTGATAGATGTAGAGATGGAGGGATGGAGGGATGGAGGGATTGAGGCGTCGTCTTTCCTCACTCGAGTCCAGTAGTGAACCAGAAATGTGTTGGATTAACTAATTCATGATTAAACCCTTTATATGACATATTAATAAATGTTGTTAAACCTGGTTTGGAGGCGGAGCTACGCGTGAGCTCAGTTTGTGATGTCACTAAATAAACTCATTCGAAGCAATCACCTCTGATATGCAAATTAGTAGACGAGGACCGTGTGGTAGCTTGAAACGTTTAACAAACTTAGCCGTTGGCGATGATGATGGTGGTTGCTATGGTAACGTTAATGTACAGTTTCTGCTCTCGCTCTGCTCTATTTGTTTATTTATTCTCTGTGCTCGGGTGATATTTGTGTTTTCTACGCGCACTTGTTAAAGCTTTGTTTAACTTTTTATCTCTGACCAGTGAATGAGGATGTTTTCAGCGATACACACTTCACACATCTTGTTTTATCCTCTTTGGTTAGTTAGTTTAGTTAATTAAATAGCAAACAAACCAATAATAATCAAATTTTCCTCCGATTCGAACTTGAAAAACGGGCTAACAGGTATGTGTTAGGATTTGAAAATAGAGAATCTCAGGGTTACGATTCTTAAGAAGAGAGAAAGCAAAAGTACACAAAAGACGGCGCCCTCGCCTCGATACACACTTCCTGCACCAAGGCCTTGGGAGAGTTTGCCAAATGACACACAGACACACACAGAGTTCAACTGGAAAGATCTCTCTTTATTCAAAGAAAAGGCAGCATATATATATATATATATATATATAGTGCTTGACACACAACAGAGACAGTGGGTTAACTATTGATTGGCTAGGAAGGGCATATTTGCATAAAACAGGAAGCATATCAATGTAAGACAGGAACAACTCCATATATGGTTTTCAGGAAGTCATAGGAATGTAGATGTTATTTGGGAAGGTATGTAAATGTGAGCAAATGGTGTTTGGGGAGACAGAGGAGTGGTGAGGGGCTTCATCTATCTGTACCTGGTTAGAGTTAACAAAGGCAGAAAGGAGGGAAAGGTGTTGACAAGAGAACAGAGAGAGAAGAGTGTTCACATTAAAGTTATCAGTGTGAAAGTGTGAAAATGTGCTTAGGTTTAGTTTTTCTTTTCTGGGAGTTTCTTTTGAGATCTGAACTCTTCCTCGAGAACAAACACACAAACACTTTATTTACATTCTGTACAACACACGGTTAATCATGTAACATCATGTTTATATTTTATACATCATACACATTATATTTATTTATTACACACACTGCTATTTCAGGTTCATCCAAACACACAAAGAAACCAAAAGAGCAAAATAAAAGGACGCATTTCTTGTGTGTGCTTTTTTCATGAACAAATCTTAAAGGAACAGGAAGTGCAATAACAAAAATATCGTTAGAGATCAACTGCAAAATATTGGCGTAGTGATGGTATAGGGAAATCTGAAGTGAAGGGCAGTGTGTGTGTGTGTGTGTGTGTGTGTGTGTGTGTGTGTGTGTGTGTGTGTGTGTGTGTGTGTGTGTGTGTGTGTGTTGCAGTAATTCCATGGCACTGCTCCTTGCCATGAATCTATGACAGCACCTCCAGCCCTTACCTCCATAAATAATGACGAGTGAAAGCTCTGTTCCTCCTCCTCCTCCTCGTCCTCATCCCTCCATCCATCTCTCATCTTCTCCATCACACACACACACACACACACACACACTTGTTTTATTACCACTATAATTCTTTTTATACTCAGCGTGAAACCTTTCAGACTTGCGCTATTCCTTTCTTTTGCCGTATCTTTCTGTCATTTAATCAGGTTGTGTATTAATTCTCTACGTTTCTGATGAACGTGAATCACCTTTTAATATATTTTTTAATAAATTACATTTACATGTTTACTAGTAAGCAAAGGCTGATTTTACAATGTCAGCTAACTTTATAGTTTCAACTCGCAACAATTTTTAATCTTCATAAATTCGTTTTTGTTCTGTACTCCGCTAGCTAAATGTAACCATGGAAACTAACAAAGATAAAAAATATAAAGCTCCGCCTTTTAAGTCTGATTATTATAAATATAATGATCTATTACAGTGAAGAGCAAAGTGGCTAACATATCTAAATAACTAATGTACAGTACGGTGGTTAGAAAGTTCTGTATGTAGCCTGTCAGGTGGTGTTACATTAACTGGAAAAATAATGAATAATATTCTCTCTTTAATAATTCAGCATCAGTGAAGAAAATTATATAATTATACTTTTATATAGAAAAAAAAATTATATGTGAACTAAACTATGTATATGCCCACATTCCCATATACATTATGGACTTAAGGACAAGGATACGCCCACATTTCCATTTATTGACTCAAGGACCCTCCCACATTTCCGTATATGGACTCAGACTCTTACACATTTCCATATATGGACTTGGACGCTTATACATTTCCATATATGGTATCTTGAATACACCAACATTTCCATATATAAACTTACAGATCCATATATGGACTCAGACACTCCCAGATTTCTATCTATTGATTCAATGACCATCCCACATTTCTATATATGGTCTCAAGGACACTCCCACATGTCCATATATGGATTCAGACATTGTGACATTTCCATATGGAATCAAAGACACTATCGCATTTCCATATCTGGATTCAGACACTCCCACAGGTCCATATGGACTCAAGGACACTCCCACATGTCCATATATGGATTCAGACATTGTGACATTTCCATATGGAATCAAAGACACTATCGCATTTCCATGTCTGGATTCAGACACTCCGACAGGTCCATATGGGATCAAGGACACTCCTAAATTTCCATATATGGACTCAAAGACATTTCCACATTTCCATATATGGAGTCAAAGACACTTCCACACTTTTTATATGGACTCAAGAACAAATTTCTATGTATGGAATCCAGAACACACTCACATGTCCATATATGTATTCAAGGTCCCTCACATGTTTCCATATGGAATCTAGGACACTCCCACATTTCCATATATGGACTTGCACACTACTGCATACGTGTGTAAAGAAAACACGTACAATTTAAATTGGTATGGATTCTGTGTGCAATGTGAGATTTTGTACTTCAGTGGACTTCAGATTGCGCTCCGAGGATCAGTGTCAGGTGAGAAAACTCCATCAACCTGAAGCACCACTCTGACTTTGCTAAAGCCCTAAAGTGTGTATCATCTGTTCATAAAAAACCCCGGGACCTGTGCGGTGTGATTCATTTCCCTCCTGACGAGCCCACTGAAAAGGACGGAGTGGTTTTTAAAGCCTTGTGAAAGGAGGACAGACGAGAGAGAAGTGTATAAATCACGCTAATGTTCAGTGCTCCAGTGACCACATCACACCCAGGTGGCCCTTTACCCACAATGCCATGGGAAAAACAGCGACTCTGCAAAAAAACAACGACCCACAATGCATCGGGGCAGGAGGAGGAAACCAGGCGTGGAAATGAAATGAGGCCGCTTCTGCGATTATGGAGATCTGGCGATCACGGCTACGTTTCCGTCGAGGACGTGTTTAACCTGAAAAGTCACAAGTCTATTATGACACACGTGTCCTAAACGCTTCGGCTAAACGATGCCCGTGTTGCTGAATTTATTTTAGAGAAACGCCTCTGGATAAATTCTCGGCAGTTTATCTTCACATATTTCTACAACTTTAAAATGAC
>CM042542.1:930000-962500 GCA_023630585.1 Cranoglanis bouderius | reverse complement strand
AGAGAGAGGGAGAGAGAGACAGACAGAGAGAGAGAGGTAGACAGAGAGAGAGAGAGGTAGACAGACAGAAAGAGAGATAGACAGAGGAGAGGGAGAGAGAGATAGACAGAGGAGAGAGAGGGAGAGAGAGGGAGAGGGAGAGACAGACAGACAGAGAGAGAGGGAGAGACAGACAGACAGACAGAGAGAGAGATAGACAGAGAGAGAGAGAGAGAGAGGTAGACAGAGAGAGAGAGAGATGTATGTAATTGTGAAATAAATACAGTATAATTAAATTAAGAATCACTTTCAGACACATCGTACCCTGTTACTTAAACATCTCTTTTTTTCTTAAATGTTAAAGATAAACACAGTTGGGAAACAAACAAGCAAACAAATGAATAAATAAATAAATAAATAAAAACACGCCCCACTACAGCCACACGCCTGTTTTGGCCTGATGTGTTTTTATTTGTGTATTTTTCAGCTCAGTCTTTGTCTCTGCATCAGTTGGGGATTTGCTCGGCAGCTCCTCGCCGCGGTCTGAGCTTTTGTGCTGAAACCGGACTGGACCATCGCATCCAGAACGCGGGGGGAGTCTCGATCTCTCCGGACTGCGCCATTCGTCTGTGGGACAGGGGGGTCAAAGCACATGGACGTGAATCCCGAATGTCCAGTCAGTCCAACTCGGCTCTGACGCTCACGGACGCGGAGAACGACGGCAAAGCGGAACACGACGGCGGTGAGTGAAGCGGAACCATTATACCGATGTTGCTATGGTTACATCTTGAACGGTGTTTTCTCACCATGACAACAAGCATAAATAACGGTTTGTTAGACATTTTTCAAACTTTATATTAAAATTAATATTTTTGATTACGCAGGAAATATGTACTAAAGGTAAATAAATATATTGTGTGGAAATTTAAAAGCACCAAAATGTGTTATTTAACTCTTGTTGTCATGGTTACAGTCAGTTTGTACACCAGGAGTGTTGCTAGGCGAATGGGAAATATGGACGGTAATGATTAGCTAGCACGTACATCAGTGTTTCCCTCAGATGTGGTGGGTTTTTACTAAAGAACGTCACTCAGGAATAAAACCACGCTGTAATGACACTTTCTGGTAGAACGAGGTTAAAGGTGTCGCCTCTCAGCCAATCAGAAACGAGGATTTTTCCCGATCATGTTATGAGATCTAATTCAAATACTCAACGCATGCCATGTGGTTATTGAGAACTTTGAGAACTTTTAGACCTCAGACGAGGACGAAATCTTCATTTTACGTAATTTCTTTTACATTTTGTTGAAATTTGCATAAAATAAGCAGCCGGCGTGATGAAGCGCGACTCTACAGGGGCATTATGGGAAATCACAGACATCTGAAAAGGTGATAATGTTGGTTTTTAAGGAGTTTCGAGCACTCTAGCACATTTCCGCTGTGTACAACTGGGCCAACACACACACACACACACACACACACACACACACACACACACACACACACACACACACACACACACAGACACACACACACACACACACACACACACACACACAGACACCTCGGGTTTGAAGTGTAAATTGGAAAAGCCTGAAGGACCGCAACGCTCATCTGAAATCAGGAAATCGTCTTAGCGTCAAAAACACACACACACACATACACACACACACACACACACACACACACACATACACACATACACACACACACACACACACACACAGACACACACACACACACACACACACACACACACAGACACACACACTCCATCTCATGAATCTCTTCCTTAATTAGATTTTTTCTCTGAAGGGCAGAGAGGTTTAACGCTGCACTTTTTACTCTTTACTGATTTATTTGAGATTCTTTGTGTTATTTTTGTTTTATGATCTTCCCCCCCAAAGCCACCCAAGATACCCCCCCCCCTTCCCCCTCCCCCCCCCACCAGTCGTCCCCCCCTCCCCCATATCGAAAAGTTCATCATGTTTTTGTCTGATCTGCTCTGAACTTTGATGCTTTGAGATGTAAACTTGATCAGATTTGGAAAACTCTCTCATTAAGGTGGAAGATCTTGTGTGTTTAATTGTAGTCGTAATCTGATTGTGTGTGTGTGTGTGTGTGTGTGTGTGTGTGCGTGTGTGTGTGCGTGTGTGTGTGTGTGTGTGTGTTGTCATTTTGTCTTCACAGTAATATGTGTGTAAACAAGACCCTCAAATCCTATTTCATTTATCTGGCAAAAAAACAAACAAACAAGTAAACAATAACAAAATGAAATGCATGTAAACAAAGAACGGTGCAGGACGGGAAAGTGTAGAATGTTTGCAAGCTTCACTATGCAAATGAGCATGATTAAAAAAACAACAACAACAACGAATAATAATAATAATAATAATAATAATAATAATAATAATAATAATAATAATAGGAAGAACAACAACAACTAATTTAATACGTGTAACAAAAAGGACGTTTGGTATGAAATACAAAACTAATAAATAAATATAGAACATAACAAATAAATAATAAGAAATAAACAACAAAATAAATATAGAACATGGTGAAATAACTAGTTATATAATAAATAAACAAGCAAATAAATAAATAAATAAGCAGAATGAATAAACAATGAATTGTGCTGTAGGTTCTGTAAACCGGTGCCTCCCAGGATTTTGTGATTTTTGCGACCGCAGAAACTCCGCAATATTCACAGGAGTTTGCAATTTTTCAAAATTACCGCAGATTTTCCTCAGATTTGTGCCGAGACGCGTCGTGTGACATCGTCACAACGTGCATTCAGCCCAAACCCTCTCCGATTCATGTGCGTTGAACACGAGCACAGCTAAAAGCTCTCATTTACCAACAAACATCACCGTGAAAGAGCTCGCACAACTATTTCCTGCGATTGTGATTTCGCCGATTCAGTTAGTTTTCCGCAAAAATCTCCACGAAATCCTGTACGGACTGATATAGGTAACATTACTGTAGTTATAATTATTATATACTGTATATAATATAAATCAGGTCAGGTCTGTAACTTTGGGAATGTTTGATCTGTGTGAGGAACTGGACGTGATTTGTATTCCTGTGTGAGATTCGGGACGTTTCCGCCGTCTGATCGAATAAAACGCTGTGACAAAACTCATTACACTGAACAAAAGTGGAGGAGATCAGCGTCCGGACCGAGAGCGACCCTGATGACCTCCGCCTTTATCCTCCTCCTCCTCCTCCTTCTTCTTCGACTCCATCAGTGCAGGACACACGGACGATTCCTGAAACACCGACACTCGGTCCGGCTCCGTTCACTCGGCTTAGCTCAGCGATGATCAAACACCAACACAGCGAGCGCTTTACTGTCATCCTGAGACTAAATATCCAAATCTGAATGAAATGGAGAGAGAGAGAGAGATAAAGAAAGAGAGAGACAGAGAAAGAGATTTTCTGCCATATTATTTATTTATAATTGTGTGTCCAAACCGAACTAAAAATTCTCACCAGATTTAGAAAAACGTCACTGATTTTCTTCCTACTCATGTGTTAATGACGATTAAACAGCGATCAGCTGTAAATTTCCCAGCACATTCATGACCCATTTACATTTAACCACGCCCACAAACCTGCATAAAAGGCAAAGAGAGCTGAAAACCGACAAAATGGTGACAAAACAGTGAAAGAGCGCCTCCTAAACACGTAAAAGTAATGCAGCTCGGCCACTGCAGCGCTTCAGCTACCACAGACACACACTAACTCCTCCTACTGTTTCAGGGCGCCATTACTTTTCTTCTGATGGAATGGTTCGTCTTATTTGTCTTCATGTGTAGATTTGTTGTGGAATGAACAGAAAATGTTCAGTAAATTGGTGTTTAACTGAAATAAATACATGTGACAGTGTAATGTGTGTAACGTCGCAGGATCTCCACAGTTTTACCACCTGAAGCTGGTGGAGGTTCACGATTTACGAATGAATTAATTTTTAAACATATTACATTCTCAGCATACTGTCATTTAATCGCCGTTTGATTTTAATCCGTGACGGTGACTCGGGTCAGACCGAGACGTCAAGGAAGCGAATCTCCTCGTTTGTTTAATTCATCCGTTTGCACTTCGCAGATGGAGGCTGATCTTCTCGGCTTTGAGGATTTCCTGTTTTTTTGTCCATCTGTGAGGTTTGGTTTAGAGAACGAGAGTCAGAAGAAGGATGGTGATTAAAAAAAAAAAAAGCGTCCAAAACACACACACACACACACACACACACACACACACACACACACACACACACACACACACACACACACACACACACACACGTCTGCTGAGAATGAGTGTGTTTTTATCTGTTCCCTCACCGTAGAACATCTGAGTAGCTTTCTGTAAACTTGAACTAAAAATAAACCTTCATTATAAATCAAACGGAATCAACAAACAAAAACAAAATAAATAAATAAATAAATCTAGAAGAGAGATGAGACGTGTTTGTTTTGCGTCCGAAGGCCCTGCATTTATTTAAATTATAATGTACGTAATTATAATAGCGTTAATTTAATGCCAATAGGATTTCTTCCCTTTTTGCTCCATAAAGGGACGTTCATGATATAAAACAAATGATTAAATTATAAAAGATTATAGAATGATTATTAAAATATATTTTTGTAATAAAAATGGCAAATGGTTTATCTGAATACAGCAAGAATATTTTATTTATTTATTCGTCTATTTATTTCTGCGTTTTTGTCTTTGACCGTTTATTCACACTCCTGTTTTAAATGGTAAATTTTGTAATAATTCATATGAAGCTCTAAGTTTGGTGTTTATATTTTAGATCGTTTATATTTTAGATCTAAATCTAATAAAAATCTAAACTGCATAATTACCATAAAAAAACCTTTATTATTTTATCTTTATTACATAACAGTGAAGGTCCAAAAATCATATCTAAATAACATGTACACTATTATATTCCAGTAATACACAATGCTATGTGTAATAATATCGTAACAATATTATTATAATAATTATTTGTTTTGTTTGAACGTTACGTTTATTGTACAAAAAAAATGAGCAATTGTTTTTTTCTTCTTCTTTTTTTTATTTTTTAAATTTTTTTAAATCAGATTTTGGCCCTGATTAATTCTTTGCTATAAAGATAAAGCATCAAAGTGCAACATTATCATTAAAATAAAAAATGTTATTATTTTTTTCAATTAAGTAACAAACAAAAACAAAAAAAACACAATATTTATTTATTTATTTTGCTTATTAAAACGTACATACTTCAGTAAAGTGATAAAAGGATAAACTCGTATATACAGTACACTCTCCCTGAAATTAAATATATATATATATATATATATATATATATATATATATATATATATATATTATATTTAATTTAAATATTCCTTTATATTTACAAATAAATATAAAGGAAAAGCCACCGCCTAAAACTGCCAGGTTTTATTCTTATTTTTAATTTTTATTTCACCTCCATATAAAACATTTCACCGAAAGCTCAGTGTAATGCGATGTGTTTTGCTCCGACTGATTCATCTGAGGATGAGGATTAGCTTGCTTTGTGTGTGTGTGTGTGTGTGTGTGTGTGTGTGTGTGTGTGTGTGGGTGGATGGGTGTGGGTGTGTCCTTATGATGCATCGATCTCACCAGTGAGGATGAGGTGGAAAGGTCAGAGGTCATGCCCTGTGTGTCGGCCACTCTGATGGATTTTTGAGGTCACACCTCGTTGGTCTTGTCCCCGTTCCCCGTCCTGTCAGCGTCGCCCCGAGCCGAATTAATAACGAGGAACGAGGGAATGAAATCTCACGCTAAAGCCTCGAGCGAGCTGAAGGCAGAACTCTGACACACCAGGGAGAACACATCGACTCGGTCGATCCGATTGGCCGATTTAATAAATCGTACGATGATTTAGGATCACACGCTGAACAAATCCGAATTTTTTTTACACGTGTGTGTGTTGTATTTTTGTTGTATAAACTACATCATACTGGGTGATAATCACATAATCATTTAATATAATTTCATTACTTCACTAATATTAACCACCAGCAGCCAATCAGAGGAGGCCTATGGGCAGAGAGGGACGTGATTGGTTAAATAAGATTATTATTATTTACACAGAAAATGTTAAAAAAAAAAAAAAAAAAATTGACAAATTCTAAACTTCAGGATTGAAGGATATGACATTATGTACCGTACTGTTGAGTTCTGCATCCTGATTGGTCAGAAGGTGTCGATTAATTCTCTATAACAGCAGCTCTGACAGTAGCGCAGGTTTATATTAACGCGCTCGTTCTGATACGTTATGGTTTCTATAGTAACGGCTCGTTCACGGGGGCGTGTCCGGCGGACGCTCCACTGGTAATAAACAGATTAAAAACCGTGTAATCGTTGATGTGGAGAAGTTTTCTTTCATTTATTTAACATTGATGGAAGGAGTCTCCAGTGTCGGCGCTTTGTAACAGTCAGAGGTGAAGCTGTAACTTTAAGTTTTCCCAAATCTTCAGGACAGAGGAGTTTACGCTTCTTTGCGGTTCCTCTGTAACACGATGTAACAAGCTGCGATTTTTTTTTTTGTCTTATTAACTTGAAGAGAGAGAATAAAGAGAGAGAATAAAGAGAGAGAATAAAGAGAGGCAGCTTCATCTAACTTGTTCATCATTAAATGTAATTATTTAATAAATAAAAATCTTAATTGTTAGCAAATTTCTGTGGCATAAGAGGAATAAAACACTTTCCAGCTACACAGTCATGCAGTTAAAGGAAAATAATGCACTTCTGAAATGCTAAATTTCCTTCAAACACTGTGAGTAAAAATGATGAAAGTGTTAGTCACGCTAATCTTTCACGCTAACCGGATTAGCAGACACTCGGATAGAAATCCTGATTATTTATTTCGACACTGAAACTTTCTGACTGAAAAAATTCTGTCGCATTTTTTAACGTAAAATTTTTATTTTGTTTCCAGACAGAGACGATAAGTAGAGAAAAAAAAATCTGTCATCTGGGACTTTATTAAATCTCCTTTCTGGACGATTTTTCTTCCTCCTCGTATAATTGGACTCTAGGTATTAGATATTTACTGTAGCATCGAGCGTGCCATCACTCCCGTCGCGCATAAAGCACACACTCGCCCGGCGTCTGGGCCTCGCTCTCGCTTCCCGCCGTGACGAGGATGAATAAAAAAAATGAGGAAAACACCGGGTAATGATTCGGGCTCGAAGGAGATCGATACTCAATAACTTACCATCACAGTCGGGGTTCAGAAGTGCGAGAGCGCTGTCAGGATCTGTTTTTCTTTCATTAATGTTTCCCTCAGATGATCCTTATTATTCACAGATCTGTTGTTTAGCACCGAGGCTCTGTGAGAAACCTCTGTGAGAAACCTCTGTGAGAAACCTCTGTGAGAAACCTCTGTGAGAAACCTCTGTGAGAAACCTCTGTGAGAAACACAAATCCAGCTCATTTGCTTCTTAATCGCTCTTCAAACTCTAACACATGGACGCGCTTTTAACATCACCTGATATTTACTGTTCTGGGATCTGTGTAGAGTGGATTCACCTTCTCGTGTGCTAAATAGTGAGCCTAAATAGTGAACCACCGCAGGGGTGTGCTCATTAGCAAGCAACGTCAGCTAGGTAGCTATGCATCCATAACAACACCTTTTCCGGCTTTGTTTACATCCTAAGTCACATTAATAATGTTTACATTACGCACCCTGCACTATAGTGTACTCGTTTAGGAACATAATATTTAGTCAAACATTGTTTGTATTGTTGTTAGCTTTCTAACTTTCTAAGCTAACTAATTAGGTAGCTAGCATCCACAAAGAAGCTTTCCCAGTAGTGGCTGCATCCCAAACCATAAAATAATGTGTTTACATTACGCTTTATACACTAAACCATATACAAAATCCTCCAGAATAGTCCATGTGCTTTTTAATATGCTAATTATTTATTTAGCTAGTTCTGACGCTAATGATTTTCCTCAAATGCTAATACAGGGATGTTCTTTTAACATCTAACTTCTGCCCTGTGCGCTTATAGTGCACCAAATAGTGGATCAAAATGGTGCAGATACTTTTTAGACGGTTAACTACACCGCGTTTAGCTTTCTAGCCTTTCAAGCTAACTAGTTAAGTAGCTAGCTACGTGTTTAGCATCCACAAAGAACCCCCCCCCCCCCCCCCACACACACACACACACATACCTCCCACCCCCATATTGTGCCTATGTCCAAAATTATGAAATAGTATACTTATGTAACACTTGATACCACTAAACAGGTTTGCTTTTTAGAATGCTAATTTGTGTGTAGTTAGCAAGCTAGCTAGCTAGCTAGGCATTAGCATCGACGTGAAAGCTTTCCTGGTTGTAGTTAAATCACAAACCATAAAATAACACTAAACTATATACAGTACACTAAATAGGTCTTCAGAATAGTGCACTAATATAGGAGTATAGTTTTATCATGCTAACTATGTAGGTAGCTAGCAAGATAGCTAAGCATTCAGGATCCACAAAGATGCCGGTTGATTTGGCTACGTCAGTGTCCAGATCAGCGACTAATCTGTTAAAATAGGATGCTAACTGTCCATGGAGTGTGTGATTTGGGACACAGCCGTAGAGTTAAACTGGTGAAGGCAGGAGTGTAATTATTTCCTAACCAGTGCAATTTAAAAAGAAGTGTAATGTCGTGATGATATCGTAAACCAGCTCGGTCCTAAACCGCTCTCTGGTTTGCTAATGGATTATAAAGTGTGATATTACTCCCAGAATGAAATAAAACCTCGCAGTTGGACATTTTTTTTAAGGTTAATTAGTCTTTTCTTCAGGCTCGTTTTTCACAGATAAAGCATCGGGAGAGGACACCTCCTGTCTCTCGTGGGTGTCTTTAAAAACCGTGGCTGAATAATGGCACTGTCAGAGACGACTTTCTGAAAGGGCAGAGGAGAAAATGTCAGACCTTTTTTTTTTATTTTTTGGCCAAAACTTTATAAACTGAGCTGAAATATGACAGGAGCGATGCGCTGTGCTAATCATCCGATCAGGTGTAGCGGATTTCAGCTAATCACTTTCAAGCCATAAAAGAATAAAGTCTGTCAATAAAATCTCCACTTGCGCTCGATTGTTGTGTAAAGTGTGTGTGTGTTTGATTTAGAACTGAAGCTATGATGCTAACGTGCTAATGTTGCTAACAAGTAGTGGAAGCTTATGGCCTCCAGTCTCCTCATTCAGCCATAAAGGGAAAGGTTACAGCGAGAAAAACAATCACAGCGCATAACTGAAGCCGCGTCACTCAGTTCTTCCTCAGTATCAGACTCGGGTAAGGGGCGTGGCCTAACGTTTGAAGGCGGAGATCGTTCATAAAAGGGCATTCAAATGATCATGAAGTTCACTTTTAATGCGTGTATTTAATTTTAATACAAATTAATTCTGCTATTTTATAAAATATTAACGCCCGGCCTCCTATTAACTGAAGCCCTATTCAGACGGGATTCGTTTTCCAGACATGAATACTAATTCAGTATTAAAATATACATTTTTTCCAGCTTTAATGTCAGTAAAGATTGCGTTATATCTTTTGGGAAAAGTGGTTTTCGCTCTTTTTCCTTCAGCTCCAGGAAGCGCTCGCTTTTTTTCTCTTCTCTATCGTGTCTCGTGAAAGCAAACGGTTTAAAACGCTGAACAGTTATAATATAGACCAGGTGTAAAAGGGCGTGTCAGAGAAGCGATGCTTCCGGGGGTTTTAGGGACGTTATTGAGTTCCTAGCACAGTTACAGGTACGTGTTATGGCCATGCGACCTACTAATGATCAGCAGAAAACTAATCCCATCTGAGTAGGGCTGCAGGTTTTGGAGGCGAGTGTGTGAGGGTTTGGACCAGACAGGTACTTGGACGTCTCGGCTAATGGACTACATTTGGAGTTAGAGGACAGTGTAGATATTTTATTTTTATTTTTCCTGACTGCGTAGAGAAAGGAGATAACTCCGGTTAATCTGCGCTGTACGAGGAGATAAAAGTGAAACATACGATATGAGAGTGGAGATGTAGGCAAAGTGAGAAATAGTTTGTCCGAATCAGCACTAAAACTCCGGCTCTGCATTATGAGGCGAGATAAAACGACGCTCGCTTCCAGCCGAGAGACCGGGCTGAAATATTTTACCGTTGGATTCCGGAGCCACGTCTAAGACTTTATTCATTTCTACATTATTCACGGAGACGTCACGCCGCAACAGCGTGAAGGAAAATGGAGAAAAGCCGAGCGAGGCTGTTAGTATGAATTATGGTTTTGCAGTGACGGCAGAAATACACCATTACTGGCCAGAAGGCTGCAGGTGAACCACAGCCGCATCCAAAAACCTCAACACACCACAGAGAAATGTTCTCGTTTCATCAGACCTGAGACCTGAAGATCTTTCTGCTTTCAATCAGAAGATGGAACCTGTACTGAGAATCAACATTTTGATTAAAATGCTATTCTATTAATATACATGTTTTTGTAAACATGTTGATCTCCATCAGAGACGAGAGAGAGAGAGAGAGAGAGAGAGAGAGAGAGAGAGAGATAATGTGTATACAGTACGTATTATATTATTTTCCTCTTACTATAGAGCACTTGTAAGATTTGGGAATGTCGCCCTCTCTGGTACAAAACCGTAACTGCGATCTACATTCGTATATTAAAAACGTGGCTCATTTCTGCATCGTTGCTGTAATCAGTACACCTTCAACATCATTACAGGTCTATACACGTCAACGTCAACATTACGGACGTTTCATAACTAGCGTATTTTTTTATTTACAAACACTTTTAAATATCTAATAATTCTAACAAGACGTTCGATATGCGATCGCCTCTGAACGCAGCTGCAAGCCGTATTAAATATACAGCTTAAACCTGAACTAGAAACATCTCAAACAATTCTAACATATAACCTTTACATTTTTAGGCCACGCCCCCTGATGCTGCACATTTTAATAGTTTAAATCTGGTTTCTTTAGATTTTATAGCAATAAATTCTTCCTGTGTAATAATCGGTTTTAACACAAACACACCTTATATTCGAGTAACAGATTATTTTCCGATAACATACACGTAAAGTGTTTTATTCCTCTTATACCACAGCGACTTGCCAACTTTTATTTATTAAGAATGACACATCATACTTTTTTATCCTTTAATAGTTACATTTCACGTTTACGAAACAAGTTATTTCTATAAACCGGTGTCTGTCAGCTTTTATTTACTTGTTAGCAACATTAACCTCGCAGCTCCAAACCCGTCATGTCTGATTTGTGTAGGTTTTCTAGCCGAATCGTTCCTTTAAACACGTTTAAAATGTGAGCGGTTGTTTATTTTAGCATCGTTTACCCCAAACGCTGTGTTTTCCTCCTTCTCCATCACTTCTCCACACTCCGGATTTTACGCCTCAGACAGGAGGAAAGGGTTTAGGCGTTAAAGCTCAGGAGCTTCGAGCGCAGATGTACTAACTTCACTGAACGGTAGCTGCGTTAATGATGCTCCTCTGAGACACTAAATATTTTCTCCTTGTAATAGTGTGCGATGGAGCGGGAGGATGAAAAGCGCCGCGTGAACGTCGGCTCCTGACAGACACGAATCCGACGCCGTCAGACTCTCAGCGTGAGCAGATGGTTTTTAATTCATAGCTCTAAAGCGCAGATTTCGTCTTAATCACGGCTTGAAAAGGTGAGAAGTGAAGAGTTAAATATTAAATATGAAATATTCAGTGATGCTCCACTTTCACCTCGGAGGGAGAACTAACTTTTTACTTTGAAATGATCTTTTTTACAGACACTTCACTGGAATTCAATACACTGAAACTCATTCCTGATCCTATCCATCCTCGTCACTCCCAAAGAGAACCTCGACATCTTCGGCTCTGCTTCCTCTAACTCTTCCCACTGAGGAAAAGACAGGAGGAAGAGTTAGAGGTAGCAGATGCTGAAGATGTCGAGGTTCTCTTTGGGAGTGACGAGGATGGATAGGATCAGGAATGAGTACATCAGAGGGACAGCACATGTGAGATGTTTTGGAGACAAAGTTAGAGAGGCCAGGTTGAGATGGTTTGGACGTGTTCAGAGGAGGGAGAGTGAATGTATCGGTAAAAGGATGCTGAGGTTAGAGCTGGCAGGCAGGAGGCCGAGAGGAAGACCAAAGAGGAGGTTTATGGATGTAGTGAAGGAGGACATGAAGGTAGTCGGTCTGAGAGAAGAGGATGAATCCTGGACTCTGATTGGTCTGACATGATCCTATAAAATAAGAAGGTTGGAATGAAGTGTGTGTGTGTGTGTGTGTGTGTGTGTGTGTGTGTGTTTAACCTGGAAAAGAAAAACATAAAAGTGTCTTAATGAATGATGATGTTTTGTATTGAGGCTCATGCACTGAACCGTCAGGCGTCTCCTCACGCCGTCGATATCTTAATCCGTGTTGAGATTCTGGATTTAAACTTTTAATACTTTAAACCCGGCGTCGTGAAACAGTACGAGACGATTCAGCCGGAGACGTGCGCTGGCGTTTAGCCTGAAATGTTTAAGTCCGTTATTATAATGATCAGCCACGATCGTGCTATTGAACACACATCGATCAGGGAAACGTCAGGATGCTGAGTGTGTGTGTGTGTGTGTGTGTGTGTGTGTGTGTGTGTGTGTGTGTGTGTGTGTGTGCATACTGAGCAGATTGACTTAAATGACTGCACTGAATTAGACTGAGTGAAAGTGTATGTAAAGTGATAAAGGAGTTAGTGAAGTCGGTGTGTGTGTGTGTGTGTGTGTGTGTGTGTGTGTGTGTGTGTGTGTGTGTGTGTGTGTGTGTGTGTGTGTGTGTGTTTGTTGTCTCTGTGATTTAAATTCACCTCCGCGAGTTACTTAAGGTCGTGAGTTCAAACCCCAGCACCACCAAGCTGCCACTGCCGGGCCCTTGAACAAGGCCCTTAACCCTCAACTGCTCAGGTGTATAAATGAGATGAATAAGGGGCGTCTGCCAAAATGCAAATGTAAACGTAATTTAATATTTTAACAGATATTGTGCTGCACAATCTGAGTATTCAGAAACTGTTGTAACTCACTACGTATTGATACTGAAGCTCGATCCGATTCCATTACACTCATAAGAAATGCTCCGATACCAGCATCCGATGTCGGATGATGCTGCGCGACGTAACTCTAGTGATCGCTGTTGTGTAGGAACGGAGATGATTGAGGTGCGGTTCAACGCGTTACTCTCGTTCCTGCTGCTTTCGGGTCGTCCTGCAACTCTTTTCGAGTATTTTACAGTTGTGATCGGATGTATTTCACGAGTAGGATTTAGTGTTTTGTCATGATACCATAGACATGTATATATTTTACGATACTATATCAGCTGAAGTATCACGATACCAAGCGATATTGTGTAGATTCATAATTCAAAACTACAAAATAAACCAAATTTACAGAAATACACAGACATAAATGAAAAACCGAATTTTCTTCTGAATACGTTATTAATGAGAACGAAGGAGAATGACTGGCTGTTGGAAAAACTCAAGAACAGTCATACAGTTGGGAAGCGACTAATTCAACATGCCACACATTTCATCTAGTGTTCCCTAGGATAAATTCATACATTTAAAATCTAAATCCTGAATTTATATATTTCTGCTTTGGGACAATGTGCATTGAATAGAAATAAAACTGAATTGAACTGAATTGAATGGAGCAATGAAATCATGCAAATGGAAACTGTCCTCGGAGAACTAAGAGTGAACACATTAGGAATAAATAACGTTCCAACAATATTTGGAACGTTATCTCGTTTGTTATCAGCTAATTTTAGTATTTACATGCTGCGGTTAGCATAACGTCAGCTCGCTTATTATCAAACAGGAGAACTTTAAAGATTAAGGTAAAGAATTTAAGTTAAATGAAGTGTCACTAACCTCTGTGTATTCCTCAAAAGCGGTGAGATGTGTCGTTTTGGCGAAATTAGTATTAACTTCCGCACATACAGAACAACGTCACTTACGGCACCACCGTATTGGCGATACGACCGTTTAAAAGATACAGTGGCATCGGCGGTATTTTGAAGCTTTAGTATCGTGATACTATCGTAGTACCGGTATATCGTGCAACCCCTTAACTGATACCCCCTAGCTGTACGCTCAGGATGGCCACTCAGGACGCTCTCTATTACACACACCACATCATCTTAATCATTAAAAACTCAGCAGGAGGAGTTCATCTCTGGCAGCACACGACAACAATTAATACTCCGTAGGCTACTCATTTCTCTATCAGACTCTCTATTGATATTATCAAGTACCAAAAAACATGTACAATTAAAAGGCATTTAGTTGTAAGAGACTGATATGTGTTCGTGTACTTCCGTGGTTGTTTCATCTGACATCCCATCTGGAGGAGCGGATCGGCCGAATTGGTTTTCCACGCACAACAAAAGAGAAATAAATAAACAATTTGTGTAGTCAATTGAAAATTCGCCGTCGTCTTTGAGTCCCATGTTGGATCGGAAATTGGAAAGCACTCGACTATTCCGGGGGACGCTTATCTGGGAAAATAATAGAGCTGGAAACGAACGTCAGAGTGGCCTCGACTTCCCTGTTCCTGATCCGTACAGTTACCATGGAGACCGTAGCTGGCACTGATTGGTCAGAATCAGTCAGGACGTTCTGAACTTAATGATGGTTCTTACTGAACCGAGCTCACACGTCGTACGGAATAAAGATCTTAACCCGGAAATGAGACTCATCAGTCGTAACTCATTTAACTGTTTTAAAACAACTAAAGGTCACTAAAGTTCATCAGGCTTCATCTCTTAAGCCGCTGGTCTTTTAGCTGTAATTTAAACTCATGTTTACTTTGTTATAATATGGTGTGGAGGTTGTCGGTTGCTTGGCAACAGACTTGATCAATTATTGACGGGCAGATTTTAAAACTTAAAGGAGATGTAGTAAGATCAAATAAAATTCTTAGTTTTTAATTCTAAATTAATTAAAGTAAATTGTTTTATTTTCTGGATAATGTAGCTACAGATCATGTGAATGTCGTGGCCATTTCGTATTGTTAAATCTTATTCTCATGGTGCATTATGGGTAATACGCATTATCAGGTCTCTCAGTCACAAATAATAATAATAATAATAATAATAATAATAATAATAATAATAATCAGGAGATTCTCCATGATCTGGCTTTCAGTATCTACATGATCAGTCCTACCATGGATCCTGGAGAAGTCCCTCAGGGTTCAGAACTTCACTTCATGCTCACTCTGGACTGGTTCATCTCATGGCTCTTCTCATCACTGCTACGCCTGTGACACGCTTCATGTGTACTTCTCTTTTCCTTCATCGACCTCCCGAGTTTCTCAGAAGATCTCCGACTGTATTTCTGACATCACTTCCTGAATAATGAGATCTGAAACTAAACCTGAACAAACCTGAACTGCAGGTACAGAGCTCTCCTTCACACGACTCGTTTTGGCTGACCGTAAACGACAGACTTAACTTCTCTGATGTGTGATGTGACGATCCTGCTGGATTCTTCTTCACCACGTCAGAAGAACACGACCTTTCTTCTCTACAGAATCTGCTCAAGTTCTCATCCAAGGTCTCATCCGAGATCTTTCTCCTGGCTCAAACGCTCCTGAAGATACTCTCATGTACACTCTGATGGGTTTCAGCATCACGCGTTTTTTTTTTTTTGTTTACGGTAAAAGTTGCACCTAATTATTAGCGTAGGTTTTATTTTGTAGCTCGAACCTCGAAACTCGAACCTTTCAGCCATTCAAAACTACTGTAGGCTACGATAGTTCTACTGATGTAGAGATCTGAGCATGTTCCTAAAGTTCTCACAGCTTCAGTGGTGGATTTAATGTGTAAATGTAACAAGAGACCAATAATGTTTTCAAAATGTTTAAAAAAATAAATAAATAAATAAATTCTGAACGTCATTTATAAATAACCCATAAACACACACACACACACACACACACACACACACACACACACACAGTGAAAATGCTGTTTGGATCAGAAAGAGTATCTGTGTCAGATTTTTCTCCTCGCGTTTGCGCTGCCATTTTTGGAAGCAGGGGATCGTGGGAAATGTGAGCCGCCCCCTGCGGTGAGCCCTTAGATGGCGCTCTGCGGGGAGCTCTGGCTGTGTAGCGTCGCTTTCACACACTCGCCATAATCCAGATTAAACACGGACAGCTGCTGAGATCAGACACGGACGTGTGTACACTCCGGCGTTAACGCGTCACGACAAGTCGCATAATCACGCTTTTGAAAATCAGTCCATTGATAAACGTTCCATTCATGGTGTTTAATCCCCCGCTGAAAATCGCACCGTGAACATCGGCGCTGAGAGTTTAGGGAGAAAAGCCGCTTCCTTTTACAGCGCCGACGATCAAAATAACGGCAGATTTACACGCGCAACGTGCTCGCACAATCAGACTGAGGGGGAAAAAAACAAAACAAGGACTCGACAACAGGCAGATCCGATTCTGTTCCCCACGAATCGGCTTCTCACGATGCCAACGTTTTAACTTGTGTAGCTTCACCGTTCTCAAAACACAATACTGAGAAATTCTATATATATACGTGTCGATTAATTCTCTATACCAGCAGCGCGGGTTTATAGCAATGCGCCCGTTCTAATGCGTTATCGTTTCCATAGCAACAGCTCGTCCACAGGGACGATGTGGTGACGTGGTGGGGTTTTCTGCGAGGAGAAATGTGTTTATGTGACATTTATGGAAGGAGTCTCCAGTGTCTAGTCGGCGCTTCATGAATGTTAGATGTAACCATAAACAGATAAACAGTATGACGCGTCGTTCTTTAATAAATAAATAAAAAATTGTATATGTGGTATAAGAGGAGTAAAAAACACTCGGGGGACGTGCTCTTATAGGAAAATAATCACCTCCAGGGTGGGAACAGGAAGTCCAGGGAATCAGCAAACGTCAGGGAGGGAACGCGTCTCGGCTGATGGACTGCATGTGGAGTAAAAGGGGACATTGTGGATGTTTTATTTCATTAATGTACAGATTAATAATACCGTGTTATTGTACAGACTCGTTAATGCACGCGCTCGTTAATGCACGCGCTCGTTAATGCACGCGCTCGTTAATGCACGCGCTCGTTAATGCACTTTTCTCTCTTAATGTACAGAATCTCGTTACATATGAACTCCTAATATAATGTCATTTGAAAATTAATAGCACCTCAAAGCAGAAAGGACAAAAATGCTCTCTTAAGCAGCTTCAGATGTGTGTGTGTGTGTGTGTGTGTGTGTGTGTGTGTGTGTGTGTGTGTGTGTGTGTGTGTGTGTCTCACACCACTCAGACCTGTGTGATGCTGTGATTGTTTCCTGGGGCTAAATGAGTTGAAGCTGATATTTTTCTCTCTCACTGTCATTTTCCACCTATTTCAGATGATGGAGAGTGTGTGTATGTGTGTGTATTTGTGTGTATGTGTGTGTATATGTGTGTGTGTGTGTGTGTGTGTGATATAGTGGTGAGTAATAGGTGAGTGTGTATTCTGTATTCTAACTGGGTTCTTTTTCATGTGCTTAGTTCCTCAGCGAGCTTTCAGATTGGTCCAGTGCGCGCACGCACACACACACACACACACACACACACACACACACACACACACACACACACACACACTATATATATATATATATATATATATATATATATATATATATATATATATATATATATATATATATATATATATATAATATGCTTAGGGTATATAAAGTAAGCTTAGGGTATGGAGTACACTTATTATTTATAGAATGCTAGCTACATTTAATACCTAATATGCTAATCAGTATTGCTAATTAGCTTGTTTAGCGAACAGTTAGCCATTTTTTTTTTTATGATTTATGAACTGACCAGGTGTTTGAGTATGACGTCATGTGACCTTGATGTAAGCAGCGATTTCAGCCAATAGGAACGCACCGTTTATGGTATTTGCCGTTTCATTTCAACGTGCTTAGCGTTATCAACTTAATTTAATTAAATGTGAGTTTTATGTTCTCATACGAGAAGGAAAAATCAATTATACTCTGTTCTTAACTCCTCATACAAGAGAGGAAAAGAAAAAACATCAGTGTGATTTTCTTTCTAAATAACCACCACCTAATCCACTTAATGTCCAATAAACGTCGAGCAAACAGGAACAAATTCCCGCCGTGGTGAATAAACTCATCACAGAGACGCCATAAATCAATGCTCACACGGCCGCGGGGTTTTAATTAGCTGCCTCTGTGTGTGCATTAGCGTCAAGGCTAAAGCTGCAGGCGTGGAGTGAGTGAGTGTGTGTGTGTGTGTGTGTGTGTGTGTGTGTGTGTGTGTGTGTGTGTGTGATGGCCGGAGTGTGTGACTCATGAACAATCCACTGTGTTTGGAGTGTGACACATTCAGGTCATCTCTGTGTTCATTACAGTACACACTGTCTCCAGTAATATGTAACACCCCTGCTTTTGTGTGTGTGTGTGTGTGTGTGTGTGTGTGTGTGTGTGTGTGTGTGTGTGTTTCAGCTGTGTGTGCTGCTTAGCGTAGTCTTAGTCTAGCCTTCAGGTCTGACAGAACACAGACACGCCCCGATTTCTAAAACATTTATAACACGGATTATATTGGAATGTGTTACAACATTATTACATCACACTGATGTTGAGTTCTGGACTCTGATTGGTCGGAAGGTGTCGATTAATTCTCTATAACAGCAGCCCTGACAGAAAGCGCAGCTGCAAATCACAGGTTCATATTAACGCGCTCATTATAATACCTTATCTATTTAATAATACCTAAATCTATTTTTATTTTTTAATCTGTTTATGTCACATTTAGGGAAGGAGTCTCCAGTGTCAGCGCTTTTCCTGTAACAGCCACACAGAGTGCTATTCACACTTATAATAACACGATTATAAACTCTCACACTCACGCAGAATCTCACTACTAGATTTAGTTGTCCCTCTTGGAGAACCATTTTTTATAGGTTTTATAGGGTAATTAAGGGTTCTTAGCTTCCACAGTGCGTCTACATCGAGCCATTTGTGATAAGGAAGCGCTATATAGAACCATTAGGGGTTCTCCCAGAAGAAAACATAAAGCTCCTTTAAGTGTTCTACAGAGCGTTCGGTCGGGTTTGTGAACCCTTTGGAATGAATGGAATATCTGCGTGAAGTATTCCTAAATGGGGTTCTCCCTGGAACCCTCTCCGATAGTGAAACACTGTAGCAGGGTTCTACTTAGCATCTTTAGTGGTTCCCCCAGAGGGAAAACTGAAGGAGCCTTTTAAAAAGCGTTCTTCTAGGGTTCTTTAACGGTTCATTGTGAGAGGAGAGAAAAGAAAAGTTGAAAATAAACAGGGTTCTTGGCTTACAGATAAATGGTTCTACCTGAGACCCCTTGGAACAGGTAAGCACTGTTGTAGGATTACTTTATGGAACGTTTTATGGTTCTCCTGGAAGAACATATTCTCCAAAGGACATTTGTAAGAGTGAACGTATCATCAGGCGGAATCTACAGTTCAGTTGGAGGTGAAAGGTTTGTGAATCGTTTAGGAGACTTTGGGAAACTGTGTGTTTTAGGGTTCTATGGAATTTCTTTAAGGGTTCCCCAGAACGTGAACCGAACAGCCTTAGAGGTTCTAAAAAGAGTACTGTAAGGGTTCTTTAATGGTTTAATTTAGAGTTCTAAGGGCCTTACTTTGCTTGGAATAGCTTTCTGATAGGGAAACACTCTGTTTTTAGGGTTCTAGATAAGGGTTCACACTGAAGGGTTCTAAGACCGTAGCTTGGATTTTTCTTCATCTGATGGTGCAGGAGTCCACGAGTTTCCGACACGTATCTGATTTTTAAAATAACTTTCTTCGTCCTGTATGTAGTTATACAGCGCGTGTTCTCCGCGTGTTCTCCGCGTGTTCTCCGCATGTTCTCCGCGTGTTCTCCGCATGTTCTCCACGTGTTCTCCATGCGTTCTCTGTGCGTTCTCCGCGTGTTCTCCGCATGTTCTCCGCGTGTTCTCCGCATGTTCTCCACGTGTTCTCCATGCGTTCTCTGTGCGTTCTCCGCGTGTTCTCCGTGCATTCTCCACGTGTCGTGTAGTTTCTGTGTTGGAGATTTTAGCGTTTGAACCTGGGCAGGTGTGTCACTGATGGATGTTAGTGCTTAGTGGAGCTCAGCGTCTCAGACAGAGAATAATCGCTGTGTACAGAGAGCTGGCCGAAGTAAGCAGAGCAGATCCGTCTCTCACACACACACACACACACACACGCAGACACACACACACACACACACACACACGTGATCATATTTAAACGTGACAGGGGTCATTGTTTTGGCTAATGCCCTGTGTTTGTGTGTGTGTGTGTGTGTGTGTGTGTGTGATTTATATCTCTGGCGTTGAAGTTGTACACCTGCACACACTCGTACTCATTAATATTAATGACCGGCTCATTTGCATTTTTTGTTAAATTTGCATAGTTGATGTTTTTTGCTCGTTCATCATTGGCTGCTGTAGGAACTGTCAGAGCAGCGCAGATGTTTTTCGGGAGTTGTGATTTCTTCTCTCTTTCTTTTTTATTTGAAAATATTCACATTTGCAGATTTGTATTTTTACTTGTTCTGTAAAATAAATCAGACGAACTCTGGAAGTTTTTATTTCGCCAGTTCCTTTTTGGGTTCTCACCGAGTCCGGCGCCGAGCGAGTTCGTAAATGTAAAGCGGGGTTTACTCTTTTCATTTTTATTACGCCTCATTACCTGCTTTCATCTTTCTGCTAATTGCAGCCGTTGTTAAAATTCTCATCATGTGTGTAAAAAGTCGTCATATTCACTCAAAAACGCCACTTCGGCTCTCGCGTTCTAAAGATCGCAGGTTCGTCACATCAGCGTTGTCATGGATACAGTCAGTAACAGGAAGTGATGACACAGGTTCTGTGAATATTTTAATCAGTTTTATTAGACACTCAAAATAACAATACGGTGAAAATGCAGTTAGAATAATAAAACACAGTGTGTGTGTGTGTGTGTGTGTGTGTGTGTGTGTGTGTGTGTGTGTGTGTGTGTGTGTGAGTGATGAAGCGGAGTTACTGTTACCACCCTGAAGTTGATTATTTTCCTCTAACAGCATGTGCCTGTGAGTGTTTTATTCCTCTTACACCACACAATCACCATTTTTATTTATTAAACAGTGACATGCTTTCATACTTTTTATCCATTTACAGTTACATTTAATATCAGTGGTTCCCTCACCAGCCTCTCTTTCTTCTCTCTTGTGAAGTTAATAAGACAAAAAACATAAAACGCAGATTCTTCCATAAACGTTAAATAAACGTCTCCTTACATTTTTTTATTGGTTAAATCTGCCGTTACTATAGAAACCATAACGTATCAGAAGGAGCGCATTAATATGAACCTGCGCTACTGTCAGAGCTGCTGTCATAGAGAACTAATCAACACCTTGTGACCAATCGGGATGCAGAATCCAGCAGCGCCGTGGTGTAAAGCTTCATCGTGTCCTGAGAGTGTGTTTTTAGCCCAGACTGGTTCTGCTTGTTTATTTATTTATTTTGTTTGTTTTTGTTGTTTTTTTTTTTTTAAAACTAATCTGAAGGTCAGCTGATTTTCTGGTAATAAATGTTCCCGTCCCTCTGTAGTGCAGATTGTTCGGTGTAGTTTTGTGCTTCTGGGTAAAATCTGATCGAGTGCACACAAAAGTAATCTCGGCGTGTCCGAGTCGGCCGCGCCCCGAATAATGAAGCTGCGATTTTGAATCCGAGATGAAAATAACCGCGATTGACCCTCACGCAGTGTGAAATCTCAGGGTTAAACTGACTCTGGATCTGAACTCTGGTCTTCAGGAGATCTTTAGGACTCATTTTGACTAATAAATGTATGTGGGTCATTTCGAACTGAATCAACCTCAGGGTCTGAAAAACTGCACCGAGGAGCTGAAGTAGAGCGCGAGTGTGAAAGCAGAACATCGATCATAATAACGAGGCGCTCACGGCATAGGCGTAGATTTAACACACACACACACACACACACACACACACACACACACACACACACACACACACACACACACACACACACACAAACAACAGAGAGCTTTAGGTGCTTGTCTAGTCTTCCTTAAAAGAGAAATCAAAGCGAGAGTCACCAGACATTTCACCGTGAAGCGAGCGGGAACAGAAATGGCCGCCGGCTGATGGATGGCGCTGAGGAGAAAAGACAGAGCGGCTTTAATTACTCCGACTCCGATTCGGAGAAAGTCCTCAGTGTGAGCTCGCAGCAGAACCACGCGGCCTAAATGTCTTTCCTTTACCACATCAAAGCCTTCTTTTTTTATAAAGTGGAGCGAGACGGCACTCCAGATTAACCAGATAAGGCGGAGAGAAACAGAAACCTGGCCACATTTCACACCGTTTCAGATAAAACTAACATCACTGCTGCAGAATTTAATCACACACTTCACCGCCTCAGCTTTACCCTATAAATAACATCTAAATACCCATGATAAGATCATTTGGATTCTGGATTCTGATTGGTCAGAAGGTGTTGATTAATTCTCTATGCCAGCAGCGCTGACAGTAGAGCAGGTTCATATTTAATGCGCTCGTTCTGATACGCTATCGTTTCCATAGCAACAGCTCGTTCACAGGGACGTGTACCGCACTGATGATAATTTATTATTATTTATTTAACATGTATGGAAGGAGCCTCCAGTGTCAGCGCTTTGATCTTCCGGACAGACGAGTTCACGCTTCCTTGCGGTTTCTCGGTGGCTGCGTCTTTTTTCTTCTTATTAACGTGAAGAGAGAGAATAAAGAGAGGCTAACGGAGTGTTTATAGCTGCTATAACGTAAGCGACAACAGGAACTGACTCGTTTCACGAACATTAAATGTAACTGTAAACGTAAAAAGTATGACGACGTTCTTTAAAAAAGTAAAACGCCAGTATTGTCGACACGAACGAGAGATAAAGTGACCCGTGAGTGTTAATTTTCTACGTACGTGTTCGACACGGAGCTGCGATTTCAGTGACGTTTAAACTGAGATTTTCTCACTTCTATGTAAATTAAGTACAATTGTCTCGGATGATTCCTCTGACCGGTCCTGTGGAGCCTGCGGTTTGACATTTCTTCAGTTCCCCGCTCATGATTTTAGTTCCTACCTGCAATTAGTTCTCATTAAACGTGTACAAAGACTTTAGGAGGAACAATAAAGCTTGGAAGGAAGTAGCAGAGATCGCCGGTGTCTCTGGTGAGTGTACGTAGCTGGTACAGTTAGCGCACTTTGCTAATCTAATCTGAACGTAGCCGAGAGCGTAGCACGTAAATCACACAACAACATTTTCACACCGATTGGCGCGTCGTTTAATTCTTTAGAGCTACTACTAGTGTTTCTCGGATAAAATCGGGTTATGATCTGAATAATGAATGACAACGTCACCGCTTATGACTTATTCATGAGCCGTCTCTCGTCCGTCCTGTTCCACCTGGATTAATACTGATACAAATATAGTTTCATAAAATAATATCAAACATCGTTATTAACTAGTTCATAAGTAATAATTAATAAAAAAATTTAAAAAAGACAATGTATAGTTAATTAAGTATTAATCATTTTTAATAAAATTAAATGTAATATGTAAAAAGTCATGTTAATAAAGTGCATCAGTAATGCATCGATAAAAAAAAAAAAAACATCTTGAAAAGAAGGAGATCATAGAGAGGAACAATGGAGCTCTGAGGAGGATTAGTGTCTCCTGATCTATCAGATAAGGACACACACACACACACACACACACACACACACACACACACACACACACACACACGGCAGTAAAAACAGCAGTGTACCCGCATCAGCCAATTTAAATGCTAAACCTCCAGGAAGGCACTGAAGCTTTTCTCCTAACTACAGATGGAAAACAAATGGCGTTGGAGGTTCGGAGAGCTGCGGCGAGGGAAACTGAACGGCCCTGATGTCCGTGTGTGTCGTGTCTGCTCGGGGTTAATGGAGATATTACCGATACGTCGGCTCTCAGAAACATTTCCATCTTCCAGCTCCGGGCGCCATCACAATGTGCTGAGTTTAGAATGAAGCGTTAGCGCTGAAGGATCGTCTCTGCGCTGTAATGATCACCATTTATCTTTTTTTTAATGGATCATCAGATGAGCTGAAATGCTAATATATAAACGAGCTTCGATAATTATATGGCAGCTAGCCACGGGATTCTGCCCCAAAATGGCCGCGCAACTCAGTGGAGTTACTGTTACCATGGCGACGTTGATTATTCTCCTACAACGGCAGTTTTATTCCTTTGCTACAATTATTTATTTATTATAAAACGATACATCATGCTATTTATCCGTTTATAGTTACCCACTTACGTTATAGCAGCTATGTACACTCGTTCCCTCACCGGCCTCTCACTTCATTCTCTCTGTTCAAGTTAAAAAGATGAAAGAAAAAAAACAAAAACGCAGCTTGTCGCATCACGTTACAGAGAAACCGCGAAGAAGCGTAAACTCCTCTGTCCTGAAGCTGTCGGAAAAACTTAAAGTCACAGCTTTACCTCATAGCTTTACACCGGAGACTCCTTCCATGAATGTTACATAAACACATTGCTCCCTAGAGAAAACGTCACCACATCAACGAGTCCCTGTGAACGAGCCGTCGCTATAGAAACGATGACGTATTAGAATACGAGTGCATTGATATAAACCTGCGCTGCTGTCAGAGTGTCACGTGTGTAGCGAGTGCAGACGGATGCTTTATTGAAGAAAGGCGGGCAGACAAATCCGAATCGAAGAGCGATAAATAGCAAAATCCAAAACGGGCGTGGGTCAGGTGATCAGAACTAGGCAAAACCAGAAATACAAGGATGAAAAGGCTTGGTACGGCTCAGGCGGCAAACACTGAAGCTCAATACTTCGCGAAGTATTACAGAAACACAGGGGTATAAATAGACAGAGTAATCAGAGAGGGAAACAGAAACAGCTGCGGACAATGATGACACATAAGGGAAACGACCAATCAGGACAAAACAGGGGTGGAGACAAGACAGAAACCAAAACAAAACACACACGGCAGAGTAAACAAAGTCACGTCAACCCGGAAGCGTGCTCTCACGGTACAGGGAAAATTAATCAACACCTGATGGACAATCACAATCCAGAGCACGTTCATGTTTAAGGCAATGATAATGGATTGGATTCAGAGTTTTGAACATCGGACAGAGGTAGAAACGGCTAAAAAAAAAAAATCAATAAGAGAATAAAACAGAATGAAATGTTCTCCGGCAGCAGAGCGACACGTCTCGTTTGAGGAGAAATAAATTGTGTTGACGTTTTACAGCAATAACTGAGTGTGCTGTGAGCTAAAGGAGCAGAAAAAGAGCTTATGGGAAACTTTTAATGTCTCAGCTTAAACTATTCTTTGAAGTGAACATGAAAGATGAATTTAAAAAAAAAAAGAAAAACAGCCAAACTTCCCCCGAGGTCTTCCTTAAATCGGCACATTTTCTCCCCGGAGATCAATAAAGCGTGTTTTTATATCTCTAAAGTGCTAGCATTACCAATTAGACACTTTCATCGACCACTCGGACACTTTTTGGTCCAAAGTCCGAAATCGATTCAGCGTTATCGTGTTCCACATCCTGCTGTTCACGTCACACCTCCAGGAAAAAAAAAAAAAGAAAAGGGGAGGGGGGAACATTTCACCCACCCTGTTTTTAACTCCTGAGACAGTTTGATGTTTTAATTAAAGACTTTTTAAAGATCATAAAACGTCTTCACTCAGTTCCTGAATTCTAGGATTTTGCCCTTCAGCGTGAATAATAATATCGATATAAATGCTAGTGCTATGTGGGAAAACGTTCTCCGGTTTCCTCTCCAGAAAAACAACTTTGATTAAAACTTTTTAAATATCAATAAAAAAGAGCAAAATGTCCTCTTAGAGATCAATAAAGCATTCATCATCGAGTGCTATAGGAGAAAATCAATAATCACCTTTTAATTCACAAGTTTCTCCATAAAACCCCAAAATATCATCTTCAGCTCTTCTACAAAATAAAATGGTAAACAAATGTAATTAAACTCAGATAAATAAGGGTTTATATAAATATATAAAGCACGAACAACATCACACTTCACGCATCGATTACTATTTTTGAGAAAATTCCCAAAGTAATAGCATCTTTGTGTTGTTGTTTAGTTTTAAAACTTAAAAAGTGTTTCTTTATTTTTCCTGTTTACGAGTCGAAAAGATTTTTGCTTGTCCCTGGAGATCAATAAAGAGTTTCTAGCTAATATTGATCAGAGTGCTAGCGTTAGCAATTAGCAATTTTCATCGACGATTTTTTTTGGAGAAAATTCAAAATCAGTAAACTCAAACTTTTCATTGTGTTGCACTTCCTGGTTTATTTTACAGCTCCTGAACATTGAGGGAAAATTCTCTCAAAAATTAAGCTTTCAGCCCTGCTACTGTTACCCTTTGATTTGAAAATATGAGTAAAAAGATAGTAAACAGAAAGAAAAACAACAACAACAACAACAATGGCAGTGTTCACTTCCACAGATAAGCCATAACATTAAAACCACCTGCCTAATATCATGTAGGTCCCCCTTATGCCACCAAAACAGCTCTGACTCGTCGAGGCATGGACTCCACAAGACCTCTGAAGGTGTGCTGTGGTATCTGGCACCGAGACGTTAGCGGCAGATCCTTTAAGTCCTGTAAGTTGCGAGGTGGCGCCTCCATGGATCGGACTCGTTTGCCCAGAACATCCCACAGACACTGGATCGGATTGAGATCCGGGGAATTTGAAGGCCGAGTCAACACCTTCAACACATTGTCATGTTCCTCAAACCGTTCCTGAACGGTGTTTGCAGTGTGTCAGGGTGCATTATCCTGCTGAAAGAGGCCACTGCCATTAGGGAATATTGCTACCATGAAGGTGTGTATTTGGTCTTCAGCAGTGTTTAGGGAGGTGGTACGTGTCAAAGTAACATCCACATGAATGCCAGGACCCAAGGTTTCCCAGCAGAACATCACCCAGAGCATCACACTGCCTCCGCCAGCTTGCCTTCTTCCCATAGTGCATCCTGGCCTCTATGATCCTGTCCTTCCTTGGACACTTTCGGTTCCTTGGACACTTTTTGGTACAAACCACTGCATACATCCCACAATACCTGCTGTTTTGGAGAAGCTCTGATCCAGTCGTCTAGCCATCACAGTTTTGCCCTTGTCAGAGTCGATCAGATCCTTACACTTGCCCATTGTTTGACGTGTAAAGATGAAGTTGATTCATTGATTTGTTTCATTCTTATTCATGATGAATCAAACGAATTCTCATAAATCACGTCGACTTATGATGATGTCATCGAGTGAATTTTAAACAGTTGCTCCATGAGTGAGAATAAAAGGAAAATAAAATTTATGGCTCTGAACACATTTTAGCTTCATGGTTCTGATGATGAATAATAAAAGACCAGAACAGGAAATGGATGATAATTAGAGCTTACTGTGAAAAGAGAGAGAGAGAGAGAGAGAGAGAGAGAGATGTATTGTGTATAGTGTGTATAGTGTGTATAGTGTGTATAGTGTGTGTAATGTGTGTGTATTATGATGATAAATGGCTGCTTTGATGTGTGAGTAATTAGCAACGCTATCTGTGATTCAGAGTCTAATTTATCATTTAATTGAGATAAAAGTGTCGGAGTGTAAACACACACACACACACACACACACACACACACACACACACACACACACCTTCACCTACTCATTACTCTACCCCCATCACTCAGATAACTCCCTTATTCCTTCATTTATTTATTACTATTATCATGTTGTAATGCATTCATAAGGTGTTATACATGTTATAATCAATTATGAGAATATAGACTTACACTTTATATCTATATTTATTATGCATTATGAATTAACATGATGTATATTATAATAAGTAATAAGTAAGTAATAATAAATAATAATTTATAATAATAATAATAATAATAATAATAATAATAATAATAAGTAATAAGTAGTGTTTATAACACATATAGCTCCTTCCCTATATCAATCTCCTCCTCTTTCTCCTTCTCCTTCTCCCTCTCCATCTCCTTCTCCATCTACATCTCTGTCTCCATCTACATCTCTTTCTCCTTCTCCATCTCCTTCTCCATCTACATCTCCATCTCCATCTACATTTCCGTCTCCTTCTCCTTCTCCCACTCCTTATCCATCTACATCTCCTTCTTCTTCTTCATCTACAGCTGTTTCTCCTTCTCCATTTCCTTCTCCATCTACATCTCCGTCTCCATCTACATCTTTCTCCTTCTGCATCTCCTTCTCCATCTCCCTCTCCTTCGCCCACTCCTTCTCCATTCCATCTCCATCTCCTTCTCCATCTCTATCTCCTTCTCCCACTCCTTCTCCATCTACATCTCCATCTCCTTCTCCCACTCCTTCTCCATCTACATCTACGTCTCCATCTACAACTCCACCTCCTTCTCCGTCTCTGTCTCCTCCTTCTTCGTCTCTGTCTCTTTCTCCGTCTCTGCCTCCATCTCCTTCTCCTTCTTCATCACCTTCTCCGTCTGTCTGTTTCTCCATCTCCTTCTCCTTCTCTGTCTCTGTCTCCTTCTCAAGCTCCTTCTCTGTCTCAATCTTCTTCTCTTTCTCCTTCTCCATCTCCATCTCCAACTCTTTCTCCATCTCCATCTCCGCTTGCCATCACACACGTTAGTTGCACTAACACTTTTCTTTAATGCAGCCTGCCAAGCAGCATTAAAGGGAAATTCATCAATATAACATCACAGCTGTCATAACGGTTACCGTCACTGAGGGACGACGGCCTCGGACTCGGCCATGACTCATGGAAAATTCAGGAAACATCACTACTCACAACTTCCTGAAGAAAAAAACTCTGATTTGCACGTCATTCACCGAAACATTTATTAGGAAAGAAAATTAATAATGAGCTGCGATCATTAGGGGTCCAAGCACTGCTATGTCAATGTGTAAATAGAGTGTGGTTTTATTTTAACTTCACATCAGCAGTTTTTTTCCACTCTGTCACTAGCCTTGCTGTTGCACCTCTGCAGGTACATTTACTTATTTTTGTGCTCTAAAATGTACCTGTACATCAGTTTTACCTCCGACGGCATGCTTTAGATTGTAGTTACAATTAGAGAGAATAAAATAAAACGGTTTTGTGTGTTTACTGAACATGGATCTGTTTTTCAGCTCACTTTAAAGAAACTGGAAGCGTTTTCTAATTACTGCTCAGGATCTGTGGTTAGAGTTTCTGTAAATAAATCCCCACTCACCCATCGAGTCTGTCTCGTTACACTAAAATTAAACTTTCCTGTCAGGAGTGTGTCAGTTTGAAGTGGTAAATATAACACTCATAAGCCGCCTTGCTAAACGCATTCCAATAAAATACCGTGTTCGGTTTGACAGCCGTGTTTTGCACCTCGAGATTAGGGTGTTTTTTTTTTTTTTTTTAATACTAATTCAGTTTTCACCGGTGATGCTTTGATGTATTCAGGGGTTTTTTTTGTGCGACTTTGCATATAAACAGTATAAATGTTGAATTTCCTCTGATTGTGTGTCAGAATACGCTCGAGTGTCTGTAATCAGGCAGAAACATGAAAGTCGTAAATGGAAAAATAATCATAACAGAGGGGACAATCAACACGGCCTGGTGTGAAATGAGAAACCAGCTAAATAAAACCCTTTTGCTGGTGTTTAATGATGTTTCTGGTCATTAGTTAAATGATAGAAATGGCTGTAATCAAACAGGAAGTACGTTCCATCTGGAACATCTGCTAGCGCGGGTACCGATTTTCCTCCTTACAGCTCATTTAGCAGAAATTAACATGACTTTGTGTGTTTATTTATTGTTTTTAAGGCACCTTGTTGGATATTAATAATGTCACACGTTCTATAAAGCCCACATTCATAATGTTTAATTTTATAACGACATTTTTTACAAACTCTAATAATGCCTCATAAAGCTGCTATAAAGTATTATGGCCTCGTTCCAACACTGGTTTTAATGCGCCCTCGCCGACTTCCCCTCTCCGTCTCCTCCTTGGTTGAAGGACGCAGCATCTGTTCCATCACTCTCTCTGCTTAAGTGATGTTCAGTAGACGAGCTATCGAGGTGAAATCGCTGTACCCAGGATGCATTGCTCTGATTTGACCAAGTTTCATTTTCAAAATGACAAAACACGCTGTGTTTAAAATGGAACTACATATTTGTTAAAAAAAAAAGATTTGATTTTATTCCTTTGACTCCACCTGGTGTTTGACAGCCGACGGGGCTGATAGCTAATTAGCATGTTAGCATGTTAGCAGGCTAATACAAGAGTCTGAAGGAATCTTGAACGTTGAACTGACCGACTCAAATGATCCGCTGAACTACAAAGAACTGAATCTCTGTCAAGTGCGAAAGATTCACTCATTCAAACACTGATCTGTGAATCTCGGTCATGAACAAATGATTCACAGAGGAGCGAATTTTGGATATGAATGAAAGATTCACTGATTCAGTCACTGATCTGTGAATGACAGAGAAGTGAATCTCAGTCATGGCCCAAAGATTCACTGATTGAAATGCTGATCTGCTGAACAAAGAAAGGAATGAATTTCAATCATGGCTGAATGATTCACTGAGTCAAACACTGACCTGCAGAGGAATGAATCTCAGTCATGACTAAATGATTCACTGATGCAACACTGACCAGCTAAATGCATGAGGAGAATCAGTGACCAAAAGATTCACTTATTGACTGGCCACTGAACAACAAAGAAATGACTCTTGGTCAGGACTGAAAGATTCAGTGATTCAAACACTGACCTGCAGAATGACAGAGAAGTGAATGTTGGTCATGTGTGAATGAATCACTGATTCAATCACTGATTCACTGAAGAACAGAGAAGCAAATCTCAGTCATGGCCTAAAGATTTATTGATTCAAATGCTGCTCTGTGAACACAATGGAATAAATCTTGGTCGTGACTAAATGATTCACTGATTCACAGAGGAGTGAATCTCAGTCTTTACCAAGTTCTTTGGTCAATTCAGTGATTCAAGCACTGACCCATGAATCTTCGTCATGACCGAATGATTCACTGATTCAAATTAAATTAAACCGCTTTTCTTCATAATAATATAATATTGTAATTTTTTATCATTTATAATAATTACACAGTTTTTAATCCATTATATATCAATCATCTCTAACAGCTGATCACTTCCTGTTCTTTTGCCAACAGAGCTGCTGTCCAGCCAGCAAGCCCCACCCCCTCCTGCTCCACATCAGCATAAGCAGCACATGTCAATCAACCCACCGATGACCAATCAGAAGTTCCAGAGCACGTCGGAGTGTGTGCAGCTGCAGGAGAACTGGGTTCTGGGCACAAGCGTGGGGCTGCAGAGCAGGTGTGTGTTTTTAATCATTCAGATTAGTGCTTTAGCTTAATTAATAATTACACATGAGTTTATAACAAGCTTCTGAACACACACACACACACACACACACACACACACACACACACACACACACACACACACGATTTTATATTTTAATTTCAGTCACACGTGTGTTTATGTTCATATATACAGACCGAATTTACACTGAGCTGTTTGTTTTTTATTCTGTTCAAGTCAAATTTTTTAATTTTTGTTTTTACTGAAAGTAGATTAATTCTAATATTGCAGAGATCAGTTACTTAACATTTATGCCTCTAAACTATTTTTCTATTCTAATAAACTTAAGTAAATAATGTGTTATTTAAAGTCTAGAATATAAAAAAAATAAATAAATATATTTGTTACAACCTTATGACAGTTATATTATATAACTAAATAAAAAGTCAAATGAAAAGTCATTTAAAAAGCGAATTTGTCAGTTATTAAAAAACCTTTGAGTGGTTTATATGCGCAGGAATATTAGATTTTTTTCTCTTTTATTGTTTCACAGAAAGTACAGTTTATCAAATTTACTTAATGCATGTTAAAAACACAGCATCTGTTTTTCTATTTTTAATTTTTTTTAAAGAAGGGGAGAAATTAAAAATCCTCACAGTGGAACTAAAAATTCAGAACAAAATAAGAATAAATAAATAAAAAAAAAATCGATCTGTACGTATAGAAACTTTTTTGGAAGTAAAATGTAAAAGTAAAAAGTAAAATTTAAATCTCCTTTCACCTTTACCCTAATTAAAAATCCCAGGATTTATGAATATGCATGAATATGCAAATCAGAAAAGCCTGCTGTTATCCTAAATAACTAGCTAGCTGCTTAGCTAACGGGCAGAGATTGTAATAAATTTGCGAATTTAAAAATAATTATTTATACACCACAAATGAGCTGCTAATACAGAGAGAGAGAGAGAGAGAAATTTTTTCCCAAAAAATAAATTTGCCAAAATAGGTCATGCTTACTTTTTTTAT
>CM042542.1:875000-925000 GCA_023630585.1 Cranoglanis bouderius | reverse complement strand
TGTGTGTGTGTGTGTGTGTGTGTGTGTGTGTGTGTGTGTGTGTGTGTGTGTGTGTTCAGCAGCTAATAACACAGCATGTTAAATCTCTGTTACAGAAGATTGTAATTACTGAATAATGAACACGTGAGTCACAAATAAAAAAAGTTATAAATAAAAAGAAAAGCTTCAGATAAAATATACAGATGAAATAAATAAACGAATAAATATATGTCAAGAAAGAAAATATAATAAATACAAAAGATTTAGAAAATAGAAAAATTAAAGAAAAAAGGAAGGGAAGAAAGGATTAGAACGAAGAAAGATAAAATAATATAATAACACTGAGATATTTAAAGTGTAATCACATCTTTATTTATTTATTTATTTATTTATTATTTTTATTTTGCATTTGTTTGCATTTTTGTTGTCATTTTCTTCCTTCCTTTCTTTTTTGACGTTTATGTTCCTCCTTTCCTTCTTTCTTCAGTCTTGTTCATCTTTTTATTATTATTATTATTATTATTATTATTATTATTATTATTATTATTATTACTTCCTCAGTAATTGCTGTGCTTTATTAGAAATTTTATGGTTGTTTAATGTTTTCACATGAATATTAATGTGTGTTAATTTGTCTAACAATCTGTGTCTGTGTGTGTGTGTGTGTGTGTGTGTGTGTGTGTGTGTGTGTGTGTTTTCTCTCTGCAGTGATGCATGTGTTTGGACTGAACTGGAAGCTGAAGGACGTTCACACACATGCGTTTGAGAACGGTCGTGTTTCCTCCGTCACCTCGTCCACCAGCACGGCCACCTCACTCAACACACTCAACACACTCAACACACTCAACACACTCAACACACTCAACACACACGGTAACCAAAAGACATAATAATAATAATAATAATAATAATAATAATAATAATAATAATAGTGATGTACAGCTCTACTGATGGTTTCTCTACACCAGTGCAATTCCAGAACGTTATTAATGAAATGTGGCTGTAAAATAAGATGACAATCTAAAAGAAGAAGCAAAATGAACAGAATATTATTTTTAAAAAAGAGGTTTTGGGTCACATCTGCTCAGTGTGTCCGGAGAAATCCACCTGAAAGCAGTCAAGCACATGCAGAGTATTCATTTCACACTCGGAGAGGGGGTCAAAACTTCTGATCATATACGACTTTTTTTTTTTTTTACTATAAATATATTAACACATACCACCTGACCGTAGGAACTAGGAGAGAAGGAAGAGAGGGATGAAGAGAGAAATAGAATTCGATAGAGGAAGAAAGAATGCAAAAGGAATAACAGAAGATGGGAAGAAAAATGAAAAAATAAAATGGAAAGAAAGAAAGAAAGAAAGAATGAATGAAACTGAAAAGAAAAAATAAATAAATAAATAGAAAGATAAAAGAAGAAAAAGAAATGAAGAAAGGAAATATGGAGGTGTAAAAGACAGACAGTAGAAAGAAAGAAAAATAATGAAAGGATGATGGGAAAAGGAAAGGGAAAGACAGAATGTAAGCTGATGTTTGTGTGCCTGTCCGCTTTCTTTTACCCTAGACTACTTATATAAAGAAAACCGGGGAAGTGGGCGGGGCATGTGTGGTTGGTGGGCGTTTCCTATTTGCATATTCATCCAGTCTGGCATTTGTGCTTGAGTGAGAAAGTGTCGACGTCTCTGTGCCTTTTTTTCTTGGAATAATTTAACACACGTCAGTAAAACGTTATGGTCCGAATCGCACGTTTTGGCGGCTGTACAGTGAGGTGTTTGGTTTTTATGTGAGGCCACGCCCCCTTTAACACACTTATATTTCAGCGTGAAACTGCGCTTTGCATCACGGGTGCTTTTACATTCTCGTCTGATCTTTAGTGAAGAGTCTGATCTCATCTGATCTTTAGTGAAGAGTAATTTCAGACATCATTAATTTAACGCAGACGGCCATCTGTGAAGCTGCCAGCGTCCGTCTGCTCTCAGGAGCTCACGCTGAACGCCTTAAACATCTCTACACTCCTTTAATTAACGCTTCCGACTGCTTTCAGCTGGCTGATAGATGACCACTCCGACTCCTTACTGACTCCTCACTGACTCCTCACTGACTCCTCACTGACTCCTCACTGACTCCTCACTGACTCCTTACCTTCTCCTCCTCTTCTCCTTACCTTCTCCTCCAGTTCTCCTTATCTTCTCCTCCAGTTCTCCTTACCTTCTTCTCCAGTTCTCCTTACCTTCTCCTTACCTTCTCCTCCACTTCTCCTTACCTCCTCCTCCGCTTCTCCTTCCCTTCTCCTCCGCTTCTCCTCCATCTAACAGACTCGGGCTTCAGATAGCTCGGAGTAACTGTGGAATAAACACACTTCAAGTTATTACCGATTAATTACATTACATTACAATAATTACATTTTAAAATGAATCTCATTTTCAAGAATGAAAAAACATGACTGTTGATGTAATACTCAGGGAAGACGTCAGATTATTATATTAATACATAAATGAAATAAAATATAATGAAATTAAATACAAAAGGAAAGAAAGAAATGCACAGTTGCAGACAGACAGACAAAGACAGACAGACAGACAGACACAAATAGAGAGACACAGACAGACAGACAGACAGACAGAAACAGATAGGTGAAGGCAGGCAGACAAGGATGGGCGCAAACACAGACAGACAGACAGACACATGCAAATACACACAACATACACATTAAGACAGACAGATAGATATACAGAGATGCACAGACAGACACAGAGACAGAGACAGACAGATAGAAACAGACACAGACAGATAGAGACAGAGAGATAAAGTCAGACAGACAGACAGATAGATTTACAGAGATGCACAGACAGACACAGGCAGTTAGAGACAGACAGATAGAGAGAGACACAGACAGACAGATAGAGACAGACACAGACAGACACAGACAGTTAGAGACAGATAGAGAGAGACACAGACAGATAGAGGTAGACACAGACAGACAGACAGACACAGGCAGGTGGACACAGACAGAGAGACAGGTGGACATAGACAGACAGACACAGACAGGTAGACACAGACAGACAGACAGACACATACAGGTGGACACAGACATTTGGAGACAGACACAGTCCGACAGACACAGACAGATGGACACAGACAGACACAGACAGACAGGCAAGTAAACACAGACAGACAGACAAACACAGACAGGTGGACGCAGACAGACAGACAGACACATACAGGTGGACACAGACATTTGGAGACAGACACAGGCCGACAGACACAGACAGGTGGACACAGACAGACACAGACAGGTGGACACAGACAGACACAGACAGGTGCACACAGATACTTAGCCTCATATCACTTACTCACAATGTGTGTGTGTGTGTGTGTGTGTGTGTGTGTGTGTGTGTGTGTGTGTGTGTGTTTTACAGGCAGGAATGACCCTGGGCAGGACTCTGGGCAGGTGCAGGTGGGGCAGCAGGTGAGTTACTCGGTCGTCCCAGGGCTTTTCTGGAGGTCTAATGTCATCCTGGAGCAGTCACAGTTCCTCAAGTTCAACATCTCCATCCAGAAGAACGCTCTGATAGGAGTATACGGGAGGAAAGGACTCCCACCCTCACACACACAGGTAACACACACACACACACACACACACACACACACACACACACACACACACACACACACACAGGTAACACACACGACACGCAACACACGCCCACTATCATGAACTACCTCATCTGCATTAGCATAAAGTCAGTCATGCTAAGAATTAACAGTTTCCTTCTCCTTGTGAAATGATGTTAGCAAAGCAGGACCAGAAGCAGCTAAAAATCCTCGGCTTTAGAGCAATAAGTAATTTGGCTATGACTTAGCGGTTAGCTGTGGCTCGTTTGGCAGCTCTGTAAATGCAATTCCACTTTCCTGAAATTATTTAACAGCACTAAATCAAGTCCAACATATGCCCCAACCTCGCCAATTTGCTAAATGACTTGCCACAAAAGGATAGCATCTTATCCAGCCTACACACACACACACACACAAACACACACACACACACCCCCACACACACACACACACACACACACACACACACACACACACACACACACACACACACACACACACACACACACAAAACTGGCAGTGAAACTAAAATGACTAGATGTTCAGTCTGTGTTTTTTAAATCAGCACATTACACATTTATATAACAAGTTTGGATCAAACTGGAAAATCAAAGCTGTTAAATGGATTTTGTGAATTATTTCTTCTTAGTTTGTTTTTTGTGTGTGAACTCTGTTTTGTGCTTCAGTATGACTTTGTGGAGCTGCTCGATGGCAGCCGTCTGATTTCCCGGGATGTGGAGGTCAGGGATGGCATGGAGAGCCCGGTCGGCGTTCACTGTGCTGGATTTATTCAGTATCTTCATGCTGGAGTTTGGCATCTCGCTTTTTATAATGATGGACTGAATCTGGAACCTGTTTCATACAACACTACGGTTCTGGGTGAGTATGGATGAGATGTGGCTGGGATCTGGCAGCTGGATATGGATGAGATGTGGCTGGGATCTGGCAGTCAAATGTGGATTTTATCTGGCTGTGAACTGGCAGCTGGATATGGATCAGATGTGGCTGGGATCTGGCAGCCGGATATAGATGAGATGTGGCTTGGATCTGGCAGCCGGATATAGATGAGATGTAGCTGGGATCTGGCAGCCGGATATGGATTAGATGTGGCTGTGATCTGGCAGCCGGATGAGATGTGGCTTGGATCTGGCAGCCGGATATAGATGAGATGTGGCTGGGATCTGGCAGCCGGATATAGATGAGATGTGGCTGGGATCTGGCAGCGGGATATGGATGAGATGTGGCTTGGATCTGGCAGCCGGATATGGATGAGATGTGGCTTGGATCTGGCAGCCGGATATGGATGAGATGTGGCTGGGATCTGGCAGCCGGATATGGATGAGATGTGGTTTGGATCTGGCAGCCGGATATGGATGAGATGTGGTTTGGATCTGGCAGCCGGATATGGATATGGACGAGATAATCAACATTATTTTATGCTACAACTGTAATCTTATTTTTTTAAAATTCTGTCACAATGTATGCCTCCTTGTTTCACATCAAGTCTGTCATGATAACAAACACTGTGTGCTTTTGTTTTGATCTCCAGCCTCGTCTTGTTATCAGCTTGCTCCAATTGCTTCCTGCATCTTTTTATTTATTTATTTATTTATTTTTACAAAATCCTGCTGTTTTATTTATTTCTGAAAGTTCCAAGCCTTTCTTGTTTGCCCATCTTGTTCGCTTATGATTTATTCTTCCATGTACCCGTGTGCTTTTTTTTTGATCCACGCTATGAATAATGATGTTGATGATTACAGGATATTCCTCATTATACGTCTGGATATAAACGATTCCTGCGTGTGATTTACCCGTATCAATCACGATGACACATTTTATTTACACGTGAAACTGTGCCGAAATTATTTTAGGAAGCATTCCTAGATCTATATTTGTTTTCTGTTTGTCTGTGTCGGTTGACAAAGCTACTGATTGCTCGACAGCTTCTCCAGCTGAAGTGAAATCGTGCCACAGGGGCTCGTGATGAGGAGAATAACACACTCGGAGCTGCTGCCAATCAATAAACTTGGGGGAAACAGATGCTCTTTTTGCCTCCGGCTGTTCTGCACCTAATAATATAAACGTATCGATTTATTGAGTGACGAACAGCTGCTTGTGTTTACCAAACAATATAATTCCTGTTGTGAAACCCAGATCTGTCTCCATTCAGCTGTTAGTAGACGTGATGTTTTATAGGTCTTATGAAAACTCGGATGGTTTTCTGTCCAACATGGTAACTGCTTACAGTCTCCTGTTTTCCGAAACACCATGGCGCCGTTGTTCTGGATTCCGATTCTGTTCAGAAGGAGTCGATTTCCCGACATCTTCAGGACAGAGGAGTTTACGCTTCTTTGTGGTTTCTCGGTTACATGACAAGCTGCGATTTGTTTTGAACTTGTAGAGAGGGAATAAAGAGAGGGAATAAAGAGAGGCAGGTGAGGGAGCGAGTGTTTATAGCTGCCATAACGTAAGTGACAACAGGAACTAAGGTGTGTCAAGAACATTAAATGCAACCAAAAATGGAAAAAAAGTGCAATATGCTATTTAATAAATAATAAACGATAATCGTCGGTTAATTGCTGTCATATAAGAGGAATAAAACACTTGGGGACGTGCTGTTACAGGAAAATAATCAACATTTGGGCAGTAACAGTGACTCCACCTCATGACAAGACACCCTGAGGCGTTTTTTTTCTTTTTCTGTACGTTACGTCTTTACATAAGAGTTTTATTATTCATTTATGAAAACTGTTAGAATCTTAAAGCTGGCAGTGATGTAACTAATTCCTTTTCCTTTCACATTTACAGCGTCACACTGACTCCTCACTGCATTTCCGTTTTCCAGATTCAGTAATGGAGTGTCCACACAACTGTTACGGAAACGGAGAGTGTGTATCCGGCGCCTGTCGCTGTTTCCCAGGATTCCTCGGGCCGTATTGCTCTCAGGGTAAAATAATATAATCTACAGTCAGAGTTTATCAGCAGGATTTATTTAATCACTCATTAACGTCCGACAAAAACAGAGTGGGCAGAAGTTCTGATTTTGCTTCAGTCAATTACTTTAATATTTCCTCAATATGCAAAAATAAATAGGCAGTTATTTTCTTTTCTGAGATGTTTATTTATTGGCAGATTTCATAATGCAAGGTATAGAGATATAATAATCTGTTGTAATCTGTAACATCTTAAAGCCAGACTTTGACACAACACTGAAGAGTTTTGACATTTTATCCATAAAAACACACTGCATAAGCACTATTAGTAAATAAGCATTATTATTATTATTATTATTATTATTATTATTATTAAATAAATAAAATTTTTGTGATGAACTGAAGTCTGGCCATTTGGTGCGTTCACACAACAAAATTTCCAAATTAAAAAAAGATTTAATAACCCTTGCCTTTTTTATTGTATTTTATTTTTTGCATTTTTTGTTATAATATTGATAAAATTTTAACTGTTTAATTTTCATTCTGATATGAGCAAAGAAAAAAAAAAAAAAAAAGAAGACTAAACTAAGTGAAATGTTATGGATTGGAGTTTGACAGCCGAAGAAAGAAAAACATTTCTTATTGGACGTGACTGTGTGATGTAATCGGCTCAAGGACACTTTAACCTGCCGGCTTTATTATTATGCAGTAAAGTGAAGTTATTTGAAGTCATTTGCCAAAGCAGATTATCTTCCTCATAATGTGACACCGTGGAGTCCCGGCCAAAGCAGAACACATCTACAGACTGTCTCTGTACATTAACACAATGTCACACGGCTGATGAATGGAGTAATTAACCGCCGTCTCAGTCCTGTCCTTTAGAGGCTGTATAAATTTCCTCGTCTGAATATTTCCTGTTTTAATCCGTCGGATTGTTCGCAGCATCGTCGTGCGTCTTAAACTCGAAGTGTCCGACTTCTAAAACCAATCAAACAAACACCAAACATTTCTACTTTGTCCCGGTCCATCAGACACACAACTCAAATTCTGGATTCTGATTGGTTTATATTAATGCCCTCGTTCTAATACGATTTCGTTTCTATAGTAACAGGGACTTGTACAGCGGACGCTCCACGTAAACGGATTTAAAAAGTTTTCTGTAAAAAGACCTTTATGTAACGTGTATGGAAGGAGTCTCCAGTGTCAGCGCTTTGTGACAGTCAGAGGTGAAGCTGTAACTTTTAAGTTTTCCGACATCTTCAGGACAGAGGAGTTTACGCTTCTTTGCGGTTTCTCGGTAACACGATGTAACAAGCGGCGTTTTTTTTTTTTTTGTCTTATTAACTTGAAGAGAGAGAATAAAGAGAGAGAATAAAGAGAGAGAATAAAGAGAGAGAGAGTAAAGAGAGAGGCTGGTGAGGGAACGACTGTTTATAGCTGCTATAACGTAAGTGACAACAGGAACTAACATGTTTCACAGAACATTAAATGTAACTATAAATGGATAAAAAGTATGGTGTTGTTCTTTAATGAATAAAACATTGTAAACACTTGGAGGGATAAAACACTTACAGACATGTTGTTATAGGAAAGTAATCCTTATACAGTGACCTTTTATCTTACATTTTGTGTGTGTGTGTGTGTGTGTGTGTGTGTGTGTGTGTGTGTGTGTGTTTCTCAGCTGCCTGCCCTGTATTGTGCAGTGGTAATGGAGATTACAGCAGGGGGCGCTGTCACTGCTACAGCGGCTGGAAGGGGACGGAGTGTGACGTCCCCATCGCTCAGTGTGTGGACGCCCAGTGTTCGGGTCACGGCGTGTGTGTGTCCGGAGTGTGTGTGTGTAACCGTGGATACAAAGGCGACAACTGCGACGTGGGTGAGTGAACAGTTTCATCAGTTTCTGGGATCCAGACACAGCCGATCCAGCGCAGGTCGTTTTGAGTCGATAAGAGGACAAATAAAATTTTTAAAAAAAGGTAACATACACAAATGTTTAGCTGCGTTTCCATGGTTACAGATTCTTTCTTTAAGATAGCAGATGGTGTAGTACTCGGGCGTGACTTTAACAATTAAACAGTATTAAAATAAAAATTCCACATGGAATGTCTTGAGAGGTGTGATTCGATTCCGTATGTTGATGTATTTCCTTTGAAAACAGGAAGTCAGGGTGACGGTGTGTTGAAGTGCTTGATTGATTTACACAACAGCCAATAGCGTTCGAGATACACCATGCCACGCCCCCGCCCAATCTAAACACACCTGACAGTACCTTAGTGAACTCGCTAAAGAGGAGACGGTGTATGAAGACGGAATTCTTGTTCGACATCCTGACTTCGAAGTCGGTAAAACACTCCTCCTAAAAGTCACATGACCACCAGCTCACCTAAACTCCGCCCTCTTCCACATGATTAAACTCAAAGACATTTATTCTCGGTTGGAAAAGGGAATAGTGTGTGTGAAGATGCATGGCCAAAAACACACTGAAAATACAAACCATGTTTACCGCTAATGAGTTGCTACTGTAGAGCAAGACACGCCCCTGGGGGCGGGGAATATACATTCTAAAGAGCGTTTAATTGGACGAACGCAGGATTAGTACAGGGTGAGGCATCAAAACTGTTTTAATCGGTTTAAATGAGAGATTTATTATCATATTGGTGTCCGTAACATAACCATAAAGAGACGGGGACAAAAACACCGACTCTGATTTCAGTCACACTTTAAACTTTATACTTTATACTTTAAACTTTAAACTTTATACTTTAAACTTTAAACTTTATACTTTAAACTTTAAACTTTATACTTTAAACTTTAAACTCAGACTGACGAGTGGCTTTTCCATCGCGAAACGATATTGTAGCTCAGAATGAATGAGTCTCGGGAGTTTAATAGATCTATAAAGCGTAAAACGAAGTCCTGAGCCTGTGAGACACGACATTCCTCAGTATTGAACAGAAATAAGACGACTTTTATTGAGTCCCAGTCTTCAGCATGAGGGATATCAAAGAAAGAGAAAAGAGCGTGTTGAGTCTCTAAATGAGAGGTCAGGCCTGATCTAGCCGAGTCTCAAGGTGAATTTCTCACTCCACTCAATAACACGGCACTCCAGTGACCCCCAACACACACGTCTAAAGAGTCCAACCCGAGTGAAGACGGGGATCGATACACTCGATCAGATCGAGCAGAGGAGAGAAAGAACAAGGGATAAATCGCAAAGCAGGAAATAAATGGCTAAAAGACAAGAGGAGCGCTCAGCAAAGTCGTTAAAGTGAAGCCGTGATAAAGAGCAGGCACTTTACATTTAACACCAATATAAAATTTAGCAACATTTTAAAATTTCTTACGATTTATCTGCCATTAATGCATCTGTAATTTCTTTCTGTTCATTATGAGCTGAACATGAATATCTGAGTTCGTCGTATTCGTTGTTATTTCATGTTGAATGCATTTATTTGAATTCATCAGGAATAATTTGAGCTGATTGTGTTTACTGGAACTCGGTGTTTATTTGAAATCGGTGTTTAATTGAGCAGATCGTAATTGTTCGAGGTGATCGTGAATATTTGAGCTGATTATTTCCAAATGTAATAAATTTCCAATTTATAGGCAAAGTGAGAACCAAAGTCTTGAGAAGAACCGTCTCTGGTTCTCTAACATGCAGGACGACTTTACAGCTGATTTAATTATAAAACTGTAAAACTGTACAACAGTGAATCTGAGAGAACTTTAAAGCTTTAAACACAAACACTTTTAATTAAACGTAGAGTTAATTTACTGTTTGATATTTTATTCTGAAACACTGAAACTCAAAATCAATTATTGTAAGCTGACATTGGATTTATGTTGGGAAATATTTTTAAGAAAAATAAAAAACTGAAATATCTTGCTTGCATAAGTATTCAACCCCTGTGGTGTGGAAGATACAATACATACCTTACCATTGGCATCCACCTGTGAATCATTAAAGTCACATTTTCTGGATAAAACCCTCATTGTTGACGGCTGTAAATCTGAAGGAAAATGAAGACCAAAGAGCCTTCTACAGAAGGTAGAGAAAAAGTAGTAGAAATGCATAGATTAGGTTTTTGGATATCCCAGGAGCACAGTTGGATCAATAATCAGCAAATGGAAGCTGCATCACACCACCCAGGCACTGGCAAGAAAAGGCCACCACACAAAACTCAAACAAGCTCAAACAAGAAGGACACTTGTGAGAGAAGCTTCAGTTCAGTGTCTGGGAGTGGAGTAATGGTGCACCAGTCAACCATATCAAGAGCACTGCAGAACACTGGCTTGTATGGGAGGGTGGCAAGAAAGAAGCCATAAAACCTAAACATTCCCATGCCTCAAGATACACCCTCCCTACAGTGACGTATGGTGGTGGTAGCATCATGTTGTGGGGATTCTTCTCATCAACAGGAACCAGGCATCTTGTTAAAATTGAAGTAAGAATGGATGGACCAAAATATTCATTACATTACATTTACCGCATTTGGCAGATGCCCTTATCCAGAGCGACTTACATTTATCTCATTTAAACAACTGAACAGTTGAGGGTTAAGGGCCTTGCTCAAGAACCCAGCAGAGGCAGCTTGGCGGTGCTGAGATGTAGGGAAATACTGCTTCAGTCTGCTAAAAAAAACCTGAAGCTTGGGAGAAAATTCACCTTTCAGCAGGACAATGAGATAATGAAAGTAGCTCAAGAAGAAAAAGGTGAATATCCTACAGTGGCCCAGTCAAAGTCCTGATCTCGATCCCATTGAGAATCTGTGGCACTATTTGAAAATTGCAGTCCACAAGCATCACCAAACCAACCTGAACCACCTGGAGCAAATCTGCCAAGAAGAACTGGCCAAAATCACTAAAACACTGTGTGCAAAGCCGGTATATACGTATCCCGAGAGCCTTAAAGCTGTTTCTGCAGCAAAAGGTGGCTCTACCAAATATGTGAGGGGGTTGAATACTTATGCAAGCAAGATATTTCAGTTTATTTATTTTCCAGAAAAAAAAAAATTCCCAACATAAATCCCATGTCAGCTTACAATAATTGATTTTGAGTTTCAGTGTTTTAAATAAAATATTAAACAGAATGAAATTTCAATGTACCATTTATAATTCAGTAATATGAGGGAATTGGTCAGGGGTCTGAATACTTTTGCAAGGCACTGTGTATACAGTATATATACTTATATACATTTTATATATAATCAATTTCTGCTATAAGAGAGAAAAGATGGGTCTTTTAGTTCATTCTTTTATTTTTATTCCTTTTCAGTGTGACACATTTATAAATTCACAGTTCTTTGAGGTATCCGAATGGATGATGTTGGTTGCTGATGTCTGATGAAAAGAGGATTTTCTTTAATTAACATCTATTATGATGAACAGACGCCTGCAGGCCTCCATAAGTAAAAGGTTAATGGGGCCAAATTAATGTCATCATCCAATAGAAATACGCTCCCGGGGCTGCGGCAGGAAACGTGCCTGGACGTGAGATCTTTCTACACGTCACACACATCCATCCACTTTCTGTAACGCTTATCCTACCCAGGGTCACAGGGAGCCTGGAGCTTATCCCAGGGGACTCGGGGCACGAGGCAGGGGACACCCTGGACGGGGTGCCGACCCATCGCGGGGCACAATCACACACACGTTCACACACTATGGACAATTTAGAAATGCCAATCAGCCTACAACGCGTGTCTTTGTACTGGGGGAGGAAACCCCCGAGGCACGGGGAGAACATGCAAGCTCCCTGCATACAGGACAGAGACGGTACTCGAACACCCACTCTGGAGGTGCGAGGCAAACGTGGTAACCACTAAGCCACTGTATTTTCAAACGTTGTGTGACTAAGCAGCAGGGCTCTAATGCTTCTAAATGAGCTGCATTTAAGTTCATTAACTGTCACATTTGGCCTAATTTAATATTATAGTTTACCAGATGTGGAATTATTTTATTAATCCATATAATGCAGATGTTTTGATTTCGGCATCATTGAAAATCTGCATTAATTAATTCATTCATTATTTGGAGAGAAAATGTTCTCATACACAGTTGGAAAGGAACTGGAGGTGCATGTAGGCCTGGAATACGGGTTCTCCCGGTGGTTCTGATCTACAGATGGCTCTCTCAAGATGTCGAGGAGCAGATTTCCGCACGACACACATTAAAATGCTTAAAATTAAGTTAAAAGCTCTAAGCTATCCTAAGAACCCCTGAGGAACCTGCCTGTGTTGTGAGCTTCTCGAAATGGTTAACGGTTCCATTTCTACTCGCAAAAAAAACAAAAAACTTTAAATGTTCTTTTCTGTTCCAAAGAGTCCCTTAGATCTCGAGTACATACCCCTTTAGGAACATAGCCTTGTTGTTTACCGAACCTTTATTTGAGGTTCTTTACAACATCAGTACGTTTCTAAAGAACCGAAGAACCCTTCCAGGTGCTAGATTCAAGCTTTTTGTCATCTAGATTATGATTTTCAGTTAAATGCCACTGAAAATTTTTTTTTGCATACTCACTTCATGACCATTTCTGATAGAGAGATGTTCTCCTAATAGAACCTTAATAGAACCTTAATAGAACTTTATCACTGGTCTAAACACCTCTTTTATATTCTACATTTGATTTTTTTTACATTCCTGACCCAATAAAACTTATACTTGGTCTCAAACTTTACAATTTACAATTTCTTTGATTTATTTATATATTTTTGCAGTGGACTGTGTGGACCCGTCCTGTTCGGATCACGGTTCTTGTCTTCACGGTCGGTGTCACTGTTTTCCGGAATGGACCGGATCCAGATGTGAATCTGAGGTGTCTGTTTGTCCTGAACACTGCTCCGGTCGAGGGATTTTTGAGAACAAGGCGTGTGAATGTGAACCCAGCTGGACCGGCCCGAACTGCTCCACCGGTAAGAGTTTACACATTTAAAATTTGGGATTTAGAATAAAATTTTTAAAATGAGAATCGATTGAGCCTGACATGTTCGGTGTCTGATGTTCTTTAGTTTTTCACTTGAGAAATCTTCACACTCCAAGCACGTCTGATCTGATCAGCTATTTTCAGGCAATTTGGAGTAAAGAGGGATGTTTGCTTTATTTATTCATTTTGTTATTTAAATTTTTACCGACCGATTCCTTTAAATCTCTCAGTGTGTGCCGTGGGACTCCGGCTGCAAAACCAGTGGGATCTTTGTCTCTTCATTACCTCCACCTCTATTAAATAAACCTTAATTAATGTACATGCTGTGTGGATCGACCCGCCTCCTGCTGAGACCTGGAAGTGCTAAAACCAGATAAACACCTTGCTGCTAATGAAACATTGATTATGTTGACTAATGTAGAAAAGAGGGCCTCCGTTTAAAAGAATAGATTGACTGATTCGCTCCTGTTTTCTCAGCAGTTTTAATATTCTACAGAGCGATTCAAGGGCTCACAATCGAAAGAAAAACTCGGCGTAAGAGTATGTAAAGACTTCTCGAACATTAGGGGTCATTAACTTAATTCCCTTCCATTCAGGTTGTTGTTCGTGTTTTGAAAATTGCTCTCATTTGTATTCCTGTTTCAAAATCTTGATCTCATCTGAAAAGCAGGAGGAAAAATGAGTCACTGAGGTCATTATGTTTTCTGGTTCCGCAGTGGCTTTATAAAGCAGAGACTGACTGCTGAGGGTCGTGGTATTTTAAAACTTGTGGGGGGTCGTTGAGAGGTAAAGCAGTGAAAATTGAATGTTGGGTTGAAATAAAGGTGAAAGCACACAGATAAAAAAAAATTCACTCTGGCCGAGGACTTGAATAATATCACTTTGTTAGTTCATTTCTAATTTATATTATACACTAAAAATACAATAAAAGCTGAATTTTGCAAAGCTGAACCTTATTTTTTTATGTAGGTTTATTATTTTATTCTAATGACTAAAACCTGGAATTCATTGGTATCACTTTAGCCTTTCCTTGGTATCCATAGTGATTCTGGCCAATCAGATTCACTCAGCACTGTTCTGTACTAATCACGACCAATCAGATTCACTCAGCACTGTTCTGTACTAATCACGACAAATCAGATTCACTCTACACGGTTCTGCAGTAATCACGGCCAATCAGATTCACTCTATACGGTTGTATATTAATCACGGCCAATCAGATTCACTCTATACGGTTGTATATTAATCACGGCCAATCAGATTCACTCTATACGGTTCTATATTAATCACGGCCAATCAGATTCACTCTATACGGTTGTATATTAATCACGGCCAATCAGATTCACTCTATACGGTTCTATATTAATCACGGCCAATCAGATTCACTCTATACGGTTCTATATTAATCACGACCAATCAGATTCACTCTACACGGTTCTGCAGTAATCACGGCCAATCAGATTCACTCTATACGGTTCTATATTAATCACGGCCAATCAGATTCACTCTATACGGTTCTATATTAATCACGGCCAATCAGATTCACTCTGTACGGTTCTATATTAATCACGACCAATCAGATTCACTCTACACGGTTCTGCAGTAATCACGGCCAATCAGATTCACTCTATACGGTTCTATATTAATCACGGCCAATCAGATTCACTCTATACGGTTCTATATTAATCACGGCCAATCAGATTCACTCTACACGGTTCTGCAGTAATCACGGCCAATCAGATTCACTCTATACGGTTCTATATTAATCACGGCCAATCAGATTCACTCTATACGGTTCTATATTAATCACGGCCAATCAGATTCACTCTATACGGTTCTATATTAATCACGGCCAATCAGATTCACTCTGTACGGTTCTATATTAATCACGACCAATCAGATTCACTCTACACGGTTCTGCAGTAATCACGGCCAATCAGATTCACTCTATACGGTTCTATATTAATCATGGCCAATCAGATTCACTCTACATGGTTCTGCAGTAATCACGGCCAATCAGATTCACTCTATACGGTTCTATATTAATCACGGCCAATCAGATTCACTCTACACGGTTCTGCAGTAATCACGGCCAATCAGATTCACTCTATATGGTTCTATATTAATCACGGCCAATCAGATTCACTCTATATGGTTCTATATTAATCACGGCCAATCAGATTCACTCTACACGGTTCTGCAGTAATCACGGCCAGTCAGATTCACTCTGTAGAGTTCTATATTAATCACGGCCAATCAGATTCACTCTATACAGTTTTATATTAATCACGGCCAATCAGATTCACTCTATAGAGTTCTATAGTAATCACGGCCAATCAGATTCACTCAACACAGTTCTATATTAATCACGGCCAATCAGATTCACTGAGCACTGTTCTGTACTAATCACGGCCAATCAGATTCACTCAATAGAGTTCTATATTAATCACGGCCAATCAGATTCACTGAGCACTGTTCTGTACTAATCACAGCCAATCAGATTCACTCTATAGAGTTCTATATTAATCACGGCCAATCAGATTCACTCTACACGGTTCTGTATTAATCACGGCCAATCAGATTCACTCTATACGGTTCTATATTAATCACAGCCAGTCAGATTCACTCTGAACCGTAGGTGGGAGAAACACACTAATCACTAGCTCTCTAGGGGATAGGGCGTAGGGTGCCACCTTATTAATTCATTAATTAATATTAATTGTGTGTTTGTGATGTCAGAGGTCTGTGCTGCAGACTGCGGGCCGCACGGTGTGTGTGTCGGTGGTGTGTGTCGCTGCACAGACGGCTGGTCGGGGGTTCGGTGTGAGCAGGAGGAGTGTAAACCCCGCTGTGGGGAACATGGTGTGTGTCATGAAGGTCAGTGTGTGTGTCATCAAGGCTGGACGGGAGAACACTGTAACATCGGTGAGTCCAACACACACACACACACACACACACACACACACACACACACACACACACACACATAGAAAATGAACGCTCGCCTGTCGCGTTCTCATTCGCTAACATAATGCTAATAACAATATTCTGTTACATTTTACTAATATATATTAATATAAACCTGGAAATCACAATTACTTAAAAAAATACAATAACAGGAAATTATATTATATATTTTTTGTTTAGTTTCGTATTCAGATTTCTCACACAGATAAACACTGAATCTGTCTTAGTCAGTATTAAATAAATAATGGATTACTGAATAATCAGAACTTTTATTTTTCTCCCTCTTATCAGCTCACTTCCTGGACGGTAAAATCAAAGGTAAAGTGCTTCCTTTAATCATGTGGCTTCTTTACATTCATAATATTGTAATCGTTTTCCTGAATATTTCCAAAACAAATAAACTTGTGGATTGGAAATTTATCTTTAATTGTTGGATTAATGAATTTTGATTTGATTGAGTTTTATGTATAATTTTGTAATGCGGCACTAACCCAGAGACGAGTGATTATCATTCGTAGCTGTTCCTTTCCCTCAGTCCTGCGCTTCTCCCTGTAAACTCTCGATTTATAACCAACACACTGCAAATATCATGAAATGTCATATTTGCTAACACCAGCGTATTGGCTCGTTTCTCCCCTCGGAGGAGATCTGTACTTTTTTTTTTTTTTTTTTTTTAATTCTTTGCCCTGGATGTTTCCTCACACGAGCAGACTGGATAGGATATCGAGGTAAACGTCGTGGTGTACGGAGGAGAGCATGTGGCTCTGTTCCTCCTCGTCTGTTTCCCCCTGAAGCATGACGTTCATCGTCTTCACACTCTGTCTCTCAATGTTTAATACAGCGAGTCTAATAAAATAAAGTGAGCGCACGACCCAGAGCTGCTTTTATTTCATCACTTATTGAACACCGACACGACGTTTCCCCCGTCCGATCCTCGTCCCGATCATTCCGCAATCCATTATTTAACACTTTTATCTGTGTGAGAAAAATCAGACGCTGGATATTTTATTAGATTTCATTGAAAGCGTAATGTGTGAGTTCCTCATTAAAGCCGTAACCGTGTGAGAAGTTCACGGTACGATGGTGAACCAAATACCGTAAAATAATTCAGCAGCAGTGAGAGGGGTTTCAATCGTTAATTGAACAATTAAACAGCGTCACGTCTGATAAACCTTAATCCTGAGCTCACACACCGGTCTTATTCTTTCAACAACCGGTGACCTCGAGACCAGAGATCCCGCCCCCTGAGCACGACTGACCATTGATGTCGTGCAAAAATGGGGACAATGAATATTTAAAATAAATGAATGCAAATATGAAAATATTAGTGGTAATTTATTGGAATTTTATCATTTTCCTTGCTAGTTTTGTCTTATAAAAGAATTCCTTAACATTTTGTGTGATATAGCGTAATGTTAAAAACAACCTGAAAACAAAACAAAGCTGTATTTAAAGTATTCATTTATGTCCCCTGCTTATTTTATTTGTATTTTATTTTATTTGTAAGTCATCAATGTCCATAACTTTTTTACTAAGTAAAAAAAAATTTAAATCAATCAGTCAGTCCTGTTTTTATGGAATTTTCCATCAGAGATGCTATAAGGATGTATTTGGTGTCTCATGCGTTTATATCTTTAACCACGAGTTTAACAAATAACAAGTAAAAATCTGCAGCTGAAATGGTGGCATATATATAAATATATAAATATATAAATATAATTTAATGTTTATGTTTGATAAATGATGAAATATAAACATTTTTGGTCGTGCACTCGGACTTTCGGACTTGACTGTATATGTGCACAATTTTCACACACACACACACACACACACACACTGAAGGTCACCAGTGTATGAGTTGTTCCCTGTCTTGTATGTCACCTTGTCTTATCTCCTGCAGTATTGAACAGTTGCTAAGCTTCTTCAGTTTAGCAATTTCTCTGATAAAGGAGACGTTCTGTCTGACAGAATAAACCCCTCACTTTACTGTAAATTCACACTGACACGTAAACAAACAATAACTGATTATTACACGATACAGAATGTGAATATGATCTGAAAAATGGTGTCATTGTTTTGTAATAATAAGGCTGATTCCATGACTGCGGTGCCATTTACCTGCAAAAACTCTTAAACTTTCAATTATTCAACACTGATTTTAAGAACGCATGCATTTAACTATTCCAAATATGAGTTAAAACTCTCGGGCAACAGTCTCTCAACAGTCTCTCAACATTCTCGCAACAGTCTGTCAACAGTCTGTCAACAGTCTCTCAACAGTCTGTCAACAGTCTGTCAACAGTCTCTCAACAGTCTCTCAACGGTCTCGCAACGGTCTCGCAACATTCTCTCAACAGTCTGTCAACAGTCTGTCAACAGTCTGTCAACAGTCTGTCAACAGTCTGTCAACAGTCTCGCAACAGTCTGTCAACAGTCTCGCAACAGTCTCTCAACAGTCTCGCAACAGTCTGTCAACAGTCTGTCAACAGTCTGTCAACAGTCTGTCAACAGTCTCGCAACAGTCTGTCAACAGTCTGTCAACAGTCTGTCAACAGTCTGTCAACAGTCTCGCAACAGTCTGTCAACAGTCTGTCAACAGTCTGTCAACAGTCTCGCAACAGTCTCGCAACAGTCTCTCAACAGTCTCGCAACAGTCTCTCAACAGTCTCTCAACATTCTCGCAACAGTCTCTCAACAGTCTCTCAACAGTCTCTCAACATTCTCGCAACAGTCTGTCAACAGTCTTGCAACAGTCTCTCAACAGTCTCGCAACAGTCTCTCAACAGTCTCTCAACAGTCTGTCAACAGTCTGTCAACAGTCTCGCAACAGTCTCGCAACAGTCTCTCAACATTCTCGCAACAGTCTCTCAACATTCTCGCAACAGTCTCTCAACAGTCTCTCAACAGTCTGTCAACAGTCTCGCAACAGTCTCTCAACAGTTTCTCAACAGTCTCTCAAGCTTTTATTGCTCTTAAATAAGTATTTATTAATAAGAATTAGCAAATAAAAGAATGTGGATAACTAGCATCCATGCAAATGATATAATGATGTATTTTAATGTATTTTAATGAAAGTAAGTTAATTAATTACATTCACGTTCTATGTAACGTACAGTGTTGTGCTCTCGAAGTGACCTCGTCAGTCAGTATCACAATATCACTAATATATAAAAGAAAGAAAAAAGAATTTCATTTTTTTTTTTTTTTTTTTTTTTAACTTCTTCCTGTGATCTTCAGGAAATTCGGATGATGCAACTTCCTGTTGTGAAACATTCCACATATTGTATAGTGAAGGGTGTGTGTGTTCAGGTAACTGGTTCAGGGTTTAAAATAGAGTTGAAATAGAAATCATTCATCGTTTATATCTAATGGAAACACATGAGATGTTAATGTTGTAAATGATTAATAAAAATGCAAAAAATAATAACATTTTTGAAATATTTTCGCGATAATATTTTAAGGTTAAAGGGTATGTTAGTGTACTGATCGTTGACTGGGACATGCTTTATGTTTTGCAAGTGTTATTTTAATAAAGTTTACTTAAAGTTATGTATCTGTAATATGCACATAGGCTGGTTAAAATGTTTAAAAGGCCTTTTAACTATTACAAATACAAATACTGTATATACTGTATTTGTAAATGTTACATCCGTGGGATGAAAATCATCCACATATAAAATAAGAATAACAATTTCAAGCTTGATCTTAGTACAAAAAATCTAGAAAGAGGTTTAATAATCTTTAATATCTGTTTAACAATCTAATAAAGAGTCTAATTCATATATTTTCACTTGGCTGTTTTGCCGCAACACCACTGTGTACGTTCTGCAATGGTGAGCGCTGCGATCATCTGCAGAAGCAGAAAAGCTGTAAATATTGCTGAAGAACTTTAATTTTGCAAAATCAAAACAAACACAAGCCGAGGAAAAGAGAAAAGCAAAGATTCCCAGTGCTAAATGATCTGCGGAGGAAAAGGAGACAGAAAAGCAATCAAAAATGGATGCAGGTTCATTAGTCAGGTCTCTGAAGTCATCTGTTTCTCATATATTGCGTTTATTACAGAGCGGCCCTGAAAGAAAAGCAGCTGTAAATGACCTCAGTGCTTTCTCTGTCCTCAGCGGACGCTAAAGTTCTCTTCATGGCAGGTTTTTTTAGCATCGATGAGATCTCAGACACGCCAAATTGGCACTTAAACTCAAAACTTCATCACGTTTCTCATGGAGAGCGTTCGCTTTGACAGCTTTGGAATTAGTTTTAAGTCGTCACTCCTCATCTAATTCTCTTCTAGCGAACTTCACTCGAGTCGAAACACGGAAGACTAACAGAACGAAGCTTAAGACGAGGATGAGGATTAGACCACGAGAAAGAGGATGAGAGGAAGTCAACGTAAGATCGTTATAAATAAAAACATTCAGGTTTTGGAATTGAGAACCAGGAACATGGGATTACCTGAAACATGAAACAGAGAACCTGAAGTAAACATTAGAAACCATTAGAGATTTCTAGTTCTTAATGGGTTTTAATGTGTTTCTAGTGCTCTCTAATGGTGTTTTAATGAACTGTGTTGTTCCGGATTCATCTAATTTATGCAACCCAATAAAGAAGGACCTTCTTTTGGGAAGTGGGTTCTGGTGGAATTTAATAATATCCAAAAAATTGAATGAATCTGATGGAAACCATTAGAGACTTTGCTAATGGACTGAAATGCTTTTTTTTCCCAGAAGCTAGAAGATGCAGGAAAAAGCAGGAAACACGGCGCTGCTGAGTTCTGGATTCTGATTGGTCAGAAGGCGTTGATTAGTTCTCTATAACAGCAGCTCTGACAGTGGCGCAGGTTTATATCAGTGCACTCGTTCTAATATGTTATCGTTTCCATAGCAACAGCTCATTCACAGGGACGTGTACTATACCGCGTACGCTCCACCGATAATAAACAAATGAACAGTTTTAACAATTTTAATTAATAAACAAGTAGCCGTTGATATTTTGTATGGAAACGTTTATGTAACGTTTATGGAAGGAGTCTCCAGTGTCAGCGCTTTGTAACAGTCAGAGGTAAAGCTGTAACTTTAAGTTTCCACTATAACGTAAGTGAGAATGAATAATAAATTGTGATTGTTGGTAAGTTGCTGTGGTGTAAGAGGAATAAAACACCGGGGGACGTGCTGTTAGAGGAAAATAACCAACTTCAGGGTGGTAATATTAACTCCGCTTCATCACACCACCCTGTCACTCAGTATTTTACTGTAACACACACACACACACACACACACACACACACACACAGAGTGTTTATTACATTATTGGAACATATAACAGTCTGAAATCAGCGTCAGTGTGAATTTACAGAGTTTCCTGTCTCTGAAATGTTGATTGCTTTTCTCCATGTTGTTTTTCCCTCAATGTCTGAGCCATGAGATGTGTGTGTGTGTGAGTGTGTGTGTGTGTGTGTGTGTGTGTGTGTGTGTGGAATTTCTTGACCATGTGTGTATATGTGTGTGATGTGTGTGTTGTTTTATCTCTTTAGACAGCTGTCCCGGTCTGTGTAACGGTAACGGTCGGTGTGTCCTGGATCAGAACGGATGGCACTGTCTCTGCCAGCCCGGGTGGAGAGGAACAGGATGTGATGTCGCCATGGAAACCGTTTGCTCCGATGGAAAAGACAACGAAGGAGGTGAGAATTGATGAGGATTTCGGAAACGTCTGTCGCTCGCTAGCTTTCACTTGCTAAGTTACCTTATAGCGCCTTGTTATTAGCATATCTGATGTGATTGGACGAAAGTCATGGGAGTTTATTTAGTGACATCGCAAAATTGAGCTCATGTGTAGCTCCGCCCCCGAATTAGCTTTATACAGAAGCCCCGAGAACGTCTCTGGTGTAATTTTTGAATTTGTAGAATCAGCATTCCAACCTATAAGCTGTAAGATGAATTCATAACCATGGCAACAGGAAACACTGACCATATAAGGGGAACAGGAGTATGAAGGGTGTGGACATGACAGTCACTGGCTAAATAATAATAATAATAATAATAATAATAATTTCAGAAATGTTGACTTATTTATGTTTAATTGAGCTTTTTTATTTAATTTAGACACTTTTAATATTTTTATTATATTGTTCGGATGTGCCTATGAATTAAAATCTAAATTTGTGTTAAAACAAACAGAAAATCTAACACAAAACATATATTTGGTCCTGATTCTAGTACATGTTCTGCTTCTGGTTCTAGTACATTCTGGTTCCAGTTCTTATTGTGTTGATCCTGGTTCTGCTTAAATATTGCTCTGTTTTTAGCTTTTATTCTGGTTCTAGCTCTAGTTCTGGTTCTGATTCTGGTTCCTGTTCTTGTTCGGTTTGCTGTTCTATTACTGGCTGTGGTTCTAGTTCCTATTCTGTTCGTACTGCATGTCTGGTTCATGTTGTGGTGTTGGGTTCTGTTCTAGTTTTAGTTCGGCTTCTAGTTTTGTTCCTAGTATCAGCAGTTTTGCTCTAGTTCTGGTTCTAATTATGTGGGTTTTAGTTCTAGTCTACTTCTGGTTCCAGTATAATGGACAAAAATGTTTTAAATGTAAATATTACTGATTAATAATATTATAATATTTAGTATTTATTATTCATTTATTTTCCTGCTGTGTGAAACAGACGGTCTGATGGACTGCATGGATCCGGACTGCTGCGTTCACGCTTCCTGTCAGGAACAGATTTACTGCCGTGGAGCACCTGACCCTAAAACCACAACCCCTCAGCGACCTTTAACCCCCACTATGACCTTTTATCAGCGAGTCAGCTTCCTGATAGCGGCAGGAGGAACCCATCGAATTCCTGCAGAAAATCCGTTTAACAGCAGGTGAGAATCGGATCGTGTTCCTGCCTCATGGAGGTAAAATCGCTTAACTTTCACTCAAGTAAAGCTTGGTTAGCTTTATAGATGGAAATAAAATAAATGGGGAAGGAAGAAAAAGAACGAAAGAAGTAAAGAAAGTTTCATTTGGGCTCTGTGTGTGTGTGTGTGTGTGTGTGTGTGTGTGTGTGTGTGTGTGTGTGTGTGTGTGTGTGTGTGTGTGTGTGTGTGTGTGTGTGTGTGTTTTAGTCTGGTGTCTGTGGTTCGAGGTCAGGTGATCACAGAGGACGGGACGCCGCTGATCGGAGTGAACGTCTCGCTGCTGCATGACACGGAACACGGATACACCATCACACGCCAGGACGGCATGTATGTATATACACACACACACACACACACACACACACACACACACACACACACACACACACACACACACATACATATATAAAGAGTAAGTTGGGAGTAGGGAATAAGGAGTAGGGAATATGGAGTAGGGTGTAGGGAATAGGGAATATGGAATAGGGAATAAGGAGTAGGGAATATGGAGTAGGGAGTAGGAAGTTGGGAATATGGAGTAGGAAGTTGGGAATAGGAAGTTGGGAATATGGAGTAGGGAGTAGGAAGTTGGGAATATGGAGTAGGAAGTTGGGAATATGGAGTAGGAAGTTGAGAATAGGGAGTTGGGAATATGGAGTAGGGAGTTGGGAATAGGAAGTTGGGAATATGGAGTAGGGAGTAGGAAGTTGGGAATATGGAGTAGGAAGTTGGGAGTAGTAAGTTGGGAATAGGGAGTAGGGAGTTGGGAATAGGGAGTTAGGAATATGGAGTAGGGAGTAGGAAGTTGGGAATATGGAGTAGGAAGTTGGGAATAGGGAGTTGGGAATATGGAGTAGGGAGTAGGAAGTTGGGAATATGGAGTAGGAAGTTGGGAGTAGTAAGTTGGAAATAGGGAGTAGGGAGTTGGGAATAGGGAGTTGGGAATATGGAGTAGGGAGTAGGAAGTTGGGAATATGGAGTAGGAAGTTGGGAATTTGGAGTTGGGAATATGGAGTAGGGAGTAGGAAGTTGGGAATATAGAGTAGGGAGTAGGAAGTTGGGAATAGGAAGTTGGGAATATGGAGTATGGAATAGGGAGTTGAGAATATGGAATAGGGAGTAGGAGGGTGGGAATAGGGAAGAGGAAGGTGGGAATATGGGGTAGGAAGTCTGGAATAGGAAGTTGGGAATATGGAATAGGGAGTAGGAAGTTGGGAATAGGGAATAGGGAATAGGAAGTTGGGAATATGGAGTAGGAAGTTGGGAATAGGAAGTTGGGAATATGGAGTAGGAAGTTGGGAATATGGAGTAGGAAGTAGGAAGTTAGGAATAGGTAGTAGTCATTTAGTCAGAGGGAGAGTTTTTTAACACCCAGACTATGTTCTGTTTTTAGTTCTAGTTTTAGTTCTGATTCTCATTCTAGTTTTGTTCTAGTTCTGGTACTGGTTCTAGTACATGTTCTAAATGTTCTACATGTTCTACTCTGGTTGCAGTTCTAGTGACTGGTTCTGCTTCTTGTTTTAAATTTGCCTTGTCTGTATTTGTTTCAGGTTTGATCTTTTGGTGAACGGCGGATCGTCTCTGACTCTCAGTTTCACTCGCGCTCCGTTTCCCATCATGCACCGCTCTGTGTGGTTGCCGTGGCGAGTATTTCACGTGATGAACAGATTGGTGATGAGGCGGGAAGAAAAGGACACGCCCACATGTGAACTCAATGGCCTTGTAAGACCCACCCCACAAGTTGTGACATCACCACTATCAACCTTTTACAGCTCCACCCCTGAGGCCACACCCATCATACCTGAGACACAGGTGAGTTTCAGCATATCAGAGTTACTTCAGCAAAACTGCACAGGTGATTTGGTTCTCAGAGAAGCCGGCTAATATTCTGGTTCATGTTTAGGTTCTTGCTCTAGTTCTTGTCCTTGTTCTCGTTGTTGTTCTGGTAGTTCTGATTCTAGATTAAGTTCTGGTTCTTATTGTGATTGCTGTTTTAGTTTTAGTCCACATTTGATTTGAGTGTTTGTTTTGATTTTGGTTCTGATTCTAGCTGAAGTTCTGGTTCTAGCTTATTGTAGTATATATGGCTCCTGTTCTGAATCGGGTTCCTGATTAAGTAGGGTTTGTGGTTCTATTTCTTTTTTTCTACTTCTGGTTCATGTTTTGGTGTTCAGCCCGGTTTTCATTTTTAATTAACTAGAACCAATCATTTCTGGATTTCTAGGTATTGCTCTGCTTCTGCTGCTGATTAACTTTCCTTTTCTAATAGAAAAAACGGAGATTTAGAGGAGCAGTGACTAGGAAGTCATTCGTAACATGCAGACTGTGGTTCTCCAGGTTCTCCACGAGCAGACGGCCGTTCCCGGCAGCGATCTGAACCTGGTGTATCTCAGCTCTCGGGCGTTCTCGTACAAACCCGTCCTGAAAGTGATCATGACAGAGTCAGTTATTCCCTTCGGCCTCGCTAAAGTGCACTTGATGGTGGCTGTGGAGGGAAGAACGTTCCAGAAGGAGTTTCCGGCATCTCCGAGACTCTCTTTCACGTTCATCTGGGATAAAACCGACGCTTATGGACAAAAAGTGTACGGCCTGGCGGAGGCTGTGGGTGAGTCGTCAAAATGTCTTTATCACACCTCATTTTATTTCTCAAACCGGATTCTGTCATGAAGCTGGGTCAGTAATGTAGTCCACTAGATTCACATCACTGACTTTAACTAGTGATCACGTTACCTAACTAGCTGCTAGTTAAAGTCATCATTCATCCACGGAAACTAAAATAAAAAATGTTGGGGGTTTTTAAATGATGAAATTTAAATAACAAAATTTTTAAAAAAAAATCACATTTGCACTTAAATTTTATAACAATATAATATTTATACTACGCACTTACTCAGTTTTCTTCAAGGGTTCTTTAAGGGTTTACCGGATAATTTAAGGTTCTAATCTTTATTTATTTACTTATGTATAAATGTATTTATTTATTTTGCATGCATATTTATTTATAATTGTTTTTATTTATTTTGTATGTACATGTTATTTATCGAACCAAAGTCTGAGATGAAATCTAAAGTAGCTGTAAAAATACATACTGAAAGTATTTAGTAAAATATAAGGTGTCTAAAAGTATTGGTGTCTGAACTTGAAACTAGCTTCATAGTTTTATCCTGAAGTCAGATTGATGGTTAAATAAATAAATAAATAAATAAATAAATAAATAGATCAAATCTGAGCTGATTTTCTTCGTGCAGTGTTTTTTAAAAAAATATTTATACACTGTAATGTATTTATAGTGTAAATCTCCGCATTGTTAGCTATAATTAGCTGGTGTTGTTGGCTGAAGACACACTTTGTTAGTGTTTTGTGCGTGTGTAAGCACTCCATGGCCTTTTTCCTGCGCAGCCTGACACCCAGCAGCAGCGAGGTCATAAATAAAGCTCCAAAGAGCCGTGCTTTCAGAGACCACCTGTTTGCGGATCGGCCTGTTTGCATGTGTAATTAGTCTGCAGTTGAAGCGGAACGAGCTGTGCAGAACCGCGGAAGGTCGCAGGACGATGTTTTATCATGTTGCGGCTGCAAAGCGACGGGGAAAAGAACGATCACGTCTCTCGCCTCAGGCCGAGCGAGATTAATTAGGACGAGAAACAAAAGAGTTACACACCAAACTGCAGAGCTCAGAAATGCAATCGGGTCTGAATACGCACTAATCCCACACCAATAACCACCGGAGAACCTGCAGCTCCACGTAAAGTGTGTGTGTGTGTAAGTGTGTGTGTGTGTGTGTGTGCAGATGTGTACGGAATCGAGCTGTTCACAAGGACATTTGTTTGTATCCTGGTTTTATGGAGTTCAGTAAGGACACTGCGCTGATGGACAGCACACACTGATCTGTAGCCACGCGTGAAAATTACACCGTCATCCATCACAAAGGTTCCTCAGAGTTCACTGATTTACAGAACCTGGCCGTGATGGAGGAGAAACTCGTGCATGGTGGTTGCATTTGATATCTCAGGCAGTAATAACAAAAAACATGGTCTTGCAGGTCTTTTCTGTATTTCACTTAAATTAAAGGTTGAACATTATTATGTTTTTAAAAGAATCTGTTCTCTTTGTTATTTACTTACGGTGGCCTGTTAATCCTGGGAAAGGAGCGATGCAAAAAGTGCTCACGAATAAAAACGAACAAACATCGCTTCAGGTTCTTAAGAAGTGTGTCTGAAATTGGTTTAGAAAAGGAAAATGAACCCTCAGATTTCTTTAGTTGTCCCTCTGGGGGAACCCTGCGTAGAACCCAAAGAAATGATTCCAAGTAGAACCCTTTTAGAAAGCTACAGTATGAATCCTTATATCCAGCGAACCCTTACACTTAAAGAACCCTTAAAGATTCTGTAGTTGTTCCTATGGGGGAACCCTTAAAGGTTCTAAGTCTTTAAAGTGTTTTCCTACCAGCCACCGTTGCACCATTTTTGGAAGCCAAGAACTCTCATTTATCCAACAGATCCTTGAAGGTTCTATGTAGAACCCCACATCAGTGTGTTTCCAGGAAGGATTTAAACACAGCTATTTTTAGAAGCTAAGAACCCTCAATTAAGTAGAACACTTTTTTGAAAGTGAGGACCCTTTTAGTATCCGATAAACTCTTTTTTTTTTCCAAGAATGTACACTTTATGCTTAAAAAAAATGTAGAGGACACTTAAGGGTTCTTTGGTTGTCCATCTGGGGAACCTTGGAGGTTCTCTGTAGAAAGAGTGTAAGAGTGTGTGTATTAACTGTGCGCTACAAGCTCCAAATTATTGCTCATTATTTTCTTTTTAATACCTAGAACCTGTCAGGAGTTTCACATTCTTGGTTCTTGGCTACTCCCTTTTAGAAAAAAAAACAGGTTCTTCAGAGGTTCTTTAAGGGTTTATTGGATAATTAAGGGTTTCTAGCCTCTTAAAACATGGAACGCTTTCTGATTGTAAAACCGTCTACTGTTAGGTTCTACTTAGAAGCTTTTAATGTTCTTATAGAGGGAACTGAAGAACCTTTAAAGGTTCTAAATGTTTTAGTATTTCGTTTACTGTTGTTGTAGGTGTTTGTTTGCTGAATTGAGACTGAAACTAATAATTAAAATTATGTATAAAAATATATAAAAGACTAAAATGAAATCTTAATTAGGTGTTAAAATGAATACGTGTTGCTGTGTGAACCCTAACCCTAGCTATTATAGATTATTATACAGAACCCTAAAGAACCATGAACTGAACATTTTTCTCTTCTGTACTTAAGAACTTAATTATCCAAAATAAAAGGCTAAAGGACAAACTGGCTTTTTAAAACTCTTCTAAAGATAATTTTTTGTTAGCATGTTCTTTGTTCAGTTCTTCTCTTCTTTATTTATTTTTATTTTTGTGTTAATTATTCCGCAGTGTCTGTGGGCTTCGAGTACGAGTCGTGCCTGAACGTGGTTCTCTGGGAGAGGAGAAGTTCCACACTGCAGGGGTTTGAACTCGACTCCTCCAACATGGGCAGCTGGACGCTGGATAAACATCACATCCTGGACCTACAGAACGGTGAGATGCTTCTTCATTTCGTCCTGGTGACTTTACGCCGCTTCGTTCTTCTCTCAGCTTTGGTCTTTGGTAGCGTTTGGGACGTTGTGTCTTGCGAGGTCGCGTTCACGCTGCTCCGAGGTCACCTCAGAGGTTTAAACCATAAATATTCAGCCAATCGTAAAATATGACCCGCTTCCTCATTTGCATACGATACGGCCGGAGCTAATGGCTCAGAGTAATGGACGATTAAATGAAGTTCATTGGCGCTGTGTGCAGAATCAGAAGAACGTTAGCCCTCGTTATGGTCCAGCCTGATTTGGATGAAAGAACTTTGCTCAGTTTCTCGAGTATAAAATGCTGACGGAGAAATACGGAGATAAAATTTATTCCTGCTGGACCACCGCTGAGGTTTTCACAATATGCTAATTACGCTAATTTTTCTGGGTCTGAGTCAAAGCAAATGGACTTCCTCTGAGGTTCTTCATCAGTTCTGCTAAATGATGGAAACTTTCCTGTCATTTAAAGTTCTGTCTCTGACACTTGTTCACATTTTTCTAAAGATTTATGGATGCTAATGCATGCAGATGATAAGCGGATGAAGATAAATCCTGGCTCGTGATTAGTCAGTGTCAGGTTCTTCTGAGAGCGGCTAGAAATCCTGGAACGTTTATGGGTTTTCAGAACACAGTAGGTGTTTCTTAGCGATTGACGGGGGCGGGGTTAGTGAACAGGAGGTAGTACTTAATGAAAGTGTGCATTTAGTTTCTTCTGTATGAAAAGATTCCCAAATCCTATATAATCTCTGGATTCTTTGTGCGGTATGGTTCCTCTGGGGTTCTTTGGATGTAATGGACCTACATTTGTAAATGGATTCCAAAAAGGGTTCTGTATCGAACTGGGAATCATGGGTTCCCACCTCCTCCCCCCACCCCCTCTGTTTAGGAATGGTTCATTCCAGGGCGAAAGCTTTCTTCACTACCGAAACATGTTCTAAATGGACGAGTCTTGTAAAGGAATCTGAGAGTGTAGATGGAGTTTGAAGCTTGGATGATGTTTAGAAGAGTCGATTTGAGGAATTTGTGCTCCTATGTTGCGTCATGTTTATAAAATGGCCACTTTTACCCAAATTTCTGTACTTATGATGTAACCAGCTTTCATCTTGGAGGATGAAGGCCAACTAATGCTTCTGTAAAGGCTCAAAAGGCAACAACACACTAACTGCACTGTTTCGTATATATGAGGTAATAAATACTCCTGAATAATCGCTTTACTGTTTACTAAACGAACCTCTGTAATTCAATTTGTGTTTAAATCAACGTATTAGCCTGTAATAGCGATCGTGGCTGCTGAAACGAGGATTTAAAAGCCGTTATTTACCAAAGTGAGAGTGTGAAAGAAGTGGACTGTGTTCTGTGTGCTGTAGAAAGTAAGGCACCGATAAAGTATGAGATAAGTGCTGATATTGTGCTGTTATCCTTGGTGTTTTATGATTATCCTGCTTTATATCTCCCATCTCGCCGCTTTACAGAGATATTAACCTTCACGTTCTGTTTACGACTGAAACCCAGTCCCACAGAACCAGAGCTGCTCTTTAGATTTTATAGCGATACAAGTGGAACACTTACTGTAAAAAAGCCCCAGTTGGTTTCTTTGTACAGTGAAAAATAATCCTCAGAGTTGGAATAAAGGCACCGTTGTTTCCATAGAAACGATCACATTTTTATTCCAAACCCAAATTTGCTTTTAGATCTGAAAAAAACTCATAGACTCACCAAATCACATGACTGACTCACATAACTCGCACCCTGATTAATTCAGATTTCTTTAGAAAGGACATCCTGGATCATCATCATCATCACTTTGTTAACCAATCACTGCCATGTGATGTCATCAGTGTGCACCTCTGACTCCGCCCCCTCGTGTCTTGTGTACCAATGGAAAAACCGATCCAGACGCACACTAGACAGAACAATCTAGTGTTCCACAAAGCAAGTTAACTCAATAACCCAGATTAGTCCTGATAATAAACTAATCTTAAACACTGCTCTGTTACTACGGCAACATACTTTTGGACAAAACTAGCTTAGCTTGATTAATCCAATTGATTCGGACCTGCCGTGGTGACGCCGTGGTTTCACGGAGCTGAAATACTTAGGAACTCGGGATGTTTTAGCAGTAAATGTTTAATCTTAATGTTTAATGTGTAATGTAAAATCTTGTTATAGACCGGGTGTTGGTCAGCTGGTGGACTGAAAAAATACTGTAATGTAAAGTTGAACCATTACAGCTTCTGTAACAGACGCCATGACTAAATATAATTTAGTTTATTTCATTAAATCTTACTTTCTAATCAATAATGATCAAAAATAAACAATTCTGATGAAAACTGAGCTCTGAACTTCACCTTTACACACACCCACCATTTTAATAAACACGTTTATTGCACCTATAAATAAGATAAACTTCATGTCAGAATTATAGAAACATGTCATTTCTTTCTCGTTGTGCCTCCTTGCGTTTTAAACTCGTACTCGGGAGGTTTTAATATCAGCTGCACATTAAACCTGGATGCATAATACTCTATGCGTTATAAACCTGGATGAGGATACGCCGATATAGAATTAAATCTAGTGCAGAACACAGTGATTTACTGAGCATGTGCACTCCTAATCTCTTTAAATCCTGATTTAATGATTTACAGAAACGACACGTTCAGCGGCGCCGGTGTGTAAATCTGAGTTTTATAAATTACATGAAAGCTTTAACATATGAACATAACACCTTTAACTCCCTGTGCTGCTGTAGAATAGAAGCCCAGCAGAGGAATAAAGGACAGAATGAAAAAGCCCGAGCTGTCGACTCTCTCCGGTGTAATTAATTTGCCAAAAGCAGCGCATGTGTTTGACAATCCCATTTGTCTCAGCGGCTGATAATGTAACGACACTCAGCCGACTGAACGCGGTGTGGATTACAAGTCTGATCACCTTCTCTCTTAGTGTGTGTGTGTGTGTGTGTGTGTGTGTGTGTGTGTAAGTGTGTGTGAAAGAGACATAAGGCTTACATTTACCTACCTGAGCCTTCCTGACCTATTTTACAGAAATAAACACTTAGTCCTGATAAACACGCCTACAGAGCTTTAAAGCCAGGTTTGTGAGGATTAAAACGCATTTCCAAATATCGCAAATGCAGTTAATACCTATAATATACACATAAATATAAATATAAATATAAATATAAATATAAATATTTTCACATAGTCGCCTAAGTGAACATGGGAATGGGAACATGTGTGGGAAGCAAACCCGTGATGTTGGGATTGGAAGTGCTTGGCCCCCTAATTAAAAATGCAAAAAATAAAGAAATAAAAAAATAAATCTAAGAAAACATATTTATTGAAGCAAAAAACAAAAAAAGTAAAGTGTTTACCATAAGACTCTAATCATAGTGAGTCATGTGACTGAGTTCAAGCTAAATGCTAAAATAATAATGCTATAAAAGCACTTAAATCAGAGCCCAAATGAAGCCATTATAAGTTCCATTAAAGGCCCTGTGCTGTTTCTTTCCTTTATATTATTTATATTTTAGAAAGAAAGAAACTTCCTTCTGTTAAATTCGGATAGAAGTGAGGTTCTGATCAAAAATGTATTTATAGACTATCATTAATATAATACTACTCCATATTATCAGTTTAGAAACACAAATAAGACATTCATAGACAAAGTAAGAAGCATGCTAACCCTACACCACTGGTCACCAACCCTCCTCCTTGACATCTACCTTCCTGCAGGTTTCATCTACAATCAAAATCTAACACCCGTTTTTAGATGATCAAGAACTTCTTAAGGCAGTGATTAGATGGTCAGGTGGACACCGTTATGGTTGGAGCTAAAGTCTTCAGGAAGGCAGATCTCCAGGAACAGGGTTGGTGACCACTGATCTACACGATGCTGAGGAACTAGTGCATGCTTTCAGAAGCTCTAGAGCAGATGACTGTAACACGTCCCTGTCCTGCTGCCTCTTTACTGAAGCTCAAGCTTGTTATGATGCAGCGGCTCGCGTCCCGATGAGGAAAATACAGTCCGAGTTCATTTCTCCAGTCTTATTAGCTGTCTGTTAAATTCCATATTAACTACAAAGTCCTGCTTATGACACTTCAAGCTCTCCTAGCACTTTTTTTTTTATTATTCAGTTCAATTCAATTCAGTTTTATCTGTACAGCGTTTTTAACAAAGGGGAAAAAAAGCAGCTTTACAGAAATATATAAATTTTTTTAAATGCATTTGAATTTATCCCTAATGAGCAAGCCAGAGGCGACGGTGGTGAGGAAAAACTCCCTGAGATGAAAGTTATGAACTTTGAATAATGAACTAGGTTGCACACGCTGAACCCTCGTTTGTGCTGCTCTAAAGATAGCTCTTAGTCTACATTCATATATTCATACAGTCCAACTCCAGGCATGAACAATAGCTATATGTATACAATAAACTGAAGAAATGCCGTACTGTAGCCTATAAAACACCGTAAACGGAACAAAATGTTAAGTATGAACATATCCCAGCTCTCACTTATGCTGAATCCTAACCTCAGCTTTAAATCACCGTGTGTTTATTATGTGCCATATAAATCTGGGGAACATAGGACCCTGGGAACATAGATACGCTCCCCTACCAACATTTGTAACGTGATCATTTGAATGTTACATCTGTTCATCAACTCGGAGAATAAAGGGTGACATAAGCATTATCAGGATGTCTTGTTAGAACCAGTTCTACGCATCATAGTGTTTTCCACATCGTAACATATGCTAAGAATGCTAACTAGGCATGAATGCTAGCATTTAGAACCAAACCCATGTGTAACGGCGATGAGAGAGATGTCCGCATTATAAGCATCAGAGGTGATTGATTATGGTTTAGTGGCTGAGGTCCAGTTCTCAGCCACCGAGCGGATTATCGATCAGATCTTCAGCACGTCAAACCCACCACGTGTGCTTATTACGTGCCGAGCAGAATCCATTCCCCCTTCGATTTCTGTCCAACTCGTTGGGCCGATGTGTTTTTGGAAACATCCGACCGTACCTGACAGATTAGGCATGCATCTTGTTGGCTTGGCATTTTATTCATGCGTTTGTTTATTCGATCGCTGCCTGATCATGCGGGATCTGAAGCTGAATAATCGATGATCATATGCATTACATTATGGAGGAACGTTTTTGTGATGAAGGCTGTACACACAATTCCTACGACTGTGGATGGTTCCACACTTCCACTCTTCACTTTTATGACGTAATGTTTGGTTGTTTTCTGTATAATTTGTGCACTATAAGATGTAGGGTCTACAACGGGAATGTAAACTAACATCTCCTATCTCATCTCTACTCATTTTCTTATTGCACAAGCAGGACAACAAATGGGAGGAAGTTAAAGAAAATCGTAAGAGGTGCAAGAGTGCCACCTCGTTGTCTTTGTGTCAAGGTCAGAAGAGTTAAATGCAGCTGTGCAGACCAATTCATCTTAGTTAAGTGAGGATTTGTTGGACATGTTGGATTTAGAACGAGGAAAGAGGCTGATATCGGCTCGGACGTCCCCTCTGACCGCGTCCCTCGGTCAATACATCAACAGCAGTTCTTAATTGTAGAGGAGGATTGCAGTGCCACGGCTAGAAGATTCCCGATTTTACAGACGTTCCAAATCCTATAGTTTATCTGTTAACTAGAAAACCTGCGTAGTTACGTTACCTTCAGATACTGCTGGAGAAGTTACGTTAACTGTGGTGACTGTGTTTAGATAGTTATCTAGCTTAGCTAATGTTTAGAGATATATGTAAATAGAGGTATGTTTAAAGTTTAAACCTTGCTACTGCGAGGGGTTTCTGTATGAAGAACATGTTTTTATCAAAAGTACCATTAGACTTTAGCTAACAAGACTGCTGCTTACGGAGCAGGAAAACTGATCTGACTGATCTGATTAACAGACTGAAGCTAACATGTTGCACGTGGTAAATAATTGATGGTCCATGGCCACCTTCTTTGAAGCCGAATCCAAAAAAGAAGTTAAAATTTTACTGGATTGAAATATTTATGACCCACACTCTTCACACACTGTCGGGCTGAAAATGGCAGCTGAACGAACTGATGATGCTTCAGAAAGAAGAATTTTGCATTAGTGGGGCCTTTGCACAAGCCTTTGTTATGTAAGTGCAGAGTTTTTAAATAAATAATGATGGAATCGATGAAAGGGTTGAAGGATGGATGGATGGATGGGGTTCGTCGTGAATGATTATTGGTTAGAGTCGCTGAGATCTGCAGTGATCTTACCTGAAAACAACCAAACCCCTGTCTTACAAATCTTTCAGGTGTTCAGAGCATCATCATATGTGGTTTCTGGCCTAAGGACACATTTGAGATGCTTGTTATTCCTTTCCACAAGTGAACTGGCCCATGAAATAAATCCATATCTACTAGGGGAAAGCAGTCATAGTAGCTTTTAGTCAAGGACCTGCTCGTACCTACAAGGTAATAGCATTCGTGGTGTAGGGATTTAGCTCTTCAGCTAGCTAGCACAGGTTCCAAACTAGAGGCTCTAGGTAACCCTTGCATTTAGAACCTTAAAGGTTCTTCAGTTTGTCCTTCTGGAGTACAGGTTCCAAGTAGGACCCGTTTAGAAAACTACAACCACCCTTTTTTATTATAGAGTGAACATGCAGTGGATAATGTGAATAGTGTCTCCAAACCTCAGCGTTCCTCTGAAACACATGACAAATTCAAAAAGATTAGCAAATGGACTGCAGACCCCTGTAAGATAAAGTTGATACTTTCATCTCCATTACTATATCTCGGTCCCGGAAGGCATTTTACTTGTTTCAGATCATGAAGCATGGACTCTAATGTGTCTCATGAATTTTGAATAAATGGAATGAAGGGGAATGAATTCCTGAGCACTTCACTGTACTGTCATTGATCTGCTTAATAGACCCAAGTGTTTGTCAATACCAGTGTGAACTGCTACTGTTGAGTCTCAGCTCTTGAATTCCAAACTCTTATGATGTGTCTTGTGTCTCAGGGATCCTGTATAAAGGAAACGGTGAGAATGTGTTCCTGTCCCAGCTGCCCCCGGTCATCAGCACCATCATGGGTAATGGACGGCGGAGGAGCATTTCCTGCCCCAGCTGTAATGCCCCGGCTGGGGGTAACAAGCTGCTCGCACCTGTAGCGCTGGCGTGGGGCAGAGACAGAAGTCTGTATGTGGGAGACTTCAACTACATCAGACGCATCGATCCATCAGGAAATGTTACCAGCATCATGGAGCTCAGGTGGGCAACGGATGGATGAGTAGATTGCACGAACAAAAGCATGGATGGACAAATGCATGGCTGGTCACATGGATGGATGGATGGAGAAATGAAAGGATTGAATATATAGACAAATGCATGAATGGCTAGTCAAATGGATGTGTTAAATGGATAGACAAATAGAATAATTACTGAACAGATGGACATATGAATGGAAGGGTGGATGGGCAAATACCAACATGACTGCACAGATTAACTTATAGATGGATGGATGGGTTAATAAATGGATGTAGGAATTAGTATGAACGAATGAGTACCTGGACAGTTGGGTGAAGAAGTAAATTGATAGTTAGACAAGAACTGCAGCTTGTAGAAGAATGGACAGAATGGACAGAATGGATGGATGGATGCCCAAATGCATGAGTGGGTGGTCAGATGGTTTGATGGATAGATTAAATAGATTAACAACTGGACCAATGGATGGATATATATATATATATATATATATATATATATATATATATATATATATATATATATATATATATATATATATATATATATATATATAAATGGCTTGGATATTTGGACAAAAGAGTAAGTGGCTTGTCAGATATAGACAATTGTATAGATTGGATGGATGAATGGATGTATAGTTGGACAGAGGAATGGATAGATGGATGGTATATATGGTGTATGATGGTATATGATTGGATATTTGGACAGTTGCAGGAATAGCTGTACAGAAGTATGGATTGATGGATGGATGGATGAATAGATGGATGAATGGATGGATACACTGATGGATTACATGAACCAACAAATGCATGCATGGCTAGATGAATGGATGGAAGAACAAATGAATAAACTGATGGATAGACTTGTGAATTGATGGAAAGATACAGTAGATGAACAGACAGATGGATGGATAATTGGACGCTGCTCCAGGGAGAAATAAATGCTGTGAATCATATTTCTGCATCGGTTCTTCTCTTTTCTTTGAAAAAGAGCCCAGTTCTGAGAAATGTCCATTAGTACTGCTCTAGAAAGCCATCCTCTTTTAATTGTAGGTTTTTTTTTTGTTTTTTTTTTTGTACATAACACATTTATTTTTCACTGGAAGCTCCATAATTGTTGCCTTACCTGTGCAGCGACTTGACCTGTGTTCTGTTTATGTACATTTCCGTGTGTTTCTATTTACATCTGTTTCTTTCTCGTTGTTTTTCCATCTTTTATATTTGTAACGTGACTGTGTTGAAAATTAAAGCTTGCCCTCAATGCGTCTCTCCGAGACTTAAATTGAAATGAAATGATTAGTTTCCTGTCTCCGTGAAAGACTTCAAAGTGAACTCGTCTGACTTTACACAAACTCAGTAATACACAGGAGGTGTGTGCTTCAGGGACGAGGTGAAGAATGAATCGTAAAGTGTCGAGAGGAACAGCGGACGTGAATTGATTTTATGATTGAGCGAGTGCACAGACGAGTGGACAGGTCGACTGTCAGTTTGATTAAATGTCTATTATGAATGATATAAAGGATCTTTGTCATGTGATGATGCATTTTCTGTGTCAACTCATATTTATTTACATGTGGCCTGTTTTTTTTTTTTTTTTTTTTCCTTCATTGCTGCTCAAAGGAATAAAGATTTCAGACACAGGTGAGTGACTCCCGGTCGACTCGTTGACTAATAGCTTGAAAATTTGAGCATTATTTCATTTGATTGAAATTTAAAGTCCTATTAGGATCGAAAAGTCACCAGTCCTTAATTAGACAGAGGTTTTTACTGGAGCCCTTGTTTAAGGTTTCTTTGTGTCGCACTGTTATAGGTATTGTGATGAAGTGGAGTTACTGTTTTCACCCTGAAGTTGATTATTTTCCTCTAACAGCATGTCCCCAAGTGTTTTATTCCTCTTACACTTCAGCAATTGGCCAATTATTAAATGTTGTATTTATTAAATAGCAACGCCATATTTTCTATCTGTTTATAGTTACATTTAATGTTGGTGAAACGAGTTCGTTCCTGTTCTCACTTACGTTATAGCAGCTATAAACAGTCGTTCCCTCACCAGCCCTCTCTCTTTATTCTCTCTCTTCAAGTTAATAAGACAAAAAAGGAAACACAAAGAAGCATAAAAACTCCTCTTTCCTGAAGTTACTGGGAAACTGTAATAAAGCATAAAGCGTACTAGGTACTCAAAAACCTTTGCTTGACGGTGTATATTAGTAAATAATGAAGTAACATGGCTTGAGAAATATATTCCATCTGCATTATTTGTTTTTGATATCTGACGAAATGAAAATACTTAGTTTGTAGTAGACAAAGTAGTTGACAATGGATTATGTAAACAAATCACTAATTATTTTTATTTTTTTTGTTACCAGCTCACATCTTGAGGTATAAAGACCGTTAGGATGTCTTCCAAAGTTCACAGAGAAGAATGACGTGTCCTGATTACATGTTTCTCAAGCATGTGTCTTTCCAAATTTTATTTCCTGAACATTAGGTCCTTTAAAAAAGTGTAAATTCACCCCAGTGGCAGAAAAACCTATAAATTTAGACAGATCAAACAGATACAGGTTCCTGTCGACTGATTCGTGGAGGGAGTTGGACAACAGTCCCAGCTCAGGGGAAAGATCACGTCAAACAACGTCTGACGTCAGATATCACCTAGCATTTAGACGGCATAAAACAAGATCAGGTCACGTGACTCGAACCCCCATTCCTCCCCCCATCCCCCACCATCCCCCACCCTCTCGCCACCCAGCCGCCACACCCCCTGCCTGCCTGCCTGCCGTTGCTCGGCTTGAAATAGACACTGATGTCAAACTCGACGATTCTCTGGCATGTTGCTGAATCACAGTACGAGCCACTCCAGCACTGCAATCTGACACTATTATCTGTTTCAGTCTCAAACCTCATCAATATGTATACAGATATTTTTGAAAGCATAGTTTTTGCCTCTGTTTTCCAAAATATCTCCGTCTACACAAACAGCGCTTTCGGAAATATCTCCATCCAAACGAACACGCAGGAACGATTTGAAAATGCTCACATGAACACGCCAGGCCGGTGATAGAACATCATAAACTGCCGCGTTAAGAGCTGCGTATTGAGCGGTAGAGGAATCAGAATGGAGAAGAACACCGACATGGGTGAAAGTTTTATGAGGATTCATGTGTGGAATGACGATGAGGTAGATTGAGGCCTCCTGTAGACTAATACACACAGAGAAAAAAAAACCCCGTATACGTATACAGGGCCTGAGCTAGAGCTCTGCTCGTCCGTGTGACTCCAATCGTAAACGCTCCACGGTTATGGATTAATCAGCTCCGGCCTCTCATGGAAAATTCCAATATAAACCGCTTTTAATAACAAAGCCTTTAATCTTTATCCATTTCCTGGGTAGAAGGTCACTGATGCACGCCATGTCCTGTATCCCAAGTCTGTCTTTCACTAGATGCTAATGGTGTCCACATTAACTCACTCAGGGAAGAGCAGACTGATAGATTTAATGAATGCAAATAAGCACAGCCTGATGAAATGCCATCAGCTGTTGACAGTCATTAAGATCTGCGCATCACGGCTATTTTTCCCTTCCTCTCGCATGGGAGTCATAACGATTGAAATGATTTGGCACACTTCAAGGCATCATCACTGCCTCCTCAAATATTTTCCAGTCACGTCTGATTTATTATCCCTTTTCACACACATACCTTCTCTCTTCAGCAGCGTTCGTTGTTTTGAAAGGTGCGTTGTTCTGAAAAAGACACAGATGGCAAATCAGTGAACTTCTCTAGCAACATTAATATTTCAAACACAGCGTTATTTCATCTGTCATCTCCAACACGCGAGTCGAACCTCTCATTTCTGCCAATACACAGTTTCAGCCAGACAACACATCTATCTCTTTCCTCCTCAATCTTTTCTCCAGTAATAACCCAGCTCACCGCTACTACCTGAGCTCGGACCCTGTGACGGGACAGCTGTACGTATCGGACACCAACTCCAGGCGGATTTACCGGCCCCGAGCGTTGTCCGGCGAGGTAGATCCCCAGGCAAACCTTGAAGTCGTAGCAGGGACCGGGGATCACTGTCTGCCTTTCGATGAGAATCAGTGTGGAGATGGAGGACCAGCCTCTGAGGCCCTACTCACAGGACCTAAAGGTACTAACAAGAGCAAAAGATATTCTTCTGATCCAGACTATACCAGGAATAGCACTAATCAAATCTCACAACTATTCAATATTATCATTTTGAATTTACTCACAAGATCCTCACCATAATCAGATGGTGGAATGGGAACACTTTAACCAGACCTCCAAGGGGACACTAGAAACCAGACTTTACTTACAGCATCTCTCAGGACAAAATCGTACAAACCCCACCTTGACCACATTGACCACCAGACATCATATACAAGGTCCATTAGACCCTAAATTTATGGAACATGCCAGACCAGATTAGGTTTGAGAGGAACCAAAGGTATCACACTGATCAGATCTTGTGTTCCCCCAAAACCCTGAAGGACCTGATGTACCTGAACTGACTTTCCTCACAGGAACCAACAAGGCCTTACAGAGTTTAGAGTTAAAACCATTCTTACCAGATCTTAGGGATTCCAAAGCTTCCAAAGTTATCACTGATACCCCGAAAGAAAAGGGACCCCCGGATTTCTAAACATGAACCATCACGGCTTCTGTAGCAGTGGTTTAATCAGTTAAACACGTTTATTTAGCTGAAAACAGCTCACCGGATCTGAGACTAGCCACACAGAAGTCAATGGCAAAAGCAGAAGGTTTAAAGACGAATGGATAAAGAAGTATTCGCTCGTTCTCACCTCATCACTCATCTCATCTGTTCAGAGTCTGTGGCTTTAATCTAAAGCTGTAATGTGAAATGCCGCTAGAGAACAAAACGTAACCGCTTCCAATTACGTCCATAAACTAATCAATAATAAGAAACTGTTGTACAGACTCCAGAGCCGCACAACCGGTCGACTGCCTTTCATTACAATTCCCAAAACTAACCAGACCTCTCAAGAGTTCCCAGCTAACTCTAAAGTTCTCATCACACTGATCAGACTTTAATTACAAGGCCTCGAGAATGCATAACCGATCAGAGCTCATTCACAGCGCTTACATCTCCATCACGTCTTGCTTCCAAACCTGAATGATGTAAAACAGCCCGTCTTCTTCACCTCAAGAGCAGATGATGGATTTAATTAATGCAGATAAGCTCAGCCCGATGAAATGTCACCAGCTGCTAACAGATCGCTTCTTAGATTGGTGATTATATTCCTGAGAACCCTGGAGAACCCTTTCAGATTCTCAGAGGATCCTGAAGCTCTAATTAAACTTTACAGGATCCAGAACTACACCTAACTTCTCTGCGGTTACTACACTATCTGAAGTTTACGTACACCTCCAAAGCTTCAGCAGATACAGAGTCAGAACTTCAGACAGTCAGAAGATCCTAAGACTGTGTTTTCACTGTGGGCCTTGATGCACACTTCCAATGTTTTGACACAGATCTGATTTTTTTTTTGTCTGGTCTGTTTACATATATGTGAGATCTGACCCGTATCTGATACCGGTGTTTACATCATTCCTCGGTTAAAACTAAAATCCTGATTATTTTTCATAACTTTTCACAATTATTTATTCAATTTCATGTGTAAATCTTTACATCAGATTATGTGAAAATGGGGTAACCCAAAACAAACAAACAAACAAACAAACAAACAGTCTAACTCTGGTTAGAAATTAATTAACACGCAGTAACAACAACTGTTAAAAACACTAAATATAACCAGAGCTAATAAACAAATAAACAAATGTTTCCAAAATACAATTATATTATTGATAAAACTTACATTTTTGGTGCTTCAGGTAATAAAAGGTGCGCAATAGAAAAGAAAATCTGTGTTTAGACACAAACTATGGCTGAGTCTCAAAATTCTGACCATTTATCGAACTCTTTAGATCTTTAGCTAATTAACTATGATTAGTTAAGTTCACCAGTTATCACACTGGATCATTTTTAATTAATTGGTGAAATAATTCCTGTGAAATGTAAATAGTAATAAAAAGAAACAAGCTCACAATCACAGTAAAAAGAGAACGAACCACATTTATTTATCACATTTATTAAAATACTAGGGGGAAATTTTAAATAAAAAAATAAAACCGTTTCAATTTCATTCTCGGGTTCAGCCTCAGAAGTGGCGTGTCTGTACTTTACAGCTATATGAATGTGTTGGTTTTATGAAGGTGTTAGAGAACTTTAGAGATCTGTGATGAAAGACGTTTCTGCCACAGACTTAATTCAGATAAATAAACGTTTAACAAGCGACAGCGACATCGTTTTGGTTTAAAATCCTAAACCTACAGCAGGAATTTAAAAAAGAAAAAGAAAGGAACCCACTGAAAGTGCAGTGCAACCAGTACATCCTCTTCTGCTTCTTCGACCTCGGGCAGTAATTCGGCGGCGGGACGCGAATAATGGAGCGTGATTGCAGTGACCCGAATAGCGTGAAGTCAAACACATCACATGTAGACGGAGAGATAAAGGACGCAGCTGTGAGTCTCACTCGTTTCTTTTCCTCTCACAGGGATCGCCGTGGACAAAAACGGTCTGATCTTCTTCGTGGATGGAACAGTGATTCGCAGAGTGGACCAAAGCGGCGTTATTACGACTGTCCTGGGGTCAAACGACCTGGCTTCAGCTCGGCCTCTCAGCTGTGACGCTCTGATGGACATCCAGCAGGTAGGAACAGGAAAAAAAAGATGAAATAGTCCTACAATGAAGTGTCAAATCTAACCCTTAAATAATACATGGTTTTAATGGTAATCTTTATTAAAATGAGGAATTTGTTCAAACAGAGCCAGTCATGTGTACTGTATATACAGGGGATTATGGGTATATACAGAGGTTTGTAGGACTTTAAGGGCTTTAACTATCAGGGGTTTTTGGGGGGGAAAGCTGCTGCTTATCAGTTTTAGGTAAAATGTTGACACTAGAAAAGGCCACATGCACACTTTCTTATTAATTTCTGTACGTAATATCTTCTTCCTACAACAGAAAACAGTATGTAAACGTTTCTAGTGTCTACATCTTAAATAAAACAGATGAGCGTCAGCTTTTTTTTCTCCAAGCACCCGGTGGTTACCATAAAACCCTGTATATACTGTTTACACACACCATTTTACTCTGTTTCTACTTTAGAAAATTGATTTGTGAAAGGATGATATTGAAAATGGGGCCTGTTTATGTCAAAACTCTCCCACGGAGACCAATCCGGAGCAGGCTGGCTTCAGAAAGCAGTAAACCGTCTTTTACAAGTCCAGGATATTAGAAAATGTTAAACACTGGTGCACTTTATTCTTTCCTGAGGCAATGATGGATAGTTAGGAATCTAGGAAATAAATTGCATTTAAAACCAACCGGTGATGTTGAAGTTTGCGTTTCTTTTTCATCCCAGGTTTCATTAGAGTGGCCGACGGATTTGGCCGTCAGTCCGATGGACAATTCTCTTTTCGTGCTGGACGGCGGTGTGGTTTTGCGGATTACAGAAGAGGGGCAGGTTAGCGTCGCGGCAGGTCGACCTCTTCATTGTCCGCTGCCCGTCGCTGAACTTTCAGTAACCGAGACCCAGCGTGCCACACACACTCATCTGGAGTCTCCGAGTGCCATCGCCGTGTCCTTCACCGGAGTGCTGCACGTCGCCGAAACGGACGAGCGGAAGATGAGTCGCATTCGCAGCGTGGCACCAAACGGCGAGATCACTCACTTGGCCGGGTCACTGTCCGACTGCGACTGCAAAACAGACGTTAACTGCGATTGCTACCTCACAGGGGACGGTTTTGCTAAAGACGCTCGTCTCAATGCGCCTTCCTCGCTCGTAGCTGCTCCGGGTGGAACGTTATACGTTGCCGATCTTGGAAACATCCGGATCCGAGCTATCGGGACGAACAAACCGCAACTGAACACACAAGGACTTTATGAAGTGGCTTCCACAGCAGAACAGGAAGTGTACATGTTTGACTCGAACGGAACGCACCAGCACACGGCTAATCTTGTGACTGGAGATTTTAAATACAACTTCAGCTACAGCAACGACGGAGATCTGACCTCCGTGACCGACTGCCATGGAAACACGCTCCGCATCCGGAGAGACGCTAACCGGCAGCCGGTCCGAATCGTCGCACCCGATAACCAGGTGGTCTGGCTGAACATCGGCTCCAACGGGGCGCTAAAAAGCCTGGGAACGCAGGGGCGGGATCTCGTGATGCTCACTTACCATGGCACTAGTGGTCTCCTAGCAACCAAGATCACCTCCAATGGATGGACCACCTTCTACGAGTGAGTTTGGAAAGTTATTTCTACTATTTACACTGAGGGCCACTGAGATATGATCATATCATCTACATTAGAATTCCCAAGCAAGATTCATTATAGAAACCCTTTCGAATTAATATCTCATTATTTCAAGATGAAGTATGAAAGTTTAGCACTTTGCTAAGTTTAGCACTTTGTCATTACATTTCTCGTTATTTTGACTTAATAACTTGTAACTAATTTGAAATAACAAACAAAATAACAAACTAAATAAAATAATATCTTGAAATAATGAGCTATTAAATCAAAATAGGTTGAAATAATAATGAGATATTAAAATAAAATAGCGAAGTACTATGTTGAATTTATGGAGTATTAAGTAGAAATAACAGCATTATAATAATGATGTAATATCTTTAAGTCAACTTAAAGTTATTAAGTTGAAATAATTAGTTATTTAACATTAAATTAAGGACATACTATCTTGAAATAATGAGATAACTAAAATTATATATATATATATATTTATCAAAATAATGAGTTATTAAGTCCAAATAACAAGATACCACATAAAAATAATGACCTACTATCTTAAAATAACACATAAAGTCAAAATAATGTCAATACCTTGAAATTTTTACATCAAAATAATGAAATGCTATCTTAACGTAATGAGATAAATTGAAATAATTACATAATCTTCAAATAAATATTTATGAAGTCAAAATAATATGGTAAATGTAAATATCTGCATAATATTATACGGTAATGACTGCAGTAGGAATTATGGGATATTAAATCAAAAATAATTACATTATATCTTTTAATAATGAGTTATTAAGTTGAAATAATGAGATGTTAAGTGAGGATATGCCTCCATGACATGACGAGAAATTACATAGTTATTTGAAATAATGAGTTATTAAGTCAAAATACTGAGTTACTACATTAAATACTGTCTTAAGTCAAAATAACGAGATGATTTGTTGAAATAATGAATTTATATCAAGTAACAAGATATTAAGTTAAAAAACAAACAAAAACAACCTATCTTGATGTTATGGGACACAAAGTTGAAATAACATCATAATGTCTTTAAATAAAGTCGAGATAGGTAATGAGATTATGTTGAGATAACTGCATACTATCTTGAAGTAATGAGATATCTCACCAAAGCATTTCACCATGTTTCTTTTCCCCACGTCCTGCGTTTCCAGGCTTCTGTATATCAGATACGTATAGAGAGAGGTGTCGACTGGACAAAAAATAAATTTGTCTCTCAGTTGTCTTTTTTTTCCACCAGAGGCTTTTCTGCTGATTCAAAAATTACACCATCATGCAGCAAATTTTCTCATCTGAAAGTCCAAAACATTTCATTTCTCCTTGCAAAAGTCATCATAAAGAGTTCCCCATCATTTACCGTAGCAGGAAATTGTGAAGAAGTGCTGACTTCACGTCCCGGGACCGTAAATAACTTTCTCTTGTAGTTATGACAGCGAAGGAAAGCTGACCAACGTGACATTTCCCAGCGGCGTGGTGATCAGTCTGCACGGTGACGCCGGCGTCGTCTCCACGGTGGAAATGGAAAACTCTGAGACAGAAGAAGAGGCCGGGATTACGGCGAACAGATCAGCGATTCAGACGGTCCTTACGCTACAGCAGGGTTAGTTTTAAATGTCACGTTCAGTCCCTTTGAGACGAGACGCCTACTTAGGACTTATAGCCACATGCAAGAACCACTGCATTGCTAAAAAATTCTAAAGAGATGACTTTTGCTTAACGTTATAGAGGCGTGGCGTGGTGGGCGTGTCTTTGAGCTCATGGATAAACTGTATATATAAACATATGAAGATTTACAAGTGAATTCGGACAGGAACGTCTCCGTATAAAGAAAAGAAAATCTTTACAGATCAGACCTATATCACAGAGATGATGTTCGGCTCGTTTAGGAGCTGAGAGGAATTGGGGAAATTAGATCGCAAAGGGCGTGGCATTGAGGCTATACATGGAAATGTGGGTGTGTCTTTGAGTCCATATATTAAATCCAAGCAGCTCTCAGAGGGCGTGGCTTGAAGTCGAAAAATGGTGAACTTACTTCTGGGTGCAGTTATAAAATCACTATGCGGCAGAGTTTAACAACTTCATGGAATTATACATGAGCTCAAAGACACGCCCCCTGACTGTGATTATCAATATAGAGGTGTGTCTTGTAAAGCCCTTGAACTTGTAAAGCCCCGCCTTTGAATGTTCATGAATAGTAATTTACTCAGACATCCTGTCTAGTTCACCATCTTTGGACTTCAAGCCACGCCTACTCAGAGCTTCTAACATTTTAATATACAGACTCGATGACACACCCATTTTTCCAAATATGGCCTCAGACACGCCCTCTATGGTCTGAGAAACCGTGTTTCTTTAATTCCCCTGGTTCCCCTCAGCTTAAAATCACCCGAACATCATTTCTGTGATCTGATCTGATTTTTATTTTCGTTTTCTTTTTGACGTTCCTGTCGGAAATCACTTGTAGTAAACGTTAATCCCGGGTTATTTTCGTTTTACAGATCAGTTGAAGACGAGCTACGTGGTGGGTTACGACAGCTCTCTGTGGGTTTTATATGCAAACGGATTGAACGCTCATTTCCAAACCGAACCTCACATCCTGTGTGGCGCGTCGTCTCCTACGGTGGCTCGAAGGAACATCACGCTTCCTGATGACGCCGGACAAAACCTCGTGGAGTGGCGCTTCAGGAAAGAACAGACTCGCTCTAAAGTCACGGTGTTCGGACGCAAACTACGAGTGAGTTTCAAAATTCTGATTCATTCCTCAAGTTTCAGATCATTTATCCTGCGGTTTCTGGTTGGTCAGAAGATGTTCAGAACTTGCCCGTTGGTTTATTGGTTCTTCTTTTCTGCAAAGAACATCCAATTTTACTTAAGATAACATTTCAAAAGCTCAAAAATTTCTTACCCTTTGGATCCTAAATTTTCTCCGGTAGAACAACGCCAGTTAGTGGAGGACCTTCTCGTCCTGCTGATTTTGGGTTAATCTCAAGGATTCCGTCTTCCAGGATCTCCATCTTACAGAGTTTCTCGTCACTACTCTCGCAATCGGCTAGCTTGTTTTTTCTAAAGCAGCTCCGAGACTGTAATGTAAAAAAATAAGCTAAAAAAGTTCTACTATATAAATCCTCTGCTTTTAGTTTCACAGGCAATTAAATAAGGAAGAAATTATACAATTGTGTTCCTTTAAAGACTTAAATGTGTGTAATTAAGGACGTATTAACGGCTCGCTCTGAAACCCTAACCAGACTCTAAATGATGGTTTATTAAAGGCAGATGCTCTGCAGAGTAAATAATTAAAGTTGCCACATGTTGTGTGATACAAGTGCTATTAGTTCTAGATAGCGCCCAATAAAATACTTTTCTCAATCCACTTATTTTCCAATTTTACAGGATTTAAAATGAACCTGTGGTCATTTAGGGAGTTCAGAAAGTTTTATTAGTGTCTGAAACTCAAGGACTCAAGTTCTAACTGAACTCTTTTGTTCTCATCAGAAAAAGGAGGAGGTTCTCTAACAGTCATTTTCCTGTCGTGTCACAGGTGAACGGTCGGAACATCCTGTCTGTCGATTACGACCGCATGCTGAGAACCGAGCGAATTTACGATGATCACCGCAAATTCCTGCTGAAAATCAGTTATGATTTAACGGGGCACCCTGCTGTGTGGATGCCGAGCAGCAAATTACTGCTGGTGAACGTGACGCGGAGGAGCAACGGGCAGCTGAGCGCCATCCAGTGGGGATCTGTGTTAGAGCGATTCGAGCACGATGAACAAGGACGCGTTCGCACTCGAGTGTTTCCTGATGGGAAAACATGGAGCTACACATACCTGGAGAAGGTAACGGTCAGGTTATTTCCTTTATTCTGAATTTCTGTTCGCGACTAAACCAGTTCCAGTGTTGAAACTGTCCTGTTTAAATATTTAAATGTTTAGTAACGTGTGTTCTCCCGTTTTTCCCAGTCCATGGTTCTGATCCTGGCCAGTCAGCGGCAGTTCACCTTCGAGTACGACTCCGATGGCGAACTCTCGGCCGTTATGATGCCCAGCGTCGCTCGCTACACCATGGAGACGATTCGCTCCATAACCTATTACCGAAATCTTTATCATCCTCCGGAAAGCAACGCATCTGTAGCTGTGGACTATAGCGAAGACGGACGGCTTCTCCGATTGCTCCGGACAGGAACAGGACGTCGAGTGATTTATCGCTATCGATGGAATGACAAACTAGCCGAAGTCGTGTACGATAGCACGCGTGTCAGTTTCACGTACGACGAAACACTCAGCGTGTTAAAGACTGTGAATCTGCAAAGTGAAGGCTTTATCTGCACCATTAGATACAGACAACTAGGCCCCCTAGTGGACAGACAGATATATCGCTTTAGCGAAGACGGGATGGTGAGCGCAAGATTTGATTACGCGTACGATGGAAATCTTCGCGTGAGCAGCATCCAGGGCGTGATCAACGAGACGCCACTGCCTATCGACCTCTACCAGTACGATGACATCTCTGGAAAAGTAGAGCAGTTCGGGAAATTCGGTGTGCTCTACTACGACATCAATCAGATCATTTCCACCTCTGTTATGACTTACACTAAACATTTCGACGGCCACGGACGAATCCGCGAGATCCAGTACGAGCTTTTCCGGACGCTGCTCTTCTGGATCGCGGTCCAATACGACGAAATGGGTCGAGTCACGTCAAGAGAGATGAAAATCGGACCTTTCGCGAATGCTACGAAATACAGCTATGAATACGACGTGGATGGCCAGCTGCAGACCGTCTACCTGAACAAAAAACCAACATGGCGATATAGCTACGATTTAAACGGAAACATCCACCTTCTTAGCCCAGCGATCGGCGCACGGATCCTCCCGTTACGCTACGACCTTCGAGATCGTATCACTCGACACGGAGACCTTCAGTACGAGCAGGACGAGGACGGATTTCTACGCCAGAGAGGACCCGAAGTTTATCATTACAACTCGAACGGACGCCTCGAGCGTGTTTATAGTAAATCCGGTGGCTGGCACATTCAGCATCGCTACGATGGGTTAGCACGGAGAATTTCAACTAAATCCAGTTTGGGGCAGCATTTGCAGTTTTTCTACGCAGACTTGAGCTACCCGAGCCGCATCACGCACGTCTACAACCACTCGAGTGTAGAGATCACCTCTCTGTACTACGACCTCCAGGGGCACGTGTTCGCCATGGAGATTAGCAGTGGTAAGGAGTTTTACATAGCTTGTGACAACACCGGCACGCCGCTAGCGGTTTTTGGGAGCGACGGAACGCTTTTGAAGCAGATCCACTACACGGCGTATGGAGAAGTTTACTCCGATTCGAACCCTGATCTCCAGCTCGTACTCGGGTTCCATGGCGGTCTCTATGAACCACTGACTAAGCTCATTTATTTCGGGGAACGGGATTACGACATCATTTCCGGCCGCTGGACCTCTCCAGATATCACGTTATGG
>CM042542.1:815000-870000 GCA_023630585.1 Cranoglanis bouderius | reverse complement strand
GAAAGCAGCAGCCCACATCCTCGTCAGGATAAATAATAAACTCCGAGCTCATTACTCTGCTCTTAACAGGCTGCTTATCAAAGTCCGTGATTACAGAGTCCTGATGATGATGTTTAAAGCACTAAATGGTGAGTCTTGCTAATCTCACAAATAAATATGGAAATGGCGTTTCATACTGAATTACATCCGGCTCCACACAAGTAACTATCCAAGTCACGTTAGTTATATAACACGGAATAACACGTGTGATCTAATTTGCCTTTTTTCCCACAGAATAATTCAAATATTTCTTTACATAATTAATGGAAATTTTACAGCTGCTGAAATCTGGTGTATGATGACATCTTTTGGGGGAAATGAAACACTGCTAATGTGGACTTCTGCCAGGATTCAGGAAAAGTAAGAAACAAATCTCATTTCCAAAAACTGTTTTTGGCTTAAATACAGAAAATCATTTTGTTCCGACTGCACTCATGATTTATTCGTTGTTCACGTGTCTCACTGACAGAGGGGTGGAAAGTTCTTTTGTTGGCCAACATATACAGTATATATATATATATACAGTACTTTTAATAAACTTGGATATGTTGAAAACAGCTTGATGACATTCTCAGTAACATTAAGTTACAATTATGCAGTTAATTGTTATATAAACCATTGTTTTATAATTTTATATAAGTTGAAACTTATATAAGCATTTCGATTTACTTGAATTCTTACAGTTTGCATTTTAATTAAATGTTATTATAAACCCAATCATATTTTAAGACATCCTTAACCACGTTATTCAGTTTAAACACCAGTCCCGCTTCTTTATGATTATTATGGTTTCTCCGTCAATTTTTGCCACCACAAAAACATGTAACAAGTGTGTGTAACATTTATGATATTATATTTGGCTGGTATATTTTTGGTAAAATATATCATGGAATATTTTGCTAAAGGTCTATATTAGATACATAAGAGTTTTATATTACATTACGTGACTGAACTTAGCTGTGAACACACACTGCTCTAAGCTGATAGAAACTTTAAATATTCTCATTTGAATAGCAAAATAAGTTATAGTTATAGACCTGTCTCTGCAGGTCTCTGGTGGGAGATTGGATGTGTCAGTATTTGCATATTTCATCAGTATAATCACTCATCCTGCTTTTGCATATTATTTTTGATGAGCCACTCAAAAATAATGTGAATTATTAAAGGTTATGAAATTACCTAAATGATGTAACTGCAGTGTCTCCAGGCCAAACACTAACACATTCCTGCCCTAGTTTACATTTAACACATAATACTTTAATGTTAAAAGAGATTTAGATTTACAGTACTGTGTAAAAGTTTTAGCACCCTATTTGTTTAGTACAGACTTTGTTATAGATGTTTTATTTTATGACGTCTACATGATCGAGTCGGTACAAAAAACATTTTAGATTCCCAAACATTAGTTTTCAGGCACAAAATGAAATGTTACAGAAAATTGTTTGTATGTCATTAAAGAAAGCAGCGTATTACGTAAGAGACACTTTTCAGACAGTAAACACAATGAAGGCTGCTGGGTTTCACTGCAGAAATAAGAAGTGAGTGCGAAAGTCAAAGTGTCCAGAAGAACTGTGTCTGGTTCTGCAAGATGCTCAATAAAACTTACCAGCTCATTTCCTTATAAAACTGCACACATTGTACCGGAGACTACTATTTTTATCTGTTCATCTTTTTTATTTTGGATGTGATTGTTTAATTAAGTTTTTTTTTTTTTTTTTGCAGTGTACATCAACTTTTTAAACTTTCTCAGAAGTTAAGGATGTTTTAAAGTTGAATATCAGAACTGTTGTGTGATATTTAAATCATAATAGAAATTTAATTCACATTTTCATCTAAAATGTGAAAAATGTCATATTCTAAATGTATTACAGTTTGTTTGATTAGGTGCATTTCCTTGTATACACACCAACTCCATAAACTAAACGTGTAAATCTTTTAAAATCGTATTAAGTAACGGGTGTTCGAGTGAACAGGAGCTGAAGGAGGAAGAGGAAGAGGAGGAGGAGGAGGAGGAGGAGGAGGAGGAGGATGCAGTGAACAAATCCAGCAAAGGTGGCATCAGTTGTGGAGATTATCTTCAGGTAAACACTTAACACCTTTCATGTCCACATGAAAGTCACAGTCCCTGTGAAGAGCTCTGAAACACGCAGCGTTATTCGATGTGTTGATGTAATTTACACTGAAACAGAAAGTCAAGGCGGGGCATATCGAGTGGCTCCTCCTCCTTTTTAAATAGTCAGTAGCGTATAGCTTACCTCGCTGCCCGGGCTAAGCCGTACTTGACAGTTAATACCGTGGATTTTTATAATGTTGGGGGCGGGACACCAGATTCTAGAGAGCATTTGATTGGACAGAAAATCTGATGAGAAGCTGAAGTGCAGGATGATGTCATCAAAATTGTTGATGCGTATCCGTGTTAGAGAGAGAGAGACAGAGAGAGAGAGAGTGTACATTTTGAATGTGTATATCTTCTAAACACAAATTTTGACATTGTTTTGGAGCTCATTAGCTTATAGATAACCTTAAGGCTATAAATATTCATACTAAAGCCACAAAAGTTCTATTTTTAGTCTTTAAGGTTCTTTTTAAGGAAAATATCAGATGTTTAAGATCTCCAAAACTTTTGAGACAGTTACATTATTTATAACATAAACCATTATCATAAGTAAGTGAAAGTATTCAGGTTGAATGGTATTTCTGTTTACAATTTCTTTTCCAATTTTAAAAGCTCTAAAGTGATTTGAGTTAGAAAACAGGAATATCGTAGTAAATATTAGTTTCTCGTATCAGACGTCATTTAGTTTAATCACAGCTTTAAACATTAAAAACATCTGAGTAACATTTGTTGATTTTATGCTGATTTTAAACTTTAATATCATGATAATTGCCAAATGTTAAAAGAACTGTTTCTTCTTCTCTAACAGGAAGTAGATTATTGTACAGAAGAATTGCACCTCCAGTGATGATATTTTGTCCACCTGACGTGTGTGTGTGTGTGTGTGTGTGTTGTCCTCCATCGGCTGGATAAAATTTTAACCTCTCAGAGACTTCAGAGTGAAACACCAGGGTGAGTCTGCAGTTTAATGTAGTGGTGGGAGATATAAACACACACACACACACACACACACACACACACACACACACACACATTATTACAGGGTGTGTTTTTGAGCATGCTCTGCCTGTTTTTTCTCTGAATGCTGCTATTCGTATTTAAAGCTTTTTTATTGCGTGTTTGACTCAGATCTGTGTATTTTATTGAGATGTGTTTAGTGTGTTTATAAAGGAGGTGTTTAGTTGTGTGTGTGTGTGTTGCAGTTTATGAGCTGTGGTTTAAGCAGATCCTCTGTGACCTCGACTCCATCAGAGAGATGTTCAGCAGTGGAGATGTGAATGTCCTTCAGTCTGTTTTACTACAACAACAACAACAACAACAACAACATGGTATGAAATAAAAAAAAATGAAAACACACTTCATGGTGTGTAAAGCGATTCTGCCACCTTCAGGATGATCTCACACACAGCATCAGCATTTATACCACCTTCTCCTTCTTCTTTGTTTCCTCTGCTTCCTTTTCTTCTTCCTTTACTTTTTCTTCTTCTTCTCCTTATTCCCTTTCTTTCTCCTTCTTTTTCTTCCTTTACTTCTTCTCCTTCATCCTTTTCTTCATCTTCTTCTTCACCTTTTCCCTCTTCCTTTTCTTCTCCTCCTTCTTCCTTTTCTTCTTCTGAATCCTGTATTAATACAGCAGGTTTTAAACCAATAAGTGTTACACTTAAACCGCTGTTCTGTCCAAATCTAATACACTAATAATTACCTGCGATGTTGCTTAGCAACCAAAGCTCACTGTTAGCACCCTACATTATGTGGCTGAAGAACTGAGATTTTTTTCCTGTACCCTGCCCCTTCGTTCCCACCAATGCACACGAAGCTTCCACTGAAACTGCACAGGTGTTGAATCAGCAGGACGTTTATTCCACTGATTAATGACTTAATGAAAGAAAAATGCAGATTATGTAAATGCAGGACGTCCCACAGGAACCTCGTTCCTCTCCTCACACACTCGCCCGAGACGGAGCTTATGGTTCTGCACATGTTCTCTCTGTACAGTGTTGCTAATCTCAGCACTTCTAAAGTCACGGTGCGCTTTATAAAACTCCTCCTGCTCAACACACGAGTGTTATCACATCATCACATCACTGCACCATCACACTCATCACATCACATCACTGCACCATCACACTCATCACATCACATCACTGCACCATCACACTCATCACATCACATCACTGCATCATCACACTCATCACATCACATCTCAGCATCATCACACTCATCACATCACATCTCAGCATCGACACATCTCAGCATCACACTCATCACATCACATCACTGCATCATCACACTCATCACATCACAGCATCATCACACTCATCACATCACATCACTGCATCATCACACTCATCACATCACATCACTGCATCATCACACTCATCACATCACATCACTGCATCATCACACCCATCACACTCATCACATCACTGCATCATCACACTCATCACATCACATCTCAGCATCATCACACCCATCACACCCATCACACTCATCACATCACTGCATCATCACACTCATCACATCACATCTCAGCATCATCACACCCATCACATCACTGCATCATCACACTCATCACATCACAGCATCATCACACCCATCACATCGCATCACATCACTGCATCATCACACCACTGCATCATCACACCACTGCACCATCACACCCATCACATGACATCACATCACACCATTGCATCACACCCATCACATCGCATCACTGCATCATCACACCGCATCGTTTCATCACACATCATTGCATTGTCACACTCAACACATCGCATCATCATATCGCATCATCGCATCGTCACACTCATCACATCGCATCATCATATCGCATCATCACACTCATCACACCACATCATTACATCACACAGAACAGAGGAACTGAATATATTTCACTGTTATACTTCATTTTATTTAAAAGTAAATTGTATTTGTTTTTTATTTCCACTGATTATTGACACTTCAGTCTCTGGAATGTCGCAGTGTGTTCATGTGTGTGTGTGTCACAAACCAAACACTCCGAAAATTCTGTAAATTTAGTTTATAAAAGTTTGCTGAAAAAATATACATTCTGAATATTTCATACATGAAAATAATAAAACGTGAAATTTAATTAAAAAATAATTCTTCCCTCTCTGAATTGAGGATAAAAGTGTTTCTGCCTGAAAATAAAACTAAAATCACAGAATCAGATAAACACAGCAGCCACTGTGTCTGCCACTCCTACAGAGAGAGAGAGAGAGGGGGGGGGGAGAGGGAATCAAAGTTTAGAGACATTAATTAATTAATGAATGTATTTATTTATTAACACTCACTGATGTTTATAATGTAAATAACATGTCTGTGGTGATTTAGCAGCCGGTTAGAGATAATGAGACGTGATATTATGGCTTCTGATAGAAAGAAAGAAAGAAAATGATTTATATTATTTAAAAAAATATTACTTTATAACTCAGCTAAAGAAAACAGATATTAAATAAATAAATAAATAAAGCTCTAACGTGGAAAAGCATCATTCAGAATATCATCTACCATTAAAAGTACAATATTAAATGTTTCATATATAAATATAAATATAAAATAAATATAAAAATATTAATAAATAACTTGCATATATATTTCTTATAAAGAAATGTGATTATTTACTGGTGGTTTTTAAAAACATTTTCTATGTTTGGTTCATATTTATTTACACATGATGGAAAAATGCATTATTAAAGTGATTAACATTTATTATTATTATTATTATTTACTCACCGCACATGTTTTCCCCCATTTTAATGTAGACGTATCCCTCATCACCCCACAACGTCCCCCACGAATTACGCACAATCCAGAACGGCACCTCACCTACAGAACACACACTTATACATCACAACTTATCAGCTGATCTCGATCTCTCTCTCTCTCCCTCACTCTCTCTCCCTCACTCTCTCTCAATTCAATTCAACAAACTTTATTGGCATGACCATATAAATGTACAGTGCCAAAGCATTACAGGAATGTAGAAGTGTTATTAATAAACATTAGTGTAGAACAAATATATTGTATTAGTGTCTCTCTCTCTCTCCTCTCTCTCCCTCTCCCCCCTCTCTGTCTCTCCCTCTCCCCCTCTCACACACATTTATTTTTATTTACATTTTATTTAGTATTTTGCTGGAACACTGAAACATAAAGATCCAGTAGAGCTCACATACTAACCTGTAGTATCAGTGCAGCATGCCGTGTGTGTGTGTGTGTGTGTGTGTGTGTGTGTGTGTGTATTACCTGTAGTATCGTAGCCGATGATTAGCACGGCGTGATTAGCGTGTTCAGAGGAACAGTGGTGTTGAATGATTCCTCCCTGATAATCCTGCCAGCTCACTGCGTCTACTATAACCACCAACGGCCCCCACTCCACTAACCTCCTACTCATCTCCTCCTCCTGTCCACTACACACACACACACACACACACACACACACACAGTTACAACAGAAACGATAAAGTGTCAGGACGCACGCATTAATATAAACCTGTGATACTAAATGTTCGAACTGATTTGGGATTCGCCCAATCACAGATAACTTCCTGGTCATGTGATCTAATTCATGCGCTGCTGTATAGCTACCGATGAAAGACGGCATCAGACACGAGTGTGTCTCTGAATCAGACTTGATCTAATACGAAATAATGTCCAGAATTTTTTTATTTTTAAGAAGTATTATTGCTTAATTACTTTGGACCTTATTTTACTTTAACCGTTGTTGCAAAGCGACTGAAACACTTCACCTCTCAGGCTGTAGACGACATTTTTGAAGTAATCAGATGATTGTTGACAGGTTTTTATTTTAATCGTGATTGATATCGGCTTCCTGTTTGTGTGATGATATGAAACATTATTTACATTATTAACTCTTGGTGTGATTTCATTTGCAGGCTGATTTCACATTATTAACTCACCATCGCCCCCTACTGGACACTGCAGCAATGAACACGCTTTAAATAAATAAATAAATAAATGAATGAAAACATAAATATTATGTAAAACTTAAGCATGATTTTAAGAGAGTATTCGAACCCTGTAAAATCCTGTTCTTTATTTTCTTTGCTCCTCGCTCTGTACCTGAAGTCGAAGGCGACGTAGCCCTTCACCGACACGCCGCCGTGACTCCGAGGGAAGATCTGACACACCCCGGTCTCCTCTTTATACGGATACTCCGTCTCGTTCACCAGCTTCTCTCCACTCTGACGACCAGAACATTTACAGAGAAAAAATAAATAAAAATAAATCATGAAAAAAAAACATTTGTACTGTTTTTTTTTAAATTCTTTTAATTTTAATTCATCAGGTTTTATTTTAATTGAATTAAATCTGAGGGAAATATAAAGTTAATATTATTAAAAGTAGAAGCACGCTCATTAATTGTGCATAAATATATTTTATAAACTTTGTCCTTATTTTATTTTAATTATATCTCCCTGCGCTTCTTTCTTTCCCTTATATCTACAATCTACTGCAAAAATATTGGCACCCTTTGTGAGAAAGGGCCAAAGATAACTGCGTGATTGTATAAAATAAACATTAAACACGCTTAAAAAAAAAACAAAAAAAAACTGGTGAAACCAAATAATAATATTTTCTCTCAGTAACCTATGTGCCAAAATTATTGGCACCCTTCGATAATATTTTTAATAGCGTTTTTTTTTTTTTTTTTAGCATGTTCGTTAAAAAAAATTAAATATGGTTGTGGATCATAATAATAAACCGACTTCAGTATAGTTTTGTGCAATATTTTAGCCTAAAACTTGGTTGGCTCTGCCAGGAGGTTCAGATCGGTCTTTCGAACAAACATCCAAACCAACATGGGCATCGTTGAAGGAAACAAAAGAAAAGGTAAAAATATAAAGGTGTATGAAGGAGGTGCCGATAATTTTGGAAAAAAAACAAAAAACATCACAAGTTAGCAAAACTATTACAAATATATTGTTAAAATAAAACTATGACGCACCACCAAACGTTTCAGCATGAAATCTTTGTCACGGCGTGTGGACCTGAGTTTATATACACGGATTTACTGTGTTATTAAATGAAGGGGGCCAATACTTTTGCACTGTATGGTGCTACAGTACCTGTTTAAGCCAGTTCAGCGTGCTAACAGTCGACCCTCCGTCACATCCTTGACTTTTATATGCACAGTCTATAACCTGCTGGACGCTGAGCTCCTGGAACTTTCCTCCGTCTTTCACTCGCACCGACTCGACCGCGGAGACCACGCTGAACGCCCAGCATCCTCCACACTGCCCTCACACACACACACACACACACACACACACACACACAATAAACACACCAGGTTATTCACCCTGTACACTGACAACACTAAAAATCACTTCCCGTTTGGACACTAACTGATTTCTGATTGTGAACCGGACCGACAGCTCCACGATCCCTCCAGTCGAACTTCTGAGGATAAGGAGATGGTCCGAGGTGGCCATGTTGGAAAAATCTGTACCTGGGCACTTTATCTGGATGAGCTCGGAGATAAAGATCTGAAAAAAACCCAAAAACAAACAAAACGTTATTAAATGTGATGGATAATTATAATGAAATACACACATTTAAATGTCGCTCTCACACCAAAAACACTCTGGAGGTGATAAAGTGTCAAAATCAACAAGAGTCGTTTTTAAACATCACCTTTAAACTGCTGAGTGGAGAGGACGGAGAACCGATTCACTCCGTATACCGCCGCGTGCTTCAAATCCCTCGAGTGTGAGTTGAGAAAAGTCTGGCGCTTCACCGAGTACTGATTTACGGACAAAAATAAAACAAACGTACAGAATTAGAGAGGCTTAAAACACAACACAGGAACACTACTACTTATTATTATTATTAGTAGTAGTAATAATTATTCTAATTATTATTGTTGTTTTATTTTTTTATAACACGTTTCACACGCCGAATGCAGCTCAAATTGCTTCACAAGGAAATTAAAAAAGACTGTAAATAGATAACCAAAAAAAAAATGGATTAAAGACATAAAATCAGCTGCGATAAAAAAAAATTATAAATAATTCATAAACATGACAAACAAGACGAAGAGTAAATAAATTTCATACAGGAGATTAGAAAGAGAGTAAATAAAAGGTAAACACAGTGTTTTCCTTTTAAACAGGGCTCCAAGTAGAACCGCTTACTTCAAAATCCAAGAACCCTGAATAATACAGAACCCTATAACGGTTTCCCTCAGAGAAGATTCCAGGTAGAACCTTTTTAAAATGTTTAGAAAGAACCCTTGAAAAATGCAGAACCCTACAATTGAGTGTTTATTAGAAAAGGTTGCAAACAGAACCCTTAATTAAAGGGAAGCTAAGAACCCTTAATTATCCGCTGAATAGGATAGAACCAGGTAGAACCTTTTTAAGAATGTTTGGAAAGAACCCTAACTTATTACAAATAATTGAAGAATGTAGAAACCACTAAATGAGTGTTTATCAGAAAGTGTTCCCGTTTTTCTAAGCTAAGAACCCTTAATTATCCAATGAACGCTTAAAGAACCCCTTTTTGTTCTAAGAGTGTGTGCTACACACCTGTCTGGAGTTTAACATTTAGCTTCTTGGGTTCTTCCAGGTTCTGTTGTATTTACTAAGTGACAGATATATATAATATAACACAATGTATGTAATATAATATAATATATTTAACATTCTGCACCTTTAAACCTACATCTGAGAGAAACCGACTCTTTTGAATGAGTCAGATCAAGAGTCGACTCTTTCAGCTCCAAACGGCTCAATGCGTTTCTCTTTTTGTAAACCGGACGGTCTGCAATATTTTGCCACGAGGTCGTTGTTTGTATTACGGCTGGAATTATTTCATTATATCTCATTCTGCCTTTGAATAAACTAAATAGCATTATTTTTTATTGCGTTTGATAAAACTATGCAGACTGACTCTGAGTCGAATGCTTCCTCATTCAAACACACGGCTCAGCATTCACACTGACCAACAGCTCTGATGTTGAAAAAAATGTATCGATGGAAGAATTATGATTAAACTGCACTGAAGTAAAGGTGGAATTGCTTAAATCTACAAACAAAGAGAGGGGGGAAAAGCCTCATATATGCGAACCGGCTCTCAAAGTTCGGCTCAAGGAGCCGACTCACAGAGCCGAGTCGTTCGTGAACGACACAATCTCAAAAGCGCTTATTCTCTTCGATTAATTTTCTGTGCAATTCGATATGAATAATCGTGTTTGTGTGTTCACATACTTGTAAATTGATCCAGGCCTGTAAATAATCTGCTTCACTGTAATAACTCCGATTAAACAGCTGATTCAACAGCTCTGATATCTGCCCTTTGGTGTTGCGAAGCTCCTCAGAGAAATCCGTTAAAACTCCGTGTGTGACATTAAACATCAGCAAACTGTAAGATAACAAAACAGTAAACGCTTCAGTATACTGCATTTTACATTAAAATAAACTCACTTAGCCTCTGTAATTCTCACAAAAAATTCAAACTGTTTCCGCTTTCACGCTGTAATGTACCGCCTTTCTCTGTTTTTCCCACCAAGTTCCGCCTTCTATGCAAGGATTCGCTAAGAGCATCCCGCCTTCTGCCCGCTGATTGGATAAGACTGCACACACACACACACGCGCACAAATTCCCGCAGCCAATTGGTCTGTTTAACAGTCGCTCACGTCACCAGCGAGCACTGCGGAAGTGCGGACAAAAACAGATAACAAGCGATTTAAAAAAACAAAACAAAAACGCATTCTCAAATTACAGTATGGAAATCAAACACTAAAATAAACTAATACGTGGAATATATTCCCATATCTTGAAGCTAATTCATGGTTTGTAAAAATAAAACAGCAGATCTCGTATTCAGAGATGTGAAACAGTTGACGCCTCGTTCAGTTAAAAGAGACGCGTCAATTCCGGCGCCATGTTGGAAGGGGAAAGCTTTCCGATCGGACCACATTGACTTCAATTTAAACTAGACAGCAAATAATTCATGATGCGGATGTATTTTTATTATTTTTTTTTTTTAGATGATAATTATTTTATGTAACTTTTTATTGAAGATTCATGCCATGTGTGTAAAAACGTTTCAAAAAAAATATTTAGTTGTTATAGTTGAGGAAAAAATAATCATAATTTTTCCCATTGGTAATAATCATTTTGCTCTTTAACAAGCATCAGGTTTATATGCAGAAAATGACCCATGGATGTTATTATGACACATTTTAATGAAGCATAAAGTAACACAGAAGGTCCATCATCACAAAGCCACCGATCACATTAATCTCACCTGTTCATTTTCTGAAATCTGAAATAAAAAGAATAAAATCACCCAGAATGGAAAATGCAAATCCAAATACAAAAAAAATCAGGAACACAAAGAGACAGCAGATGAGCTCGCGGACACACACACACACACGCGCACACACACACACACACACACACACACACACACACACACGGTGCTACGAGGTCACTGAGAGAGATATATAAGTATAAATGGATGTGTATATATGCGAATACTGGATATAGTCATATATATTGTGTGTGTATAGATTATTAGTACTGAAGTGTACCAGGCGTGTTGTTAGTTACAGGTTTAAATACTGTTTATAGATGGAAGTAACACTGATTCATCTGGAGTTTGTGTGGTTTGAAGCTACATCGAGCTCATAAAGAGGAAGAGGTTCAGGAGATTCCGGCTCCGTCCCAAACGCTAACGTTCCTGTCTCCTTGGTGTTCATACTGGAACTTTAGCCATTTAACTGCTAGCTAGCTCAGGTTACCATGACAACCAGTATCACTATCATATCACTGTTAACGTGCTTAGGATCATCTGAAACGTATCGTAGTATTTAAGTACACCACATTTTCCCCATTTCATTCATTTCCGTTAAAACAGGAACTTTCTCGGGATTTCTGTATGAAACTGGTTTTGGGGGCGGAGCTACATATGCATGAGCCGCGTGATAACTTTTGATGTCACGAGTTAAGCTCCACCAATCCATGATCCATGAAGACGATGAGGTGGAACCTGGAAACTTTTACTTCAGGAACCTGTGCTATCGAGCTAAGTTAGCTATTGAGGGTTAAATTAGCAAATTAGCAAATGTAGGATGGAGAATTAAAATAATTAGCAAGCGTGTTAGCATAGTTTCTGAGCAGATTCATTTTAGCTTCCTCCTCCATGTGAAACAGGTTTAAGCACATTTACAGAACAATTTAAGGGGGGGAAAAAAAATCCTTCTAGCTACGCTAACACACTGCCATCGCTAATTAAACTCGTGATAGCTAACTTAGCAAAGCAGGTTCGGAGAATAAAATGTGCACATCAGAAGTAATTGGTCCAGAACAGCTTATGGACATAACCACCTTAGCTCCCGAATCAGTTTTATATGAAGTTTCTGTTTTCAATGGATGGAAAATGTTGTATTTTATTATTACTCTGTGTTCAGCTATGTGTTTTCATCAGTTTTGTTAGTGTTGCAGAGCGGTTAGCTGAAGTTAGCTAAACATCATCTGTATGTTTTCACAGTTCCTAGTGAGATATTTACGATCGATGATCAAAACAACGATAAAACTGTTGCACAGATACTTTCACTGCGATTGGTGTAAAGTCTAAAGTTAAAGCTACGTTATCTGGAACGTAGCTAGAGGTCAAATCTGTCGTATACACTCGTCGCTAATTAGCTGATTAGCTAGCAGGATATCAGCTAATCATGCTGTTCTCGTTGCTAGCGGCCCAATGAGAACACTTCTACAGAACCCTAGCGTTTGGGACACGACCCGAGCCTTACAATCAGCCGGTAAATCGTTCCTCAAAGGGTCAAAGGTCATCCATCAGTCACGATTGTCCATCCGAAACTCCGTCATGGAGCTAAAGACAATTTTCAGATGACCAACACGGACCGAGTTCAGTCGCAACAGACAAATAAAACAAACTCTCTGTAAAACGAGAGTCCTGAAAGAGTTTCAGCGCTTTCGCTGGAAAACACGCTCTGGGGAGCGGGGTACAGGGGTCAAAGGTCAACGGGAGAAAGCGTGTCCTCAGGATTTGTTCTCGTCGTACATGTCCAAAGACGTCTGAATATCCGGGAGCTCCATCTCACACACCACGCCGCGCGGAGATCCCGAGGTCCGGCCGAAAAAATGGCCACCTGCCGAAAAGCAGAAGTATGAATCAGAAATGTGTTTTATATCAACGAGCTTTTTACCCACAAACCGTGATAAGAGAATAAAAAATATTCATATGAAATAAAGTAAAATATATATTTTATATATTAATGATGGAATGTATTAAAATATATTTTAAGTCATCAAAGTTGTCAGTTTACTGACATTAATGAAAAAGCATAAATTACAAAAAACAATTATTAAACATAATAATAATAATAATAATAATAATAATAATAATAATAATAATAATCCTAGACTGATATTATAAAGTCAATTTATTTAAGTTTGAAATAATTGATTAAGTACACCACTCTGAGCATTTATCCTAGAGAGCTATTAAAAATATATATTTTACTTCATATCTGATTTTTAAGGAAATAAAATCTTGACAAATTTAAGTTTACCATTAATATGAAGAACACATTTAAACATTAAGTGTAAATAAACTACTCCGATGAGATTAGAACCTTGTACACGGCTACATTAGAGACAGAAGTAATCGTCTGTAAAATTTAACGAATAATCACAGATTTTATCTGTAAATGTTTAATCTGTAAAGTTTTTTACGTCTTTAATATTCATGATGCTGTAGTGAATTACGTTTTACAGTTACGGCGCCAAAACATACGAGCACAACTCCGGAGTTTTTTCGATCGTAATGTCATGTCTTTATAGTATTTTAACGGGCGTGGCCAAACGGTTGCCTCAAGTGAACTGAGTGGGCGGGGCTTAAGCAAGAGTTTTGAATGTCAAAACAAACCAAATTGTTTTTTTTTTTTTGTTTCAGATTCAGAAAATTTACAGACGATTATACAGGAAATTATCTTCAGGTAATTCACCCTTCTTCATGAATAATAATAAAAGTGTGTCATCTATCACAGGTCTCCCTTGTGTTTAGTCCTGCAGTGTGATTATTTATCCTGGAGAGACATTAACAAATTTCACTCCATGAAGAAGAGAGAAATAAAGTTCACCCATCAGATGCGTAGTTTTAAAGAACGTTTATTCCAACAGTGCAAATCAGTTTTTACAGAAAACACCATGACCAAAGACAGATGAAGGTGTGTGTGTGTGTGTGTGTGTGTGTGTGTGTGTGTACTTTATATTTTTACCCACAGCATTAGAACACACATCAGGAGTGTGACGTCACCTGGAAGGAACCAAAATTATGTTTTAAAGTAGTAAAATAAAAACGAGCAAAATAAAAGTGAGAAGTGAAAATATCTATCTTAAAGCTGTCGGAAGTTCAGAGTTCAGGAACTCAAAAGTTCAGGAACTAAAAAGCTCTTCACTGCCACACGTTTATGGTTTTATAATGTTTTATGATACTGTTTATTCGTTTGATTTTAAGAGTTGCTTTATTCCGAACTAAAAAGTAAAAAAAAATCAATACAAAAGAAGAAATGAGTAAAAAAAAACAAAACAAACAAAAGTAAAGCAAAAATGTACAAAAGTGCAAGAGCTTGTTTTAATTCTAAACTCTATAAACTTCAGCGGAGCTCCTCCCACTGAGCTGCAGTTCCTGCTCGATTAATCACAAACTAAATCAATTACTGGAAAATAACCAATAAATAAGAAAGAGTCAATTATTCCCGAAAATACTTTAACCCCAGTGATGAAGCCGTGATTAGGATCGGCCGATCGGGTGACCCGAGACTAATGGAATAATCCATTTATCTTAAATATAAACGACTCAGATGAACTCGTGTGATCGGACTTAATAAATACTGAACTTTTACCATTTAATAAACTGTATTCATTCATTCGGTTGTTTCCTTCCTTTACGACCTCCATTCTGTTTTCTTGTACATTTACTTCACATGTAACGTACATGTAGTGAATTTAACACTGCTTGGAATTTGGCCTAATTGTGTCCAAGGAGCTTAAATAATACAAAATACTGTCTATTTTGCATATATATATATATATATATATATAAAAGAGGAGTTCCTGACACAGGCACTATTACCAAGGTTGCCAGATCTGTACAAAAACATCCTAAAATGGTCATGTGTTATTACTCAATAATATTCACATCCATTTAAGTACTAAACGTTTCGTGGAATTATTTATTACTTGCGAATGGGTTTTATGTCGGCTGTCGGGACGAAATAAATCCTCTTCACACTTCACACAACGACGAACTCAACGCCGAGGCGGAGACGGCGGTTCATTTCGGAGCGATTAGGGATACGGAATGTAAAAAACAACAACAAAAAAAAAGTGTTTTGGTGCAAATGAAATGAACAAAAACTTAATGGTGTTTGAAACGGAAAAAAACAAAACAATAAACACTTCATAACACTGCACCGAGACGTGAAAATAAAACCCCCAGCATGCAGAATCATTAACACATGAGATACGATATGGATCTGAAAAATAAACAGCTTCAGAAACATGAACTCCATTCATTCATCAAAGGCGCACGACGCTGTTATTAAGAAAATCTTGTTACGAACTAAATGATTTAATCTGGAGATCCGACGTCCGTCTTCACGCCGTGTCCGATCTGAAACAGAGAAAATCACCGCAGTTTAATATTTAAATTAAATACTAATCAATTATACAACTTTATTAACAATCTGAGTTTTAACAAGCGTGTGTAAATTACAGCTGAGGACGATTTACGACGTTTTAAAATTCTTCTGTGGACATCTTTCATTCTGTATGCTAAATATTTACACCGCAGTGTTCGTTAAGAAATTCCAAAAAGTAAAAAAAAACAAAACAAAAATACAACATAAATTAGTCGTGAGACGTCTGATATTAAACAAACACATCAACAACGGCATCTAAACTTATTTTATATTATCTCTCTCTGTACAAATAAATCAACGACACAATACAGAGATTATTATTATCTGTTACAAATCACTAAAAGTAGAATTCATAGAATTTATTTCAAGCTTTTATTTATTTATTTCTGGCCCTGAAATTAGTTCTAAGCCCCTCCCCACACATGGGAACGGAGCTGCTGTCAGATCCACCCCTTTTCTCCTTAAAAGGCAACTCATGAGGCGTATGTAACTACAACAGAAGGGGCGTGGTCAAGGGGTTTGAGCGGAGAGGAAAAGGCTTGTTAAATTTTTTCTTGTAATTTCACCTCACGGTCCTCAGAGGGCGCTAAAAGTCACACGTCGCCGCTTTAACGTTGCTGTTCGGTAATTAGCTGTACTGAAATATTTAAGTATAAAAATCTCCAGTCTGTTTCCTCTTTATCTCAGTTGATGTATAAAAATAACAATCCTGATCGAAATGGACCTGCAAGTTACCGTCTCGTGTTTTTCGTTTCCTACGAGCGCATAAAACCCTTCTTTAAGATAAAAAACTGAATGTTAATGTTTAATGTAAAGATTATGTAAAGTTCGTACTCACGCCGTGTTGTCGTAGTTGTTGCCGGTGGCTCTGATGATCATGTAGCACAGCGTTAAAACACTGAGGACGGCGAAGCTGCCCACAATAAACCACTCTTCTGTTAACAGAGTAAAAGGAGGCGGAGTCACTTTCTGGAGTGGGCGGAGTCTTGAGAGGTGAAAGGGCCCAGAAGAGAGAAGAAAAAGCAGACGGAGTGCAGAAAGGAGAGAAGGAGTGCGGAGAGATTCACACTGCCGGCGTGAGAAACAGTCGACCAATCACGAACCTCCTCCGACAGCCAATCAGAACAGACGATTGACGCGTGACGTTAGTGGGTAAAAAAACTTTAACGGCAGTGTGTGAGTTTATATGTTACAGGTTTCGTAACATAACATCGTAACAACTTCCGACGTCCTGACGGGACGTACGCTTATGTAAACACACGTCAGCCAATCAGAGACAGTCTGAGGCGGAATGTCGACCATCAAACCCCGCCCACAAACACGCCTTCAACAAATCCAGATCATACATCAGAGTTTTTTTCTGCTCTTGTGATGTGTTTCCCATGTGCAGCCCAACAAGCCCCGCCTCCTACACTGCGATTGGCTAAAAGCTTTAACTCCCAGGAAACATATGGGTTTGATATTCAGCAAATCGCTCACGTTACCATAGAAACCGTCGCCACTGGACTACAAAATGTGATATAATTCATGAAGAAGAGCGAGATCTCTGAGGGAGTGATGGAAAAGCAGAGGGATTACAGAAAAGTAGTACTGCACACTGTGTGTGTGTGTGTGTGTGTGTGAGTGTGTGTGTGTGTGAGAGTGTGTGTGTGTGTGAGAGAGAGTGTGTGTGTGTGTGAGAGAGAGTGTGTGTGTGTGTGTGTGTGTAAAAGCGAGAGAAAGAGTAAGGAAGGCATAGAAAACGTAAAATTGTATCATCAACATGAATAAAGCATAAAATTATCAAATTAAATGAAAATGATAAAACTGTGATAATTAATAATTAATTATTTAATATAAATAATTATAAAATTATATTATATATAACTTTTTCTCTAAACTGTAAACATGTGACGGTGAAAATAAATCATCTTCATCTGATCATCAGAAAGGAGATCTGACCACCACTTATTATTATTATTATTATTATTATTATTATTATTATTATGATGATGATGATGATGAAGATGATGAAGAATGAGGTGTATCTTACTGGTGACGGCGATGTTGATCTCCCCGGTGCGGTGTGTGTGTGTGTGTGTGAGCTCGGACTCGGACAGCAGTTGGGACGACCCGGAGCGTGTGAGCGGCTCCACACTGACACTCGTCTCGGACGAGACGTCCATCAGCGCCACCCTCTGGCTGGAGGAGTGAGTGCGCGTCATCCGCTCCATATCAAACGCCACGTTATCTACACACTGCAGGTTGGTCTGGAAACACACACACACACACACACACACACACACACGCACACACACACGCACACACACACACACACACACACATACAGAAGTGCATGCAAAAGTTAATAAAATGGTATATTTATTTTAACTGAAGTTTGCTACTATTCAAAAATGTTCCTTCATTACCACAGTAAATAAATGAATAGTGTATCTGTAGCTCTTTATTATCCTCCGAGCCCCTGGTTCATGTTTCATTTTTAACCTCTTACCTTTTTATAGATAATCTGTAAAATAAACACATATTTTCCTTTTTCTAAAAAAACTTATTTTTTTATTTTTTGCAAACTGCTATGTGATAAATTAGAAACTCCGTACAGTAATTTCTCTTCCTCCTTTCGTCTGTGTTGTCATTTTATTTGACGAGGTTTTACCCTCATCATCATTTATGTGATTTATTTATTGCAAAACTATTTTTTAAATTCACGGCAGTTTTTTTTTTATTCTTTCTTTTTACATGTCAGATTTATTCATACCAGTCTTTAACTGATGTTCGGCTCAGAGAAGTGATTATAATAACAATAATGACTTAATAATGATTTTCAGTAAAAACAAAACAGGAACAGGAATATCTCTCGGGTGCGGTGTATAACTTCACCACTAGAGGGCGGCAGTAAAACACAATCACAACGTGACATCTTTCAGCCCTCAGTAAATAAATATCTAGTAATTATATTTGTGTTTGCTTGTTTAATAGTTTTTTTGAGACTAGTGTACAGGAATGTATAAAATCCACTCTGTAAAAGCACATAAAACAAAACAAAAAAAAAAAGAAAAGAAAAAAAAGAGAAAATCTGATAATCTGGATACTTAAAATAATCTATTGTTATTGTAATGCAATTGTAATCTATTGTTATTATAACTACCATAAACAGATAAATAAAATTATATATTATATATTATATTAAATCTAGCGCACACGTAATATTAAAAAAACATATTACATATATTACATACAAAAACATATTATATAAAAATAAACCTAGCAATATTTGCAAAATAAAATGTAAAATTTCTCTAATTTATTTTGGTCATTGTAGTTCTCCAAGTGTCCACCAGAGGGCAGAGTTTAATATTCGGTAGTGTTTATGGGTCAGTAGTACACACCCTGTGTAATAAACTCAGCACTGAAGCCTGTTTCTGTGCTACACTGTGATTATTCTACAGATATTTATTTATTTATTCCTGCATTTAAGGCATTTCAGTCATGTTTATAGAATTACTGACACTAAATAAACCTCGCAGTGACCTGGATATCAACAACTAATTCATATTTCATATCATGTGTGTGTGTGTGTGTGTGTGTGTGTGTGTGTGTGTGTGTACTCACCATGATGCCCAGAGCTTTGAGGATGTTGAGTTTACACATGGGACAGGTGCAGTGTTCGTTCAGCCACGGATCCACACACATCTTATGGAAAACGTGTCTAAAGTACAGAAAACAGAAAAAAATACATGATCACTGCTCTGTTCCTGAGATCAACAAGCTCCTCCTCCTGACATCCTGAGATCAACAAGCTCCTCCCCCTTGCATCCTGAGATCAATAAGCTCTTCCTCCTGCCATCCTGAGATCAACAAGCTCCTCCCCTGCCATCCTGAGATCAACAACCTCCTCCCCTGCTATCCTGAGATCAACAAGCTCCTCCCCTGCCATCCTGAGAGCAACAAGCTCCTGCCCTGCCATATTGAGATCAACAAGCTCCTCCTCCTGACATCAACAAGCTCCTCCTCCTGACATCCTGAGATCAACAAGCCCCTACTCCTTCCATCCTGAGATCAACAAGCTCCTCCCCTGCCATCCTGAGATTAACAAGCTCCTCCCCTGACATCCTGAAATCAACAAGCTCCTCTTCCTGACATCAACAAGCTCCTCCTCCTGACATCCTGAGATCAATAAGCTCCTCCTTCTGACATCCTGAGATCAACAAGCTCCTCCCCTGCCATCCTGAGATCAACAAGCCCCTCCCCTGCCATCCTGAGATCTACAAGCTCCTCCTCCTGCCATCCTGAGATCTACAAGCTCCTCCTACCATCCTGAGATCTACAAGCTCCTCCTCCTGCCATCCTGAGGTGTACAAGCTCCTCCTCCTACCATCCTGAGATCTACAAGCTCCTCCTCCTGCCATCCTGAGGTGTACAAGCTTCTTCTCATGCGATCTTGAGATTTATAAACTCCTCCTCCTGCCATCCTGAGATCTACAACCTTCTTGAACACTTAGACAACAGGAACCCTTATGCACGAATATTATTTGTAGACTATAGCTCTGATTTTATTACGGTTATCCCATCCAGGGCACTTGGGCTCTGTGTAATTCCATATGTAACTGGATTTCTGATGTTCTAAGCAGCAGACTTCAGTCTGTAAAAGAGGGAAACGCTCTCTGATCATCACTCACACTAAATACCAGCTCACCACAAAGTCCATTACTGTACTCTCTCTCTCTCTCTCTCTCTCTCTCCACACAGGACTGCAGTGCTAAATACAGCTGCAACCGCATTATTAAACATGCTGATGATACCACAGTGACTGGATTAATAAGTAATAATAAAGAAAGTGCCTACAGTGATGAGGTAAATAACTTATCAATGTCAAAACAACTTGAATGTCAACAAAAGAAAAGAAGCGATCATCGATATGAACAGGAGCTACAAAAGCCACGCCCGTGTTGAAATGAACAGGAGGATGTTTTCAATTCCTCAGTTTTCCAACCACCTCATGGTCTCACTTCATCAACTCCATCATCCCAAAATCACGTTCTCAGAAGCTGAGGAAAGTTAAAGTTCCAAGCACCATTCTCCTTCAGTTTTACAGATGTGTTACAGATGTGTTACAGATGTGTGATAGAGAGATGATGTTCTTTCATGGAGAGCCGGCTGCCATTACTGAGACTGGAGTTGGTCTGAAGCTGTTATAATGTCACACAGTCACATAAAACACACAGAAATATGAAGTGTGTAGAGTTTGTATGCGGCGTGCGTAGAGTTTGTATGCGGCGTGCGTAGAGTTTGTATGCGGCGTGAGTAGAGTTTGTATGCGGCGTGCGTAGAGTTTGTATGCGGCGTGAGTAGAGTTTGTATGCGGTGTGCGTAGAGTTTGTATGCGGCGTGAGTAGAGTTTGTATGCGGCGTGTGTAGAGTTTTTATGCGGCGTGCGTAGAGTTTGTATGCGGCGTGAGTAGAGTTTGTATGCGGCGTGAGTAGAGTTTGTATGCGGTGTGAGTAGAGTTTGTATGCGGCGTGCGTAGAGTTTTTATGCGGCGTGCGTAGAGTTTGTATGCGGCGTGTAGAGTTTTTATGCGGCGTGCATAGAGTTTGTATGCGGCGTGCGTAGAGTTTGTATGCGGCGTGAGTAGAGTTTGTATGCGGTGTGCGTAGAGTTTGTATGCGGCGTGAGTAGAGTTTGTATGCGGCGTGCGTAGAGTTTTTATGCGGCGTGCGTAGAGTTTGTATGCGGCGTGTAGAGTTTTTATGCGGCGTGCGTAGAGTTTGTATGCGGCGTGCGTAGAGTTTGTATGTAGCGTGTAGAGTTTGTATGCGGCGTGCGTAGAGTTTTTATGCGGCGTGCGTAGAGTTTGTATGCGGCGTGCGTAGAGATTGTATGCGGCGTGCGTAGAGTTTTTATGTGGCGGCATGCGTAGAGTTTGTATGCGGCGTGCGTAGAGTTTTTATGCGGCGTGCGTAGAGTTTGTATGTGGCGTGCGTAGAGTTTTTATGCGGCGTGCGTAGAGATTGTATGAGGTGTGCGTAGAGTTTTTATGCGGCGGCGTGCGTAGAGTTTGTATGCGGCGTGCGTAGAGTTTGTATGTAGCGTGTAGAGTTTGTATGCGGCGTGCGTAGTTTTTATGCGGCGTGCGTAGAGTTTGTATGCGGCGTGCGTAGAGATTGTATGCGGCGTGCGTAGAGTTTTTATGTGGCGGCATGCGTAGAGTTTGTATGCGGCGTGCGTAGAGTTTGTATGAGGCGTGTAGAGTTTGTATGTGGCGTGCGTAGAGTTTGTATGCGGCGTGTAGAGTTTGTATGCGGCGTGCGTAGAGTTTTTATGCGGCGTGCGTAGAGTTTGTATGTGGCGTGCGTAGAGTTTTTATGCGGCGTGCGTAGAGTTTGTATGTGGCGTGCGTAGAGATTGTATGAGGCGTGCGTAGAGTTTTTATGCGGCGTGCGTAGAGTTTTATGCGGCGTGCGTAGAGTTTGTATGCGGCGTGAGTAGAGTTTGTATGCGGCGTGCGTAGAGTTTGCATGCGGCGTGAGTAGAGTTTGTATGCGGCGTGCGTAGAGTTTGCATGCGGCGTGAGTAGAGTTTGCATGCGGCGTGCGTAGAGTTTTTATGCGGCGTGCGTAGAGTTTGTATGCGGCGTGCGTAGAGTTTGCATGCGGCGTGAGTAGAGTTTGCATGCGGCGTGAGTAGAGTTTGTATGCGGCGTGCGTAGAGTTTTTATGCGGCGTGCGTAGAGTTTGTATGTAGCGTGTAGAGTTTGTATGCGGCGTGCGTAGAGTTTGTATGCGGCGTGCGTAGAGTTTTTATGCGGCGTGCGTAGAGTTTGTATGCGGTGTGCGTAGAGTTTGTATGCGGCGTGAGTAGAGTTTGTATGCGGCGTGCGTAGAGTTTTTATGCGGCGTGCGTAGAGTTTGTATGCGGCGTGTAGAGTTTTTATGCGGCGTGCGTAGAGTTTGTATGCGGCGTGCGTAGAGTTTGTATGTAGCGTGTAGAGTTTGTATGCGGCGTGCGTAGAGTTTTTATGCGGCGTGCGTAGAGTTTGTATGTGGCGTGCGTAGAGATTGTATGCGGCGTGCGTAGAGTTTTTATGTGGCGGCATGCGTAGAGTTTGTATGCGGCGTGCGTAGAGTTTGTATGAGGCGTGTAGAGTTTGTATGTGGCGTGCGTAGAGTTTGTATGCGGCGTGTAGAGTTTGTATGCGGCGTGCGTAGAGTTTTTATGCGGCGTGCGTAGAGTTTGTATGTGGCGTGCGTAGAGTTTTTATGCGGCGTGCGTAGAGATTGTATGAGGTGTGCGTAGAGTTTTTATGCGGCGGCGTGCGTAGAGTTTGTATGCGGCGTGCGTAGAGTTTGTATGTAGCGTGTAGAGTTTGTATGCGGCGTGAGTAGAGTTTGTATGCGGCGTGCGTAGAGTTTGTATGTGGCGTGAGTAGAGATTGTATGCGGCGTGCGTAGAGTTTTTATGTGGCGGCATGCGTAGAGTTTGTATGCGGCGTGCGTAGAGTTTGTATGAGGCGTGTAGAGTTTGTATGTGGCGTGCGTAGAGTTTGTATGCGGCGTGTAGAGTTTGTATGCGGCGTGCGTAGAGTTTTTATGCGGCGTGCGTAGAGTTTGTATGTGGCGTGCGTAGAGTTTTTATGCGGCGTGCGTAGAGTTTGTATGTGGCGTGCGTAGAGATTGTATGAGGCGTGCGTAGAGTTTTTATGCGGCGGCGTGCGTAGAGTTTGTATGCGGCGGCGTGCGTAGAGTTTGTATGCGGCGTGCGTAGAGTTTGTATGCGGCGTGCGTAGAGTTTTTATGCGGCGTGCGTAGAGTTTGTATGCGGCGTGTAGAGTTTTTATGCGGCGTGCGTAGAGTTTGTATGCGGCGTGCGTAGAGTTTGTATGTAGCGTGTAGAGTTTGTATGCGGCGTGCGTAGAGTTTTTATGCGGCGTGCGTAGAGTTTGTATGTGGCGTGCGTAGAGATTGTATGCGGCGTGCGTAGAGTTTTTATGTGGCGGCATGCGTAGAGTTTGTATGCGGCGTGCGTAGAGTTTGTATGAGGCGTGTAGAGTTTGTATGTGGCGTGCGTAGAGTTTGTATGCGGCGTGTAGAGTTTGTATGCGGCGTGCGTAGAGTTTTTATGCGGCGTGCGTAGAGTTTGTATGTGGCGTGCGTAGAGATTGTATGAGGTGTGCGTAGAGTTTTTATGCGGCGGCGTGCGTAGAGTTTGTATGCGGCGGCGTGCGTAGAGTTTGTATGCGGCGTGCGTAGAGTTTGTATGTGGCGTGCGTAGAGTTTGTATGCGGCGTGAGTAGAGTTTGTATGCGGCGTGAGTAGAGTTTGTATGTGGCGTGCGTAGAGATTGTATGAGGTGTGCGTAGAGTTTGTATGCGGCGGCGTGCGTAGAGTTTGTATGCGGCGTGAGTAGAGTTTGTATGCGGCGTGCGTAGAGTTTTTATGCGGCGTGAGTAGAGTTTGTATGTGGCGTGAGTAGAGTTTGTATGTGGCGTGCGTAGAGTTTGTATGCGGCGTGCGTAGAGTTTGTATGCGGCGTGCGTAGAGTTTGTATGCGGCGTGCGTAGAGTTTGTATGCGGCGTGAGTAGAGTTTGTATGCGGCGTGCGTAGAGTTTGTATGCGGCGTGCGTAGAGTTTGTATGCGGCGTGCGTAGAGTTTTTATGCGGCGTGCGTAGAGTTTGTATGCGGCGTGAGTAGAGTTTGTATGCGGCGTGCGTAGAGTTTTTATGCGGCGTGCGTAGAGTTTGTATGCGGCGTGAGTAGAGTTTGTATGCGGCGTGCGTAGAGTTTTTATGCGGCGTGCGTAGAGTTTGTATGCGGCGTGTAAAGTTTTTATGCGGCGTGCGTAGAGTTTGTATGCGGCGTGCGTAGAGTTTGTATGCGGCGTGAGTAGAGTTTGTATGCGGCGTGCGTAGAGTTTTTATGCGGCGTGCGTAGAGTTTGTATGCGGCGTGTAGAGTTTTTATGCGGCGTGCGTAGAGTTTGTATGCGGCGTGCGTAGAGTTTGTATGCGGCGTGCGTAGAGTTTTTATGCGGCGTGCGTAGAGTTTGTATGCGGCGTGTAGAGTTTTTATGCGGCGTGCGTAGAGTTTGTATGCGGCGTGCGTAGAGTTTGTATGCGGCGTGTAGAGTTTGTATGCGGCGTGCGTAGAGTTTTTATGCGGCGTGCGTAGAGTTTGTATGCGGCGTGTGTAGAGATTGTATGCGGCGTGCGTAGAGTTTTTATGTGGCGGCATGCGTAGAGTTTGTATGTGGCGTGCGTAGAGTTTGTATGCGGCGTGTAGAGTTTGTATGCGGCGTGCGTAGAGTTTTTATGCGGCGTGTAGAGTTTGTATGCGGCGTGCGTAGAGTTTTTATGCGGCGTGCGTAGAGTTTGTATGTGGCGTGCGTAGAGATTGTATGAGGTGTGCGTAGAGTTTGTATGCGGCGGCGTGCGTAGAGTTTGTATGCGGCGGCGTGCGTAGAGTTTGTATGCGGCGTGCGTAGAGTTTGTATGCGGCGTGCGTAGAGTTTGTATGCGGCGTGAGTAGAGTTTGTATGCGGCGTGCGTAGAGTTTGTATGAGGCGTGAGTAGAGTTTGTATGCGGCGTGCGTAGAGTTTTTATGCGGCGTGAGTAGAGTTTGTATGTGGCGTGCGTAGAGTTTGTATGCGGCGGTGTGCGTAGAGTTTGTATGCGGCGTGCGTAGAGTTTGTATGCGGCGTGCGTAGAGTTTGTATGCGGCGTGCGTAGAGTTTGTATGCGGCGTGCGTAGAGTTTGTATGCGGCGTGCGTAGAGTTTGTATGCGGCGTGCGTAGAGTTTGTATGCGGCGGCGTGCGTAGAGTTTGTATGCGGCGGCGTGCGTAGAGTTTGTATGCGGCGGCGTGCGTAGAGTTTGTATGCGACGTGCGTAGAGTTTGTATGCGGCGTGCGTAGAGTTTGTATGCGGCGTGCGTAGAGTTTGTATGCGGCGGCGTGCGTAGAGTTTGTATGCGGCGGTGTGTGTAGAGTTTGTATGCGGCGTGCGTAGTTTGTATGCGGCGTGTGTAGAGTTTGTATGCGGCGTGTGTAGAGTTTGTATGCGGCGTGCGTAGAGTTTTTATGCGGCGTGCGTAGTTTGTATGCGGCGTGTGTAGAGTTTGTATGCGGCGTGCGTAGTTTGTATGCGGCGTGCATAGAGTTTTTATGCGGCGTGCGTAGAGTTTGTATGCGGCGTGCGTAGAGTTTGTATGCGGTGTGTGTACACTTCCAGCTGTCACACACTGGCACAGGGTATCGTTTCGTGTATAATAGAGAACTGCAGACGTTTTCACTCTCTATATTTTAACTCTAACTTCTCATATCCCTGCCATCAGCAGGCCAAACCTCAGCGTTCATCTCATTCTTCACAACAAATCAGAACAGAGAGCAGAACTGCACAGACGCTTTAACTCATTTAAATTATTATTATTATTATTTAAAGCATATGATAAATATACATAAACTTCTACAAGCTCCTCCTCCTAACATCCTGAGATCAATAAGCTCCTCCTCCTGACATCCCAAGATCTATAGGCTCCTCCTCCTGACTGCCTGAGATCTATAAGCTCCTCCACCTGACAGCCTGAGATCTATAAGCTCCTCCATCTTACATCCTGAGGTCTACAAGCTCCTCCTCCTGACATCCCAAGATCTATAAGCTCCTCCTGACATCCTGAGATCTACAAGCTCCTCCTCCTGACATCCCGAGATCAATAAGCTCCTCCTCCTGACATTCTGAGATCTATGAGCTCCTCCTTCATAAATCCTGAGGTCTAAAAGCTCCTCCTCCTGACATCCCAAGCTCTATTAGCTCCTCCTTCATACATCCTGAGCTCTATAAGCACCTCCTTCGTACATCCTGAGGTATACAAGCTCCTCCTCCTGACATCCCAAGATCTATAAGCTCCTACTCCTGACAGCCTGAGATCTATAAGCTCCTCCGTCTTACATCCTGAGGTCTACAAGCTCCTCCTCCTGACACCCGAGCTCTATAAGCACCTCCTTCGTACATCCTGAGGTATACAAGCTCCTCCCCCTGACATCCCAAGATCTATAAGCTCCTCCTCCTGACAGCCTGAGATCTATAAGCTCCTCCGTCTTACATCCTGAGGTCTACAAGCTCCTCCTCCTGACACCTGAGCTCTATAAGCACCTCCTTCGTACATCCTGAGGTATACAAGCTCCTCCTCCTGACATCCCAAGATCTATAAGCTCCTCCTCCTGACATCCCGAGCTCTATAAGCACCTCCTTCGTACATCCTGAGGTATACAAGCTCCTCCCCCTGACATCCCAAGATCTATAAGCTCCTCCTCCTGACAGCCTGAGATCTATAAGCTCCTCCGTCTTACATCCTGAGGTCTACAAGCTCCTCCTCCTGACACCCGAGCTCTATAAGCACCTCCTTCGTACATCCTGAGGTATACAAGCTCCTCCTCCTGACATCCCAAGATCTATAAGCTCCTCCTCCTGACATCCCGAGATCTTTAAGCTCCTCCTTTGTGCACCCTGAGGTCTACAAGCTCCTCCCGACATCCTGAGATCAATAAGCTCCTCCTCCTGACATCCTGTGATCTATAGGCTCCTCCTCCTGACTGCCTGAGATCTATAAGCTCCTCCTCCTGACATCCCAAGCTCTATTAGCTCCTCCTTCATACATCCTGAGCTCTATAAGCACCTCCTTCGTACATCCTGAGGTATACAAGGTCCTCCTCCTGACATCCCAAGATCTATAAGCTCCTCCTGACAGCCTGAGATCTATAAGCTCCTCCGTCTTACATCCTGAGGTCTACAAGCTCCTCCTCCTGACATCCTGAGCTCTATAAGCTCCTCCTTCATATATCCTGAGGTCTACAAGCTCCTCCTGCTGACATCCCGAGATCTATAAGCTCCTCCTCCTGACATCCCGAGCTTCATAAGCACCTCCTTCGTACATCCTGAGGTATACAAGCTCCTCCTCCTGACATCTCAAGATCTATAAGCTCCTCCTCCTGACATCCCGAGCTCTATAAGCACCTCCTTCGTACATCCTGAGATCTATAAGCTCCTCCGTCTTACATCCTGAGGTCTACAAGCTCCTCCTCCTGACATCCCGAGATCTATAAGCTCCTCCGTCTTACATCCTGAGGTCTACAAGCTCCTCCTCCTGACATCCCGAGATCTATAAGCTCCTCCTCCTGACATCCCAAGCTCTATAAGCACCTCCTTTGTACATCCTGAGGTATACAAGCTCCTCCTCCTGACATCCCAAGATCTATAAACTCCTCCTCCTGACAGCCTGAGATCTATAAGCTCCTCCTCCTGACATCCTGAGCTCTATAAGCACCTCCTTCGTACATCCTGAGGTATACAAGCTCCTCCTCTTGACATCCCAAGATCTATAAGCTCCTCCTCCTGACAGCCTGAGATCTATAAGCTCCTCCCTCTTACATCCTGAGGCCTACAAGCTCCTCCTTTGTACATCCCGAGATCAATAAGCTCCTCCGTCTTACATCCTGAGCTCTACAAGCTCCTCCTACTCCCATCCTGAGGTCTATAAGCCCCTCCCCCTGTAAACATCGCTGTATAAAATGTTGTATACGATTCGAAAACGTTTTCCTCCTGCAACAGATTAATGTTTTGCTGCAGTGAAGCTTCAGTGAAACATCATTTATTTTCTTTGGTGGAGTGTACAATGAGAGAGGCATGAATTAGTGATGAGTGTGTTTAGCACACACACACACACACACACACACACACACACACACACACACACACTAATCACTGATGAGATCCAACAGTCTGAGTCTGATACTGACAACTACTCATTTCACCAAGTGCAAATATATCTACTCAAGTGTGTGTGTGTGTGTGTGTGTGTGTGTGTGTGTGTATGAGTATGTGTGTGTGCGTGAGTGTGTGAGTATGTGTGTGTGTGTGTGTGTGTGTGTGTGTGTGTGTGTGTGTGTGTGTGACAGCTACTTGAGATAAGCTATCTGTCTTTATCAGTGTATGTGGACAGGCACGCATGTTGTTCACATCATCATAATGAAGAAAAATGGTAGCTCATATAGAGAAGATGCACACACACACACACACACACACACACACACACACACACACACACACACACACACCCATAAAGTGGATGGCAGAAGGATGTAAATTGAATGGCTCTGACTGGGTTAAGTGATGTGCATTAGCTCGGCTCTGGCCTATTGATCAGTGAAGCACTGAGGAGAAGTGGAACAACAATAAAGAAAAAATAAAGATTTATTGTGAATTTACATTTTAAGTATTTTTAATTCAGTATAAAGACGCTCACTTTTTTCTTTTCTTTCATCTCCGAAACAAATGTTTAAAATGCAGAACAATGAAATATAGACGAGGTTTAAAGGGCGTGGCAGCGAAGTGATGCTTCCAGGGGTTTTTAGTGAAGTTACTGAGTTTCTAGTGCAGGTACAGGTACACACTACAGACATGTTATGGTCATGTGATCTACTAATGATCATGCGTGGCCACGCCCCCTACAACAAGCGCTTATTATAAAGATCAAAACAATCAGAGTGTACAAGGTGAAGACACGCCCACCTGTGTGTTTCATAGAGATCAGAAGTCCTCTGACAACGAATCCTGTCTGAACACTGCGTTAGTCTTCGTAGTTGTAAATAATAATGAGCATAAATTTTAGCAACAACATAAACAGGTGTGATGTGTTTATAATTTTAAGAGCTCTCAGGAGTAACTCTGTGACCCTGAAGGACGAGTTAAATCCCCGAAGTCTCCGGTTGTTTTGAGAGACGTGGCACTGATAACAAGGAGGAATATTTTCTGGAGAGTGTTTTTAAAGAATACAGTTTATGACTTGTGTTGCATTTACAGAGTGCTGTAAATCTCAGTCACCATGTCTGCTTTATATGAGTGTGTGTAATGTGAGTGTGTGTAATGTGAGTGTGTGTAATGTGAGTGTGTGTAATGTGAGTGTGTGTAATGTGAGTGTGTGTTCTATAAAGAATGTTATGTCTAGGGCACTTTGTGTGTGTTGAATCGGATGATTTGTGAAAGGTGACCTATAAAGCTGACAGCCAGAACTCCAGCTGTGTGACCGAGGCAGATCCAGCAGATGGTGCCTGAAACCCTAGGAGAAATAAAAAGTGTGTGTGTGTGTGTGTGTGTGTGTGTGTGTGTGTGTGTGTGTGTGAGAGAGTGTGTGTGCGTAGGAGATTAGGTTTAGAGCTGACTGGAGGTCACTGAAATCGGCTCTAAAAATAACCAGAGCTGATTCACGGAGCGACAGTTACTGTTAAACACTAATACACAAGACATAAACAATACAAATCTCTCTCTCTCTCTCTCTCTCTCTCTCTCACACACACACACACAAACACACACACACACATACACACACACACACACACACACACACACACTTACTTGCAGGGTAAGATGCGGACCACGTCGTTCAGCTGATAGCCTTCGATGCACACAGCACAATGATTAAAATCAGGTTCTGTTTCCTGGAAATATAAATTAAAATAACATGAGATTTACAGACTGTTAAACTAAATGTTGAACATTAACTCCGCACTTCCGCTGGTTTGGATCTCATCAGCCCTTTTGAGAGCTTTTTAACAGTACGCTAACAACTTAGCACTTAGATGCAGTAACTAATGCCTGAGTAGAGTAAGAACATCTGAGTAACTAACATGAATCTTCAAGTACTGAGTAGCTTGTGCCAAAACGAGTGCAGCTGCAAATCATTATCGTCTCTATACGTTTCTGTGAGGAGAAATGTGTTTATGTAACTGTTTATGGAAGGAGTCTCCAGTGTCAGAGGTAAAGCTGTAACAGTAAGTTTTCCGACGTCTTCAGGACAGAGGAGTTTACGCTTCTTTGCGGTTCCTCTGTAACACGACAAGCTGCGGTTTTTTTTGTCTTATTAACTTGAAGAGAGAGAATAAAGAGAGGGAATAAAGAGAGGGAATAAAGAGAGAGAATAAAGAGAGAGAATAAAGAGAGAGAATAAAGAGAGAGAATAAAGAGAGGGAATAAAGAGAGGGAATAAAGAGAGAGAATAAAGAGAGGGAATAAAGAGAGGGAATAAAGAGAGAATAAAGAGAGGGAATAAAGAGAGGGAATAAAGAGAGAGAGTAAAGAGAGAGAATAAAGAGAGGGAATAAAGAGAGAGAATAAAGAGAGGGAATAAAGAGAGGGAATAAAGAGAGGGAATAAAGAGAGAATAAAGAGATGGAATAAAGAGAGAGAGAATAAAGAGAGAGAATAAAGAGAGGGAATAAAGAGAGGGAAAAAAGAGAGGGAATAAAGAGAGAGAATAAAGAGAGAGAATAAAGAGAGAGAGAATAAAGAGAGAGAATAAAGAGAGGGAATAAAGAGAGGGAAAAAAGAGAGGGAATAAAGACAGAATAAAGAGAGGGAATAAAGAGAGGGAGAATAAAGAGAGGGAATAAAGAGAGGGAATAAAGAGAGAGAATAAAGAGAGGGAATAAAGAGAGAGAATAAAGAGAGGGAATAAAGAGAGAATAAAGAGAGGGAATAAAGAGAGGGAATAAAGAGAGGGAATAAAGAGAGAATAAAGAGAGAGAATAAAGAGAGGGAATAAAGAGAGAGAGTAAAGAGAGAGAATAAAGAGAGGGAATAAAGAGAGAGAATAAAGAGAGGGAATAAAGAGAGGGAATAAAGAGAGGGAATAAAGAGAGGGAATAAAGAGAGAGTAAAGAGAGAGTAAAGAGAGGGAATAAAGAGAGGGAATAAAGAGAGAATAAAGAGAGGGAATAAAGAGAGAGAGAATAAAGAGAGAGAATAAAGAGAGGGAATAAAGAGAGGGAATAAAGAGAGGGAATAAAGAGAGAGAATAAAGAGAGAGAATAAAGAGAGAGAGAATAAAGAGAGAGAATAAAGAGAGGGAATAAAGAGAGGGAATAAAGAGAGGGAATAAAGAGAGAATAAAGAGAGGGAATAAAGAGAGGGAGAATAAAGAGAGGGAATAAAGAGAGGGAATAAAGAGAGGGAATAAAGAGAGAATAAAGAGAGGGAATAAAGAGAGAGAATAAAGAGAGAGAATAAAGAGAGGGAATAAAGAGAGAGAGTAAAGAGAGGGAATAAAGAGAGAATAAAGAGAGGGAATAAAGAGAGGGAATAAAGAGAGAGAGTAAAGAGAGAGAATAAAGAGAGGGAATAAAGAGAGAGAATAAAGAGAGGGAATAAAGAGAGGGAATAAAGAGAGAATAAAGAGATGGAATAAAGAGAGAGAGAATAAAGAGAGAGAATAAAGAGAGGGAATAAAGAGAGGGAATAAAGAGAGAGAATAAAGAGAGAGAATAAAGAGAGAGAGAATAAAGAGAGAGAATAAAGAGAGGGAATAAAGAGAGGGAATAAAGAGAGAGAATAAAGAGAGGGAATAAAGAGAGAATAAAGAGAGGGAATAAAGAGAGGGAATAAAGAGAGGGAATAAAGAGAGAGAATAAAGAGAGGGAATAAAGAGAGAGAATAAAGAGAGGGAATAAAGAGAGAATAAAGAGAGGGAATAAAGAGAGGGAATAAAGAGAGGGAATAAAGAGAGAATAAAGAGAGAGAATAAAGAGAGAGAATAAAGAGAGGGAATAAAGAGAGGGAATAAAGAGAGAGAATAAAGAGAGGGAATAAAGAGAGAGAATAAAGAGAGAGAATAAAGAGAGGGAATAAAGAGAGAGAATAAAGAGAGGGAATAAAGAGAGGGAATAAAGAGAGAGAATAAAGAGATGGAATAAAGAGAGGGAGTAAAGAGAGAGAATAAAGAGAGGGAATAAAGAGAAAGAATAAAGAGGGAGAATAAAGAGGGGGAAGAAAGAGAGAGAATAAAGAGAGGGAATAAAGAGAGAATAAAGAGAGGGAATAAAGAGAGGGAATAAAGAGAGAATAAAGAGAGGGAATAAAGAGAGGGAGAATAAAGAGAGGGAATAAAGAGAGGGAAAAAAGAGAGAGAATAAAGAGAGGGAATAAAGAGAGAGAATAAAGAGAGGGAATAAAGAGAGGGAATAAAGAGAGAGAATAAAGAGAGGGAATAAAGAGAGGGAATAAAGAGAGGGAATAAAGAGAGGGAATAAAGAGAGGGAATAAAGAGAGAGAATAAAGAGAGAGAGAATAAAGAGAGAGAATAAAGAGAGGGAATAAAGAGAGGGAATAAAGAGAGGGAATAAAGAGAGAATAAAGAGAGGGAGAATAAAGAGAGGGAATAAAGAGAGGGAATAAAGAGAGAGAATAAAGAGAGGGAATAAAGAGAGAGAATAAAGAGAGGGAATAAAGAGAGAATAAAGAGAGGGAATAAAGAGAGGGAATAAAGAGAGAGAATAAAGAGAGGGAATAAAGAGAGAGAGTAAAGAGAGAGAATAAAGAGAGAGAGTAAAGAGAGAGAGTAAAGAGAGGGAATAAAGAGAGAGAATAAAGAGAGAGAATAAAGAGAGAGAATAAAGAGAGAGAGTAAAGAGAGACAGGACAGCGTTTAGCACGCTGGTGACTCAGCGAGTCGATTCGACTGTGTTCAGAGACTGAAGGAAAGTCAGTGTGTGAATCCCTCAGGAACTCTCTTCATCTACAGTGTTGTTGCTGCCGCGATATCACACACACACACACACACACACACACACACACACACACACACACACACACACACACACACACAGTCTGTTAGGGAAGATCGACAAAGAGCATGTTATAAACAGTACTGGAACAGAAGGTTGGAGAGGAGGAATAAGGTCGGTCAGCACAGGTTGGATAAAACAGCAGTTATTGGCGATGACGTAATCCCTGGTTTGTCATAAAAGGTTGCCTAGCAACAGCTGAGTGATGCGATATGTCAGGAATTTCTGGGTACATGCAATGACCGAGCTCGCTGTGAAACACAGGATAAGCAAATAACAATAGAGAAGAAAAGAGAAAGAAATTAAATTATGTCTGAAAAAATGTAATAACTGCACTTTGTATTTGGAAAAATTGTGTTTCTGACAAATCAGAGACCAGGATTTTATACATACTGTTATACTGTTGTACTGTTATACTGTTATACTGTTATACTGTTGTACTGTTATACTGTTGTACTGTTATACTGTTGTACTGTTGTACTGTTGTACTGTTATACTGTTGTACTGTTATACTGTTGTACTGTTGTACTGTTGTACTGTTGTACTGTTATACTGTTGTACTGTTATACTGTTGTACTGTTATACTGTTGTACTGTTGTACTGTTGTACTGTTATACTGTTGTACTGTTATACTGTTATACTGTTGTACTGTTGTACTGTTGTACTGTTATACTGTTATACTGTTGTACTGTTGTACTGTTATACTGTTGTACTGTTGTACTGTTATACTGTTGTACTGTTATACTGTTGTACTGTTATACTGTTATACTGTTATACTGTTGTACTGTTATACTGTTGTACTGTTATACTGTTGTACTGTTATACTGTTATACTGTTGTACTGTTATACTGTTGTACTGTTGTACTGTTATACTGTTGTACTGTTATACTGTTATTCATGAACACTTAGACGATACTCAGATAGCCTATATAACATGTTCACATTAGTCCCCACCCCACAGTAACCAATTCCACAGTAACCAATCAGACACCGGTTCCCACCCCCAATTCTACACTAATCAATCAGACACCGGTTCCCACCCCCAATTCTACACTAATCAATCAGACACCGGTTCCCACCCCCAATTCCACAGTAACCAATCAGACACCGGTTCCCACCCCCAATTCTACACTAATCAATCAGACACCGGTTCCCACCCCCAATTCTACACTAATCAATCAGACACCGGTTCCCACCCCCAATTCCACAGTAACCAATCAGACAACCGTTCCTGCCCTAATTCTATAGTAACCAATCAGACACCGGTTCCCACCCCCAATTCCACAGTAACCAATCAGACACCGGTTCCCACCCCCAATTCTACACTAATCAATCAGACATCTGTTCCCACCCCCAATTCCACAGTAACCAATCAGACATCTGTTCCCACCCCCAATTCTACACTAATCAATCAGACATCTGTTCCCACCCCCAATTCCACAGTAACCAATCAGACATCTGTTCCCACCCCCAATTCTACACTAATCAGAGACCTGTTCCCACCCCCAATTCTACACTAATCAATCAGAGACCTGTTCCCACCCCCAATTCTACACTAATCAATCAGAGACCTGTTCCCACCCCCAATTCAATAGTAACCAATCAGACATCCGTTCCCACCCCCAATTCTACAGTAACCAATCAGACTCCATGTTCCACCCCGATTCCGTGGTAACCAGATTCTAGTTCTGCCTCCAATTCTATTGTAATCAATCGGACACAAGTCCCACCCCCAATTCCACTGTAATCAGACTCCAGTTTTTTAAATTATTATTATTGTTATTACTGTATTAAAATTATTGTTGACCAACAGGAGATGGTGTTTATGTAGCATATATGAAAGTATTTAATGTAAAGAAAACACTTTAATACAATAAATTCAGTTTTCAATGCAGTCCATCTGTCCGTCTGTCTGTTTGTCTGTCTGTCTGTCTGTCTGTCTGATGAACCCCAGCCCTGCATGTCAGCCAATTTCCTCCTCATTTTTCTGTTGTATTTTTTTTTCATTCTTTTTCCAGGAAGCTCCTCTTTTTAGGATGCTATTTGCGTCATTTGGTCGTGTCCTGTGTTTTCTCTCTGATCAAGGTGACTGTGTGTGGAGACGTGTTGGGTTTCTAATGGTGTTTCTCGCTCAGCATTTCACCATCGACCGTGTGTGTGTGTGTGTGTGTGTGTGTGTGTGTGTGTGTGTGTGTGTGTGTGTCTGTATATAGAGTGTTTATTGAGAATTCACCGCATAAAAAATGTAGTGCAAAGAAATGAGTGCGTTTTCAGACAGCAGGTTTCTGGTTATGTTGCTCTGAAACACTGAAATGTAAAGTGACATTAAAACTACACCTGACCTGTAGGAATATTAATTAATGGGTGTGTCTTGAACATTACATATGGAAATGTGGGTGTGTCACCATAACCTGGCATGTCTTATTATAAATAACAAAATAAGAACAGCTCTGAGCGGCCATGACTAACACTATATATATGGAAATGTGGGTGTGCCTTGAATAACATATTATATTGTGGGCGTGTCTTTGAATCCATATATGGAAATGAGCAGCTCTGAATGAGCGTTTCTCACTATATATGGGAATTAATTAATAATAAAACTCTACATTTAGGTACGTTTTACATTTTATTACCAAATCGCTAGTAGGTACAGCTAGTTGCCATGGTTACACTGTTAGTGAATCTTGTTGTACGTGTACAATGTCAATAAAGGTATTGGTCAGCGTGAGAGAGACGCTTCTCGCAACCACCTTTAATTTATTTATCTCCCGGAATATTTGAAGTGATAAACTGATAGAAAAGCGAGAGGGATTTTAATTTTAGGTATTTCATCTTTTATTTTTTCTCTGTTTTCAACTGTCTTTATATCAGTAATTTGAGACTAAATAATAAATATAATAAAATGCAGTAAAAGTGTAAATGCTAACAGTAACATTACACATTAAACATTTGGGTTTAGTCACATGATGTTTTTTACTGTCCACATCATAACCTTAAAGCCAGCTGTAAATGTAAATCTCTCTCTCTCTCTCTCTCTCTCTCTCTGTCTTTTTCTTTCCCAGATGGAGGGATTTGGTTTCTCTCTGTGCTCCTCCAAGGCTGCTGATGTTTTATTCATGGAAGGAGAGGAACGACCTTGACCAGAATCCGATCATCTCATCTATCTATCTCTCTCTCTCTCTCTCTCTCTCTCTCTCTCTTTCCACTCATACTCTCTTCATCTCTCTCCTGAGCACTTGAGTCGAAACTAAACCCGCCTCCATAAGCACCACTTCAGAGGAGCTCTTTCCTATAAACCCACTCGGACACTTGACCAGGAGAAAAGATATGATGACACTTTCAAGCTATTCTTACCTTTTACAATCCGATTTTTCACTTCAGTTGTAATGTTTAAATGTCTATTTTGCTCTAGGGTTAGGGGTAAGGTTCTTTTTTTGCTTCGTATCTTCTTGAACTTGTTCAAAACGCTCTACAAAGCATGATATCTTTTTTTTTTCAGCACAAACTCGGCTATAAGTCAATTTCTTTGTCCATTTTATGAACAGTGAAACAACCAAAGGCAAAAAACAAGTAGAACTCAATGCCAGTGGTTTATTTGTACAACAGAAATACCTTTTAAATATACCTCAAACAGGTATTGAAGAAAAACTATTTCATACATGTGACCTTGCTGTGACCTTCACCCTGTTTGGGTCCATTCCAAAACCTAATCAGTTCATCTGCTGGTTTCAGTGATCACTCCATCTAAACCCTACAACCATTCAACCTCTCGCTCTTCAGATATCACACTAACGAGGATCTCCGACAGACGCACACATGGACAGACAGACGACCCGAAAACGTGACGTCTCCACTATCCAGCGGCATAAAAAAACAAGAAGGGCAAATTTTTACCCTCACCAAAATGATTTAGAGCTTTAAAAACATTACGGAAAAACTTTCTCACTGATACGACAACTATTTGAATATATAAAATATTCATTTATATGTTATTTCACAGATTTACCAATGATTGCAATTTTTATTAATTAGAGAATAACATCATACTTTTTATCTGTTTATAGGTACATTTAACTCTTTTTTTCTCTCCCTCGAAGTTAATAAAACAAACAAACAAACAAACAAAAAAAATCGCAGCTTGTCGCAAAGAAGCGTAAACTCCTCTGTCCTGAAGACGTTACAGCTTCACCGCTGACACTGGAGACTCCTTCCATACACGTTACATAAACACTTCATTTCAGATAAACTTCACCACATCAACAATTATTGTTTAATCAGCTTATTATCGGTGGAGCATCCGAGTCCCCGTGAATGAGCCGTTACTATAGCAACGATAAAGTATTAGAGCGAGCGCATTAATATAAACCAGTGTAAACGGTGATGATGTCAGTAAACAGGTCCTCACCTTGTCGCCTCTCTTCACCGTCCGAGTCGTCAGTTTACCGATCGCTTTCTTCGCAGCGTCTCCAAGCCGTCGCTACATTCGTCAAATCAAAACGAGAGAGAGAGAGAGAGAGAGAGAGAGAGAGAGAGAGAGAGAGAGAGAGCACATCAATAGCATAAATTACAATAAATAAAAGAATTCAATAATTAAGAAGAAAATAAAAATACTATTTCATTAAACTCTCACTTAGTAAAACACGTTTCCTAAACTCGTAGAAACACGTCATTTGTAGCTACTCTGTTTTAATATATTTGTTAAAAAAAAAAAATCTAATTAACTCTAAAAAAAACGAATAATGAATTTAAAAGTTAATAAAAATTATAGTGTGTAAATGTCACGTGTTTATACAGACGTTAGTTATTTAGCCATAAAAGGGAACCTTAAAATATAAAAATAATAAAAATACAAACATTCTGACAGCCACAACCTTGTGTGTGTGTGTGTGTGTGTGTGTGTGTGTGTGTGTGTGTGTGTGTGTGTGTGTGTGTGTTACCTGACTTCTATCTCGTGCGTTAGTGTCTCTGATCTTCTGGATGAAGTAGAAGATGAGCCAGGCAGAGGAGATGATCATCAGGACGATGAAGGAGATGGAGACGAACACCAGTGAGCCGCGGTTCAGGTTCTTCACCGGACCTCGAGAACCGACCGACACCGAAACCCACACCGTCTCGTTCTTCTCCAAGAAAGACAGCAGGTCCTTCCCCAATGACTCAGTAATCATCACCGCCACTGTGTCCCCGGTGCCTACACACACACACACACACACACACACACACACACACACACACACACACACACACACACACACCTTCATAAGATCCGGATGTCTTGATAATTATGTATGTAAATCACTGTCTCGGATGTGGGCGTGTCTTAGTTTATACGTGGTGGAACGTGGGTGTGCCTTGTGTTCCTATATGCAAATAAAAGTGGCTCTGAAAGGGCGTGTCCCTTAATACTTTATATGTCAATGTGGGTGTGTCCGTCTTCATTAAATGAATGTGCTTTTAAGACCATATATGGAAATAGCTCTGAGTGGGCGTGTCTTTACCTCCATATATGAGAATGTGGACATGTCTAACACTATACATAATAACGTACTGTAAGAATGACTTTATGATAATGTATGAGATTGTGGGCGTGTCTTTGTGTTCATATATGGAAACGTGAACAGCTCTGTGATTGCACGTCATGAACACTGTATATGAAATGTGGGTGTGTCTTTAAGAATATGTATGAGATTGTGGGTGTATCATTGTCCATATATGGAAGAGAACAGCTCTAAGTGGGTGTGTCTAACCCTATATATTGAAATAAACAGCTCTGAGTGGGAGTGTCTTGAACACTTGAATCCCTATACGGGATTGTGGGCATGTCTGAGTCCATATATGGAAATAAGCGTCTCTCTAAGTGTGTGCGTCTTTAACACTATACGTATATGGAAATGTGGGCGTGTTTCGGACTCCATATATGGAAATAAAAGCAGCTCTAAGTGGCTGTGTCTTGAACACTATATATGGAAATAATTGTTGCACACCTATATTTAAGAAAGTTTTTTTTGGATAAACCTGTGTTGTGTTTGCAATTGTTTGATATCCATGAGAGCACAGTATTTAAAAAAAAAAATTAAACAAAAGATCAAAAGGTTAAACAATAAAGACAATTTTTCACAGCCTTCTTTACCAAGGGTGCCAATATTTGTGGAGGACACTGTATAAGGATGTAAGCAGGAAGTCTTTGGTACTGATATATGTGCATGTAATTATACAAATGATAAGACTATTCATAAATACTCAGAGTTATTCATAAATATTCATAAATATTCATAAATATTCCACATTCCTGTGATGTTTCTTGACTCCAGTCTGTCATTAATGAAGTCAGCGATTTGATTAAAACTCTCAGCAGATCGGACGTTTCTGAGCATTAAACTACTGCACTGTTTACAATTTATCTCCGACATCCTGTCGTAAAAACATTTCTCTCAGCCGTGTCCGTGACCCGAACTGTTCCCGTCCGAAACGTGCGTTTATCAAACTCGCTCTGCTTTCCACGCCGAGGCCACGGTCACAAATAAATACTAACGTTTTTCAACTGAAATATTTTTGAAACACAGATGAGGACAGTAGATCAGACGACCAGACCGGAGATAAATCACAAGAAAAGAACTGTCTAGACAGAGTTACAGTAAGATTAGCGTAGGCGGAGTTACAGTAAGATTAGCGTAGGCGGAGTTACAGTAAGATTAGCGTAGGCGGAGTTACAGTAAGATTAGCGTAGGCGGAGTTACAGTAAGATTAGCGTAGTGCAGAGTTACAGTAAGATTAGCGTAGTGCAGAGTTACAGTAAGATTAGCGTAGGCGGAGTTACAGTAAGATTAGCGTAGTGCAGAGTTACAGTAAGATTAGCGTAGGCGGAGTTACAGTAAGATTAGCGTGGTGCAGAGTTACAGTAAGATTAGCGTAGGCGGAGTTACAGTAAGATTAGCGTAGTGCAGAGTTACAGTAAGATCAGCGTAGTGCAGAGTTACAGTAAGATCAGCGTAGGCGGAGTTACAGTAAGATTAGCGTAGGCGGAGTTACAGTAAGATCAGCGTAGTGCAGAGTTACAGTAAGATTAGCGTAGGCGGAGTTACAGTAAGATTAGCGTAGGCGGAGTTACAGTAAGATTAGCGTAGTGCAGAGTTACAGTAAGATTAGCGTAGTGCAGAGTTACAGTAAGATTAGCGTAGGCGGAGTTACAGTTAGATTAGCGTAGGCGGAGTTACAGTAAGATTAGCGTAGTGCAGAGTTACAGTAAGATTAGCGTAGTGCAGAGTTACAGTAAGATTAGCGTAGGCGGAGTTAAGGTAAGATTAGTGTAGTGCAGAGTTACAGTAAGATTAGCGTAGTGCAGAGTTACAGTAAGATTAGCGTAGGCGGAGTTACAGTAAGATTAGAGTAGTGCAGAGTTACAGTAAGATTAGCGTAGGTGGAGTTACAGTAAGATTAGCGTAGGCGGAGTTAGTAAGATTAGAGTAGTGCAGAGTTACAGTAAGATTAGCGTAGGCAGAGTTACAGTAAGATTAGAGTAGTGCAGAGTTACAGTAAGATTAGCGTAGGCGGAGTTACAGTAAGATTAGCGTAGTGCAGAGTTACAGTAAGATTAGCGTAGTGCAGAGTTACAGTAAGATTAGCGTAGGCGGAGTTACAGTTAGATTAGCGTAGGCGGAGTTAGTAAGATTAGCGTAGTGCAGAGTTACAGTAAGATTAGCGTAGTGCAGAGTTACAGTAAGATTAGCATAGGCAGAGTTACAGTAAGATTAGCGTAGGCGGAGTTACAGTAAGATTAGCGTAGTGCAGAGTTACAGTAAGATCAGCGTAGGCGGAGTTACAGTAAGATCAGCGTAGGCGGAGTTACAGTAAGATTAGCAAAGTGCAGAGTTACAGTAAGATTAGCGTAGGCGGAGTTACAGTAAGATTAGCGTAGTGCAGAGTTACAGTAAGATTAGCGTAGTGCAGAGTTACAGTAAGATTAGCGTAGGCGGAGTTACAGTAAGATTAGCGTAGTGCAGAGTTACAGTAAGATTAGCGTAGTGCAGAGTTACAGTAAGATTAGCGTAGGCAGAGTTACAGTAAGATTAGCGTAGGCGGAGTTACAGTAAGATTAGCGTAGGCGGAGTGACAGTAAGATTAGAGTAGTGCAGAGTTACAGTAAGATTAGCGTAGGCGGAGTTACAGTAAGATTAGCGTAGTGCAGAGTTACAGTAAGATTAGCGTAGTGCAGAGTTACAGTAAGATTAGCGTAGTGCAGAGTTACAGTAAGATTAGCGTAGGCGGAGTTACAGTTAGATTAGCGTAGGCGGAGTTACAGTAAGATTAGCGTAGTGCAGAGTTACAGTAAGATTAGCGTAGTGCAGAGTTACAGTAAGATTAGCGTAGGCGGAGTTACAGTAAGATTAGCGTAGGCGGAGTTACAGTAAGATTAGCGTAGTGCAGAGTTACAGTAAGATTAGCGTAGTGCAGAGTTACAGTAAGATTAGCGTAGGCGGAGTTACAGTAAGATTAGCGTAGGCAGAGTTACAGTAAGATTAGCGTAGTGCAGAATTACAGTAAGATTAGCGTGGTGCAGAGTAACAGTAAGATTAGCGTAGGCGGAGTTACAGTAAGATTAGCGTAGGCGGAGGTACAGTAAGATTAGCGTGGTGCAGAGTTACAGTAAGATTAGAGTAGTGCAGAGTTACAGTAAGATTAGCGTAGGCGGAGTTACAGTAAGATTAGCGTAGGCAGAGTTACAGTAAGATTAGCGTAGTGCAGAGTTACAGTAAGATTAGCGTAGTGCAGAGTTACAGTAAGATTAGCGTAGGCGGAGTTACAGTTAGATTAGCGTAGGCGGAGTTACAGTAAGATTAGCGTAGTGCAGAGTTACAGTAAGATTAGCGTAGGCGGAGTTACAGTAAGATTAGCGTAGGCGGAGTTACAGTAAGATCAGCGTAGTGCAGAGTTACAGTAAGATTAGCGTAGGTGGAGTTACAGTAAGATTAGCGTAGTGCAGAGTTACAGTAAGATTAGCGTAGGCAGAGTTACAGTAAGATTAGCGTAGGCGGAGTTACAGTAAGATTAGCGTAGTGCAGAGTTACAGTAAGATTAGCGTGGTGCAGAGTTACAGTAAGATCAGCGTAGTGCAGAGTTACAGTAAGATCAGCGTAGTGCAGAGTTACAGTAAGATTAGCGTAGGCGGAGTTACAGTAAGATTAGCGTAGGCGGAGTTACAGTAAGATTAGCGTGGTGCAGAGTTACAGTAAGATTAGCGTAGTGCAGAGTTACAGTAAGATTAGCGTGGTGCAGAGTTACAGTAAGATTAGCGTAGGCGGAGTTACAGTAAGATTAGCGTAGTGCAGAGTTACAGTAAGATTAGCGTAGTGCAGAGTTACAGTAAGATTAGCGTAGGCGGAGTTACAGTAAGATTAGCGTAGTGCAGAGTTACAGTAAGATTAGCGTAGTGCAGAGTTACAGTAAGATTAGCGTAGGCGGAGTTACAGTAAGATTAGCGTAGGCGGAGTTACAGTAAGATTAGCGTAGGCGGAGTTACAGTAAGATTAGAGTAGTGCAGAGTTACAGTAAGATTAGCGTAGGCAGAGTTACAGTAAGATTAGCATAGTGCAGAGTTACAGTAAGATTAGCGTAGTGCAGAGTTACAGTAAGATTAGCGTGGTGCAGAGTTACAGTAAGATTAGCGTAGGCGGAGTTACAGTTAGATTAGCGTAGGCGGAGTTACAGTAAGATTAGCGTAGTGCAGAGTTACAGTAAGATTAGCGTAGTGCAGAGTTACAGTAAGATTAGCGTAGGTGGAGTTACAGTAAGATTAGCGTAGGCGGAGTTACAGTAAGATTAGCGTAGTGCAGAGTTACAGTAAGATTAGCGTAGGCGGAGTTACAGTAAGATTAGAGTAGTGCAGAGTTACAGTAAGATTAGCGTAGGCGGAGTTACAGTAAGATTAGCGTGGTGCAGAGTTACAGTAAGATTAGCGTAGGCGGAGTTACAGTAAGATTAGCGTAGGCGGAGTTACAGTAAGATTAGCGTAGTGCAGAGTTACAGTAAGATTAGCGTAGTGCAGAGTTACAGTAAGATTAGCGTAGTGCAGAGTTACAGTAAGATTAGCGTAGGCGGAGTTACAGTAAGATTAGCGTAGTGCAGAGTTACAGTAAGATTAGCGTAGTGCAGAGTTACAGTAAGATTAGCGTAGGCAGAGTTACAGTTAGATTAGCGTAGGCGGAGTTACAGTAAGATTAGCGTGGTGCAGTTACAGTAAGATTAGCGTAGGCGGAGTTACAGTAAGATTAGCGTAGGCGGAGTTACAGTAAGATTAGCGTAGGCGGAGTTACAGAAAGATTAGCGTAGTGCAGACTTACAGTAAGATTAGCGTGGTGCAGAGTTACAGTAATATTAGCGTAGTGCAGAGGTACAGTAAGATTAGCGTAGGCGGAGTTACAGTAAGATTAGCGTAGGCGGAGTTACAGTAAGATTAGCGTAGGCGGAGTTACAGTAAGATTAGCGTGGTGCAGAGTTAAAGTAAGATTAGCGTAGGCGGAGTTACAGTAAGATTAGCGTAGGCAGAGTTACAGTAAGATTAGCGTAGTGCAGAATTACAGTAAGATTAGCGTGGTGCAGAGTAACAGTAAGATTAGCGTAGGCGGAGTTACAGTAAGATTAGCGTAGGCGGAGTTACAGTAAGATTAGCGTAGTGCAGAGTTACAGTAAGATTAGAGTAGTGCAGAGTTACAGTAAGATTAGCGTAGGCGGAGTTACAGTAAGATTAGCGTGGTGCAGAGTTACAGTAAGATTAGCGTGGTGCAGAGTTACAGTAAGATTAGCGTAGGCAGAGTTACAGTAAGATTAGCGTAGTGCAGAATTACAGTAAGATTAGCGTGGTGCAGAGTAACAGTAAGATTAGCGTAGGCGGAGTTACAGTAAGATTAGCGTAGGCGGAGTTACAGTAAGATTAGCGTAGTGCAGAGTTACAGTAAGATTAGAGTAGTGCAGAGTTACAGTAAGATTAGCGTAGGCGGAGTTACAGTAAGATTAGTGTAGTGCAGAGTTACAGTAAGATTAGCGTGGTGCAGAGTTCCAGTAAGATTAGCGTGGTGCAGAGTTACAGTAAGATTAGCGTAGGCGGAGTTACAGTAAGATTAGCGTAGGCGGAGTTACAGTAAGATTAGCGTGGTGCAGAGTTACAGTAAGATTAGCGTGGTGCAGAGTTACAGTAAGATTAGCGTGGTGCAGAGTTACAGTAAGATTAGCGTAGTGCAGAGTTACAGTAAGATTAGCGTAGGCGGAGTTACAGTAAGATTAGCGTAGGCGGAGTTACAGTAAGATTAGCGTAGGCGGAGTTACAGTTAGATTAGCGTGGTGCGGAGTTACAGTAAGATTAGCGTGGTGCGGAGTTACAGTAAGATTAGCGTGGTGCGGAGTTACAGTAAGATTAGCGTGGTGCGGAGTTACAGTAAGATTAGCGTAGGCGGAGTTACAGTAAGATTAGCGTAGGCGGAGTTACAGTAAGATTAGCGTAGGCGGAGTTACAGTAAGATTAGCGTAGTGCAGAGTTACAGTAAGATTAGCGTAGTGCAGAGTTACAGTAAGATTAGCGTGGTGCAGAGTTACAGTAAGATTAGCGTGGTGCAGAGTTACAGTAAGATTAGCGTAGGCGGAGTTACAGTAAGATTAGCGTAGTGCAGAGTTACAGTAAGATTAGCGTAGGCGGAGTTACAGTAAGATTAGCGTAGTGCAGAGTTACAGTAAGATTAGCGTGGTGCAGAGTTACAGTAAGATTAGCGTAGGCGGAGTTACAGTAAGATTAGCGCAGGCGGAGTTACAGTAAGATTATCGTGGTGCAGAGTTACAGTAAGATTAGCGTGGTGCAGAGTTACAGTAAGATTAGCGTGGTGCAGAGTTACAGTAAGATTAGCGTGGTGCAGAGTTACAGTAAGATTAGCGTAGGCGGAGTTACAGTAAGATTAGCGTAGTGCAGAGTTACAGTAAGATTAGCGTAGGCGGAGTTACAGTAAGATTAGCGTAGTGCAGAGTTACAGTAAGATTAGCGTGGTGCAGAGTTACAGTAAGATTAGCGTGGTGCAGAGTTACAGTAAGATTAGCGTGGTGCAGAGTTACAGTTAGATTAGCGTGGTGCAGAGTTACAGTAAGATTAACGTAGGCGGAGTTACAGTAAGATTAGCGTAGTGCAGAGTTACAGTAAGATTAGCGTAGGCGGAGTTACAGTAAGATTAGCGTGGTGCAGAGTTACAGTAAGATTAGCGTAGTGCAGAGTTACAGTAAGATTAGCGTGGTGCAGAGTTACAGTAAGATTAGCGTGGTGCAGAGTTACAGTAAGATTAGCGTAGGCGGAGTTACAGTAAGATTAGCGTAGTGCAGAGTTACAGTAAGATTAGCGTGGTGCAGAGTTACAGTAAGATTAGCGTAGTGCAGAGTTACAGTAAGATTAGCGTGGTGCAGAGTTACAGTAAGATTAGGGTAGGCGGAGTTACAGTAAGATTAGCGTAGGCGGAGTTACAGTAAGATTAGCGTGGTGCAGAGTTACAGTAAGATTAGCGTGGTGCAGAGTTACAGTAAGATTAGCGGGGTGCAGAGTTACAGTAAGATTAGCGTGGTGCAGAGTTACAGTAAGATTAGCGGGGTGCAGAGTTACAGTAAGATTAGCGTGGTGCAGAGTTACAGTAAGATTAGCGTGGTGCAGAGTTACAGTAAGATTAGCGGGGTGCAGAGTTACAGTAAGATTAGCGTGGTGCAGAGTTACAGTAAGATTAGCGTGGTGCAGAGTTACAGTAAGATTAGCGTAGTGCAGAGTTACAGTAAGATTAGCGTGGTGCAGAGTTACAGTAAGATTAGCGTGGTGCAGAGTTACAGTAAGATTAGCGTGGTGCAGAGTTACAGTAAGATTAGGGTAGGCGGAGTTACAGTAAGATTAGCGTAGGCGGAGTTACAGTAAGATTAGCGTGGTGCAGAGTTACAGTAAGATTAGCGTGGTGCAGAGTTACAGTAAGATTAGCGGGGTGCAGAGTTACAGTAAGATTAGCGTAGGCGGAGTTACAGTAAGATTAGCGTAGTGCAGAGTTAGAGTAAGATTAGTGTAGGCGGAGTTACAGTAAGATTAGCGTGGTGCAGAGTTACAGTAAGATTAGCGTGGTGCAGAGTTACAGTAAGATTAGGGTAGGCGGAGTTACAGTAAGATTAGCGTAGGCGGAGTTACAGTAAGATTAGCGTGGTGCAGAGTTACAGTAAGATTAGCGTAGTGCAGAGTTACAGTAAGATTAGCGGGGTGCAGAGTTACAGTAAGATTAGCGTGGTGCAGAGTTACAGTAAGATTAGCGTAGGCGGAGTTACAGTAAGATTAGCGTGGTGCAGAGTTACAGTAAGATTAGCGTGGTGCAGAGTTACAGTAAGATTAGCGTGGTGCAGAGTTACAGTAAGATTAGCGTAGTGCAGAGTTACAGTAAGATTAGCGTAGTGCAGAGTTACAGTAAGATTAGCGTAGGCGGAGTTACAGTAAGATTAGCGTAGGCGGAGTTACAGTAAGATTAGCGTAGTGCAGAGTTACAGTAAGATTAGCGTAGGCAGAGTTACAGTAAGATTAGCGTAGGCGGAGTTACAGTAAGATTAGCGTAGTGCAGAGTTACAGTAAGATTAGCGTAGGCAGAGGTACAGTAAGATTAGCGTAGGCAGAGGTACAGTAAGATTAGCGTAGGCAGAGTTACAGTAAGATTAGCGTAGTGCAGAGTTACAGTAAGATTAGCGTAGGCAGAGTTACAGTAAGATTAGCGTAGGCAGAGTTACAGTAAGATTAGCGTGGTGCAGAGTTACAGTAAGATTAGCGTAGGCGGAGTTACAGTAAGATTAGCGTAGGCGGAGTTACAGTAAGATTAGCGTAGGCGGAGTTACAGTAAGATTAGCGTAGGCGGAGTTACAGTAAGATTAGCGTGGTGCAGAGTTACAGTAAGATTAGCGTGGTGCAGAGTTACAGTAAGATTAGCGTGGTGCAGAGTTACAGTAAGATTATCGTAGGCGGAGTTACAGTAAGATTAGCGTAGGCGGAGTTACAGTAAAATTAGCGTAGGCAGAGTTACAGTAAGATTAGCGTAGTGCAGAGTTACAGTAACATTAGCGTGGTGCGGAGTTACAGTAAGATTAGCGTAGGCGGAGTTACAGTAAGATTAGCGTAGGCGGAGTTACAGTAAGATTAGCGTAGTGCGGAGTTACAGTAAGATTAGCGTAGGCAGAGTTACAGTAAGATTAGCGTGGTGCGGAGTTACAGTAAGATTAGCGTAGGCGGAGTTACTGTAAGATTAGCGTAGGCGGAGTTACAGTAAGATTAGCGTAGTGCGGAGTTACAGTAAGATTAGCGTAGGCAGAGTTACAGTAAGATTAGCGTGGTGCAGAGTTACAGTAAGATTAGCGTGGTGCGGAGTTACAGTAAGATTAGCGTAGGCGGAGTTACTGTAAGATTAGCGTAGGCGGAGTTACAGTAAGATTAGCGTAGGCGGAGTTACAGTAAGATTAGCGTAGGCGGAGTTACAGTAAGATTAGCGTGGTGCAGAGTTACAGTAAGATTAGCGTAGTGCAGAGTTACAGTAAGATTAGCGTAGGCGGAGTTACAGTAAGATTAGCGTGGTGCGGAGTTACAGTAAGATTAGCGTAGGCGGAGTTACAGTAAGATTAGCGTGGTGCAGAGTAACAGTAAGATTAGCGTGGTGCGGAGTTACAGTAAGATTAGCGTAGGCGGAGTTACAGTAAGATTAGCGTGGTGCAGAGTTACAGTAAGATTAGCGTAGGCGGAGTTACAGTAAGATTAGCGTAGGCGGAGTTACAGTAAGATTAGCGTAGGCGGAGTTACAGTAAGATTAGCGTAGGCAGAGTTACAGTAAGATTAGCGTAGGCGGAGTTACAGTAAGATTAGCGTGGTGCAGAGTTACAGTAAGATTAGCGTAGTGCAGAGTTACAGTAACATTAGCGTGGTGCGGAGTTACAGTAAGATTAGCGTAGGCGGAGTTACAGTAAGATTAGCGTAGGCGGAGTTACAGTAAGATTAGCGTAGGCGGAGTTACAGTAAGATTAGCGTAGTGCGGAGTTACAGTAAGATTAGCGTAGGCAGAGTTACAGTAAGATTAGCGTGGTGCGGAGTTACAGTAAGATTAGCGTAGGCGGAGTTACTGTAAGATTAGCGTAGGCGGAGTTACAGTAAGATTAGCGTAGGCGGAGTTACAGTAAGATTAGCGTAGGCGGAGTTACAGTAAGATTAGCGTGGTGCAGAGTTACAGTAAGATTAGCGTAGTGCAGAGTTACAGTAAGATTAGCGTAGGCGGAGTTACAGTAAGATTAGCGTGGTGCGGAGTTACAGTAAGATTAGCGTAGGCGGAGTTACAGTAAGATTAGCGTGGTGCAGAGTTACAGTAAGATTAGCGTGGTGCAGAGTTACAGTAAGATTAGCGTGGTGCAGAGTTACAGTAAGATTAGCGTGGTTCAGAGTTACAGTTAGATTAGCGTGGTGCAGAGTTACAGTAAGATTAGCGTAGTGCAGAGTTACAGTAAGATTAGCGTGGTGCAGAGTTACAGTAAGATTAGCGTGGTGCAGAGTTACAGTAAGATTAGCGTAGGCGGAGTTACAGTAAGATTAGCGTAGTGCAGAGTTACAGTAAGATTAGCGTGGTGCAGAGTTACAGTAAGATTAGCGTAGTGCAGAGTTACAGTAAGATTAGCGTGGTGCAGAGTTACAGTAAGATTAGGGTAGGCGGAGTTACAGTAAGATTAGAGTAGGCGGAGTTACAGTAAGATTAGCGTGGTGCAGAGTTACAGTAAGATTAGCGTGGTGCAGAGTTACAGTAAGATTAGCGGGGTGCAGAGTTACAGTAAGATTAGCGTGGTGCAGAGTTACAGTAAGATTAGGGTAGGCGGAGTTACAGTAAGATTAGCGTAGGCGGAGTTACAGTAAGATTAGCGTGGTGCAGAGTTACAGTAAGATTAGCGTGGTGCAGAGTTACAGTAAGATTAGCGGGGTGCAGAGTTACAGTAAGATTAGCGTAGGCGGAGTTACAGTAAGATTAGCGTAGTGCAGAGTTAGAGTAAGATTAGCGTAGGCGGAGTTACAGTAAGATTAGCGTGGTGCAGAGTTACAGTAAGATTAGCGTGGTGCAGAGTTACAGTAAGATTAGGGTAGGCGGAGTTACAGTAAGATTAGCGTAGGCGGAGTTACAGTAAGATTAGCGTGGTGCAGAGTTACAGTAAGATTAGCGTAGTGCAGAGTTACAGTAAGATTAGCGGGGTGCAGAGTTACAGTAAGATTAGCGTAGTGCAGAGTTACAGTAAGATTAGCGTAGGCGGAGTTACAGTAAGATTAGCGTGGTGCAGAGTTACAGTAAGATTAGCGTGGTGCAGAGTTACAGTAAGATTAGCGTAGTGCAGAGTTACAGTAAGATTAGCGTAGTGCAGAGTTACAGTAAGATTAGCGTAGGCGGAGTTACAGTAAGATTAGCGTAGGCGGAGTTACAGTAAGATTAGCGTAGGCGGAGTTACAGTAAGATTAGCGTAGTGCAGAGTTACAGTAAGATTAGCGTAGGCAGAGTTACAGTAAGATTAGCGTAGGCGGAGTTACAGTAAGATTAGCGTAGGCGGAGTTACAGTAAGATTAGCGTAGGCGGAGTTACAGTAAGATTTGCGTGGTGCGGAGTTACAGTAAGATTAGCGTAGGCGGAGTTACAGTAAGATTAGCGTAGGCGGAGTTACAGTAAGATTAGCGTAGTGCGGAGTTACAGTAAGATTAGCGTAGGCAGAGTTACAGTAAGATTAGCGTGGTGCGGAGTTACAGTAAGATTAGCGTAGGCGGAGTTAGTGTAAGATTAGCGTAGGCGGAGTTACAGTAAGATTAGCGTAGGCGGAGTTACAGTAAGATTAGCGTAGGCGGAGTTACAGTAAGATTAGCGTGGTGCAGAGTTACAGTAAGATTAGCGTAGTGCAGAGTTACAGTAAGATTAGCGTAGGCGGAGTTACAGTAAGATTAGCGTGGTGCGGAGTTACAGTAAGATTAGCGTAGGCGGAGTTACAGTAAGATTAGCGTGGTGCAGAGTTACAGTAAGATTAGCGTGGTGCAGAGTTACAGTAAGATTAGCGTGGTGCAGAGTTACAGTAAGATTAGCGTAGTGCAGAGTTACAGTAAGATTAGCGTGGTGCAGAGTTACAGTAAGATTAGTGTAGGTGGAGTTACAGTAAGATTAGCGTAGGCGGAGTTACAGTAAGATTAGCGTAGGCGGAGTTACAGTAAGATTAGCGTAGTGCAGAGTTACAGTAAGATTAGCGTAGGCGGAGTTACAGTAAGATTAGCGTGGTGCAGAGTTACAGTAAGATTAGGGTAGGCGGAGTTACAGTAAGATTAGCGTAGGCGGAGTTACAGTAAGATTAGCGTGGTGCAGAGTTACAGTAAGATTAGCGTGGTGCAGAGTTACAGTAAGATTAGCGGGGTGCAGAGTTACAGTAAGATTAGCGTGGTGCAGAGTTACAGTAAGATTAGGGTAGGCGGAGTTACAGTAAGATTAGCGTAGGCGGAGTTACAGTAAGATTAGCGTGGTGCAGAGTTACAGTAAGATTAGCGTGGTGCAGAGTTACAGTAAGATTAGCGGGGTGCAGAGTTACAGTAAGATTAGCGTAGGCGGAGTTACAGTAAGATTAGCGTAGTGCAGAGTTAGAGTAAGATTAGCGTAGGCGGAGTTACAGTAAGATTAGCGTGGTGCAGAGTTACAGTAAGATTAGCGTGGTGCAGAGTTACAGTAAGATTAGGGTAGGCGGAGTTACAGTAAGATTAGCGTAGGCGGAGTTACAGTAAGATTAGCGTGGTGCAGAGTTACAGTAAGATTAGCGTAGTGCAGAGTTACAGTAAGATTAGCGGGGTGCAGAGTTACAGTAAGATTAGCGTAGTGCAGAGTTACAGTAAGATTAGCGTAGGCGGAGTTACAGTAAGATTAGCGTGGTGCAGAGTTACAGTAAGATTAGCGTGGTGCAGAGTTACAGTAAGATTAGCGTAGTGCAGAGTTACAGTAAGATTAGCGTAGTGCAGAGTTACAGTAAGATTAGCGTAGGCGGAGTTACAGTAAGATTAGCGTAGGCGGAGTTACAGTAAGATTAGCGTAGGCGGAGTTACAGTAAGATTAGCGTAGTGCAGAGTTACAGTAAGATTAGCGTAGGCAGAGTTACAGTAAGATTAGCGTAGGCGGAGTTACAGTAAGATTAGCGTAGGCGGAGTTACAGTAAGATTAGCGTAGGCGGAGTTACAGTAAGATTAGCGTAGGCTGAGTTACAGTAAGATTAGCGTAGTGCAGAGTTACAGTAAGATTAGCGTAGTGCAGAGTTACAGTAAGATTAGCGTAGGCAGAGTTACAGTAAGATTAGCGTAGGCAGAGTTACAGTAAGATTAGCGTGGTGCAGAGTTACAGTAAGATTAGCGTAGGCGGAGTTACAGTAAGATTAGCGTAGGCAGAGTTACAGTAAGATTAGCGTAGGCAGAGTTACAGTAAGATTAGCGTAGGCAGAGTTACAGTAAGATTAGCGTGGTGCAGAGTTACAGTAAGATTAGCGTAGGCGGAGTTACAGTAAGATTAGCGTAGGCGGAGTTACAGTAAGATTAGCGTAGGCGGAGTTACAGTAAGATTAGCGTAGGCGGAGTTACAGTAAGATTAGCGTGGTGCAGAGTTACAGTAAGATTAGCGTGGTGCAGAGTTACAGTAAGATTAGGGTAGGCGGAGTTACAGTAAGATTAGCGTAGGCGGAGTTACAGTAAGATTAGCGTAGGCGGAGTTACAGTAAAATTAGCGTAGGCAGAGTTACAGTAAGATTAGCGTAGTGCAGAGTTACAGTAACATTAGCGTGGTGCGGAGTTACAGTAAGATTAGCGTAGGCGGAGTTACAGTAAGATTAGCGTAGGCGGAGTTACAGTAAGATTAGCGTAGTGCGGAGTTACAGTAAGATTAGCGTAGGCAGAGTTACAGTAAGATTAGCGTGGTGCGGAGTTACAGTAAGATTAGCGTAGGCGGAGTTACTGTAAGATTAGCGTAGGCGGAGTTACAGTAAGATTAGCGTAGGCGGAGTTACAGTAAGATTAGCGTGGTGCAGAGTTACAGTAAGATTAGCGTAGTGCAGAGTTACAGTAAGATTAGCGTAGGCGGAGTTACAGTAAGATTAGCGTGGTGCGGAGTTACAGTAAGATTAGCGTAGGCGGAGTTACAGTAAGATTAGCGTGGTGCGGAGTTACAGTAAGATTAGCGTGGTGCGGAGTTACAGTAAGATTAGCGTAGGCGGAGTTACAGTAAGATTAGCGTGGTGCAGAGTTACAGTAAGATTAGTGTAGGTGGAGTTACAGTAAGATTAGCGTAGGCGGAGTTACAGTAAGATTAGCGTAGGCGGAGTTACAGTAAGATTAGCGTAGGCAGAGTTACAGTAAGATTAGCGTAGGCGGAGTTACAGTAAGATTAGCGTGGTGCAGAGTTACAGTAAGATTAGCGTAGTGCAGAGTTACAGTAAGATTAGCGTGGTGCAGAGTTACAGTAAGATTAGCGTAGTGCAGAGTTACAGTAAGATTAGCGTGGTGCAGAGTTACAGTAAGATTAGCGTAGTGCAGAGTTACAGTAAGATTAGCGTGGTGCAGAGTTACAGTAAGATTAGCGTAGGCGGAGTTGCAGTAAGATTAGCGTAGTGCAGAGTTACAGTAAGATTAGCGTAGGCGGAGTTACAGTAAGATTAGCGTAGTGCAGAGTTACAGTAAGATTAGCGTAGGCGGAGTTACAGTAAGATTAGCGTGGTGCAGAGTTACAGTAAGATTAGCGTAGGCGGAGTTACAGTAAGATTAGCGTAGTGCAGAGTTACAGTAAGATTAGCATAGGCGGAGTTACAGTAAGATTAGCGTAGTGCAGAGTTACAGTAAGATTAGCGTAGGCGGAGTTACAGTAAGATTAGCGTAGTGCAGAGTTACAGTAAGATTAGCGTAGGCGGAGTTACAGTAAGATTAGCGTGGTGCAGAGTTACAGTAAGATTAGCGTAGGCGGAGTTACAGTAAGATTAGCGTGGTGCAGAGTTACAGTAAGATTAGCGTAGGCGGAGTTACAGTAAGATTAGCGTGGTGCAGATGTGAGCGGTGATGTATTCTCTCTGACATGACGATCCTGTCATTGTAAAGTACATCTTTATTCATTATGCACTGCTCCAGTCTGTAAAGGTTAAATGATTCAGTGATCGATCTGTGTGTGGGTGCAGATATATAAATATACATATATATATATATATATATATAGAGAGAGAGAGAGAGAGAGAGAGAGGGAGAGAGAGAGAGAGAGAGAGAGAGAGAGAGAGAGAGAGAGAGAGAGAGAGAGAGAGAATTGAATAGAGAGAGAGAGAGAGAGGAGGGAGAGAGAGAGAGAGAGAGAGAGAGAGAGAGAGAGAGAGAGAGAGAGAGAGAGAGAGAGAGAGAGAGAGAGAGAAAGAATTGAATTGAGAGAGAGAGAGAGAGAGGAGGGAGAGGGAGAGAGGGAGAGAAAGAATTGAATTGAGAGAGAGAGAGAGAGAGAGAGAGAGAGAGAGAGAGAGAGAGAGAGAGAGCTAAGGAAGAGCTTTAAATCAATGACTCGCTCCACCACCACCTCCCACACCCACCCTAACCCCGCCTACCATCATAAACACCCACCCACTCCTCTAACCCCGCCTAACATCATAAACACCCACCCACTACTCTAACCCCGCCTACTATCAAAAAAACCCACCCATTCTAACCCCGCCTACCACCACAAACACCCACCCACTCTAACCCTGCCTACCATCATAAACACCCACCCACTCCTCTTACCCCGCCTACCATCATAAACACCCACCCACTATTCTAACCCCACCTACCATCAAAAACACCCACCCACCCTAACCCCGCCTACCATCACAAACACCCACCCACTCTAACCCCACCTACCATCACAAACACCCACCCATCCTAACCCTGCCTACCATCACAAACACCCACCCACTCTAACCCCACCTACCATCACAAACACCCACCCACCCTAACCCCGCCTACTTTCAAAAACACCCACCCATTCTAACCCCGCTACCACCACAAACACCCACCCACTCTAACCCTGCCTACCATCATAAACACCCACCCACTCCTCTAACCCCGCCCCACCATCATAAACACCCACCCACTACTCTAACCCCGCTACGATCACAAACACCCACCCACCCTAACCCCGCCTACCATCACAAACACCCACCCACTCTAACCCCACCTACCATCACAAACACCCACCCATCCTAACCCTGCCTACCATCACAAACACCCACCCACTCTAACCCCGCTACCATCACAAACACCCACCCACCCTAACCCTGCCTACCATCACAAACACCCACCCACTCTAACCCCGCTTATCATCACAAACACCCACCCACTCCTCTAACCCCGCCCACCATCATAAACACCCACCCACTACTCTAACCCCGCTACGATCACAAACACCCACCCACCCTAACCCCGCCTACCATCACAAACACCCACCCA